>OZ038002.1:22375826-22558326 GCA_964035705.1 Porites rus | reverse complement strand
CTTCAGTAACCGATTAGACCAATGATTAGCAACCTCTCAGAGCCTACTGGCCTCCAAGGTACTTATGCAAGCTGCCAACATCGATGTTAACACGATCTTCAACCCATGTCAAGCCTCTGCCTCCCTTTGATCTCTTGACATAAAGTCTATCTACATCTGCTTAGAGATGAAGTCAGTGATTTGTAAACTGTTAGCAGCTTTCTTGTTTTTTCTGTCCAATGTCCTTAGTTCCTCTTTACTCCAACTGTTAATACCTGACCGAAATCGTATTAATGAAACTACTCTTGAATTAAGTGCGGTTACAACATTCTCACCGTTCAGCTGTAACTTTTAGATTCTTCTTTATGCTCCTTAAATTATTCTCCAATTATTTCTTTACCATTTTTTTTGCTTACGTCTATGTTATCCCTTTGACGAAATAATTTTATTGATTAAAATTAAAATCTATGTATTTTCCTGTAATTCCTGATAATTCACACAATATTCTAGTCCTTCTGTTGTTTCCTACGAAATAACCGGCTTTTGACGTCATAGATCACGTTTCATCCTTTACAGGTTACTACAGATCATGCTGAATAAAAGGAGAAAACGCAAAGAGGTAGAAAAAATACTCAGAATAAATTTATAGTTGTATTACCGGGGGGAGGGGGGTGTATTATCTGTCTTAAAATCTATGCTTGGTAACGTACAAAAGGAATATTTAAATAATTACGCACTATTAGAATCACTGAAGATTTAGTATTGTTTTTTATCTTTAGCATGAAAACTTTAAACGGTTGACAAGTACGCTTATGTACGGTAGATTTGGCACGCACGCAACGGAAATTAGTCATGGTGTCTTGACGGTATGTCGTCATTAACAAATGCATTGTTTCGTCGCCTCCATATATGGAAAATAGTTTTCTTGGGAGTTTACAGATGGACGCACGTGCTCAGGGGGGCGGGGGGGGGGGGAACTTCCATGTTTGACTCACTCGGTATGTGCCGTTGTGCATGGTATAGGTTTTTGGGATCTTCAATCTTAAAAAAAGTATTCAATTTCACTTTTTAGCGTCTTTAACAGTAGCCTGCGAAAACAGCCGTTTTCTCCTCACTCCTCGCCTCTGGGAACGTTTCGCTACTTAAACAAGTTAGCCTCCAACGCATGCGTTTTTAGGAGACAAACTTAAAGGAAGGAGTTTCAGGGTTTTTAGAGAAGCTCGAATTTCGTCCCTCCCCCATTTAGGAGGGACAAAATTTGGGTTGTTTACCATTTACAAAAAGTTTCCGGGAAATCCGGTTGGAAAGGAGTCCGTAGACTGTTCACAGTCCCCTATTTTTTCGTGAGATCGTTTAGATATACCGCGTCTTACCGTCACGGGTATCTTGACTTTCAAATGTACCAAAGGGCTGGGCGTCGGGGATTATAGTAGTCAAGATGGCAGCCCGTAATGCAAAGCGCTCGGTGTCGATGATCTTACGGAAAAATAGAGGACTGTGAACAGTCTATCCCCCCGGAGAAGTTTCTTCCCTTACACCTGTACACATAAAATGACGATCCCACAGGATCCCAACATGCATTGCGATGAAAGACAATTATACATCCGGGCAATACGTCTGTTCCCGCCGACTTCAAACGTGACTGGTTTCGACCGGTTAGCTCCGAGCTCAATAAGGATATTGCGATCTTGCGTTGTGATCCCATCCTTTTCAATCTCAAGCCATCGTTTCTCCTCTGTTGATATTGAAGGAAAAATTAATATAATAAGAAATCAGCTTTATACGTGAAGACAATTATCCATTGTTCTTGATCTTGAAAAAATGCAGCAACCAACTCAAGCGGTCTCCACTACTCAAAGTACAGAGCCAGTAGCAACATTCAAGGTATGTTTTAACTTTCGCCAGCTTGCAAATCCAACTGATTTTTTCTAAACCGATTGCCGTTGTTTAATGTTAATTGCTCTTATAACAGCTTGTTCTTGTTGGTGACGGTGGTACAGGGAAGACAACGTTTGTTAAACGCCATTTGACAGGAGAATTCGAGAAAAAATATGTTGGTGAGTACGCGACGTGCAAAATTATACAATACGTGCTGTGCCTTATACAACAATGGTGAGAAGAGACATGCTCAATAGTTACCTTCAGTTTGTCGTGTTCGGAACTCTTGAGACGTAAATCGCTCTTCTTCTCATAAAATATTTGGCAGAGCAATTTATGCTACACCTGGCTGCGTACAAACAGTAAGCTTAACTAAATCGTACATGTGAGCATCAGTGCTCTAATCGTGTTTCTTTGGTAAATTGCCGATCGCTACTTTTTTCAAAACTGTTAAGAAATAGAGGTAAATTGGTAGACGACGATGAACTTTATGGTCACAGCCATTCTTATTCCAATCGCTCCATGCACTTTTCTTGTTCCGGTTTTGTAGTTCTCAGAAGTAATAGGTAACATCGGGTGAAACCAGATTGGACAACTTATGAGGTGTACACCCTCCATTATTCTCTAAAAGTATAAATACTGGAACAGCACCCCACTTACCTTGTAGAATTGCTTAAAAAAAGGCAAAACAGCAGAGTGCCAGTTATGGAGAGAACATACAAGAGAGTTAAACACTGATCTGAAATGATTGTGCACAAGTCAATGGAAAGCCCTGCACCCCAATACCCGGATAATGTGGGGAATTTCTTTAATTTTAGACTGTTCTTTTTGTCATGGTGTGCGGGGTTTCAACTACATTTAGATGCAAGTATCAGGGAGCCGGGACAAAAAGCAGGGCTTAGACAGGGATTCACTTTCGACCCCATGTTGAATAGCCACGCCGCGCAAAGATCACTGGGAGAATAGACCTTTTCATGGTTTTTTCAGCTTTTAACATGGACAACTTAGGAAAAATCTGTCGACAACATTGGAAAGAGCACCTTAATATTAGTAAGATTGCCAAATTTGAAAGTGATACATTTTATGCAAGCAAAGATTGCGAAAATTTACAGACGTTTGTATGGTGGGGGCAAGTTTGTGCCCCCCACCATACAAGCGTCTGCAAAATTTCGCGACTTTGAGGAGCAATATCTTTGTTAGTTTTCAACAAATCACATTCAAACTAGGTAATTTTATTAATCTTAAGGTGTTCTTTTTAGTGGTGCCGATGGATTCTCTCCAACTTGTCCATGTCAAAAGTTGAAAAAAAAAAACATGAAAAGGTCTATATATGGTCTCACTTCATTCAATTTTGGCTGCATGAGAAAGAGAAATGGACAGTACTGTTAATGTAAATATCTGTTAAAGTTCAGTTGGAGACAAAAATTCTTAAATATATTAAAAAATGATTTTGGTCAACATTGTGCATTTGTTATTTTTTGAAGTACTTTATTGCCCCAGGAGTGGGGACCAAAAGTGCAGTTTGACGCTCAAATTGCCCCGCGGCTTAGTCTAATGCCCCTCTATTCCCCAGGTATGGGGGTGTGGGGCTTTCCCCTGACTAGTGCATTAGGGTTAAGCACTGAACTGAAAATGGTTAGCTTTCAAATGAATGGGATATGGTAGAAGTAAATGTCTACCTCATTTCCTCGAATAATAGCCGTCCAAGGATTAATTGCCGCCCTCGAATAATCGCCCCCACTCACCCCTCTTGCCACTTTCTCTTTATTTTATCCCCTCCCTATCAAGTTGAAGTAGGATCTGATCCAGCAAAACTGATGAGTGACAATTCAAGCTCTGAAAACTAATCAAGGAACCAAATTTGGAACACTTAAAAGGCCCATGTTCAGTTTACTTGATGTGATAATTTTTTGATTCAATGGAATAATAAAACAAACTATATAGGGGACTTCTTCTAGGGAGCAATATTTGAAATGATCATCCCTGGCTATTATTCGAGGAAATATGGTATTTTAGGAATTACTAGATTTGGCAGCTAAGCTTCATGTAGTGGATACAGTTGTAGGGTATGAAGGAAGTGGCTCAGGTTGAAAGTGTCCCAGTCCTGTGTAATTGTCTTATATTACACAGGAAGTAAGATTTTTTCTTGTAATTTTACTGAAAGAAAGTCTGGCTTCAGCTTGATGTTACCTAATGCTAACCTTAATACATAATTAAACAAGTTTCATTAAGCATCTATTCACACTAGCAAGTTTTTCTTGATAGTGCTATGGATTAAGAAAAACTTTGACAAATTTTTTCTTTACACTGAGATTGAACTTTAAGATTTGCTCTTCTAACATTAAGCATAAAGAGGAAAATTTGCTAGAGTAATTGAGGCTTTGGCAAAGTGACCAGTTAGGTTGCATTGATAATGGTGCAAACGTGTGATAGAAGTTTTATTTTGATTACTTTTATAATAGCCACATTAGGAGTTGAGGTTCATCCATTAGTCTTCTATACAAACAGAGGTCCCATTCGCTTCAATTGCTGGGACACAGCTGGTCAAGAGAAGTTTGGTGGTCTTCGTGATGGTTACTATATCCAAGGGCAGTGTGCCATCATCATGTTTGACGTTACATCAAGAGTAACATACAAAAATGTACCAAACTGGCACAGAGATCTTGTTCGAGTGTGTGAAAATATCCCCATTGTTCTCTGTGGAAACAAGGTGGACATCAAAGATCGCAAAGTCAAGGCTAAAACAATAACTTTTCACAGAAAGAAGAATTTGCAGGTATTTAAACTTTACGTTTTCTTTATTGTCATTGTTAGGGTCACTCATTCATTCACTTATTTTTGCCATTAACCACATACAAATACAACAAGAATATACAGAAATTTATAATACATTTAAAAGATAATATACACGTCTATTCTAACTAAATTATTTACAAAATTAAATGTTTAAGGTGGTAAGGACAAGGGAGCCTACATGTATATTGAAGCGGGGAGTTTATAAACTATAGGCTTCCTGGAACTATAGGCTAAACCATGCAAGTTAAGGGTACTGAATGAAAATTTGGATTAATTTTTAAAAGAAAAGAAAAAAGAAAAGATATGTAGCTCAACAAAGAGTATATTTCACTAAGAAAGAAGGGATTTTTGATGCTTACATGGGCTTTAAGGGTTCTGAACATTTCCTTGAAATGGTTAACACCTCCTCAGGGCTTGAAAAAAGTCTGATCCAGTAGTCCAGGACGAGTACATTTTCAGGATGGAGGAGAAGTACAGTCTAACCTCTCCTTACGGACACCTCCCTATAATGGACAGTTCGTTTGGTCCCAGAAATGCCAAAAATCATACATTCCCTGCCTCTATTAATATGGACACATCTGTAAAGCGAACAATAAATTTGGTTCTGTCCCTTTGGTGTCCGTATTAGAGAGGTTTGACTGTAACTTATAAAGCTGACTTGCCCAATGTTCAAGGGTCCAGGCAAGTGATCCTCTAACAAAATCATCAACTGGGAGAAAGAAGTGGCCATGAGGACAAGCTAGAGTTTCACATTTTTTAGCCCTCCTCCTGCAGTGATTTTGTTACCCCCGTTTCCTGCGTCTCTGACGCTTAAAAATTCTCAAGGACATAAGATATTTCTTTGGGACATAATAATCAATCAATCTAAAAGATGTTTTTAAAAGGATGCCCTGTTTGCACAATTTGAAATATGTATTGAGAGCTACCTCCAAACAAGAGAGTAACACTGTGCGTTCACAAAATAGTTTAAGAATAATTTCTGAACAAATAGACAGATATCTTCACACAGATTCTCTGATACTATTTTTTTACTCATTGTGTTTGCCATCTATGGAAAGCACATGGCTGAACCAAGATGGCAACAGTGGTTCCTAACATGGCAAAGCATTTTTGTAACTGATTGTATCAAGCTTTAGGGCTTGTTAACATTAAAAAGAAATTAGAAAATAGAACATTTTTTGTCAGGAAGGGTGAAATAATTTTTTAATATCAGTACACTGTAATGTATTACAGAGATAAGTGCTTTGCTGCTGAAAGTAGACTACAGATTAAACGTGATTGTCTGGCATCTTTTAATATAATAAGGACTCATTGGGTCATTGATTCCGGACTGAGACTTGTGATTTTTCATGAGATGAGTCCCAGGACTCACTATTACCATTGTATCAAATTCACTGTCCTGTTTAAACTTAAAACAAAACATTTGTTTAGAGGTAAAACATTAAAATTATAGCAAGAGTATTTCCAGTTTTTTTGGTTGCTTTTTTCAAAAACTATTTGACTAGTGGACATGCAGCTAAGAGTTGTTTAATATTGTACACTTGATGTCAGGTGCAGGGGGACACAGTTTTATTTTCTTGAGACATAAGGACTTAGAGAAAACTAAATAAACTTGTTTCCTGAGGTACCCGACATTAAGTGTTTTGTTATATTCTTAGACTTTCACTTAAACAGCGATGAAGAATATAGAATGAATCAAAACAATATCATTACTTATAGAGCTTTAAAAGAACACTAATTCAATTTGCAAAAGCGCTGAATGAGTGATTCACAAAGTACTTCCCTTGCATCAAATGGCGTGCACAGAATGTCACCAATTCCACTCAGCCTTTGACAGAAAACCAGTTGCAAATATATTTAAATCAAACAAATGGATCAAATACACTGGTAACTTGCAGTCCTTGTGTCGTGCTTGACAAAAAAATGTATTTCCAAGTGTTGTTAATTGTGTAGGTCACACAGCAGTAAAAGTAAAGTACACTAAATTAATACTCTTTTGTTTCAGTACTATGACATCAGTGCCAAGAGCAACTACAACTTTGAAAAACCATTCCTATGGTTAGCAAGGAAACTTGTTGGTGATCCAAACCTGGAGTTTGTTGAGATGCCAGCTCTTGAACCTCCTGAGGTCCACATGGATCCACAAATGGCAGCAATGTACGAGAAAGAACTTCAAGCTGCTCAAGCTACAGCTCTCCCGGAAGAAGAAGATAATGACTTGTAGTTTTAGAAGCATGGGTCCTGTTAGTTTCAAGAGTGAGGATAGCAACTATGCTTCACTTTACTTCAACCTCATATTATTATAGTATTTGAGTTATTATATACTTTGTAAATGTCCAATTTTTGTTATGGAAGTTAAACAGAGTACATATAAATGAGTGAATAGAATAACACAGCAGATTGTTAGTTAGAAAAATCCTTCAGGTCTTTAATAAAGTTAATATGTTGTAGTGGTGTTATCATGTAGTTTTACTGACAGTGGAAGTGACGAAAAGGTCTAGCTTTTGAATTCAGCACAAAGCATATTTATTAGAATGCTCCATAGTGAATCTACAGAAGATTCCATTTCAGATAGTAAAAACCTTTTTTTCATAGTATCAGGCTGTTTATAGAAAAGAAGAGCTTGAAACAGAATGCAATTTACTGCAAATGTAGAGCTTTTAATTCAAAATAAAAAAGTCATAAAACTAAAACATGTCATTTTTTTTTGTCATATCTATGTAGGGAATAAGTTAGCAATCAAGTCTTCTTAGGCATCACACAGTAACGTTTCTTGGCTAGAAAAAAACTGAGAGCACATCATCACTATCCCTGTAAGAGTGAAGTGTTTCCTCCTCACTAGATTAAACTTGCTTATTGCCCATGTGAAATTACACATAGGTGCTATCTTTTATTTTTGCTTTTGTGTTGTTTTGCTTGTTCTTGCTTTTGAAGTTGACGCTTGTAATCATCAAATGTCAGTATGTCTGCTTCCTCTCCAGTTTTGCTTTTTCTTTCAAGGAAAAGGCCAAGGGGTTCTCTATGCAAAAGAGAGATACTTCTGTTCCAATAAGGTTCCTCTATTCCCAGCACTTCACGGACCTTTTTGCCTATTACCTAGGGTAAAGAAGTAAAACAAAGTAAAGAGGTAAAACAAACTGTTTTGCCTTTCCCTGATTCAAACTGTTTTTTTACTTCAACATTAGAAATCAGAACCTTATTCCCACACTTGAGTTGCACAACACAAAATTGGAGGACAATTTTCTTCCTGACATAATGTGCTAGCACCTTTAGCCCTTTGTTCATTAAGTGATGATGTGCGTAAGGCAGAAAGCAAATATTTCTTTTTTCTTCTTAACTCGGACAGACAATAGTACAATATTGCATTGACGTAACGGGGCAACGTCATGCTATTTGCTATCTTTTTGAAAAGCTAAAACTTCTTTGGCATGAATTGAATTCCAAAACATAATGGTCATTCTTATTTAAGACTCTTTAGGCATTAAAACCTGTTTTCTGTTACAACAGATAGCAGGGATGGATGTGGATTGAAACCTGAACTAGTTGGGCCAACTTTTTCAAGTTTTAATGCTATACCTGCAAAAATCACCAAAAAAAATTATGGTTAGTGCTCCATAGAGACATTTGTCTGATATCTCTTTCATACATTAAGCTTGCTTAATGCTCCTGTAGCGTTAGGCACTAAGAAATGTCTCCAGCACAGAATTAACCTACAAATCAAAATTAACCCCCAAAAATTCCATTTGCTTTGCTGTTTCCAATGAAGTGCTTCAGAAATATTATTTTATCGGCCTTTATGAATATTCTACTAAATGCAAAAATCCTTAGTGACTCGGCAAGGAATGGAAATGATTGTTTCCTTAGCTAAACTATCCATGTAATATTTTTACGTTAAAGAAAATTTACTTGCTGGAAATAAAGGGCAAGGTGTTAAAGTGCTCACAGGGAGCTTTCCCTGCCTCATATACTTGGGACACTTGTAGTTTCCCAACCTCCATAAAAAATTTACAACACTATGATACAGGTGTCGCCATAATTATTTTTCATGTGAATGCTGCCATCTGCCATTTGCACATCCACCATAATATACCTTGTCTGCTCCCCAAAATTTCGCTTGTGCAAAAATTCTTTTTGGGGGGGGTGGGGGGAACAAGGCATATTTTGGGAGATGTACAAATGGCAAATGGATAATATTAATTATCAAGCTAAATGAGATATATATGTAAAGTTTCATAAGAATCTGTTACTAACAAGATCATGGACACTATCACTGTCAATAATATTAACTCATGAAGACTACCACTACAATGATTAATAATAGGTTAAGGAGGTGGAAAAGTACCTTGATGTGTTCGAAATCATTTACTCCCATTCTCGGCAGTGATGATGCATCAACATTGATAAGTTTCCTTCCATTTATAAGGTTATCTTTAAAGCAGGCCTTTAAAAAGTTAAGAGTATGATCAATAGTTTGTAGACCTTACCATAAAACTGATGGTTGACTATTATTCTTTGTATCTATTCTGATGAACCCCAAACTTAAAAGAATCATTATTCTAGAATAATTAACACAGATGTAAAATAACATTTACAAGTACCACTGTTCCAAGAATAAGGTCTTCAAATATTACACAGGCTCCGGGAGACGTTTCCGTTTCCAGGGATGGGGTAGGGGGTACTCCCACTGATGTTCGGACTATACATATGCATTATTGACCAAAGGTCAAGATGGCTGGATATTGGGCTCATTCTTTTTTGGGTCTTTATTGTGTGGTTCCAGAAAATATCCATACCCCCCCCACGGATGGTTAATGGAAATTCCTAGGGGGTGGGGGGGCTAAAGGGTATAATTTTCCAAGGGGTACAGGGGGTGCCCACGAGAATAATTTTCCACAGGGTTGTAAAAGACGCGATCGATCATACGAGACATACTTAAGTATATGTGGATTATTTTGATTAGTAGCACAACAAAAATTAGAAATAGATGCCCTTTCGAGAAAAAAAACTTCAAGATGTTTGTCTCAAACGTTGATCGTCTTCTTTGCTGGGAGTTCCCTATCATCTCCGCTCTAACGATTTGTCCACACTCTCTAACGATTTGTTCTAACGCTCTAACGGATTGCTTTTACGATCTAACGGTTGATTCTAAACAGCTAACGGTCGGTCCGTCCAACGTTTGACTTTGACGAAGTCTTTAAATAAATACCGTCCTTCGAGCAAATCGATCGCAATTCTCAACAGGTTACTTCTCCGGGAATAAATTCTAGCGCATCGATTAATAATAATTTCTTTATGTCGAACATGTATCTAGATTGTGGACTCGACTGCAGATAGTCTGACAAAAACTTCCGCTAATCGAGAACAAACGTCGTCTAACTCGGCGATATATTTCTCGAACTTTGTGTAAACAACTTTATGCAAATTTCTGTTGACATTCAGTGAGCTCGTCGCGACAAAGCGTTGCGTGACGACCCAAATGAGACCTTTGCTGTATTTTATTATTGACTTTTAATAGAGTACCGTTGAAGGCAAGCTGTTTGTCCAACAAACCTTTGGCCAAATCAACTTTTGCCCGAAAATAATAACGATCTGTTCCTTCTTTGTGGAGAAGACTTTCGATCACGTGCTAGGCAACGAAATAGATCATGTTTCACTGATGTTCACTTCTGAACATGAATCGACGCAAATATGGGACGCAAAATGAATGTTTGCATATTTTGTTCTTTTATAACCCAAACAGGTTTTTTTGTAATTCCTGAGATTTGTTTAACTGCAAGTGTAATTCATTCAAAGTTAAACTTAATTACAAACATCGAGAGATCGACTTTGTGGTGACTTTAGGACCCGAGGCCGGACAAACGATAAACTTTGTTGTAAGTTAGTTTTCCAGTAGATCCGTTTTGAAATTCGAATTTCTTCACATAGTTTAATGTTAAATCAATAGTTAACTTTAAAGTTATGCTGTAAATGTTGCATTTGAGATGAAACTGTCTTAGACAAGACGTGTACATAGTGAAACTTAATCACAGTACCAGACATCAACTTTGTCTAACTTTGTCTGTAGGTAGATTCGTTTTGAAATTTGAAAATGTTCACATAGTTTTAATTCAATGAATAATTCAAATTTAAAGTTATGTTTTAAATGTTTTCTTGAGATGACATAAACTTATTAATCTCTGTTCTGCCTCGCGCGTTTCGCTGGAAGGACTAATTAAAAAAGAGAGACCGCTCATAGTCTATCAAGCGTGCTCTACCTACGTAAGAAATACATATTGTCTTGTAAAAGATTACAAATAGGTCAAAGATTATAAAAAAAAATGTGTCTTAAGATGAGAACAGTTAATTTTAAGCGGTACAGGGTCGATTATCTCTAAATATGGCAAATTAAGACCATGAAAAGGAAAATAGGAAATTCCTGGGGGGTGGGGGGGTTATACATGACCCCGCTGGAACGGAAATTCCGAGGGGGTGGGGGGGTCTAATCGGAAGAACCATCCGTGGGGGGGGTATGGATATTTTCTGGAACCACACATTGACCGAGACAAAGTCGAGATCAATAAACACACAAAAAAGAATGAGCCCAGTATCTTGCACCCACCTTGAGCTACCCCACCCTCAAATAGGCCACTTACACTAAGGGGTCACATGATCAATACTTCCCTTAAACAATTAGTTGGAATCCTGCTGATGCCAAAAATTGACAGAGCACATAAAAATTATCTTACACCCGAAATTTGAGAGGAAAAGCATTTAAGGGAGATATTTTATGGCACTTTGATTTTTCAACAAAGTAGTATGATTTCTATTGCCCGCCGTGTTGGAGGGCATACTCTTGCCCTCCAATATGGCGGCCAAACTAGTTTTTGCTTACATCTTGTTAAACTTTTGATAGTTATGCTCAGATGTGCTGCAAACGTTACCCCATCATTTTTTCAACATTTGCCTTGAAGTTTAAGTGCAAAATTTGTGTTCAGAAAGCAGTAATTCGTAATTTTCAAAATCACATTTTGGTCACGTGACCAGCTACAGACTTCCTCACTTTAAGACAACGGTGCAGGTTTGAAAAACCAAATCACTTTTATTTTGTTCAGGATATGACCCACTAATCATTTTTTGAAGGCTAAATCATATAACTTTCATTTTCATAAAGACGATGTCACATGACCTCTTAGTGCAAATGGCCTATAACAATACTAAATGAAAGACTGCAAACGGAAATGAAAACAATACCTGTCAAATTTCTGTATTAGAACATTCAATCAGTAGAGTACTAGTAAACTTTCCCCTAAAAGACATCTTGTGCATAAGCGAGTGTACCTTTATCATTATTCTAGGTTAGTTTAGACAAAAACATGGGATAATTCAACCTCGTCCCCAGCGTAGGGGTAAAAGTCTTGTGTCACTGCACATATTTCAGGAACACTGCGATGATTAAAGAGCTTAAGTCAGTGAGCCATTATGCAAGACGCGGAAATAACTTCCGTTATCTAAGCAACTGGAGTGCCATTTTGTGAAATGTACTTTTGATAATCTAACAATTTGATAAGCAATCATAGAACATGCACAAATTTCTTCAAACATGGGCCTGCATCAAATGTTTAAACATCGATTTGTTTCCTTACTCGATATTGTTTGAAGCCTAAAAATTCCACCCAGTCTGCAACGTCTTCGATATTCCAAGTAAGACAGGAAGGCGTTCCATCGGAGTCAAAAGTCGGCTCGAATCCATTGTCAAACTTTGTGGGAGTCTTCCTTGAACTTTTAATAAGTCCTTCCGCCATCTTTGTTTTCCTTGACAACGAGTGATCTATCCCATAAGTCCGCACGCTCTTTTACATATCTACTTGACGGGGAGAGGGGTAGAGGGGAAGGAAAGATGGGATTCAGGACAGATTCAGACTTGTTTTTCCAAATGTTTTCTTCGTTTTGAGGATGTTAACAGTTACTCTCTCTTTTCAGGCTCCTCTAAATTGGAAATAAAATAAAGTGAAACAGGTGGAAGCGCCATTTCGCGGGCGGTCGTGCACGCAGTACGCTGGATTCTAGCTTGTAATTTTGGGCACGAAAAGAAGAAATTATTCAGTTAACTAGCTGACTAGAGTTTTGAAATGTGTAGATCTGAAAAATATAAAAAAAGGTGAGACTGCCGAAGCGCTTTGATACGAACATGTAAAACTGGATAAAAGAAAGGGGAAAAGGCAAAGGAAAAAGAGAGATAGAAAAGGGAAAAAAGAGAGCTAGAAAAGAGATCGACCAGTAAATTCGCAAAAAACAGATGGCTTCTGCGCATACGTACTCACTCACCGTCTTCTTATTGGCTAAGAGCCCACAGTTGGTTTGGAAATCAGCGAAAACTACAGATTAGTGATTGGTTAGTTGAAGTCTTAAGCTAGATTTCCACTGTCACGAAATTTTTACGTGCCCGCGTAAATCAAATTGAGGCATGAAAGGTCGCGCGTAAAAGTTAAAGTTGAACCTCGCTCAACTCTTACGTTAACGCGCGACACTGATCTATATTTTTTGCACATAAAATTTACTTGCGTACGCACGTAAAAAATCACGCGACAAATCTGCAAGCAGATAAATGACAAAGCTTTAAGTTGCGCATGCAATGCATGATTTCCAAGAGCCATGTCAAAATGAGCTCCGTGCGACAATGTGTTTGTCGCTATTCTTCTTATAAACAAACTGTAATAAAACAATTATTAGGTTCGGTTTTTGTGATTTCCGGAATAATCAGCCTTGGCCTTCATGCTAATTGGCAAAGAAACCGGCCCCCAAAAAGGAGATTTAGGATTTTTTTAGTTGAGTTTTTTCGCTAATCCCTGGCGGTCGCCAAATCAGTGGTTAAAGGCAACCAGGCAGCTTGAGTAACACTGGTCTTTTTCGATATAAATTCGTCCAGTTGACCAAATTTAGCATAAGAAAGGTTTGTAAACTAAAAAGGAAAGAAAGGAAAAGGACAGGAAAAATATCTAAGAAAACAGAGAGGGGCCCTAAATTCAGGGGAGTTTGACTTGAATATCACTATGGAGCTCAAGAAGCGACGTTTTTGAGAAAGGCACGTCAACCGGAAGTGATCCTTTTTCTCTTTTAATAAGCATTGACGCTACCATATTTATATTGCCAAGTGCCTTCATTCTTATAGAGACGATCTGCCCTAAAATTTGTTCAAAATCAAGAGTGCAAAAAGTCGACTTTCGGTTGACGTGCGTCGCTCAAAAGTGTCGCTGCTTCAACTCCCTATTTATGGAAACAGGTCATTAAACGCGTTGCGAAGCCCAAGCCCAGCTACAACAGGAGGACTCACAAAAATTGGCGCAAACCAAGAGAGGGCATTTATCCTCTTAAGTGTAAACAAAAGAACCGAAAACCAGCAAGATTGCAAGGTACAGCACCTTTTAATTTAACCATAGTGACTACATTTGACTCGGCTTTCAGGTAGAAAAGAACTAGTAAAAAATACATGAATTCCTCTTTCGTTAAAAAATAATGCTATTGACAGTCCTCCTTAGCAAAACCAGCGTCTTAATGACTCTCATGGGGTGTTATTGGATTTCCGCTGCGCGAAGTGACTGAAGGCGCGAAAATCGAAAGATCTATTAGCCTGCGCGGCTGGCGTCGAAATGGGTAGGGAAGGAGGAGAAAAGGGAGGGGGTTGCTTTTTTCCTCCCACTCTCCCTCCCCTTATTGCGCCTGTCACGCAGGGTACCTAAGGATAACCTCAACAATGTTATAAGAAATGTTTAATTGTTGGTGGTAAAAAAACGCTAACCGCAATTTTTTTTTAGCCAAAATTTGTCTGTTCACGTATAGAGAGATATTATTTGGTACGACAAGTCTGCGTGGAAGGATTAGAAAAATCAATCACTAAACCATTTTTATACAATTTAGAATATATTTCACGATTGCAGTTTAAGGGGTCCATTTCCTTTAAAAAGTGTAAGGTCGTTTTGAAATCTTTTTGCCAGTTTCTGCCATAATAGATTCTGTCCGTAACTTGTGTGCTGTTACTACATATCACTATCGTTTGACGTTCGAAATCATTGCTTTTAAGCCTCATCGCGGATAATTTGCTGCTTGAAGTCTGGTTTCACAGCCTCTGTCAGCGAATTAGCGTACATATCCAAACGGGACGTCATCTGACAAGAAAAGTAAAGAAATGACAAAAACTTAGGCCCTGTTTAAACGAGAAAAGGTTTCCCCGGGCAGGAGGGTCACCTGCCTGCCCGAGCTACCCTGGGCGAGCCACCTCTTGATATATTACCTTTAAAAAACTTGGCAAACCGTTTTCGGCTAGAAGGGTGACCAACGTGTTTTCGATATCAACACTTCGACTCGCCCAACCGGGTCAACTCGGTTATGGCGAGACAGTCAGAGCATGCGCGAGAGCTGTTGGCTCGGACAAAGGGGTCAACTTCGTCTCCTTCCCATTAAAGGTTTTACTGAGTCGTATCGTCGATCGCGGACAAGTCAAGTTCAGACCATCCTTACATACATACATACATACATAAATACATACATACATACTTTATTTGTCATGTAGGTCAGTAAAAGTTGACCACACCTTAAATATTAGCGATCTACCTCCTGCAACAGCACTCTACAGCTGTCGCTCCAAATTAAGTAAGAAAATGTGACTGCAGAATTTGAGAAATTGGATAAAAATTCCGGCATTTGGGAGATATTGGAGAGGTTTAGCATCACGTTTACGTCAAACGGCAAATATGAATTTGTACCACGTGATCAAGTTTTCCCTTTACTTGTCGTTTACGGTTCACTATTTCTACACATAATTTAGCAGTTTCACGCAATTTTTTATCCATAAGAATTGTTTTGAGCTGTTTTTATCTACTGACTTATTTTCTATTTTAAGAAATTCTTACCTTGAATTTGACGTTTGCCGTATACGTGAAGCATATACGAGAAGTCACGCGACAAGGGCATGTGGAAGGACGCGCGCGAGCGAAGGGCGGGGAAAGAAAGGAGAAAGGAGAGAGCTCTGACTATAGCACTGTACCCCCCCCCCCCCCCCAAAAAAAAAAAAAAAAAAAAAAAAAAACTGGGTCGAGTCACCTACAGACCTGAAAACACCACTTGTCTTTGACCTGTCTACACATGTTCAAGTCCACTTCGGTCACAAGTAAGCCATCATTAACTCTGGACAAACCCTGCACAAGAAAAAAGAAAATATATTTAACTATAAGGAGGGAAAGGTCCGTGCAGTATAGCTAATCTATTTGTTGCACATCACTCAATGACATGTAAAATCGACGGCGAGAAAAGATTTCCGGTAACAGGGCTTACTCCACGACAAGCGAGGGCGAGCCTTACGATTTCTTCACGATCTTTTTTACTCATGAACGCCTTACTCTCTTCCTTCACCCCGTCCGACCATAATCAGCTCTAGCGCGGAGCCAGTTGCATTAAAACTGACGAAGTAAAACTGACGCTTACGTCCTGAATCGAAAAAGAAAGTTTGACTGAGCTGAAGGTCTGATGATGGCTATTACGATCGACGTTAAGATTTATGCAATTTTCATGCTGCTAGGTCTTTCACGAGCAGAATTTTTAGGGACGGCTTTCTAATTCAAGGAGAGAAATAAAAACTCACATTTGCTATTAATGTTTACGGGGAAAGCTACCGAACTGTAGATACCAGTACTAAGGCATTACATCAAGTATTACTACTTCGCACCATTCTTTAAATTGCCTTTCTTGGTCATCATGGTCGCCAGCGTATGGGTGAGGGGAATGGGGGCAATTGAGCGCGCGCAAACGCGAGGGCTGTGCGAAGGAATGGGAAGCAGTGATCCTCATCTGCCTCCCCTCTTCGCGCTACGCGCTCTCTCCTCGTATCTCGCGCTTCAAGCGAGTAACAATCCGTTCCTCATTTCCAGTGCCTGCGAGGCAGGTTATTATCCTAATCGCTTGATTTCCTTATAGCGCGTAATTTAGTGAGAAGTAAACTTACAGGAGTACGACTGCCGTCTGGAGCAGCAACATAAGAAGAACCTGAAAAAAGCATTGAGCCAAAAACGTTATACATTACCAATGGCAAACCACAATAATAACGCTATGCTTTGGTGTATTACTAGGGAGTAAATGGAGCGAATCAGTGGCATCGAAAGTTCAGAGGGACCAAACTTAGTTTAAAACTCGCAATAATGATTCTTCCGGTGTGTAAGGAGTTTAAGTAAAACATACCGTAGAAATGTCCAAAGTCCCTGTGCGCTGTAGGAAGAAAACAATAGAGTTTTTTCAGCACTTTATATTAGATGTGACCGTGTGCTTAATGGAGTTAGAGACTGCAGGTGATGGAGGCGTGGTGGCCGAGCGGTTAACACCAGACCTCGAACTTCGATCTGTATATCGGAATTTTTTGCGGTCACTTTCTTTTCCCACAGCGACTTTGCTTAATTATCTCTTTTCATCTAGGTGTGTAAGTCGGTGCAGGCGATACACACTGCTAGAAGAAACCCTGCAATGAACTAGCATCCCAACTAGGGGGAGGGGGGGGGGGGGTAGCAATACCCGTTGATTTGCATACTTCAAAAACGGGGTGAATAAACGGGGTCTCTTTGGCTCGTGTTGCCTAAAAAACAGCCTTCATTTCGCAACGCCACCACTAGTTCCCCTGCGAAATGACGTCTGAAAAACGAGCGCAGAAATTCCATACTGATGGCGCGGCACTACCCAGACCTGGGTAACGCTTCTGATTTGTCATGCCACGTGGGAAATTTGCTTCAGCCAATCAGAAGCACTACCCACATCTGGGTAGTGACGCGTCATCGTATGGAATTTCTGCGCTCGTTTCTCAGACGTGATTTCGCGGGGAAACCAGTGCTGGCGTCGCGAAATGTCGGCTGCTTTCTCAGGCTATGGCTCATGCGCACTAAAATATTTCAACCTGCAAAAAGTTTGAACATCGCTTGGCATCATTACGGTCTCTTATAAGTAAGAGGGTGGGCCATAGAAAATTCTTGTTGATTCGTTCGTAAAAATGACAGTTCAAATTATTGTTTATGTCGCTCTGAAAATCACGTGTTTCACAGAGGAAGGCACTTACACTGCACAATAAATGCCCTGTTTGCATTGTCAGCCTATACTCTCGCAGACAATAGCTCCTGATCAATAAGCGCACAAGAATTCTTCAGTTGTTGAACCAAATAGAAACAACGGGTTAAGTCAGTAAGAGTAGCTACCTGGCTTTCCATCAGCAGATGTAAATTCATGTTCAAAAACCTCCTGTAAATGACAATATGGTAATCAGTAACTTAATCATTTACAAGAAAAGGATTCAACATGGTGCTCTTGTTATTGAGTCATCATAGCTTGTTACGAAACGTTCTCAGCTTTTAAAAAACTGCCATTCAACAGATATCTTGCAAAATGTCTTCAAACATTCACTGCATACCATCTGTGGCTCATGTCATTCAGAGTTAAAAAAAGAAACTATACAATGTGTTTAAAAAACATGCGGTCAAACAATACTTACAGTGCCAATTCTGTTAATTGCTACTGTAAAGTAGTTGTTAGCAATGGCAGCACAGCGAGCTTCAATGGGCCACATTGGTTCACTAGAGAATTAAAAAGAATATGTGTCAATATAAAAGAAAACATCAAAAATAGATTGTTGTTGGGGAAGGGGGGAGGGTGCCAGTAAGGTTGGGGGAGCCAACTGCTCCAGCCGAGTGTCCGATAGAGTCTCACAAGGTGGACGGTTGTAACTTATGGGTGGGTGGAAAAAATTCTGGGGTGTGACCATTCAAATAAAACCTCTTTCGCAGTACCTTCATAAGGCCTATTTTATGGAGTGAAAGAGATGGGAACCCACGTTGGTCAGTATTGTGAAAACAACCCAAACTTTCCATTCAGGGGTGTGGTTTACAGTAATGAAGGTGTCAGAGGTCCTACCTGAGAGCTCCTACAGTGGCCGATGGATTGAAGCAGATCTCAGCACCATTCACAGCATACATCAACCAATTCAATGGATGATGCCTTCCATAACAAATATTCACTGCAATTCTGCCTACAAAAAAGGTTTTCCAGTGATGTCAGTGAACCACTCTCTGCTATGGATTATGAAAAGCTAAATGAACAAGGAGGACTGAATGACTGAATGAAGAAAAAAAGGAGGAAGGAATGGACCTAATGCAAAAATTGGATTAATATTCTTTTGTTTAAATTAAAATTAGTATGACTTAAGCCTCGCTTGAGATAATAAATTCAAATCAATTTAGGTTCTGGGAAACTGCCCACCTACCCCTCCCATAAGTCATCATTTTGCCCTAAGTGAGAAGCAGGTGTTAATGTTAGCTTAGGGGAGGGGTTGGTGGGCAGTTTCCCAGCAAGCTTAATTGATCCATAAATTCTTTTGAATTTTGTACTGAAGAACGAGGGTAGTAAGGCTAATTTTAATTTAAACAAAAGAATGTTAATCCAGCAACCATTTTTGCATTGGGTTTATAAAGGAAGGAGGAAGGGAAGGAAGGAGGGCGGAGGGAGCTAAGGTGAGTGCAATATGGCCAAAGGGGATATAAAAGGGGCTGGAGATGGGAAAAATGAAGTTAGGAAAGGAAGAAGGGACAAGAAAAAGGAAAGGGAAACAAAGAAGATAAGAATATGGAAAAAGGGAAAGAGGAGGAAAGAAGGGAAGAGGGGTTAAGGTAAGGAGGGAAAGATAGCAGGGAGGAGAGGGGTGGATATTAATTGATTAAATAAATAATCAAACTAACAAATGAATGTGTGAGGGAGTAAATGAATGAATGATAAAGGTGTGAATGCGTGAGGGTGATAAAAGAGGAAAGGGGAGGAAGGAAGGGAATAAGAATGAACGAAAGACAGGGTAGAATCAATAAATGAATAGATGGATGGATGGCTGGGTTGATGAATGGATGAAAAACCAAATAACCATTTTATTGAGAAAAATTCATACCAAATTGTGTTTGAAAAACAGGGTGTCCCAAATCACCCTCCATATAATATGTTGACTGTAAAAAAAAGAAACAAATGCACTAAAATCACAAACATTACAGAATTAATTAAAACAACTTTTGCTAAAATTGTCTTTTACTGGCCTTTTGAGAGACATCACAAGTAAACGTAGAATTAAGATGAATGGAAAACACAACTAAAAATGTTTTACTATTTGCCTGGTAAATGGACATAAGAATAACTTTGTCCACAATTCAAATTTTGTGTTTCTTCAACAGGCATGACCATGCTCAAGAGCAAATAAAAATTTAAAAATAAACCAAAAATGTAATTGAACACTACAGATTTTCATTGTGGCTATTAACCATGTTCAACCACAATTAAATGCTCTAAAACCTTGCCATTTTTGCAGCACAAATAATGTAAGATTATTAGACTATTGATGGCCACATCCAGGGGTTCCTTTTTACACAATACCAATACCAATTCTTTGGAGGCAGAGTGGCTGAGGGGTTAGGGTGCTGGACTTGCAATTCTGAGGGCCCGAGTTCAAGTCCCGTCCTGACCACTAGCTGGATTTGTTCTTGGTACTCCCCAGTTCATATCCTTGACCATGCTTGTAAACAGCCAACTGGTTTGCCTCTGGCCATTTGGGATTCTTAACCCTGTAATGTTTGATTTCAATTATTTGTTTCAAGAATTTGCTCGGCCTCCGTGAGCCTATAAATGCCACCGAGGGTAAAAAACAGAAACTTTTTTTTCCACATGGGGAAAACTCATCCGTGCCTGCAGACAAGGGTTGTTGGCAAGAGGAGATATTAAATTTATCGGTATCCTTACCTCATTGAAATCTCCAACTCTTGGAATGTGATTTTTTCTTGTTTTTCCCAAAACTGATCCATTGTTGGAAATAATAACTGAATATGGACACACACATAATAAGTCATCCAGCAACTCAAGACATGCAACAATGTCAACATGTTTCTAACTATCAGAAATAAAAAATTCTGTTTTAATAGATCAAAATACAGCTCCATTCATTTACTAAGTGAATCATTAGACAATTTTAAGACCTCTCAAGTCAAGCTACCACCTACCCAAAATAATGATTTGGTTTCCCAGTGAAAGCACACTAGTTGGATAGTTGGGACCTTTTGTAAACAATCCCCTCCTTTAATCAACTACCAAACTGTAGCAATTTGGGTGTGGTTGGTGTCTGTCTCACATTGGGGCAGGGAGCCGGGTCAACTGTTTTTTGATTAAAGATTAAAGATGTCCATAAATACCTGTAGTATTGAAGATTCTGTCTTGATGAACAGTGTCCCGTTCCAGAATTGGCGACACAATGACCATATTATGTTGCTTGGCAAGCTTGAACAAAACAAAAAGAAATCTAAAAAAGCTTACTTATTAATATAGTGAAGTACAAGTTTATAAGTAAGTAAAGTCACCGACATTGTTATTGACTGACTGATTGACTGATTGATTGATTGATTGCATATGTTACAGTGTCAGCTCAAGTTCTTGAAAAAACAATCAAGAACATGTGTGGGAAAAACATTTTACTTTAATTGTCATATAAACAAATGCAGCTCTAGTCAGAAGCAGGAACCTGTCAAACTTGTAAGAGACATGAGTGTATTACCACTAGGTACCACTTTTAAAAAATAGTTGTGTCTTTATTATTCATGTTTAAAACAAAATCAGTTATGATAGAAATGGGACAAGTATTGGACAGCTGTATATGTAACAGGCCAAAAAAAACTTCAAGTTGAAATTTTTTGACCTAGGTTGATTCTCAATTTCCTTTGTTGCCTGGCCCTAATTCATGAATAATCAAGGCCAGGAGAGAAAGGAGATTGAGAATCAACCTAGGCTAAAAAGTTTTACCCTGATTTGACCTGATTTATTTATACATACCTCTTGACAAAGTTTAATTGTGGGACCATCTACAGCTGACTCAGCAAACTCTGTCCAAGGATGCTTTTCACGAGTGCAAAAGGCAAATGGCATTGCTGTTATCAGAAAACAGATTATTATTTTTACTAAGTACCGGTACATGTAATTTCGCATTATCAAAAGATCTGTAATAGTTCCTTAATAGCAAAGTGGATCTTTAAGATTAACAGTACATTCTCAACTCTCATGACTCAGATACAAAACAGTTATCACAATGCTTTGACATGCAACTAAAATTGATCCACTTACTCCAACATTCTTGAAAGCAAATAACATTTACTCCACACAAAGCCGCAGCATCAGTAATTTCTTTTATCCTTGCATGAAGTGCTGCTAGCTATAAAACAGAGGAAAAATAACATGGAACCTTGTGTCCAATAACAACTGCAATGTGCTAAATTTTAAAGCCACTCTCCTTATTGATTCTTTCATAAATGGACTCAGAAACCTGAACTGTTGTAGTTGTTTATGTCAAACTCTTTGAAATTTACATGGTTTTGCATGCCCTACAGAAAATTTACCTTCAGAAGACAGGTTAAACAAATATGCCATTTTGTTTTTCACAACTAAATAGAGGTGTTTTTTTTGCAGCCTACACACAGTAGGCGCTATCTGTAACTTTATGTCTGTTTGGAAATAGCCATGGTAGAGCACATCTAAATACGTACGTACGTACATCTTAAACTGGAGTCACCTGGTTTGCAAGTGGTGCAGATGTAGGCAAAACTATTTTATTCTGTACAGCTCCTATCCTGACTATACGAGGCTTGCGAAGTTGCTCTTCCAGAACACCAAACTTGTATCCTGCCAGTTCAAAGTTTTTTTCCTCTGCTAATTTCAGTGCTTCTGTAGGCAACTCAAGTGTACTAGATAAAAAGAGAAATAGAGTATTCACTACGACAGCTTTCCAAAGCATTTGAAATGAGCCTTGATCAATATCCACAAACTCTTTTTCAGTGTGTTCAATTATGAAATTCTAAAGGAAATTCTTCTTTCAGATCAATTTCCTATATTTATTATACCCTGACCATTCTAAACCCAAATACTCTGAATTCTGTAATTTATCCCAGACTAATACAGTGCATGAATTTTGACAATCCAGCGTAAGCAACCACTTGACACATGATCTGTGTCAGGTATACAAAAAACTTTCAGCTTATCCAGACCTTGTCTCAGGGGAGAGCCCCTATGTTTGATATCAGACATCAGATGTCTGACATCGGACATCAGACGTCTGATATCAGACATCAGACATCTGACATCTGACATCAGACATCAGACATCTGATATCAGACATCAGACGTCTGACATCAGACGTCTGGATATCAAACATCCGTCATCAGAC
The DNA here is from genome assembly GCA_964035705.1 of Porites rus. Taxonomy (NCBI): domain Eukaryota; kingdom Metazoa; phylum Cnidaria; class Anthozoa; order Scleractinia; family Poritidae; genus Porites; species Porites rus. Next base: position 22,535,432 of record OZ038002.1, on the reverse strand, counting down.
GTCTGACATCACAATCAGACGTCTGACATCTGACATCAGACATCTGACATCTGACATCAGACCTCTGACATCTGACTTCTGACAAATCACGAATATCGGGTAAAAGATTTTAAAGTTCATGTATCACGACAAGCAAACCAGTCACAGTTCACAGGTTTTAATGTCGTATTTTCACCTTTCACGAAAATTAAAAACACTTAATCACGTATCACGCAATAACCCCTTTATCCCCCTCTTTTAATACTGGATTGATTTACTCAGCAAGGGAGCAATCATATTAAGCCAGTTAAATTTGATTTTTTTTTGCCAAAGATCAGCTTCATTACAGTGTAATAAACAAGTTTGTTGTTGTCTAGCAAGATCTTTAATACCCTGTCCTTCAATCTTCCTAGATAAGTCGGGAAGTGGAAGACACTTATCTTCCCGACTTATATTAGGTCTTTTAAAAGGCATTCACAGACGCATTATGTTACCTGACAGGTTTTCCGTACAAAATCCTCTTCACTTCCTCTAGTTCTTTGGGCGGTAGATGTTTCTCCAAACAACCTTCCAAACTGGTAAATTCAGCCGCCATCTTGCAAACAGGACCCAATGAGTGACCTTGAGTGACCCTACATGAAGACTGGTTCCAAAGAGCATTTATGGATCAAGGAGGGTAGGGTAGAGAGAGGTTCAAATGTTAAGAGATTTTTCATCTTATAAGTGCCAAATACAAACCAATTTTCATTCTTTAGAAATTCTTAGAGCCGTAAATGTCGATATAAGAGGCAGCTGCTTTTATTGGCAGTGAAAAGAGGGCAGGAGTAAACGAGTAAACAGGCAAAACTACCCTCCCTCTCTTCGATGAACTTTCTGCAGCAAAAGCGTGAAATTCAGCTGACTCAGTCTACTCGGTGCGATTTTATATCCGCAGTGCTCAGCAATAAATTTCTCTATAAAGTCTGGTCACCAACACCTTTTGAAAGAACTTTGGTCTAAGGTTGAACGGATTCACTTCAAATTTTATTGAAGAAGATTGCAAAAGTTCGTGAATCGACTGAAATGCTCGTGTGACTGTGAATCCCTTGGGATGGCCAACGTGACGTGGCGCGCCAAATTGCGAAACAAATGACTGAATTTTTGCGGAAAATCTTTTGACGTTGCCCTGGGCATCAAAAGACGAAGGGCCTTTCTTTAAACGACGCTCCGTGGTTCTTGGAAGCCGTTGTTTCTGTTTATGTGGAGTAGCGACAAATCAAATTCAAACGTTGAAATGGCATCGGTGAGGGAGGATCGACCAAATTTGATGTGGAAACCATCTCCCGGTCGATTGACAAACATTCACCGTTTCCAGTCTGTGGTAAATCACTCGTTTGGCCTTAATTTGGGTAAGTTTTGTTTTTAAAAAAACGATTTTATGCTATAGATCTCATTTGTTTTATATTTCCCGCTCAAAGAACGTATTTGTTTTATTTTTAGAAGTAAACCTAAATTAGTTACATTTTGAGCGGGGAGTCGTGGAGGGGGTGGTTATAAAGTAAGTACTCGTGGGTGCCTTGACTTGATCGGTTATCCCTTAACGCGTTCTTGTGAAGAGAGTTTTTAATATTAAACTGTGCTGGTCATACAATTATAATTGGAGAAACTTTAAGGTGAAGCTTATTATTTTTTTTAGAAATGTTGCAATCACACACCCCTGACACACCCCCAATCACTCCTATCTACATCAACAAGGAATGTGGATGACATGAGTCTCCAATGCTGTAAAGAAAATGAATGTAACAAAGCAAAAATAAATTGCTAATGATGATATTATTTTCTGGAACCTAGAAACTCATTTATAGGTATTATTATACTGTGTCGACTGTGATTCATTATATTATATTTTCATCTGTCACTCAAGATAGTGAACTGTATCCGCTAGACTTGTTTCCCTTGCCACTGACACTTCCTCAATTTTTGCATGACCTGCATCTCAAGGAAACACCCCATTTATTAATATTATGATAACATAATATATATATATTTATTTTTTTAAATCTATTTTTATTGAAAATTAGGCAAAATGTTGTTAAAAGTTTTTTTCTGATTTATGTTTCATTCCAACATGTTTAGAATCATATGAGGAGTTACGGAAGTGGAGTGTAACAAACTGGGCTGATTTCTGGGAGATTTTTTGGAAATATGCTGACATTCTTCATTCCCAAGCATATGAGGAAGTATTAGATCAGTCCCAACCCATGGAAACAATTCCAGAGTGGTTTCATGGAGCTCGTCTTAATTTTGCAGAGAATCTTTTGCAGTATGATGATGACAAAGTTGCACTGTATACAGCAGGTAAAATTTATTTTTCTAATAGTGAATTGCAAAAGAGTATTGGGGGAACACAAAAGTGAAAGGTGCCAAAGGGGCTATTTATCCCTTTAAGTCCCAAGAGTGATCAAAGTCAATTTTCTCATAACAATATCAATACATAATCTAGAGAAAATGTTGTGAGAATCAATGAAATGATCACCTGATGGGAAAATCTTTGATCTGCAAACAAATTCTCTCAACTAATTCTTTAAGGAAATGTATTGAGATCAGTTTGGGGAATTTGTATTCGGATATTGGGGCTGAAGGGGTTATAACCATGCATAGCACCCACCTATTTTAGAGGCCCACTTAGGGGGGTGCTTGTGCCCTTTGCTTAGAGTGAATTTCAAAACCTTTCGTTCCCAAACTTGTCATACCTTTTCCTGGAAAGGAAAGCTGTTTGGTCATTTATAAACTACCACGCCACAGGCCATCATTGAATCTTGGGGAGGGGAGGGGTTGACTCTAGGTCATTCTTTAGTCGCTTACTTATTATTAAGAAACCATGCATTTGCAGTATAGTAGTGTAGCATTTGAAAAGCATTTATTGTGTACTTTTAATAATTATTTTAACACATTATGTTTAGGAGAAGGACAAGAAGTTCAGTCAGTAACATTCCATCAACTAAGAAAAAATGTGACAGTCCTAGCCTCCGCATTAAAAAATCTTGGCATCAAGAAAGGAGACAGAGTTGTTGGTATGAATATTGTATTTAATAGGATTAACCACACTTAAAACTCATTTGGAGTTGAAAATTAAACCTTTTTGATTTTATACTGGCCTCTCTCATGGAATACCTAGTCATAGATTCCACCCATCCTCTCTTCCAAATTTCATTCATTCTAAGGAACATTCAGTGTTCCTGTGGAAGTCAAATGCACACTGTGTTTGATGCCAATATAAGTTTCTTGTTTCTTTCTGGACATTCCCACCAGTCCTCTTGTACTTGTCAAGTAGGTGAGGACCCTGGCAACAAAGTTGTGCTATCAGATGCCCAGAGATGAAAAGAGCTTTAAGAAGCCTTTCTTCTTTATTTGATATTCAAAGCCTCCTAGTGATTCTATCATCAGCATTTGCTGCATCTCAGAAAAATTAAGAACCCTTAAATGAAACGTCTGAGAAAGCCAAATCTGATATGGTGGCTCTCTTTGACTGAATGTTATTATTTTCAAAGGTTACATTCCCAACTGTGCACTGGCCGTGGAAGCCATGTTAGCTACAGCTAGCCTAGGAGCCATTTGGAGTTCTACCTCACCAGATTTTGGAGTCTCGGTAATTGACAATAATTACTGTACATTTTTAAAATTAAATTATTTAATTTTAAAAATGTACGGTTGAGCCTCTACTAATGGCCACCTTTATTCCACCATGGCCAGTCTGTTTTGTTTCCCTGGATATATTGTGGTTCAATTTTATCCTTGGTTTAAATTTTGTTTTTCTTTATTCTGGGGTATGGTAATGTATGATAAAGAGTTTAAAACAAAGGAAAATTAAATTTAAACCAAGGATAAAATTGAACCACAACAGATCTATAGATTCATTCTTGTTTTAACCTTGATTTCCACAAGGGCCTATTTGAATCTTACAATGGCTAAATGAAATTATACCTAACTCTGCCCCCAGGTTGCCTTTGTAGAAAGTTTATTATATTTAATAATAATAGTAATAATAATAATAATTATTATTATAATCTATTATTATGAGAATTTGATAATGTCATTATCTATAAACAGTTATGTTAATGTTCAATAATATAAACAGTAATTTGAAGTGACATTAACTGCATCACCAACTAAGGCATTTCATAGGAATCGCTGCAAATAAAAGGTAAAAAAAAACCCAGGGAATTAGCCTCTAAATTAAACCTTTTTAAAATAAAATCTAAAACACTATTCTTTTCTTTTCAGGGAGTATTGGATAGGTTTACCCAGATTAAACCAAAGGTTATTTTTTCAGTAGATGCTGTCAGATATAACAACAAGATACACAACCATTTGGGGAAACTAACTCAAGTTGTACAAAGTATGTATGGAGGGATGCACGTAATGTTTGGTGGGTTGGGTGACAAGTGGTATAAGCAACTAATAGGCCCTTTGCAGCTAGCCATTCATGTGGTACATAACCACCATGCTGGAGAGCAAAAGTCGCACTGGGAGAAGACAATCAAATGAAATTACCATTTAAAATTATGTATGCCTTTTGTTTGTCTTGTCCCAGAGCCACATGAATAACCTCAAAAGGTCTATTTTTGACTGCACAGGAAATTCAAATCATATCAATTCCATGCTTTTTTGATTAACAACTGGTTTTAACTGGTACTTTGCTCCAATAAAGGGGGAACGCTCTACTTCTCCCCCTCCCCCCACCCCCCTTGAAGAAAAGGAAAGAAAAATAAGTAAAGTCAAGTTTAATTTTACTTACAGGCCTTCCTGATCTGGAGAAAGTTATTGTGATGCCTTTTGTTGGAAAAGCAGATGAAATTGACCTCTCCAACATTCCCAACAGGTATTTGCCTTCCCTTATGCTATCTCATTAATTAGAGTCAGATTCGAACAATTCAGAAAGGGTGATCACTTGAAAGCGTATACAATAAATACTATCTTATTACTGAGAATTCTTTTTGAAAACAATGCCAAATTTCACAGAAAAAGGGTGGGCCGCAGCCCCCTCAGCCCACCCTTAAATCTGCCCATGCCAATAGCATCTTTTTCTGCTGGGAACCCCGTATAGGGCTTTGTAATTCAATGTAAGTATCATTAATCTGTGGCACCAGTTTGTCATTACTAAGAAACCAGTGTTATGACTAATGTTTTTCAATATTCTTGTTAAATCTCAGCTGAAATGTACTGATACATTAAATGGATAAATGGAAAATAGCCCTAATAGGCTACTTTCGAGTTACAAAAATCCTCACTTTCAAAATGAGGCCAAGTGCACAACCTTTCTTGTGAAAATGAGTTTAATTTGTAGAGAAAGAAAAATCATTTCCATATCAAAGGCTGAGCTCTTAACCTTGTTTTGATACAGAGGACCGAGGGAACTCAGAAATGGCCTATTAACTCTTGTTTAACCTCTATATTCTCCGTGCGAGTTAACTTAGTGTCTTATGAAACAAAAAGGGAATACAGTCTAACCTCTCCTTGCGGACATCACTATAATACGGACACCTCTCTATTACGGACAGTTCATTTGGTCCTAGAAATGCCAAATATCATACATTCCCTACCTCTATAATACAGACACCTCTGTAAAGCAGACATTTGCTTCTGTCCCTTTGGTGTCCGTATTAGAGAGGTTTGACTGTATAAGAGATTAATATTTAATGATAAAGCCTCATTTCATGCACCTCTTTGATTATGACCCTCTATAAGTAAAACAAGTGATTCACTTCCCAAGCAACAACAACAACAACAACAATTTATTAGCATTCCCATATAAAGAGATGGTACGTTTTGCCATTAAAGCATTACAATTCAATTAAATAATAATAAAAACAAAACTTATGTAGTAATCAAGATTAGTAAACTAAGTTGATTACTTGTAGTTTTCAGTAGTCTGGTTAGTATGTGTAATCAAACGGTGACGAGTGAAATTAGGGAATAATTTCACGCGCGTTTTATCCAAATCCTTATAATTTCCCGAGCCTTTAGGCGAGGGAAATTATTAGGATTTGCCATGGCAATTTTGTAATTTCACATGTGAAATTACAAATTAACACTGAAATTTCGTGCTAAAATTAAGGAGTAATTCGTCACCTATGATATTAATAACTTAATTTCACGTGTACTCACTTTGATATAGATCAACTCCTTCTTGCACTTAGATTTGGGGTTATTTCATTCTAAAAAATTGGACACTCATTATAAACATTAATTTCTTTTTTCCCCCTTATGAATTATTAATGAGTTTTTTGAAACTTTTTTTTAATGTAATGGGTGTTTCTACAGTGAAATGATTCATCAACTTAATAACCAAGTTTTTTATTCATAAATTTTGTTTTTTTTTCTCAGTATTCTGCTTTCTGAGTTTTCCAAGTTTGCGGATGAAAGGCCAGTTCTTGAATTTGCCCAAGTTCCTTTTAATCACCCACTGTTCATCATGTACTCATCAGGAACAACAGGTCCTCCAAAGTGTATGGTACATTCTGTTGGGGTGAGTAGAAAACTAGGTCACAGGGTTACTAATGGTAAGGTTCAGGGAGGGAAGTGGGGACATGGGAAGAGGGGTGGTTTGGGGCCAGTAAGGTGGGAGGATTACATGTACTGTATGGTGCATTCTGTTGGGGTGAGTAGAAAACCAGATCAGAAGGTTAGTAACGGTAAGGTTAAGGGGTCGGGGACATGGGAGGAGGGGCAGTCTGGGGCCAGTCAGATGGGAGGACATAATTATGTAACATGTATGGTGCATTCTGTTGGGGTTAGAAGGAACAAAATCACAGGGGTACTAACAGTAAGGTTAAGGGAGTGGGAACATGGGAAGAGGGGGAGATTAGGTACCAAAAACAACCTGGCCACCTAAGTGTGTTAACACATCAAAGATCAATGCAGTACTATGAAACTTAAAGAGTAGTTGCAAAAAGAAAGCCTGTAAAAGGGAAAGTCAGGCTTGAACAGGATTCAAACCCATGACTTCTGCAATACTGGTGCAGTGTTCTTAACCCTGAGCTATCAAGCCAACTAGGTTCCCATTCCAGGTAAGGTAGAAGGATACAGATTTTCCAGAAACATTCTAACCTTGGCATTATTAGCAGTACCCATTCTTAAAGGCTGTATGATGCCCTGGTTTATTGTTTATGTTCTAGTTACAAATTTAATCAGATATTTTCTTAACTAGGAAAACTCTTTTTCTTTTTTTTTTTTACCAAAGTTCAATAGGCCAATTTCAATTTATTAAAATTTACACTTGGCTGAGAGGCTGGAAGTATAAAACAAAAAAAAATGCATTGAGATTCAGGGAATATAATTCACCTTTTTGTTATTTAATGTTATTTCTCCCAGGCCTTGAGCCAAGAGTGAATTTTAATATTTTGAAACTAGCCTGTTGAACCTTGGTAAAAAAAAAAAGTCTTCCTGGTCAAAAATATGTAAAATGCATTTTTTTTTTCATATCACTATGTTGTTTTTGTTGTTGTTGTTATTATTATTATTATTACTATTTCTCCTCTCCACCCCTTTTTCTTTATGACCTGCTCATTTCAAACACATCCATTCTCTTTTATACATCTTGCTACTGCAAATGCACGAGAAAGAATAATTTGTTATTTACTTACCGAGGTTTGAACTCACAAGCTTCTGTTTCCTGGTCTGTCTTGATATCCACTAGGCCACCCAAGATGAGTTACAGATTAACTGATTTTTCTTTAAATTATGCTTTCAAGTCAGTCCCAGACTCACTCTTACCCTAATGTGTGGTCCAAAATCTGCTTTCAATATTACCTAGTTAAAAAGATTTTATTGAGTTAAAAATTAAGATTTAGCAGGAAAAAAAATTAATTGTTTCCTTATTGGTACTTATTTTCGCGGGTTCTTAATTTCGCGATTTTGGCGAGAGAGTATTTTACGGGGTTTTATTTTCGCGATTTCAACACGCAAGTGTGAAAATAGGGCTGGAAAAGCTTTACAATTTTACATTATTTCACTTACTGAAGATACAAAACGGAGCTCACCAGTAAAACCAGTTATCAAGTTATATTGCTGGTACATATCCTGTACATGTTGTTGCTATTACAAGTTCAAATAAATAATTTTTTCTGTGATTTGAATTTTCTATATTTTTCTATATTTATTTTTTGCAAGTCGTTATTTTCGCGATTCTTTTACAATCGCGAAAAACGCGAAACTAAAGACCCGCGAAATTAAGTATCCACCCAACCTCGTTCCCAGCTCTCTCTCTCCTACTCGACCCTATGAAGCAAGCTGAGAGAGAGTGAACCTAAGGGACAGGGTTCAATGGAGGACAAAATTCTTAGGACAATTAACACGATCTGCCTTAATTTTTCCCCCTTTCCCCCTCTCCCCTAAGCAATGTTGTAGTTTGTGCACCCCTTTACACTTTACCCTGTCCTAAAAGTGTATCTTCATCCCAACATTGTTTGGAGGGGGGAGGGGAGGGCCAGTCGCGGTATCCAAGTGGTTAGAGAAGTGTACATTATGTTACATCTGAACATTTGATAAGTTAAGGATGTGGAAGGAAGGTTTTCCATAACCGTTCCAAGGATTTTTGTCCTCCATTGTTGATATCTTCCCTTATTACTGCAACCACAGCGATCGTCCCCAGCGCAAAATCACTTAATTATTTTAATGTGAAAACCTATTTGATAGATGTTTATGGTCCTTCGGGAAGTTGCGCTTAAATTCAAATCTGATGAATTTTATGCTGTATAAGAATTTAGAAATTCTAGCCGATGTTGAAATGTTTGACGTTTATTTACAGGGAACACTGATCCAGCATCTTAAAGAACATTTACTTCATGGCAATATGAACAGACAAGATGTCATACTTTATTACACTACGGTAATTATTTATATTTAAAAAAATTACGTCAAAACAGACTTTACTGAGACGTGCAATTTGGATTTGTAACCAGATCGCGATCTAGTCGCGAACGAATCACGCGGTAAAATTACCCGTGTAAACAGTCCTTAACCCCTTGGTTGTAAATCTACAGACAGGGTGGATGATGTGGAACTGGTTGGTGTCAGCGCTTGCTGTAGGAGCCGCTGTAGTGTTATATGACGGCTCACCATTTATACCCACGCCACATGTCTTGTGGAATTTGGTAGATCAAATAGGGTAAGATTGTTTTATGTCACTTTGTCCAGTATTGTTGCCATATCTTAATTGTAGCCTAAAGGTAGCCCTATATTTCTCTAAGAGATTGAATGGCGCCTGATAAACGCGAGCAAGCAAACTCTCCAATTGGGGCAGGGAGTGGGGATATCGCTAGAAGCACGCCCGGCTGGTGTGATAGCCATTCGAAAAGAAGATCTTGCTCGCAGGCTTCACGCGAGCACGCCGATGTATTCTATCTAACTGAACTGCATTAGTTTTTTTAGATTTATTTTGAGGGTTAATGCTCCGGGCATTTATCTCTAAGAACTAAAACATTTTCATCTACTCCCTACCTATTTGCAAAACAAAATGATTATCAAATATGAAGGGAAAAAACCATTCATCACGTTTTGATTCGCTTTCCCACCCGTGAAATACATGAAAGTTGAAAATTTAAGCACAGCGACGGTATTTCTGGTAAAATATTGGCCCTATAGTGAACTCTACCAATTCTCCTGGAATTCACAACGCCATCTTTCATCTTGTCGTCGCAGGATAACCGTCCTTGGAACTGGAGCTAAGTGGCTGTCAGCTCTAGAAGATAGGAAAATACATCCAAGTAAGTGGAAAGCCAGCGGTACATTGTAGTTTGTCTAATAGGAAATACAAAAGGTGGACGCCTCACGCGTAAAGGAGTTGAATTCTTTTTTTGCGAACCACAAATATAGAATATTTCGGACACCAAATATCAATCCGGAAAACCAAACGGAATAATCCGGTGCGAAACTGCAGTTCGAAAGCCTGCTAGGTCAAAATACTGACTAGTGTGATGAAATAGAACAACACACAAAAAGTAATACTTTACTATAAGGTATTAAAAATGGATTACCGTCAACCTTCAAACTGAAAAATTTTAGACATATTTCTCGTATTTTTCGTGGCATGTCTCCTTTAACTGGGCTTAAGTCATTACCTGATCACACGTTTAATCTAGTCCGCCCTAACAAGAGCGTCTATTCTCATTTCAGTTAAGACACACAACCTGTCATCCCTTCACACGATTCTATCAACGGGGTCCCCGCTAAAACCAGCCAGCTTTGACTACGTTTACAGCAGTATAAAGAAGGATGTTCTTCTCGGGTCCATTTCTGGTAATGTTCGTTAACTTTTTGTATAACATGGCACCATCTTTTTCCTTGCGAAAGGAGGAAGAAGGCCCTCTCATTTGCGAGGTTTCTAATTTTCTCGGAATTCGCATAGCGCGAAGATTTGCGATACACGTATTTCTAGTTTATCTGTAATATTGAATTTTCAGTGTTATTTGCCATATTAGATTTTGCGCATCTTTGAGTTATCTTAATCGCGTTAGACAACGAGAAGTCCCTTATTTTCTCAGGGATAATTCCTCAGGGAACGCGCTAACGTACGTCGCTTTTCTTTTTTTTCACAATCCACGAGGTGAGGCGACACCTAAACTTAGGCTAATCGCTCAGCCTTGATAACGAAAGGTCTGGTGCATTACATCGTATGTCCACACTTGAAATTGATGCGCACACATTGTGGGAGTTGAATCTCTTGCTTTTGCGACGTTGCGCGCAGAAAATTTCATCCTGTGTCCTGTTGCACCAACTTTTGCAGCGTAGAGGCACCCCATAGCGAACTGTTTTAGTGTGTAGACATAGCTGCAGATATGATATAGACAAAGAATTATAATGTTGTGCACAGTTTTAGGTAATGTTTTACCGTGTGTACGACACTTTGTGCGTTCACTAATAGCGTCAAAGTCATTCGATCTTTCGAAAAGGGAATAGAATTTACAAATATCACGATTTTCTTTACCTCAGGTGGGACAGACATTATATCTTGTTTTGCCGGTCAAAACCCGACAGTCCCAGTTTATCGCGGAGAAATTCAGACAAGAAATCTTGGAATGGCTGTGGAAAGCTGGAATGATGAAGGTGTGTGGGGTTATCCTTTCATCTTTTTTCATTCCCAGTGGAAAGTCTTATACAAGGAAACGTACACCCCATGATAGCATATACGGGACTTGGCTCCGCCCAAAAGGGGTACATTTTTCAGGCTTTGGTTGTATGAAAGGATAGGGATTTCACTAGCTGGAGTGTTTTGAAAGGGTTGGGAAATCTGTCATTTCGATCAATAAAAAGACCTAAAAGGCTAACAGACGCATTTTATGGTTGTGAAAAAGACAAAAAAACTTGCTGTTGTAGTGATTTATTCGTATTAAAATAGACGTTTCCGGCAATTACAGCAGGTAAAAGGGGTGCAATATTCTAAACTAGGTACTTGAAAAAGGTACCAGTGGCCAAAAGAAGGTATAAGAAAAGGGCACCCATTCTGACATAAATGGTATATAAAAGGACAAGGGGTTGGACCTCGGGGGCGGAACCTTCCCTTATAAAACTTTGTTGAGTACCCCCGGGGGTCTATTTCCTCATTTTCGTGATTCTCAGACAGTATATCAAGGACGATCGAGATTACTCGTTGGGGAAGGGGTTGTGTTGCTTCAAGGGACCTGGACCGTCTGAGGCTACTCGCTCATTTTCTTGATGTATCTTAGGTCAAGCGGTGTATGATCAGAGCGGTGAGCTAGTGTGCACTAAACCGTTTCCTTGTATGCCAGTCTACTTCTGGAATGATCCACAGGGACTAAAATATAAGAAAGCATATTTCAACAAGTTTGCAGGTGAGCTGCTTAGTTAATCTCATCGTCACCCTCCTTAATACTACTTCCCAGGATAAAGAGAGCACTGAGTTACGTTTGTGTTTTGGGTCAAGGTTTGGCTTTTTTTAATGACAAAGTTCGATTTTGTTTGTTAAATGGTCGACTCTTTTGAGGTTCAAATCACCCGCAACGGAAGTCAAAAGTGTTAACACTTGGACACGTAACGTGGCAATGGTAAAACTGGCTACCGCCCCCCTTCCACACCAAGCGATGTTGAACAACATTATTTGGGGGAGTGGGGGATAAAGGCCAGGAATAAACCCGAAGCCGATCAAGCAGTTTGCTCAAAAGAGTAGAGTCCTATGTAACAATTAGACGGGTTTTCTTCCCTTTTGGTCTCCACTGTAGATCACGTGCAATTGGCCCACAGCTGCAAGGACTTCGAGTCAGTTGGACTTAATAACTTTAAAAACTCTTCTTTTCACTTTGTTCTTTATAGGTGTTTGGACGCACGGTGATTTCTGCTCAATTAACTCATGTACAGGAGGGATTGTCATGTTAGGAAGAAGGTATTGCAGAGGGTGGGGGTGGGGGAGCTGCTAACCCCACCGATTTGTCTTTTTTTTTTTTTGCACCGTATCCACCCAGGGGTACGGGTAAGAGGAGCGGGACAGGTTTTCTATGTGTTCTTTCTAAAGAAAACTTTAGCAGCGCAAATGTAGTAACGGTTTCATCGTTTAACCAGCAAGTCTAGTCATTTCTTCGGAGTATTAGGGGGCCTCCCCGTTGGACTTAAAAGATACGGATACGGGTAGTTTTTACCCGTGCAACTTACATTTCCTTGTACAGTTACGAGGTGAACATCAATTGGAGACTGACGTTTCTTTTGCTTTTGTTTTCCCCTTAGCGATGGAACACTGAACCCAGCAGGTGTCAGGTTTGGCAGCGCGGAAATTTACAACATAGGTAATGAACATTAGTTGGTAATGGGGAAGAGGGGAGGGTACCAAATCAGCAGAGGTAGAAAATGCTACTAGGGTGCGTTTGATTTGGAAATTTAGTTTTACATTTCAAAATCAGGATTTCTGATTTGCAATCGAACGCGAAATCTGAAAACGGATTTCAACGCTGAGATATCTGTTCTTTCATTCCCTTTCTTTTCTCTTTTTTTTTGGGGGGGGGGGGTGGGGGGGGGTGAAATCCGAAAAAGGATTTGAAAAACAGCGGTCTTGCACGCGCACGCATCATTAGCAAAAAGAAGACCACTGTTCAGGAGAATAGTTTTGCAAATCCTTTTTCGGATTTCCCAATCGAACGGTAAAAAGGAAATCCATAAAATCCAGATTTGGATTTCGTAATCGAAATCCACCATGAGGACAGATTTGTTGGGGGTGAAATCCGTTTTCGGATTTCGCTTTCGATTGCAAAATCTGAAATCCTTGTTACCTGTGCTACAGTCGGATACTTCGTTGGGAGCCTGGTTCCTCTTACTTTTTCATGTGCTACTTTCAGGACACAATTGGTTATATTTAATACACATGTTTAGACCGAATTCGCGCAATTATTGAGACTTGACCAGTAAATCCGTATCGGTCATCTGCTCTTCTGATTTCAAAAAGTTATGTGCAGTGTGTAAATTTTTGTTCTGACTTAGTTGTTACGCGTTGATTTCATAGTGGAGAGGTTCGATGAGGTTGAAGATAGCTTGTGCGTTGGACAGCCAACCCACGAAGGAGAGCGAGTTGTATTGTTCCTAAAAATGGCTAACGGATATAGGTAAGTAAATTACTTGTGAAAACCCTTCCAATAAACCGTCGCTTGGTGTAAAAGAGAAAGTTCCAAATACAGCTATTGGTGGTATAACTGACCTAAGACGTAAGATGCAATGGAAAAAGATACACGGCTGTCAAGAATAAAACAACAAGAATAAGAAAAGATGTGTTCCTTAAAACCGTCGGGCGCAAATTACCTGCAAATTGAGTGAAAATAAGGTATGAGTACGGTGTTTCGAAGTTTGTGACCGCACTTTTCAGGAGCGTAGCGTAAGGTTTGGAAGATATACGCACGGGAGAATTGACGCTCTAACATTCTTATCTATTCATCCTAAGATTCCCGAAGTGATTCTTACTAAATTCTTACCTATTCGTACTAAGATTCCGGTGTAGCAATTCTTACTAAGATTCGTGTAGTGATTCTTACTAAGATTCTCGTAGCGATTTTTACTAAGATTGTTAGCTATTCATCCTAAGATTCCTGTAGCGTTTCTTACTAAAATTGTCTCCTATTCTTACTACGATTCCCGTTGTGATTGTTACTAAGATTCTTATCTATCCTTTTCAAGATTCTTATCTATTCGTACTAAGATTCCGGTGGTGATTCTTACTAATGCGTCATTTACAACAAAGCTTAAACATGTTTAATTGCTTACGCGACAATTTGTGATGCTGCGCCGAAAGTACTTTCAAGAGCAGTTTCGCGGAAGTTGATCCTGGATTTTTGGTCCAAACTAGGCTCAAGCACTAGACAACTGCTGAGGCGTGTAGTGTACAGCATTCCTTCAACAATCACGAGTAAATAGCTAACTCGTCTATTTATTTTTAATTTTAAGATTTAGCGATGAGCTCGTCTCGCGTGTAAAGAGCACCATTCGACAGCTGTTATCAGCAAGGCACGTACCAGAGATCTTACTAGAAACAAAAGAGATTCCGTACACAGCAAGTGGCAAAAAAGTGGAGGTCGCGGTCAAAAGGATTCTGAAAGGAGAACACATCAAAAACAGGGGCGCTCTGGCCAATCCCAACTCCCTAGACCTTTATTATGATATACCAGAACTGAAACAAGCATAAACGACAGGATAACAGTGTTTCTGGGGACGCGTGAGTACCTCAACCCAGGTTGTGCGGCGGTTATTTTCTCGTGTTGGGATTCGGTCAACGCGCCAAGTGGACGCGTTTGTAAATGCTGAGCGCGAGCGGAGACTAAACATTCTACATCTTTCCAAAGATGGCGACCTTTTTTATTTTTTCACTCACTCACTCACCTCCCACCCCTTATACGTTACCTTTTCGTGCCCTTTTCGGGGGAAGGGGAGGGAGACAGCCCAGGGAACTTTCCCCCACCCCCTTCTCCACTTTCTTCATTCACCCTTATGTCTCACCAATTGATCTCTTTTTTACGCATCCAACTCCGCTTTCACCGCTTTCAAACTCAAAGTTGGCGACTACGTACATGGGATATGCTGATAGAGCGCTCGCTCACTCAAATATACGCCCTTCGGGAAGTTCTCCTATAGCGTTTCAACAGGTAATCGAAACCTTTCGTTCGAATTGTCTTTACGTTTTAAAACTGTTTCAACGGGTGTCATGGTGTAAATTATATTTTTCTATAAACAGAGACCTGTTCGGTACCCGTTTGTTACATTGACGCTCACTACACATACATAGATACAAATCCATACCATTGCTCAAACCAAACTGATTCTTTTCCGGGAAAATCTTTATGATAATGTTCAGCAGGACAGTCAGTCAAATGTGTCTCTAGAGAATGTTTCAGGTAGTAATGTTTCAGGCTTAGGAGTTAGAAAATGTAGGTTTTTATTTGATGGTTTTCAAGGATGTCAAGTATTACTCTTGTGGGTATCTTTTGGTATCTTTTTAATCTATTCAAAGAAAGGGATGTAGAAAGGTTACGTTTTAGTAGAGAGGCCTACAAATAACCACCTTAATCTGGGTGTGGCTGAGTGGTATTTTAAGAAGGTTTCTTATAGGTCAATAAAACACTGCTGGTGGTCATAAAGTGCTATTGATAACCGTGCTAACAGCGCAGTAGAAATCGTCCATATTTGTCTGACTCGTCCCCAGTCGTCTCCCCTCTTGTCTTCTTCCCACTTACCCTTGCGCTCCCATTGACCGTGCGTCTCTCATTAATATTAATAAGACACGATTGGGGAAGAGTCGGTAGTATCCCTGTAGTCTCTAAATTTCGCTGTGTCGAATAATGACGAAATTGCTCAGGACGCCGTTGCACTTCCGGTATTATAACTTAGCAACTCTTCGATCGCTGTCAAATTTACCCATCCCTTCTGTAACGTACAGCTTTTTGTCTAAATTTTTGAAAGGTTAAAGTAAACAAGACTCGAACGATGAGAACTTTGAAATCCTTTGATACGATGATCAAATCACACAAGTTCACTGATTTCAGCTGTAAGGATCTGCGAGAGCAGTGGCTTTAGTTTCAAATACAAGTACTTAGCATCCCGAATGTACAGAAACAAACCTTAGTACCCCCGGGCAGGTCATAGCGTGCGCACAAGCAATCTCCTACCCAGAGACCCGCTGATCAAAGAACCCGAGTACTCTGGGCTATAGAGAAAACTAAGTTCGTTCCAATTTCCAAAGTATTGGGGAGGGAGTGGTGGGGGGGGGGGGGGGGAAGGGAATTGCTCAATATCTCTTTTGATAAAGGTGTCATATATCTCTTTTTTGTTGTCAGTGGGAGAGAAAAAGAGTGAAGGTCGACCCAAAGTAAAATTTCCGGTATAAACGGAAAGGCTGTAGCCTGCCATTATATCCGCTTCTTATCACCTTGGTTTGTTAAAAATATCGTCCACAAACTTCAACATTATAAATAGCATATTTTAATCTCAACAGGGCATGATACACTGTTTGTTAAACAATTACTTGCTTTTAAGCCCAGCTATCCACATTCACGTTCTCCAAACTGATCTCCATCCATTTTCCTTGAAAAATTGGAGAGAGTTAGTAAAAAGATCCAAAAGATTTTCTCTTTTGTGATTGTTTTATTGATTCTCACTTGTAACCTATCTACTTAATGGTGTGCAGATTTTGTTATTAGAAAATTGTTGTTGGTCAGTCTGGAGACTTAACCCTTTAAGCCCCAAGATCCACATACAAATTTTCCAGACTGATCACCATACATTTCTTTTAAGAACAGTTGAGAGAATTTGCTTTAAGATCAGAGCGGTCTCCCCTCGGTAATCAATTTAGTATTCCTCATAACCTTTACGCTTGGTGATCTGCCGATGTTGTTAGCAGAAAATTGATATTGGTTCACTGGGACGCCCCGAGGGGTGACTCACAAGTGAAAGACCCAGGGATGTTCCCCGAAAATCCTAAAGGAGTTAACCGGGCAGATCTCAAGCTTAACCTGACGTTTCCTTAAGGGAAACTATTCTAAAACAGACAACCAAATGTGAACTATATATTTCAACTGCGATGGTGTTGTCATTGGGAGCTTTCTTTCTCCCCCCCCCCCCCCCTGTTCTTCTTCACACACACCCTCTAATCGTAGGCCTACCCTAAGCGATACCAAAACACCCTTTTTACACTCATAAAAGGGGATGTTCAGCATCCCGCCTTTTCAATAGGCATATGGGAAGTCCCCCATCCCCAGGATTAAGGCATCGTGTTTTTCTGGGCTTTTAACCTAAAGAGCTTTATTTAATAGAACCACAAAGTAAACTACAAAAAAGACAATGGTTTAAAGAGGAATTGAGTTCTTTCGTTTTTTTTTCGAATTCGATAAGCTAAAAAAAGCTTGTCTGGCTTGTAACCTCGTAACTGCTAGAATCTCTTGAGTTTTGTATTTCGCTCAACACGTCGAATAGAATGGGGTGCTGCACAACTGTACACTCCATTCACTATATCTATTGAACTCCTAGGATTCGCAACATCTGGTATAAATCATCAACTGTATCCTGGCTCAATAAATTCAAATCCCGTTGAAACAACTTATCGAATCTTATGCAATACTGTACTAAACCTACAGTTCAAACTAGCTTGTCTTTCTCTTGCAATCAGTTTAACGATTTCAATATAAATAGACTAGTAATATTTTTAGGCAACTACAGTATTACCCTTTCAGTCGGCAAAAACAATATGCTAATCATTTAAGGGCTGTAAGCGCCTAGCCAAAACGCTCTAGGGGTGTTTTCCAGTTCGGTCACGATATTTGGAAGCCCATTTTCGTCTTAAATCAGTCTGCAAGTTATATATAACTGCGGATTTTCCGGTTTCCAACCAAAATAGAATGAGCAATCATATGAGATGCACTTGACACTGAAACACGCAATGAAACGTGTATTTTAAAACGCCAAAAATAACGAGGCCAAAATCCAGCCACCTTGACCGACCAAGTTTGGTCAATAAGGGATTTGTTTTATGGCTAAAAAGGGAACTTTTTCTTGAGGAACCAACGCGGGAAATTTCCAACGGGCAAGACTGGCTTGTTTTTCTCGTGCATTCAGTTTAACGATTTCAATATAAAAAGACCAGTGATTTTTTTTAGGCAACTATTACCCTTTCAGTCGGCAAAAACAATATTATGATCATGTAAGGGTTGTAAGCGCCTAGACAAAACGCTCTAGGGGTGTTTTCCAGTTCGATCACGATATTTCGAAGCCCCTTTTCCAGGGGCAACCAACGTCAATTTTCCGAAAATATCTGTTCGGAAGACGATTTCAGATCTAGAATTTTCGCAATATTTGTTGTAAAATTTCTTGCTTGCCTGCCTCTCCTAGGATTTTCGAACATCTCAAAAATGGTATAACTGCCCATTTTTAACGGATTATTACCACAAAAAGGTCACCTATAATTTTCGGGAGCCTTTTTTCTGGCTGAACTTTTCGAAAAGGTAACTTTTGATCCCTATAATTTTCGGATCACTAGACTCTCAACGAGTCTGCAAGTTACATAACTGCGGATTTTCCGGCTTCCAATCAAAATAGAATGAGCAATTATATGAGATGCACTTGACACTGAAACACGCAACTCGGAAACCTGCACTTGAGTTGAGAGACATCTCGTGCGTTCGGATACATGCTCTGTCGACCAAGTTTGTTTAAAAAACGCAAAAATCAGGCCACCTTGACCGAACAAGTTTGGTCAATAAGGGATGGCAAAAAAAGGACAAAAAGAGAAATTTTTCTTGCGGGACCAACGCAGGAAATCACGAGCGGGCAAAAAAGACCTATCTTTCCCACTCGAGTCGTCGATCAGAACGCCGGATTCGCTTCATCTTTAGTCACATAATAAATTTTGTTACTACCTGCGAGAGATTTATAAACCGTCGGTTGGAAGAAGGCCAGGTTAGTGAGAAATTGGCCCATTGAATAACATGATAAGAGAGAATGCCTATAGGATACGGCACTGCTGCTGGCGGAAGCCATAGCCATGATAAAAAAAGGACACTCCCTTCCCTTTGCACCTGGCGTTTCCTCTTCAAATATACTGACTATACTAGTTAGAACGTGTGTTTAAGATCCTTTAATGAGATACTGCCATGAAATTCTTTCCTTTCAACCAAGCTAAATATGATACAGTATCCTCGTGTTATTCCAGCTTAGTACACTAATGACAACCTGTTCTTCAGAAAAATGCTTAGTTGCTGACATGATCTAATCGACAGTCGGGAAACTTTCTCATGTCATATGTTATCGAATCACTAATGAATCCATTTCCGTATATCCACTTTTTTACGCAAGACTTTACTTCCATTATCTAGATCTGCACCGTTACGATTTGCTTAAAAGGCTAAACACGATGAAAAACTCTTTAACCAAAAACACGTATCAGTGTATTACGAGCCGTATAGGTGATTTACCGTATTTTCTCGAATAATCGCCCTCAACCCCTCTCGCCATCTTCTCCTCTTTTTTTTTTTGTCCTCTCCCTGTCAAGTCAACAACAAGTTGACAACTTGGATGACAAACGTAGCTGAAGTGGAGTCTGATGCAGCAAAACTAGCCTGCGAGCAAGCTCTCCTATTTGGGCTAGCCAAGCGAGCAGCGCGAGAACGCGTGAGCGAGCGGGAAAGGCGCGAGGGGCCGCGTTTCCTTTCGCGCGTCTACTTTTCACGATATCCCCCAAATGGGGAGCTTACACGCAGGCTACAGCAAAACTCATCAGTGACGATTCAAGCTCTGACGTCGAGGATATTGACATTGAAAATTAATCAAGGAACCAAATTTGAAATAATCGCCTCCCTCGAATAAACTCCCCCTTTTGGTGCGTAAAAAAGAATAATAGCCCCCGGCTATTATTCGAGGAAATACGGTACTTAGATTCATACAAGAGAGAATAGCAATTCATATACAGCCAACGTACCACCCCTTAATTAAGGCATGTCATCTAACTGATCATTATTTATTACGGAAGGATAAAAACACTAAATTACTGAAGAAGATACTCTTAAGATAGAGAAACCACGCCTAAGTGCCTAATAATTTCTCTTGAAGGCTACAAACTCCCGAAAGTGAAAAAATCTCGCTCGCAACCGAGTTTAAATGCCCGGCTTCAGGCGGCATTAGGCCCCTTCCTTTGAAACTGGAGATTTTTTTCTCCTTTTTCAAAAAAATAAATCCGCGTCTACACGTTGCTTTTTTAGATATATATTTTTTGCCCGTACACATGAAAACGCAAAAGTGACTGAAAACGGTACCATCTTTCTTGGGAGTATGTGCATTCAGTGGTATCAGGCTCCTGCTGGTATCCGATACCATGACGTAACTGTTTTCATCCATCCTCACGAGAACAGTAAAACGGTGTTTTCGAAAATTTTTCACTCTGTAGAGAAGTTTTGAAAAGATGCGTTTTCGTTGACCGTTTTCACCGGATACGTTTGAAGGGTAGGCCAAACGCGACAGAAAAATCCGCGTTTTCAAATAGGAATAGATACGAGGGGACGGGGCGTATGATACACCGTTTCCTACGGGTACAAAATCAGACATCATCTTTATTTGTCTTATTTAACCTCGGATTTATATCTCCGAGATTGAAGAAAACGAACACAGTGTTTGGCACACAGTTCAACAGAAGGCTACCATGATTTCCCAGATAGGGTAAGCAGTCGTCTGGTCGTATTTACGGCCACGGATACAGTAGCCTGCGAGCGAGTTCTCCAATGATCATGGATGGCAAGAGAAGCGAGCTGCGAGAGAACGTGCGAGCGAGCGAGCGGCGAAGGAAAATGATCATCCTGGCTATGTTTTTAGCCTCCTCATCGTGCGTAAAATATGGTAAACCCAAGAAAAGTCTAGGAGATGTAAAAAAAAAAGCCCGCAAACTGAGAAACATCATTCATGAAATTTTGACTCCCTTTCTATCCCCGCCACTTTCACTCTCGTGTCCTTTCGCGTGTGGCTCTCGCTCCCCCCAATGGTGGGGTTGTTTGCAGGCTACGGGTAAAGGCAATAAACCCCGCTCACCCGTACACGGAAACGGCATATCTTAACACAAGCGACATTGATCTATATTTGCAGCTGGTCGCGATAGTACAATAGACCATCGATACAACGAACCTCTATATAACGAAGTTTTCGCATAACCAACGATTTTCTTTACCCCAGTGATAGTAAAATATATGAAAAAGAACTTTGATATAAGGAAACCTCATCATAGTGGGGAAATTTTGCCAGTCCCATCGCCCTTCGTTATATCGAGAGTTCATTGTATCCGTTAGGGAAAAGAAGACTTAATTATTATTATTATTATTATTATTATTAATGATGATGATGATAATGATGATAATGATTATTATTATTTTAAGACAGGGGATTCAAGGGACCTCCTACACAAGTTTTTTCTGCTGTTTTTTTTTTTTCCAGTTATACACGGAAAATTCTTTCTTCCCATTAACGGACTGTTTATCATCAAAACAGCCAGAGTAGCCACACTAAGCATTTCCGTGTAAAAACAACTCCGCGAAGTTATTCATCTCATATCAACAAAAAACAAAAGAGAATCGATTAAAATCTTTGAATAGAAACTCGAGATTTCCAGCTGTATCCGGAAAAGGCATTTATCTCCTCGGTTCCCGGTAAATAAATCGTATATATTTTAAATCTTTTGGGAAATGCACACGAACAAGCCAATCAGAAACTGATATTTTTTATTTGCGCATCCATTCCGTTTTTAAGCTGGCTAACAAACGGTGAATAAACGAAAACTTTTTTGCCCTTCTCTACAAACACATCCATCTTCTCACGCGAGTGTTAGAGGACTTAGAGATGACTGAATCTATTGGAGGAGGGGTGCCGAATCATTTGAGAATTCAGTGAAAATGAAAGTGAAAACGGGCAATTATCATATAAGTGGCACATCCTTTCCCTTTGATTGTCGGGATTGGCTGTCAAGACTTAGGTTGGTGTAACCACAGTAAGTCAGGAAAAAAGTTACTCGCAATGGGATACGAAAAAACTGATAGTTATTTTAAAATCTTCAAAAGTCTTCAGCGTTTCAGGCAGTTCAAGTTTTAAATTCTTGAGTTGGCAGCAACTTAGGACTTTGAAGGCTTCATAAGTACGTTTCTACGGGAGCTATATAAGAGCTATTCTTTTTACAGAAAATAATGTTCCAAAATGAAAGTTGATCTGTCCTGAGGATATTTAGCTATAAAAGCTTTGGAACCCGTAGGATGA
Organism: Porites rus; assembly: GCA_964035705.1. NCBI lineage: Eukaryota > Metazoa > Cnidaria > Anthozoa > Scleractinia > Poritidae > Porites > Porites rus. The sequence goes on along the minus strand of OZ038002.1, from coordinate 22,513,208 downwards.
ATATGATGATTTTTTCACACGAAATCATTATCTTTCTGTGTCGTATTTCTTCTTTTTCTTTGTGTTTCTTCAGACAATGACGTCATTATATAACAACTTATGCCGAATTAATATGATTAAGTGCAGATTTCCCAGACGGATTGACATTTGTCTATGATCAGGTCAACTTTTTTTACTATTTTAATCTGCATGAGTTTGGCATTCGCTCAAAACATGGAAAATACAATCAAACAAGAAAATACCACTTGCCTTTCTATCGTTTAGTTGGGTCATTCTTTTTTACACAGAGCTTACATTATTTTCAACCATGTGACTTGACCTCGTTTTGCTAGGAGCAGGGTGATCAAGAAGTAAACTATGTGTATGTGTAAGGGGGGGGGAGGGGGTGGTGTGGGTGTCCGGTGCTCCACCTCTCCCCTACAAACTACTTGTACCCGTAAAGAGAGGTTGGGCATGCTTAATTCGTCAAGGCACTCTAAATTGACGTCACCAGATTTCATTTGCGGTCGGAATTGACATGACACTCAACGTTTCTTCATGAGCTTGGAATTCATGAAGTACCATTACTATACCCCATTAGCAAATCAAACAAAAATCGAAAACAAAGCAAACCGGTTCCTTTTCAGCTTTGCATTTTCAGGCCTACGCAGATAGTGAACTCCAGGTGAACTCCTTGGCGTTCGCTTCCCGGATTGTGACGGGGGAGGTGTATCCTTCGCAGCCGTTAGGGGCACCCCCATTAATTTAGGTACTCTTTTCTCTACGTTGACATTCAACCAAACCAAGAGCCCCCGAGGGGTACTTCCTAGTAATAGGCTGATGGGGATGTGCCACTGGAAGGGGTCGCATGCATTTTCACGGCTGGTTTGACTGTAATGAGGTCGCATTTTCATTAGAGTTACTACAGTGGGATCGAAAATTTTCGGGAGTTGGAGGATCAGAAAATTCTGGTAGGTAGGGATTTAAAAATGGGAAGATTTTTACTTCACTAAGTTTAATCAATGTGTCAATTCATTTTAGGATGACCTAGTTTAAGGGCTTTATAAAGCAGATGCATAAACGGAAAGCTGTGATCGCGAAAAATGTATTTTCCCAAAGTTACTAAGATTTGGTCTATATTTGCCACAGAATAGACTATAATGGGGTAGGGGTTTTGAGAGGCCAGCGGCACATACCCAGCAAAAATTAAACCGAGTAACTTCGCCCCCACCTCCCCCGGGCAAGAGCCATTGACCAAATTTAGAACTGTACCGGTAGGGGGGTACTCCCTTATAAGGGCTTAATGGGGACGTGCAGCCACCCAGGGTATGTTTTTTGGGATTTTTTCTCTTAAACAGGGTATCGATGTTATCCAACCTCGTCCCCAGGGCTTTTCCCTTGAAAACCAATTTTTTTAGGGAAAAGCCCTGGGGACGAGGTTGGATGTTATCATTTTTTGTTCTTATCAGGGTATCGATTTTATCGATTTTTGTCTTAATCAGGGTATCGATTTTATCATTTTTTGTCTTAATCAGGGTATCGATTTTATCATTTTTTGTCTTAATCAGGGTATCGATTTTATCATTTTTTGTCTTACACAGGGTATCTTTTCTTGGACGATAAACAGCCTGCGTGACTCTGTTTATCAAACTGTAAATAGTTTTGTGATTGCCAATGGATTAAATGAGAAAGAGTTTCATATTTAATATTGCCTTACAATAGGGTATTAGGGTATGTTTTCGGAATTCTGTCTAAATTTAAACAGGGTAGGAAAATCAGCGATTTTTGTCTCAAACAGCGTCAGGGTATGAGGGGCCGGGCCCCACCTCTCCACCCAAGGATATATCGTGTACCTCCCTCCCCCCCGGGGGGAACTGTAGCATATTTCAGGAACTCAAGACTCCGCCCGAGACTCCGGTAACAAAAAGGATATATCGTATTTTCTCCATCAGTTAAAGCCTGTGCCTCAGGTAATCGGCTCCTGCGGCGTGCCCCACATAAACGCTAATCCTTCCTTATAAACATAACGATCCCACATATACTGCATGCAGATTCAAACAAATGCCGGGAGCGTTTTATTGAGGAAATATAGCCTGTTCCAGGCCCGAGATGGTGGTGGAAAGTCGTTCAGTAATACTATCTGAGAGCCTGGCACAGGCTAGAGGAAATACGGTACCCTATAACAATATCCCGGGCGGACGTTGACTTCCGTGAGGCAGGGACAGAGAGGCTTGTCGGAAAATTATTGGGAAACTAATCTTGGCAAAACAAGAGCTTTGCTGGATCTTGAGTGATCTAAATTGCGCGAGAAATGTTGAAATGAAATTCTGTCTTTAACACAGTATGACGGCATTTGGTTTTCTTTGTACGTATTTCTTTGCACATTTCCCTAATCAGTAGCCCTAATCGGTAAATATATATCTATATCAGCTTCAATTTCTGCTCTGAAAACCTTAAGTGAGACCAACTTACACCCCTAAGCGACTAAGACGACAAGCATCATTGCCCTCATCCGGGAGTCCCACTGAGACCATAAAATTAAAAGCTTCACGCATACGGCAAATGTCAGATTCAAGTTGAGAATTTCTCAAAATAGAAAATGAGCTGGTAAAAACAGCTCAAAACAATTCTTATGGATAAAAATTGCGTGAAACTACCAACTTAGGTGTAGAAATAATGAACAGTAAATGACACGAAAAGAGGAAACTTAGTCACGTGGTACAAATTCGTGTTGACCGTCTGACGTAAACGTGATGTTTAACCCCTCTAATACCTCACTCAAATCTCCGGCCCCGGGTATGCGCTCCATGATACATCGTTCAAAAATTTTACTTCCTAATTCCAACTTGATTCTCAAAAACATCAATATGTATGATGTAAAAACAAACTCATTTCTTACTTGATATGAAATATGACTTACCTCAAGGATCAGAAACTGAAAGAGATCGAACTCCCACGTCGATGAAACAACAGGAAGTGGGCAGATACAGTGTTTATCCGTTATCAGGAAACAACAAAGCAAAATGATAATTGACAGGAAACGTTTGAAAAGGAATGTGCCTCTGATAATTGTCCACATTAAACCTTATTTCTCACACAAGCACAGTTCTACCACAGAAGGATCAGAAGGGAAATAGTTAAAGCGAGTGCCATTTTGCATGTTCTGTAGAAAGCCTTGAAAAAAATGGACATTCCGTCATTTCCGCAAAACATTTAAAACCTGTTATCATTGTTTATCACTGATTACTGGAAGGCTTTATTTGTTTGATTGAAATTTACCCCCGATTTAGGCTTCCAAGCACGTTACTTGGATTTTTGGAGGTATGTTTGCCATTTTACCCATCTTTCCCCTGTTTTTGTAAGTCAAAGGATAGCCTTCTTGTTGCCATTACAATCTTAGACAAAGGAATTCGATTCCCGGATTCGATTCTCTCGGCATTGATATGAAGGATGAAACCGCCCGAAGACCACTACACGCAAAACCTGCCATTTTCCCATCTGCATTTGAGGGGTGGCGAGGCAGTGTTAGTTTTCCGTTTTGTCCAAGATTGTAGCCTGCTTAAAGGGGTATTAAAATACCTTAACATATCAGTGCAACTCTGAAATCACTAGTTAGGGATTGTTAAGTGTTCCACGTTCCCTACAAATGCAAGCCTCCGAGCTTCGACGAGTCGTTACTAATATACGTCAGGAAATGGAGATTATATAAAACCTTTATCCACTCGGGCCTCAAACCACTGAACTAATCGAATCACAACATCAAAGGCAGAAATGCAAAAAAAAATCTACAAGTGTAACGCTCCCCTCGCAAGAACTATAAGATAAAAATTTTATTTTTGACATCATTCACTTGAATATTTATTTTAACATTTTAGGGGGTCGTGTGATCTCAAATTTATTTTGTTATATTTATCTTACTGTTTCAAAATATGGTGTATTACAACCATCTTTCAAAGCATCTCCTGAATGATTAGTTCGTTGTTGATCAAATCTAATATGAAATGCTCTTTGGACTTAAGAAGGAAAACGATCATTCTGGGTATTTTTTAGTGTCCTCATCGTGCGCAAAATGCGTTAAACCCAAGAAGAATTTAAGAGATGTAAAACTAACCCTAAAACTGACATAAATATCATTCATAAACTGTTGGCTTTGCATCTCCGCAAAACAGGATCTAAGCAGAAAAAAAATCCGTGTTATTTTTAGCTTCCTGAACCCTTAGATTAAATCCAAACAGTTCAAAGGATTTTAAAGGTTGCATTTTAAGTGAGAAGGGGTTATTTTCGCGGGAGCTTATTATTGGACAGAGTGCCACACCCGGAAATTCTCACTCCTCTTTGCCTCGTCAACCTGAAAAGCTTCAAAGCGAACAAAAAACCTCTGGTAGCCGGGATTCTAAACTCAAGTGCATAGTCGCTCTCCTCCTTGCAACAAATAATGAAGATCTTAAAAGACGAGTTCCCCAAAATGCCTATAACAATTTTTCGAGGGGTTATAGTCCCAACACTAGGTTTATTTTGCCATACATGCGGTGCAAATGAACCGTGTCCTACTACCAGCAAATCTTCATAGACTTCTACCATGTAACCACTTCATTAACCTTTTAAGACTCAATATCCATTAAAAAAATCTCCAGGCTAATCTCCATACATTTCCTTCAAATTAAGTAAGAGAATTTGTAAAAAAGATCAAGGCATTTTCCTTTTGCGACTTTTTTATTAATTCTCATTACATTTAATATTGATTTTATATGATACTCTTAGGAGAAAATTTATGTTGGTCCCCCTCCGGGATTTTAAGGGTTAATACCACCAACTGGTTAATATTGTGCTTTCAAACACCAGTAGTTTATTCTGGCCTGAGTCCTTTCATTTCCTTACTCTACGACCTCGTTAATCCAACAACCCTGTCATTGGGTCTACCGACCACTTTTTGGAGTTTTCAGGCTACCTCAGAAGTTCACAATATACCTCTCTAATACAACCGGTTGGATAGTAAAGCGATTAATCCAACAAACAGAACTGTTTTTGACTATGCTTTCCTTGTCATTCTACAGTTTCGTCCCGAGTAAGGTAATCAAAAACCGTCTTAAATTCTGGATTCCACGCTGCAGATTTCGGACTCGATGTACTGGATTCCGGATTCCAATCATTAGCAAGATTCCAGAATCCTTGAGCTGATCATGAATTCTGGATTCCAAAGCCAGGCAAAAATATTCCCGGATTCCATATTACCTTACATGGGCAGGAGCCGATTGACCAGGGGCGACACAAGTCGAAAAGTGTAACAAACACTGAGCCATGATCTGTGCGGGTATTTCCTCAGTGGAGCCTCTATGTTTGTTACGCCGTTCTGATGAGCTACAATAATGGCCACCCAAACACCCGCTCTCGTGTCACTATTGGTAAGCCTTCTTTCTCTGAGTTTCCGGGTTCACTTTCGCCAGTTCCGTTAATCCAAAGGCACCTCCTTTCTAAAGGGTAACTCTAAAAATAAAACAAAAAAATAACGGGCAACTCTTATTAAGATGTACCGCTTTCTAAAACGTGCACCTAGAGTTGGTTCCTGCTGTTCTTCAGTCATTTTCTTTGCATCTTTCAGAAGGACACCTCCCTAAAACGGACACCTTAAGTCGGTCACTTTCATGGATTCTCTATGAGACGATCAGCCGACACCTACCTACTGAAACCGGACACCTAGATATAGAGTCGGTCCCTGCCGTTTTTTAGACATTTTATTTGTGCCTCTATAAGACGGACACCTCCCTAAAAAGGACACCTCGAGTTCATCACTGTCGTTCTTCAGTCATTTTATTTACCCTGCATAAGGCGTTCACTTTCCTAAAAAGGATACCTTAAGTTGGTTGCTTCCGTTCTTCAGTCATTTTCTTTGTCTCCTTATAATAATAAGGCGGACGCTTTCCTAAACCGGACACCTATAGTTGGTCCCTGCCGTTCTTCAATCGTGTTTTTTGACTCTCTATGAGGCAGTCACCTCCCTAAAACGGACACCTAGAGCTGGTTCTTGCTGTTCTTCAGTGTCCTCTCTAGATTATATTGATTGAAAGAGCCGTTTCTATTGTCAATTTGAAACCTGTATTATTAAAATGGACACTTCTGATCGGATAGTCACTACTAGTGGTATAAAGACTGGTCAAGCTATTCAACACTCTAGGACTTAGACTTAAATGACTTCAGAGAGAGCGCGAAAAGTAAAGAGTTCGGCGGATCACGCGAATTTCCAACCTAAACTGACAAAGACAGAATCTAGATTGGCTTAAGAGTTACCGATGAGGAATGCACGATATAACCTTTGTAGATTAACAGTAGATATGACCTTGATAAGCATTTCCCTTTACAAGGGATGACCACAGTTGCACGATTAAAATTAACCACTACTTCCAGTCCTGGCAGCGTTGATTTAAGGATTATATCTTCCTCATGTTAACGTCGACCCACTCTATGGAAACCTTTACGCGAGCGAGCTGTTTTAAGAGGACAGTGAATCAATTAGCGCAGGCTGTTCGCTTTTGGCATGAAAAAATTCCGAGATTCTCGAGTGCCTGATTTAAATATGAAGCCACTGAGCTCTTCACATGCTAAACATTTTGATCCAAGCTCAGCCTTCTCGGACTCTTTTATATTTCTTTTTTTCAAAATTCCACTTGACTTTTCTTTCTTTTTATACAGCAGCTGTCTTGCCTGTTATAAGGGGCGCTGAAATCACGCGAAAAGGCAAGTTTGATCAGCTTGAATAAGACACACGGCGCTACACATTAAGCTACATTTCACCCCCCTGATGAACGGACATAGACGTATAATCAACGCGAGCTGACAACTTGTGCGAAGAACTCGGCAATATTACTGAAAAACTACAACGATGCCAGAATCCCAAGCAGCGTGCTATTGCTGACCTGGCTAACTTACTCTCGAGTTACAAAGTCGTTATTAACTTTATGATCCGTCGCGTTTGACTTTGATTTGACTTTGTCTAAAGGGTCCAGTAAACGTCAGGTGCTTTCGATTAAACGTCTCGCTCGCTGCTATATCTGTTGCGCATCACTACGGTCACAAATGGTAAGGAAGGTTTTTTTTTTTGTCGTGTCTAAACTGTTCAAAATGGCGCTAGAGGCCCGTTATAATGACCGCCGGTTTCGGTTATATTGAGTTGTTCACAGGGCGAGATTTGACCGCACATATAAAATATACTACACGGAATATTGCGGTGAAATTAGAAAAAAACGTTTTCTGTTGGTAAGTTCTTGACTGACTGTAAGGATATTTTTGAACTTTTGAAAGACTGGACTGACTTGAACAAAAAAATTGAATGATTCATATAAATTGAACCATCTTTGGTTTCTGCGCATGGCAAGTATCCTTCACCATCTAAAACTGTTGAATGTTGCGAAAAATTTTTAACTGACTTTAGTCAACTTTACACCTAATTACCTTCTGTACCACTTAAACTTATCTTTCATCAACACTTTCTGCTTGCAATCACGTACATCTATCTTCTGTTTCGCTTTGGCACAAATGACCTTGCGAAAGCTTTCTCTCATCGTCGCCTACTATTACAAGCAGTTGTGAAACCCAACCTTTACTAGTTTACACCTTTCAAAGGCAGATGTGTTATCAACGGTACTTCGCTTGGACGAGTGAGCCGATAAGGAACACCTATAAACGTTTATCTCTGGCTGTGACCTGCTGCTGGGTCATGCAGTTCGAACGTATTTCGCCGCCCAAGAGATACCTTCCTTATGCGTCAAGTCTGTGTTGTTTTCCTCTCCCATTTTGGGAACGATTAGGGGGACTGTTTATCTGCTGATCTAAATAGTTCAAGGAATCGTTTGGTCAGTTTACGATATCATTGCTAGCTTGCCCAAGGTCTGTCCATCACAGTCTGCAGATTTCTACTTTGAAAAATCTTGCGGCAAGTCTGTCTGTATCAAAACAAACCTTCTTTTTCTCTTTTTTTCTCTCGTTTTAAAGAACTGTTTACCTAGGACGTGCTAATTCAAGGATTTTGCCCGTTAAAATTTCTTTGAGAGTTAATTCTATTGTTCACTTTATCCGCGTGGAAATAAATTCCACGCTGCCGTAGTCAGCACTGTTTGTGTGTATATCGCTTATGTTATGATTAGAATACTTAGAGAATGCAAAAGACTTAAGATTGATTGATTTTCGCTTGATCTTTTTGTTATTTAATGGCTCTCTCGCCAATAATAAGTGTAAAACCCGAAGGCACCAGAAGGTTCGCTTGCTTATATTTCCGAGCTCTTTTCTGTGAGTATATTTTCTTTTGTCTGTTATTGTTTTTTTCAGGTCAGTTAGTTTTGTCCCAGCTTAACCTTTACATCTGCCGCAAGTTAGAATTCTTGCCCCCTTAGCTCAATCCTGGCTACAAGAGATATTTAATGAGGCCGGATTGAACTACACCAACTCCATGCGGCTCAGTCAGATAGCCGGACCTTATGGAGCCCTAAGAAATTCAATCGCCTTCCGAATCAATGACGAAGCACATCTGTGATCACAGCGAGTTTTAAAGTTCGAGTTCGTCATACACAGTGAGTGGCACCCACTTACTGAGATTTTTTCGCGGCCTGATTTGGGCGGAAAGATTGGCTCGATACAAAGGAAACTCCCTGCAAGTGAGATGGACCGTGAAATGAGCCGCCAAGTTCTGATAACCAAGCTAGGAAATCCTGAGCGACGTGGAATCTTCTTTATCAAAATCTTAGAGTCAACTTACATGCTTTAAAAATATCGATGGAGTGAAACCACGGCATGAGCAATTAGGCACCGATTAGAGATGAACTTGACAATTTTTTCTATAACTTAATTAAACAGAACGTTTGCACTCAGATGCAAAGAACACATAATAACGAAAAGAACAACTTACACCCCCTATCAGCTAAACTGTGAACACGTTACAAGTAAAGATTCGCGCTAATCAGAGCGTGTAACCTTTGAAAAGGAAACTAGGGTTATGTTTCAAGTGCGCTATCACCAGCAAACTTGTTAGGGCCGAGGGCCGGGCAGGGACCAACATCTGGGTACCTATCTTGCCTAAAGATAAAAAAAAATTCCCAAGTAATCCGCATTTTTCTGGATGAAAAACAGTGACAATATTTTCGCGTTTGAAAATAAAGGAATGATTGTGAAAATCGTGTACCGACAGTAAAAGTACACAAATTGTAACCTCTTCTGCTTGCCAGCTTGGAGAATGGGCAGTTTTGACTACTGTGTTTTTTGACAAGCCACGATTCACGAAAAAAAAAACTGGAAATGGGTTTTAAAAAGTTGACGTGATTTTCTGATGAGTTTGCCATTTGTCACACACCCAGCTCTTATAGCAATCCGGTTCTGTCAATCAAGGGTAATCAAGGTATTATCATTCAATTACGTCAAAGAGCACCAAGCTTCGGTTCGAAGACAGCTGCTTGTGGTTCGAAATGGATGTCAACTGGGAAAATCGCCCTGGGAGCTCTGATACGTGAATGTCGTTGAATTTGGGTCTCTTGGAGGCCTCTTTCCAGGTAACTTTGTTCATCGATGTGTTAGTGTCTCGAGAGGAAGCTTTTTTTAATTTGGTGCAATCTTATCAGTTCGCGTTTCGTCAACAGCGCGGGCGTCGTGAAGACGATCACTCTAAACGACGTATTGAATATTGCTTTGCAAAATACGACTACGAAAACAGAATGGTTCGGCGACTCGACTATCCTCGACGTCGAGCGATAAAATAACCGAAAAGGCCACAGGCAAACCTCTAAAATGCCGATAAAAGTTTACGGAACATGTCGGTCGATCGCATCCCGTCTTGCTATATCAACAAGATGCGTTGGAATCTGTGATCATAAACCTCTAGTGTGTTCCAATAGGGTCCTACTAGAAGTCTTTAAGAGTACCTTCGCAGGTAACTCAAAATATTTTGACTTTAAGGGGTCAAAAGTAGAAATATGTTATAGTTAACAGACTAAAATCTCGCGCGCTGCCTGTCGAATGTTTTGTCTTGTATGTCTGGTCAACCGTAACACATCTTTCGACATTTAATGTTGTTCAGTGTAATGTTTTAAAAAACAATGCGCAACCTATCGATGGCGATCGCGACCCTTCTTCACATGTGTTGTATATCTAGTTTGTATGTATCGTTAATGTTTGTTCTTTGAAAGAGGAAGAAGTGCTGTGTAAATTACCACATGCCTCTTTGTCTAATGCACTAATCTCTGTTTTTACTTTATTGATATTTTGGCCATTCCGTGCCTCAGCGAAGTCTGTCTTGGGGCGAGTTCCATCAAGAGCATTTAAAACTTTTCCGATCCTCCAACTTTTTATTGATATTGATTGACAAACGTAGCCGCTTTTTAACCACACTACATATCCCAATTAAACTTGACTAACTCAGTTATACGACTTGTTGTGACGTTCTCCGATGTAGTAGTATGAGTTATTTCAATACGCAAAGAAACTTATGAAGTATTAATCAAGTAAATAGCTTTTAATAGTTTCAATTAAAGGCATTTGTTGTTTAAAATGTTAGCTGTAATATAAGGGTATATTGGGTGTTTCACGTAATATTTCATTTATCTTTCATTTACATTTGCATGGTTTTCTTTTTTTTTTTACTCAAACGGACGACCTTTACAGGTTAAGAGGTAGTTTGGTTTTCGGTTTCAATTTTAATATTTTTAGACAGAAAATCTACAACATGCTTTTCACGAAGTTCATATTTGATTCGATCGCTTAGTTAATAACTGAAACATTTTCCCTCGTTATGTAATATCTGTTAGTTACCTCAACTTTTGCTTTTACTTTTTTTCCGGAAAAAAAGGTTTGCGTTAATTGGGTTAGCATTTGTACGATCCCTACCGATTCACTAAAGCGCTGACTGAGTTCAAAGATTAACCCTGATCTCGTTCCTTGTTCTTTACAGGTATAAACGCTTAAAAGATTCGTTATGCAGAGCTTAAAGAAATTATATCTTTGCAGTACCATCTTTTTGCTTCTTCTCGTCAGCCTAGGTAAGTATTTTCTTTTGTAAATTGTACTTCAGCGTGTCATTACCACCGGAATTGCTGCACACATGAAAGTTTTCGTATGCATTAAGTACGGTAAAATCTCATGTGAGACTTGTGTTTTAGTGCGTGATTGCCTACTTTTTTCGTCGGTAAGCGTCGTGCGTGATCGCTGATCGCGGTTTATTTAATCCTTTTTCTTCCGATAAAAGTTTATTTCAGAAAGGTTGCTGTGATAAGGTGATATTGTCGAAGCCGATTGTTCTTGAACGATCCAGTCTTGGCAAGCGTTCAATTATTGTATTTGCTAACTTAAGGGATCTGTTTCTGAAAAAAAGGAGAGCCAAATGTAGGAAATAGGAAAAAAGATGGCAGAACATGAGATTGGTTGTTTTTATAGGACCTTGTACTGAGAAGAAAACGTACATGTCAATGTCGCGGGCCGAGTCTGTCATGTAATTAACCTTGAAAACTGATTAACTCGCCTTTTTAAGGGTTATTGTCTAAGTACCGAGCATGTGATTGATCAACAGCTGGACAGTCTGTTTCCTACACTGAAAGTTGTCGTTTTGGAGAATAATCCTGAATTTTTTTCTTCCCTTTTGACTCTATCAAGTTCTCTACTAAGGGTGACTTGCGGTTTAAGTCATCTTATCATTTTCCGAATTTTGGTTTATGCTGTCTTTTGACCTTGGGCCACAGGTGGACAAATTAATTGTTTCACATCATGTTTTACGTGAAGGAGTTTTAATCCTTATCTGTTTTATAAGGGTTTTCCTTTTAATGGATTTTCCCTTTGTGGTAATTCTGGAATTTGTTCTTTACCTCATTCTGGTCAGTCAGGTTACTTGAATGAACGTTTTTCTCACGTTTAAAAGCTTATAACACAGATTCATCTCACATTTGATGAGGATTAATGACCACGCAAAACATTTCTTAACTTACAGGAAATTAGGAGAGTTTAAAAGACACCAATTGTGACTTTCATGTGCATGTGTCATTCCCCATTTATATCAATAAAAAAATTTCTTTATACATACATAACAAATACTGGCGACATACTCAGCTAGAGATATTAACCCTGTAATGGACTACAGTCCAACCTCCACTATCGACACCTCTCTACAACGGCCACTTTTCATCGTCCCGGCGGACAAAAAATCCATACATTGACTCTTGTTTCAACTTCACTACAATGGCCACTTTCTTCTGTCCCCAAGGTGGCCGTTGTAAAGAGGTTCAACTGTAGCATTTATCCATGAGGGAGTAGCAATACTGATATTATTCTTAACTGTTTCATTCTAGAGTAACAGAGTTTACCTCAGTCCTTGTGACCTTCTTTGCCTTTGCCTTTTTCCCCTTTAATTTGTTTGAACCTCCTTGTACAACCACACCATAAGGGAACACCTCTTGTAACTGAACACCTATGCAAAAGATCAAAGTTAGTTGTGACTGATGAAGTGCGTTAGTTGGGACTTCTTGGTGGCCATACACGGAAGGGGGGGGGGGGGGTAGATTTTTTGTTTATTTGGCATCCTATCAACAGGGTATGCTCTTTGGGATCATTATACGTTTCTGGGAAACTGCCCACCTTCCCCTCCCCTAAGCCACCATTAACACTTACTTTTCACTTAGGGCAAACTGTTGGCTTAGGGGAGGGGTAGGTGGGCAGTTTCCCAGAAATGTATAACGATCTGCTCGTTCCTTTCTGACTCTGTGGAACAGGGTCAGTTTTCCCCATAATCCCTAATTATTCTTGATCAAGTTAAGGTGCAAAACTATGCCCCCCTTGTCGTTTCTTTACTACCAAATAAAATCCATGACACAGTGCAACCTCGATATAACAAAGGACCAAGAGTCTGGCAATGTGTTTGTTATAATGAGGTTTCATTGTATTGAGGTTCTTTTTCATTGCTTTTGCTATTACCGAGGCAAATAATGTTGTTAGTTAAACCAAGGACATTGTACATAGAAGTCTGTTATATTGGGGTACACTGTAATAATGTGTACAGTGTTTTTTTGGTCATAAATGTCTGAAACAGGATTCCTATTTTAACATTTATTGTCTTGAACAGGGCCTTAAATTCATCTCTGTTTGTCTGGAACAGGTTTATGGTGGCACACCCTCATAGTAAATTGAAGGGAGTACCCCACCCCCCCCCCTCCCCTCCAGGACCAGTATCAAATCTTAGCATCTTGGAAGTCCAACTGTATAGGAACATACAGGAAAATCAAGAAGATTTGAGAAAAAAACACCACTGAACAGCATAGGCCAAAAAGACTGCAGACCATATAATATGTGTGAGCTGACTACATATTTTTCTTCCAACATAATTGAGAAGGTTAAAGGGATGATCCTGTATTATGGTGGTAGAGCCATTACACTGGTTATTGCCTCCAACCTATTTTGTTATGGTGCTGGTGGGGTTTTAAGCCCTGATTTTCATGTTGGTTGAGTATCTTTTCTTTTTGCTTTCTGGTCCTGTTCCAAGGGTTTCCATTTTATGTCCCCCCCCCCCCCCCACCAACAGGACAAAATCCAGTATTTCCAGTCTCTGATTCAAGTCGAGATTCAAAGGTTAGAGACTTGTCAATCAAAGGACAAGTATGCCTCTCTTGATGCTTGGAGCAAGCCATGAGAAGCCACTGGGCTCTAATAATGAACAGCCAGGATAATGTCAACATTTTATCATAGTTACTAACTATACTGACTACAATACTATATACAGATTACAGATAGCTCATGACATTCAACAGACTTCACTTATTGACAACTTTAACTAACTTACAGTGAAAACTTCTACAGACTCTGACTGGAGTCTCAGCAGCTAACAAAATCATAACTTACATACTGGCCAAATGACAGCTAAAGCTGCAGTTGAACTTCTATTGAAGGGACACCCTTGGGACCGAGGCAAGTGTCCCTAGGGCTGGAGCTTGTTAATAATTAACCAAGACAACATAAAAAATCATCTTCAACTTATCTCTGCGACATTATATGTTGAATTCACACAAGTTCAGCACTTTGACTTAAGTGACATAGTTCAGTTTCTGAAAGCTTCCATAATATTGTGATTCAACCCTCTTTATGGTCAGTCACTTTTTCAGTGCTAAGGTCTCCCCTGAATGGAGGTTAAACCTGGGTTTTGGAACCCAGAAAAAGTGTCACTTTCCCCTGAATAAAGGTGTCCCTTCAAAAGAGGTAATAAATGCAAAGATTATGTGGGTATTTTTGTGTCCCCTGAATGGAAGTGTCGCTTAAATAGAGGTGTCCCAATGGAGATGTTCTACTGTATTTAACTTACATGTTGAGTATAGTATGAATAGAATGTATCATTGTGTAGTGATACAACTGTTTTCCCTTCCAGGCTCATTACAAAATGCCTTTGGAAAAGAAACCCCCTCAAGCACCCATGATAAAGTCTTCAACAATGATAAGAAAGCAGTTGAATTCTTGAGGAAATTATCAGAAAGAGCGCGCCCTCAGCAACCAACCCCAAAGTACAACACTGCATCAGACATCGACTTGCGCCATGTAGTCTCCACACGATTTATGAAGGAAATGGCCAAGCTGTTTTTTTCTCTCCCTGATTTGAATCAATGTAACATAATGGCAGCTGTATCAAGGACAGCAGGGTGCAAATTATCAAATATTACTGGGTTTCTTGTCAACTTAACAGAGACAAAACACAAAGCTGCTATTGTGAGCTGTCCCGCTGATGGTTCTATAAAATATGGTACAAGCTGCAGTGAAGCAAACAAAACCATTGTGGTAAGCTCCATTGGCAATGAGCTCTTGGAAGTCTTTAGGAAACTACCAGCTCCTTTTAAATGTAACGTTGTCAACACTGTTGCTCTGATTTATAACCTTAAAGGTCGAAGGCATTTAGCTAACAGATTCTCAAATCAGGAGTTAACTGCCCGCAAAGCTCGTAACATGGTTATGAAAATTTATCCATCCGTTAGTGTACCTAAGACTTGTATAGACCCTGAGATACCAGTAAATCACCTTGTGCCCTCTGCTCCTTTGGTGAATATCACTGTAAACCTTGGCAATGGAAACAAGACATCCTGGTTAGAGAGTCTAAAGGAAAAGGGGCCAAACATTTTGAGGGCTGTCTATGAATATGAAACACTGAAAAAAAAGATTATTGGGCAAGGTAGTACTCAGCAGTATTTAGAGGAACAGAAGGAAGTCATTGCAAGTGCTCAATTTGTCCTAGTTACAGCAAATGGCAGCAATAATCCACTTTCAGTTCTCTTCAAACTGAAAGTGAAAAGGAAGCAATCTAATCAATTGAGAGAAATGAAGTCAACGTACAGGATTGTGCAAGCTCTGGCAGCAAAAACACCACAACAGCTAAGGAAAATCTTTAATGCCTCCGATGTCAGTGTTGGGCTGAGTAGAGAGCAGTCAAAATTGACAAGAACATCCCCAAACGAAAACAACTGGACCTTGAATCAGATCAGTAAAGCAAGGGATATGTTTCCAAAGAATTTATCCGAATATCACAAGCAACTAGCCAAAACAGCACGATGTGTAGTCATCTATTACATCTCCAAGAAAATGAAGAAAAGTCCCAGAACAATGGAGATGTTGTACAACTCTTACAATCAATTATCAAGAAAACATTGCTGTTACTACACAGAGAGAGCTGTTTCCACCGACACACCAATTACTATACCCTTCACAGAGGAAATTTTCAGAAACACTCTAGCAAGTTTTTCAACTGTGACTCACAAAACAAGGCTAAGAATACCAGAAAGGAATGGCCCCACCATGGAAATTGTTTCAGAAAAGGCTGTCAGTGAGGATTCCTCAGCTTTGGAAATTGCACTTTTTACGATACTGGGACTTCTTTGTGTTATTATTCTGGTTTTTACAGTCAACTGGGTAACAGCTTTGAAAAGCAGGCCAAAATATCAAAACAATTCTGTGCCAAATGGTACACCTCCAACCGTAGTGCTCCAAGGCAGTGCTGTTTCTTCTTCTGGTAACAGTGGACAACATGATTGTGTGTATGTTAGTAATGGTTATCAAAGGAATAAAAGGCAAATGCGGCCTTCTGTTAAAACGCATCTTTCTACAGCAACTGAAAACAAATTAAGCAAACTAAACTCAGCACAGCCATCTCATGATCTTGGATGTGCTGATAAAAACACTGGCCCTGAAAGTTCTCCATCTTTTCATAATAGTGCTGACATTACTACATCAGGGAATAGCAGAGCACGTGTAGAGAATGAATATTGTGCAATAGATCATTCTTTACAGCAGCAAAGGAATGGCAATACTCTAGTGGAATGTCCTTGGAGAAAGCGTCTTCCTGAAAAGACTGCATGCAACCAGGGAAGGAAAGAGACACTTGATCTCAGTGTGTGGGACTGTGAGAGAGATTTAGAATCACAAGGAAAAGCGATAAGTTATTGCAGTATTTCTGACTCAAGTTGTAAATTACAGCCTCATAGAACAATAGGTCCCAGAGGCTGTATACCATCAGAACAGTCACATAAAATGGTAGTCGTTTTGCTGGATAGTAAGGAAACAAAAGAGGAAGAGGTTTAACATGCTTGTCGCAAACATGTTTGACAACAACAAACAAAGTCACAAGGCCATCCTCTGCTAAGATAAATCCTAAGTACTGTGACATACCAGTAGACCATTGTTGAGAAACAATGGTCTATAAAGAATATATCTTAGTTGGGATGTCTTCACGGAATCCACCCTGGTTTTTATTTCTGGAATGTTATTGTGTCAAAGAGGGAACAAACATCACAATTAAGAAAACCTAGAAACTGCTGTCTGTAACAGTATACAGTTTATGGATTGTGGTTTTAACTCCCAAGCTACTGTTCACCACACAGGCAACATTCCAGGAATATTTTCAGGTTCACAGCTCTCTTACATCACTGACTTTTAATGCTGTACATAACAAGTTTTGTTTGTGTTATTTATTACATGCAAAGTTCCAACACATATTGATATATCACTCAGAGCAGAACAATCTGTTTTTTTCCAGTAAAATCTTCAGTCAACAATTACATTCTCCTTAATGGCTAAAACTGTCAACAGTAGTTTTAAATGATAACTTTAACTAATCACATTGAAACTTGAAAAAATACATTTCAACCCTTCAACACTTTGTTGCATCTTATTTTTAATAAGACACAAAAAATTTAATTTTGGTCTTTTGTACAACATCATTTTTGTAAATATAACCCTTCAACACTTTGTTGCATCTTATTTTTAATAAGACACAAAAAGTTTAATTTCGGTTTTTTTTGTGCACCATCAATTTTGTAATTATTTTTGCCCCTTTAGTTAGCTTTCATTAGGAAACAAGGTAACACTTCCCCCCACCCCACCCCACCCTCACATGAGTGAGGTAAAAAGGTCTGAATGGTATCTAGAAATGAAGGCTGGGATATGAACATGAAAACATACAGTAAAAAAAGCATAAATCTGTAGCTTAGTATTTCCTTTAAAATTTTGTGGAAGAGCTACATAAGTGCTTTGATCAGTGACCTCTACGTCTCTTTCCCTTTTTTCAACGTGTCTTTCCAGAAAATACACACCCCATGGAGGGACAGGGGGTTGACATCTACATCTCACTAAGAACTGATGTCTAGTCGCCAGGTGTATGCAATCAGTGGATGGGGCATTGAACAGCTAGGGATTTCTTTTGGTTCTATTTCCCTTATAGCAACGGCCATGTTACGTGGTCTTAAAAAGGTCATACTTTTAACCAGAACAAGTTGAAAGCTTAACTGAAATTTCTAGAAGGGAAGGGAAGAGTTAAGCCAAAAAACTGTCCATGGGGGATTATGAATATTTTCTGCAGCAACATATAGCTTCCCTCAGCTTGTTAGGTATCGTCAGAGTAGTATCAACTGCTAATTTAAAAAATGGTAATGTTGATCCATCAAAGAATATTCCAGCTGGAAGCCACTGAAAACTGGTGGCAGCCATCTTAAATTGTGCTGAGATAACTTAGTCTCTTTCTAATAACTAGGGTAGGTGGTCCTTGAAAATTGCAGCTTCTTCTGTACAGCTCTGTCTATCAACCTCTTCCCCAATGAAGGCCCTTATGCTCCAGGTGTAGGAATTTGATGGGTTGTTTGAACGGGCAACTTGGTAATACTTTTCTTCTCATTTCTCTTTTCTTTCTCTGCTTTGTTATTTTTTCTTTTTGCTAAGATGCAACAAAGTCTTTTGATTCAATTGCAATAGTTGAATCCCCTAATGATATGCTTGTACCACTAAAATAAATCACTGTAGTGTTAAAGCAAATTGGTCATACCAACTATTTACATTACTTTCTGTTCCTCATTTTATGTACATACATTTTTAGTTGCTTTGTTAAGAAAATTGACTTTAGCTTTATTTTAGGTACGTTGAATTTCTGCTGTGAATCAAACCCATTCAACTCTTAAAGCCTAAAAAAAAGGTATAGAAGTTTAGGGTTGCCTGTCTATAGCAAGCTACAAGCAGGATAAACAGTAAATCACCAAATTATGTGCTCAAACAAACATTTATATTTTAATCACTCTATAAATACTATTTGATCAAGGCTAGTTTAAATTTATGTTAAATTGAAGCTCATATTCTTTGTAAATTATTCTACTTAACAGCAAACACAATGGTTTATCACCTAAAGAAAGTTATTGTGTAGCTGATAAAAAATACTTACAGACACATCTGATCTGCTCATACTTGTACATAGAGAAATCAACTTATTTATCTTGTCACAAATATTTTGATGTGGCATTAAGTAAAAAGATTAGGAAATGGATGTATAGTGTTATTTTGTTACTGTTATAAATTAGAACATTAGGCTAATTCAGACATTAAAAATTCAAATTTTTGACAATTGAGTGACTTAAGAATGTATAAGACAGAGACAGGGGAACCACTTTAGTTCTTATGGGATATTGATAAAGCTAACTATTTTTGGCTGGAGTATTTTTTACTGGGAGAGGTTCAGGGATGGCACACTGGTGCCCTTAAAGGAGATAAAATTTTCAACTCTTTCTTATCCAACACCCCTCTATGACTATGACACCTAGTCCCTGTTTTGCAAGCCCTTTTCTTTGACTCTCTATTAGGCGGACACCTTTTTATGATGACACTCAGTGGTTGACCCAACAGTGTCCATCTTAGCGACATTTGTCTGAGAGAAAAGTCTTGAATGAATCTAAAAAGTTAGCCAAAGTTTCCCAAGTCCACCAGCAGCAAAAATGACAGTGAAACATTTATTATCCCCAGCATTTTACATACTATAACTAAGGTATCATCACTACTAAAGAATGGCAAAATGTTCCCTCAAAGAAAAACTAATTTACATCTGAAAAGTGCAGAGAACTGGTGTCAGCCTCCTTAATCTGTACTGAGACACTAGGTTCACTATTTAATAAGTAGCCCTTGTAGCTATTATGTACAGCTACACAGTATTAAGAATGGCAGTCAAAAACCTTTTATATGGACTCCAAAGGGGTAGTTGACAAAGTGTTGGCATTACTTTCGCCATTTACAACCAAAGTGAATGTTGGAGTAGTCTTGTAGGGTGCTGGGGGGGGGGGGGGGTACTCCTACATACATACATACCTACATACATGTATGGGGAGGCTCTGCCCGAAAGGGGTACCTCTTTTAGGCTGCAGGTATACGAAAGGGTAGAGATTTCAATAGTTTAAGGATATAAAAGGGTAGGGAAATCTGTCATTTGGGTCTGTAAAAGGGCTAAAAGATGAATTTTGTTGGTTTAAAAGATAAGGTTGAGAAAACGTTCTATTTTGGTGATTGATTCCTACTTAAAAGACAGTGCATTTACAGCAGTTAACCCTTTAAACCTTAACATCAAAATTTGAATTCTCATTTGTTGCTCCTATTTATTTCCTGCAGAAGTAGCGGGGAGAAGTTGACAAAATATCAAGCAAATTCATTTTGTGTGATTTTGTGTGTGATTCTCATGACCACTCTATTTTACAAAGCATTGATGTTACAAGGAGAAAATTGATGCTGATCACTCTTAGGGCTTAAAGGGTTAAAAGGGATGCAAAGTTCTAAACAAGGTATGTGAAAGGGACACCATTTGTCAATAGAAGGTATATAAACAAGGTACCTCTTTCATGAAAAATGGCATGTAAAAGGGTAAGGGGTTGGACCTTGGGGTGGAGCCTCCCTCTATAAACATTTATTGAGTACCCCCCTCCCCCGGGTAGGGTGGTGCTACCTTTTAAGTGTGTAGATGAAATCCTATAATCTCTTTAGCAGTATGTTTACGTGGTACTATCTGTTTTTAAAGTCTTACAAAGTGAAATTTGGAAAATATGTTGAATTTTGACTTTGCCAATTTTGGAAGTGAAAGGTATAATAAATAGAGTGGAACCTCCATTTGTGACCACCCATCCAAAATACCAAAATGAGTTTCCCAGTAATTTCACTTTTTGTTGGAACTTGTTGTAAACAACCTCCTCTCATGAGTAAATGCCAAATCTTGGCATTTGAGGAAGGAAACAGCTGATATTTTGCGACGCCACCTCTAGTTTCTTTGAAATGATGTCTTAGGAATGACTGCAGAGATTCCATACTGATGACCGGCCACTATTCAAGTCTGGGAAGTACTTCTGATTGGTTGAAAATTTGCTTCATCTAATCAGAAGCACTACCCAGATCTGAGTAGTGACATGTCATCACTATGGAATTTTTGTAGTCATTGTAGTCAACCTTCATCTTACATTTATTAGCTTTTGTAGAAATTAGACTTTTTAATGTATTTTTCTGAGAAAGCAAAGCGGTATTCGGGAAACTGATGAAAAACGTGGGGGATGCGGGATTCACGCGAAAAAGGGGCGGGAATGCGGGATCAGGACCCCCCCTTCCAGACCCTGAGCAAATTGTTCACACCAATTATTGGCTAGTTTATCATAAATATTAAAACATTTCATGGCCCTGACTGAAGCGACTGAATCCTGTATTTTTAAAAGTTCAAAGTAAAAAAAAATCATTACACATAAGCTGTTTATTATCTTCCAGTCTCATTCAAGTACTTCTATCTAAGATTCTATCAATCGTATTTTTCACGCTTCAGTAACCAAAAAAGACAGTAAATGATCAATTATTGTACTCACCAATTTGAAAGTTTCGTGCTTGATACGAAAACCATGCTCTCCTCGAAGTGAGATGCGCTTTTCAACTACTTTTTCTCTTTATCCAAAACCAGGAACGATCAGGTGTTCTTTGCCTTTTTGCCAGTCAGTAAAAAGAAATCCCCACTTCCCGCAATTGCAGCTTGCTACCCGCCAGTACCCGCCGGTTTCCCGCCATTTTGAAGCTCCGTTTAACCCACCCCATCGCCTCGAGTAAATTCCGAAGTAGACTTGTGGATTGCCGCTTCGGTTTTTAACAGTTATTCACCGTTAGTTCTTAATATCTCTGTTGCATAGAAAGACATGTAAAGATCATCCAGCTATAATCCAGGATTAATACCAATTTCCTTGCCAGCGCGCGAGTTTCTTGGGGGATGGGGGAGAGCAGTGAGCGCTGATTACCGCTGATCACATGACTTACAGCACTCTTTTCTGTTTTGTTTTTTCTCTGTCATGTGGGATCTTCATCCAGGATTTACGTAATCTCAAACAAGCTATAAATGAGTTTGGAAACGTTCCCCCCGTCATCAGATATGACTTCCACCGCGTCTTCATCAGTTTTGGACGAGAGAACACCGTTAACGCGGTCAGATTCTGCTCTTTCTCGACAAACAAGCGCACATCAGTCGACGTCCGGCATCTTCCGTGGACACTTACCATCAATGAATCGAAACCGAAACTCGCTCTTTCCGCTGGCTTGCATTATTCTAGCTGTGGTTCTTGAAAGAATAACTTTCTACGGGATCCTAGCGAACTTGGTTTTGTACCTTATAAACATGACTAAGTTTAACCAGTCTGCTGCCGTTGGCATAGTTATGATTTTTACTGGGATGGCCTGGCTAATGTCGACAGTGGGAGGGATTGTAGCAGACTCATACAGTGGCCGATATAATGCTGTTTGGGGGAGTCTAATGATCTATATCGTTGGTGCTGGAATGATTTTTTATTCAGCTCTTCTTACACACACGCACTACCCTGTTAGCGATGGATGCAATCAATTGATAGTACTTTTAGCTTTGTTGGTAATTTCCATTGGAGAGGGTGCGTACAAAGCTAACATCACTGCATTTGGTGCTGATCAGTTACAAGGACATGATGACAACAGATACCGGCGATTTTTTAATTGGTATTACTGGGGTATAAACCTCGCGTCTTTCACAGCCTATGCTGGCCTTGCGTATATAGAGCAAGAATTCACATTTTCTTTGGCGTTTGGCATATTACTGGCTTGCATTGCTTTGGCCAGTGTTGTATTCTGTGTCTGTAGGTCACGCTATATCACTCAACCTCCTGCTGGACACCTTCTGAAAAAGATGTATCACATTGTGAAAGAAGCAAGGCTTAAGAAAAAGGAAGCATCTACAAGGTATAATTAAGAAATGGTAAATGTGCGGCGTGCAACCATCAAGTTAGGGGTACATGCGGGAGGTTGCTAAGCACAAAAGAAGTGGACATGTAAGAGTCACACCAGGCAATAGCCGAGTGCAACTCTAGCTTGTTGAGTGCTTAGTAAACCTCCCAATTGCATTCATCTCTCGATAGTTGCACAGCTGCAACGTTTACCATTTATTTTATAACATAATCAAAAAAGAAAACATTTCCATTTCCCTATGTTTGAGTCAGTCATCGGTACTGTAGACGAGTTGATGTATGCTGTCATCTGCCTAAGCATAAACAAATCATGTTTTTCAAATACTTGCCCTTGAGTTTTTCTTTTTCTGAATCAACTGTTCTCCATGTTAAGGTAAATTGCAAAAACATTTTTTGTTATCCTAAATGGTATCTGTCTACTTGCTCTTACTATTAGGGTAAATACCTCAAGAGAAAACTATAAATGTAAACATAAACACTAACTAAAAAACTATGCAACGTAAAATGATAATTGCCCAGGGGGATACTCTGGATTTCAAGTGACAGGGATGATTGATTGGGGGCAAAAATCAAAACCCAAAAAAATCCTTGGGGCTAACATTTAACCCCCCCAAAAAATCCCATGCCAAATTTCCAACCCATAAAAATTTTCAGAAAGCATTTTTAAAATGATATAACACGAAAAATAGAAACATTGGTAACAGAATGTTTGTGTTTGTTTATTCATCACACTGTCTGGAGTAAGATCCTTTTTTGCATCTGGTGGTCATTGTAACAACACTCGAGACACACAGAACATATTCTGTTAACCGGTTTTATGAAAAAGATGCAATGTAAAGCATTAAATATTAAAGTAGTCACAAAAAAAAACTTTGGTTTCACTTTATTTGTGGAACTACGCAGCTGGGATACTCAGGGACTATAAGAAATCTTCAGATTGTTTTGGATACCCAAAAAAATCCCCACTTAAATCAAGCTACATGTACCAAAAAAAAAAATACTTGCCTACCCAAAAAAATCCTTTGATCATCCCTGTCACTTGAAATCCAGAGTACCCCCCACCCCCACCCCCTCCCACCTTGGGGAATGATTGTGTGAAAATTTTTGCAACACATAACATAGAAATGAGAAAAATTGACTGTACGTATGTATTTCCTTTAGAATAACAGGTAACGCTAATTTTAAAAAGAAATTAACTGGCTTCGTATCAAAATTTGTCTGGGGAAGTCGGCTGAAAGTCAAAATTGCAAAAATTTGCCTGCATGAAAATAATAAACAGAGCAGTCATTTTTTGAAAAATTTATCTGAAAAGCCAAATGTTTCTGTAATCAAATGAAATTTGCACTACAATTCCAGCTAATGTGTCCATAACTCAACTAAAATGTTTAATCAATCAAAGGAACACAACAAAGCTGTCTCAAATCTGAGCGTGTTTCCTAAAATATTTGCTTGAATTTAACAGCAACTTGACTAAAAGGTCAATAACACAGTGCTAATTGATGCATTTCCATTTCAAAACAGACTTTCTCTTCTAAAACACACAATATGTACCTTAAATTTTGAGCTTGAATCCTCAAAAAATTTCACTCACTTAGTTGTTCTTCTGAGCTCCCAGCTGCAAAGGAAACAATGACAACTTTCTCCAGGGCAAATTTGTTGCTTGATCTTTTCACTTTTCTTCGAAACAAAAACTGAGTATTTTCTTCAACTTCTACTTTTCATTTGTATATTATTTTCATCGGTGCATTTTAAACCGCACAGGAGAGAAATTTACTGAATTTGCCTCAATTTCACCACGCTAGCTTTTCTTTGCATGCACCAACTGGCAAATGGTGGATGGCTAAGTGACCAATAAGAGCACACGCTTTACTTTGTCATGTTATAAAGATATGCATACCCTTCTGCTGTGGTTTAAATTTATCCATGATACAAACTGTTTTCTTTTGCAACATTTATGGACCATTAGCAAAACTTATGGGGGAGGGGGCATGTGAAGTGCAAAAAAGATATTTATGGAAAAAAATTGCATGCACACCACATAACCCTAACATATATTCATGCACTGACCCTAAAAAAATCACATAAGGGAAATGTTAATGAGAAAAATTCATGTGGCTTGAAAATTCCCCACACCACTCCCCCATAACTTTTTTTAATGGTCACTCCTAAATGGTTTGACTGAAGATGTGTCAAAATATCAGTCACTGTCAAAAATAGTCCCATTTAGGACTATACAAGGGCTGTCACTAAGATTTCATGTTGGTGGGTATATGCCATTAGTAGGTGGGGATTTGAAATACTGGGAAGTTTTTTTTGTTTAATAGGCCATTTGCACTGAGATGTCATGTGACATCGTGTTTATGAAAATAAACTTATATGATTTTGCCTTCGAAAAACGATTAGTGGGTCATATCTTAAACAAAATAATAGTGATTTGGTTTTTCAAACCCGCACCATTTTCTTACAATGAGTAAATTCATAGCTGGTCACATGACCAAAATGTGATTTTTAAATTTATGTATTACCTCTTTCTGAACACAAATTTTGCACTTAAACTTCAAGGAAAATGTTGAAAAGATGATGTGGTAATGTTTACAGCACATCTGAGCTATCAAACATTTAACAAGGTATAAGCAAAAAGTAGTTTTGGCCGCCATGTTGGAGGGCAAGAGTATGCCCTCCAATAAACATGTAGCAGCCAATCAAAAAGCCATAAAATACCTCCCTTAAACACCTTTCCTTTCAAATTGCGGGTGTAAGATAATATTTATTTTTATGTGCTCTGTGAATTTTTGGTATCAGCAAGATTCCAACTCATTGTTTAAAGGAAGCATTGGTCACGTGACCTCTTAGTGCAAGTGGCCTATTTACCTTTTGCTCATTATAAAAGTAGCCAGAGGAGATGCTCCTAGTAGCCAGGGGGGATCCCCACCTCTCAGCCCTTAGTGACTGCCTTGCCATCCACAACTGGACAATCATACTCCACCTGCTTATGTTGTGTTTTGTGACTTGATAATGGTATTATGTTTTCTTTTTGACTTAATAATATTGTTCTAGTAACTGGTTTGTGTACAAAACAGAAAGCCTTTAATAGATTTTATGTGACAAAAATTAATTTGATCATAACAAAGAAAACACATGTTTGATTGGTCCCTTTGAACAAGTCATAAAAACTGTCGTCAATTTAATAAAACTTTTACAAGTGTAACTTTGTTTTTGAGTCTTAAAGCATTAGCTAGGCTTGCAAACTACTTTTGTCAAAGTTTTATTAAACCGACATTAAATTGACCTCTGATTGAAATAATGAATACATGGATTAATACTTGTCAAGAAATAAATTTCAGTGAATCCTTGCAGTGAAGATTTCCCTTACATTTATTTCTTAATTCCACAGTTCAAATACCTGAAATTTATAGATTCATCATTTCATATTCATTTTTTTCTTGTTTGTTTTAGTATTTAATTTTCATTGGCTGGGAAAGAAGATTTGATTTAGGCCAAAAAAAATAGTCAATTTCATGAATAAATCACACCAGTGAGAGCCAATCAAACTGCAAGGATCACTAGTGGTTTCAAATAATAAAGCTCATAATAAAATATTATTCATCATCATACAAACCAAAAAAAAAAATAGAATCATTAATAATATTAACCTCAACATACGCACCAGTATTATGTTGGTTTGGTACTTGACACCAACTCTTTCTGTCCCTCTGGTTATTTCTTATGGGGGGGTTTAGGACAGAACTCCCTGCCAAACAACTCAATCCCTTGACACCTCATGTAGCATTTTGTCTATTCACAAGGTTGGGGTTTGAAGAATCTTCTTGAGAGCTCAAAAGTCTTAAACCTCTGAATTCTGGTGCCCAAGGCAGAATGCCTGAAAGATTCAATCTTCTCATTGTGTATGCTAATACAGTGAAACCTCTATTAAGGGGACAGCTTTGGGGGCCTTCCCAAGAGAGGGTGTCCCCTTAATAGAGGTTTGTAAAAATTGCACAATATTTGTTAAGTATTAACTTTCGACGCTTACTCTGTACTGTGATAAAGTTCCATCTTGTTAAGGAAGCTGTGCTGTACTTTGTGCGAGACTTTCGGTCTAATCTACAGTTTATTGACAGCTAAATGCATTGATTTATCTGTATTAATCCACTACAGTACGTATTTCAAGGATGTAATCCAATACTACTATTGTCAATTCAGTTCAGTGCCTGCTTAATAGAGGTTATTAGCAATAGGAATTAACCAAATACAATTTATTTTAGTGTCCATGTCCGCACTTAATAGAGGTCTCACTGTATATCCTTCACTCTTATACTTTCCCACAATTGTTGCTCAAGAGAACCATTCTTTTCAATGCAGCTGTTTTATTTGTACCTTTTTAGGGAAAACAGCCCTCAATTTTACCCAGGCCTACAGGAGTACATGCCTACTACAAAGAGCTGGCTGGATCATGCCATGATGAAATATGGTGGAACTTATTTGGATACTGATGTGGAGGAAGTCAAGACAATCGGTAGAATTATGATCATTTTTGCCATCTTTATTCCATATTGGACAATCTATTTTCAGGTAAATGCCAGTGACATAATTTTCAACAACGTTCTGAACTGTTTTTGCCATAAAGCAGTGTTGGAAATTAACTGCTAATGGATGATGCACATAAATTGGCCCAAAGTTGTCTTTCAATGTTCTTGCTTTACCAAGTAACAGCTCTCATTACCATTGGGATTAACAGCCTTTGTTTTTTGAGAAATAACGTTTTCCATAGTTTGTCAGTAGAATGTTTGATAAAGTTGCATGTCAGGCAATTTACATGCTAGTGTGGCTCGTTATTTAAAAGAAATGAATGGTGAACTAAATTTTGTGCAAGCTGTTAGGGTTTTATTCAGAAAAATTACCTTACTGCTACCTACTTTTGCGGATCTTTAATTTTGCATTTTTCAAACCACAAAATTCAAAACGGTCCATAAATAGAAGTCCACGTAAATTTTAATACCCATTTAGAACTTTCAAATCATAAAAAAAATAATAAACATATAACAACCGCATTATGTGTATGAACAAAAAAACACAAAACTGGTTTTACCGGTAAGTTCCATTTTTTATCTTTTGTTGTGAAATAACATTTATTTGCAAAGATTTACCTAGAAATTTTTAAAAGTTTAGAGATAATTTCTGAAAAATGAGATAAGGTTGAGAACGTTTCAATTACAAAATTTAATACCCTTTTTCATATTTAACCATTGAAATTGCGAAGACCCTGTAAAATACTGTCTTGTCAAAATCATGCGATTAAGTACCCCTGAAATTAACTACCAATAAGGCAGCCCAATGCTCTGAACTGGTGAAATCCAGGGTCTCCTAGCTATTGATTTTCATAAAAAAAAGTAGTCACCTCCTAGTCATCCAAGAGCACAAGTTCTCAGCACCACAGGCCACAGGGCACCACTCGAGCACAGCCCTGAGGCTCCTCTTATAGAGGTGTGGGCTAGTAAACTGAGCCAATAACATGCCCTTCTAGTAAGTGTGACTTTCTCCTTGTCATGTCCCTTGATCAACCTATTTCTAACCTTAACTATAAAGTACCTTGATCACTAACATGCAGTTAAACAGTACATCATTTTACATGTTCTAGATGAATTCCACTTTTCTGCTTCAAGGACTCCACATGAGACTAAGTTTTGACCCAGATGATAGGAGAGAGGACATCCATGAGGCTCATGTTATACCTGCCTGGCTGACTCTGGTGGATGTCTCTTTTGTTCTGATCTTGATTCCCATCATGGACAAGCTAGTTTATCCCTGGCTGGATAAAAAAGGATGGGGTTTGAGCATTTTCACTCGTATTTCAATTGGTAAATCATCTGTGGTCCTTATCTTTTGCATCTGATGATGATAATAATAATAATAATAATAATAATAATAATAATAATAATAGTAATAATAGTAATAATCATAACTATAACAAAATTGTCAAATCTGATTGGCTATCAACTGCCCTGATTTCAGCCTTAATTGGACAGTTTAATAGGATAGTACCCGTCATGCCAAAGTAATTGGACAGTACAATAATAGCCCATTATATCACACATTTTGTTAAAGTTATGATTAATTTGTAACAGAACTTCGTGTCATCCAATTCGATCTATAATCATATTCATGATTAAACAAATCAGACTCCCACTATGCGGTCGTCCGATTTTGTTAATCACTCGTATGATTACAGACCGAATTGGACTCCACTCAGTCCTATTACCATTACTAATAATAATAATAATAATAATAACAATCTTTATACAAGGAGTTCTCTTCACAAAGAGTGATATTTAGTGAGAGGCCAAACCCATAAAAATGTGTGAAGTTTCGTATGTGTTTGTTTGTTTTCTTACTGAACATTACAAGTTCTAAACAACCATGTATTAATATTATTGATAAAGTAAAACAAATCTCTGCCACTTAACATTAGTGACTCTCAAGCATTATACATCACAGTTCCCTGTCTTCCCTGATTTTCTTCCACAGTTTGTTGCAGTTTTAATTATTATTATCATGATAATAAAATTATACATCATCATCAGATGGTAATTGCAATCAGAACCCACAAAAAGGTACACTAGTCGGATGTATTTTCACCCTGACCAAGTTAAGGTGGTGGAACAATATTCACGACCAACAGTGACTTCCAGCTATCATTAACCATAATTGTCAGTCACATGTCTACAGAGCCAAGCAGAGATAGTGGCATTTTTTATATTTTCCTATTATTATCATCATTATCTTCATCACCATCATTATTAGTAATGGTAACAGGACTGAGTGGAGTCCAATTTGGTCTGTAATCATAGGAGTGATAAACAAAATCGCAGGAGTCCGATTTGTTTAATCACGAGTATGATTACAGACCAAATTGGACAACACGAAGTTCTGTTACCATTAATCACAACTTTAACAAAATTTGTGATATAATAGGCTATTTTTTAAATCAAAAGACAAGAAATTCGAAATTTTTGTTTTGCTAGCAGTGAAAAAAAAGCCATTTAAGCGCGCGCGTGATGGCACATACTGTCGAATTTCTTAGGCATGACGCGTACTGTCCTATTAAACTGTCCAATTAAGGCTGAAATCAAGGCAGTTGATAGCCAATCAGATTTGACAATTTTGTTATAGTTATGATTATTACTATTATTGTTGTTGTTGTTCACATTATTAATTATTATTTTTATAGTTATGTACACTTATACTCAGTTTTGATGGTCAACCAGAAAAAAATTCCCTTTGTGTATGTTACAGCTAGTAACCGCGGGTCACAAGGGTCTGGCCATCTTTCACATCTCAAGGACTCATTGTGGTATTCTTGCAGTTCCTAGTAATGCGGTCTTCTGCACGTGTCCTGGTCTTACCCTTACCAATATTCTGAAGCGACTTATTCAGGACTTACCACGTTTTCAACTCTCAGCCAACTGGTACAGCAATGTCAATTATTTTACAGACTCTATCCTCCTTCCCCAGAATTACAACATCTGGTCTTCTAGCCTCTGTTTTGTGGTCGCATTGTATGTTAAATCCCACAACACTTCAATCTTATCAGTCTCCAACACACTCTGGGGCTGATGCTCATACCATTTATCTGTTCTGTTCATCCCGTTCACACCACATAATTCCCAATGAATCATTGTGGTAACATTGTCATGTCTCTTCTTATACTCTGTTTGCGCAAGTTTGGTACACTCACTAATGACATGGCTAACACTTTTACCTCTCTCATGACGCATTTTACACAATGCAGATTCCATACTCTTGTCCACTGGAAACTTCACATAATTCGCCCTCAAGGCTTGTTCTTAGGCCACACGGATGAGTGTTTTAGTGCTGGATTTAAGATCAGCTTTTTTTAGCAAATTCCATGTTCCGTTGATGTCAGCACCCTCATCTTCCAGCTGCCTCAAAAACTGGCTATGCATTGTCTTTTCACTCCCAGATTTCACTTGTCTTCCACTGCTTCCTTTTCAAATTTTTTTTGTCTGCTTTTACAGCAGCTTCTACATCTACCACTCCTGATGCTTTCACTGTCTCCAGCAACTGCCCCCCATTACTGTTCCTAACGTACCATCCAACACTGCCATCTTTGCTCTGGACACAAGATTCACAACTTATTAAACCCTATCCACCTTTTTCTCTTGGCATATAAAGCCTGTTGTTGTTATTATTATTATTATTATTATTATTATTATTATTATTATAATTATATTAGTAAAATCCAACTAGTGGTCAATTAATGCTGCATTCTCATTGGCTGAGCTACTACTAGGCTATATGTTATAGCCCACTAGCAGCAAAAAGCGCCGGCTATTTGGCAGAATAAAAGGATTTAAGTCTAGCATTAACTAGCTAAAGTTGTTTTGTCTCGATTTTTTTGACCAACTACTTGGATTTTACTACAACAATTATTCCTCTTGCCCTGGTGGCCTCTGACTCAGAGCCCATTCGGGCTCGAGGAATAATTGTTAATTATTATTATTATTATTATTATTATTATTATTATTATTATTATTATTATTATTATTATTATTATTATTATTATTATTATTATTATATTTGAGAAGGGTCAAGCAGGACTTCCCTAGACTAAACAGCTATAGATACTTTATTATTGGGATGTACATAGAAATTTTCATTTTTTAGTTTATAGACAGTTGTTTACATTTGCTCTGTTGAAAACCACCGGACCACCAAGAAGTCTTTTTTAACTATAGTTATACTAAATTTGTATTTAATTTTCAATTTGAGAAGAGTTTAATAAAGTATGTTTTTATTATTATTATTATTATTATTATTATTATTATTATTATTATTATTATTATTATTATTATTATTATTATTATTATTATTATTACAACATTTCAATGCTCTCCTTCTTATGAGAGATGAAAGATGTTTTACAAGTACCATGTCATTGATTATTGCATTTCATATTTCAGGCTTTTTGTTTGCTGTTGGTTCAATGGTGGTTGCAGGAATTGTTGAGATTAAAAGACGTAATGATGATGATTGTGTGACTCAAACTATTGCTCATGTGAACTACACTGTTTGTATGTCCATCTACTACCAAATTCCACAGTACGGACTCATTGGAGTAAGCGAGGTTTTTGCAAGTGTTGCTGGTAAGTATTTATCGTTTTCCCATGTGGCTGCTTTATTATTTTGATGGATAGCCTGTAGATAGAGTTCACGCAGGCTGAAATCCTTGCTAGACCAACACCCATTCTTAGATTATCTCTCAGCATAAAAGTTTTGATGGTTCTACTATTCTTTCTCGATCGCAAAACAGCCAACATTACCCACCTACCATCAAAAACAACCAAATGTTAAACTAACAATAAACAACTGTTTATTAAAAGGTGGATCGAAACACACCATGGGCATTTAAGAGTCTTCATAGCCAATAACATCACGGCCTATCTGAGAGACACCCAATAACATCGCGACTATACTGACCAATCAAGTCAATAACGCGAGTTGGATACCATTAACTGACGTGATACAACTCACTTTGACTCTGAAGATGACTACCGCACCATACCGCACAGGTTGTTGAATCGTCAACAACAGTCCTATTCAGGACTACGATCACTCGATCATGCTTCACTGACTTGTGAAATGACTCCTGGGTTCAAACCTTTCACACTGTTAAACTAAAGTTGGAAATTAACCTTTTTTCATTAAATTTTGAAAGCTACTAATGCTACTGACAGAGTTCTCATAAAGAGTTAGTTGCAACAAACAAAGTCAGTAATATTGATTGTATTTTAGCCCTAGAGTTTGCCTACAGAGAAGCACCGAAGACCATGCAAAGTTTAGTTATGGGACTGTTCTTTTTTGTCCAGTCTATTGGCAGCTTGCTTGGCTTTGCTTTGTATGAGCTCTGCTCCTTAGGCGGAAAAGACAGCTGGACTCCTCATTTGGGCAGTATTACTCCAGGTCCACAAGCTCTTAAAAACCACTTAGACTTCTATTTCTTTCTCCTGGCTGGATTGCTGTTTGGTACCTGGATAATTTTCCTTGTTGTTACTCTGAGGTGTAAGTTTCCCTTCAGGCAATCAAATCGTAGGAGGACTATACCAGTAATACGGAAATCAGAGGAAAATCTGCATACCACATCGTGATATATGATACATGTACAAGTACATGTAGGGTTATCAACTTGTAATGCTTATGAGCTGCCAGTAAGAACTATAACTATAATTTATCCTGTATAATAAAGTGCCATGACTTGCCGCTTATAAGCCCTAGGCTTATAAATCTTCGTAAAGGGGTTTTGGGCTTATGTAGCAAACGGCAAACGTCAGATTCAAGTCGAGAATTTCTCAAAATAGAAAATGAGCCGAGAAAAACAGCTCAAAACTATTCTTAAGGATAAAAATTGCGGTGAAACTACTAATTTATGTGTAATAATAATGAACAGTAAATGACCAGTAATGGGGAAACTTGGTCACGTGGTACAAATTCGCGTTTGACGTAAAAGTGATACTCAACCTCTCTATTAACGGAAAGGCCTATGTTCGAGCGCGGTTATAACTGGAATAGAATTAGCACTGAAGCGGTGCTGATCAAAATACATTTTGACTTTACTGGTATTTAAGTAAGCTTCAGAACGTCATAATAAATCGAATCCATTTCAATACTAGTGAGAGAGGGGCTTATGATTGGATGCAAGTTTTTGGTAGGTAAGTGGTCCTATGACTACCCGGGAAGAGGGGGATCTGATAAGCGGGAGTTTACTATAGTACACATAGGGTAATAAGAATGTAAACTTGTTATGCTTTCAAGCTGCCAGTAAAAACCTTTAAAAGTTTAGTTTATAATGTAGGATACAAAGTCAGTGACAAAATTTTGGGGACAATGTCCTCAAATGGGGTAACTTCGAAGAACGAAGCAATCCACACCCTCACCCTCCCCTCCCTTCAAAGTTGGGGTGGTTGTTTGTTTCCTAAAGGTGCCTGAACAGTGGCAGACATTGCAAAGAGGAAGCGGGTGGAAAGCGTTATTTTCCCCTTTTAAAGTTTGCAAAACGTCAGAAAGGCTCTTTAGTACAACGTGTGTCAGCTAAATTTGTCGCCGATTGCTGGTTCAGTATGGGGAAAAAAATTAATAAACGTGGGATATTTCGAAAACTGAGCATCAAAACCTTCAGTTTTTGATAACTAAAATGACTTCATATGATAACTGAAAATTGTACAAAGTGAGAAGGTGCTTACAGAAATGGTTGGTTATATTTTTTTTGTTCAAAATTGACAATATTGGCTTTTTGAAACTTAAATTTCCTCTCGCCTCGTCGCTCCTCCAATAAAAACCATTCTCTGATGTTGCCTGAAATGGCGTCGTTAGTAGTATATGTACTTAGGTTTACAGTGATATTTAGTATTCCAATTAATGGGGTAAAGGGTATTTAGGTGAAAAAATAATAGTTCAATAATAACGTGATAGGCAGACCATCCCATTCCCCCACCTTAATAATAAATAAATAATAAATAAAGGTCTGTATTGTTTTTTAAGCAAAAAATACATGCTAAAAACCAAGAACATTTACTTTAAAAACAGCAAAAAGAATTACAAGGCTTATAAAATTCCATGTAGAAGCATTGAGTTTAAAATTCAATATCTATATTATATTAAATAGCTCCTCTATATTTGAAAAATGACGTATTAAAAAAACTATTTTTGAAACGCTGGATATTAACCCTAGGGAGTTGACTGCTAGGAACTCGGAGGCGCGCTGAACTTTCTTTTCTTTTGGGACAGAAGGGTACAGGGGGTAGCCGGGCATGCTGGAGATCTTGTTGAATAGTGAGCGATCTACCTCTTCTAATACGTCGTATATGTCAGTTTGGTACGAAAGATATTTGCGTTTAAAGCAGCGCTTTAGAAAATTCTGAACCGTTGTTGTTGTGACCCTCGTGGGCAATTAGAGGAGCCCGCAATCCTAATTTCCGGGTAGCTATTATCAAACATGCGCAGAATGGATGTAGCCAGCGTATACTTCGACTTCCACTAAGAACGAATGGGACGCATAGAGCGCGATCTGATCACGCGCGCCTTGAATTTGCGCAAAGCACAGCGTTGGAGCAAGAACATTGCATCGATCTTACCTGCACTCCCTAACCTTTGATTATTACAAGTTTGAGCTTTGGTTTTAGACTAGCACATGGGAAAAAATACATCAATGTTCATGGGTAAACAGGTGTCACAGCACCAATTGAAGGACTCATACTAATCGTAGAATGAAAAATGTGACGAGATTTCCAGGAATTTTAATCACAACCCCGAAAAGGTTTTGCTGGAAAAATGGAAATTTCAAATCTCCACTGTAAAATGAACACAATATGATTTGTACAGGTGTGCTATTTTTCTTCCCTACTTTGCGTGAGTCGTATGGGACAGTAACCAAACTTTATAGACCTTGGTACTCTATCTTATAACAGCTAGCCAATCAACCCGACCCTGGCCTGTATAATCGACCTTATGCTTGTTTTTTAAAAAGAACTAATCGTTTTCAGCATTAACATTTACTATTACAATACGTTCTCTGTAACTGAGATTAAGAAATAACAGAGATTGTAACTTCACTATTTTCCCCTTCTCAGCATCGTTTGTCCTCACTAATACTAAATCGGGATATGGGAAGAGTCTGGGAAGTTATGCGATCTCAGTGCGTTGCGCGTAATGGGATGTAATAAGAATAATGAAGAAAATTAATGCCTTTAGTCTGCGTGGTTCCTTATTTGTTTTATACCCTTGCTGTAAACTCGTTATGAACAGAAACAATGAAAAATAAAAATTGATTTAAGGGACGGACCATAAGAAAAGTGAAAGTGGGCGGTGTGGAAAAACCAAAAAAAAACTATCTATACTTGAAAATTTGACGTAAAAATAGACTACTTGCAGTCCGCCTTTTCTCTTAAAACCCGTCCAGTTCTTATCTCATCCAGCGCGATTGCAGTAACTTTGCAAAGAAAAACAAGAGACTGCTCGCAGTTTAACGTAACAAATGCATACATGACGAACCCAAGAAGCAGAAACTCTTCCACGCTTCCTTGACGTCCCCACGTACAAAATTGAACCGGAACATACATTGCTATTATATTACAAACCCACGGCTTGAAAAAGAAAGCTAAAACACCAAGATATGGCTAACGTGCACAAAAGATGACGAAGTGCAGGCGTTTGAAGGGAACGGGAGGGGCGTTACTAAAGTGCGGTAGGACACGAAGGGCGCATCCACTGCGTTCTGTTGCTCACGCAGACTATTGACCATCACAAGGAAACGATCTTTACTAGGTGGGTTCACCTCCCGGGGGAGCTCATGAAAAATCCGGGTGGCGTGTGCGGTGTGCTCCCTGTAACCTGCAGGGCGCGACCATTGCGTTCTGCTGCGAGCGCCTCGCAAGCTATTGACCATCCTCAGGAAACGATCCTCGCTAAGTGGGCTCAACACCCGGGGGTTTGAGGGGGGGGCGCTCATGGAAAATATGGGTGGCGTATGCGGTGTGCTTCCTAAAACCTGAAGTTTGCACCCATTGCGTTGTGTTGCGCGCACCACACAGACTATTGACCATCACAAGGAAACGATCTTCATTAAGTAGGTTCAACACCCTAGGGTGGGGAAGCTCATGGAAAATCCGGGTGGGGGTGGGGTCTTTAGGAAAATACGGAGGGGGATATGCGTTGTCCTTTCTTAAATTTTTACCCCAATTTACACCTTATTTGCTATCCTAAAAGGGGAATGATAAAAGACAGACCCTGGTTCCAGTTAGTGCCCAAAGTTTACTCCACTTCAGCGCCAAATGTAAAATCTTTATCCATTTTCAGACCAAAAGAGGTGAAAACATGCCCTTTGGCGCCATACGTCCCCCCGGGTGCAGCGTTACCTTACATTATTTGTATCGTTTCAGTTAAATCCTACTCACATGGACACACATGTACGTCAAAGGGTGCCGGATAATATTAATCAGCATAGATGTATTTAAAAGGACTTATTTGAAAAAATAATGATTTCAAGTTTCAAAGTAAAAATTGATACCTCCAGCCAGTCTCTTATATTACTGGAATTTGATATCTCCACTTGAAATTCGTATCGCTAATTCAAAAAAAACTTGTACCTTTCGTAGACATATCTTTAAATTATATCTTTAATGTGAAAACGTCACACTTAGAAACGAATTTCCGTAATTACTAAATCAACACTGAAAATCTATAAATGAAGAATACCTGAAATTATAATGTTGTTCTGGTATGGGGCTGGGCTTACAAATTTTTACTTACTGTGGATAAAACTTACATAAATTTAAAAAGTAGAAAAAGATGCAATAAGCAAATTTACATTAAATTGCAATTTGAAATTTATAAGCCGAAGGCTTGAAGGTAAATCGCTGAAAAAGAAGCTCCTGTTTTGCATTTACTCCATTAAGAGTGGCGGATCGAGATGAGGCCCTTCTCCTTTACGTAAACGTTTTTTGGAGACTGGGCATCCACCTTATCTCAGGGTCTGGATCCGGCAGTAACCAACATCCGATTTTCTCCCCAAAATATCAACACAATTAAGAGAAAGTTTTATGAAAATTTTAATTAAAATAACATCATCGCCCATCACCTACTGCCCATAACATTGCGACATCAAAGGTGGCGATGATTTTTATCCTTCACCCGAAGAGAGGTACCCTGGTTCCAGACGTTTTTTCTCGCCGAAACCCAGAACGGAAACCTCGGCTTCTTTGTAGTGCAAGTACCAGAGGTTCTTTCTCGCGTGCGACGAGGAGCTTCTGGTGCCCAGGGTATGGTGTGTAAATGGTTTTAATAGCGATTGTGGATTCTCCTTCCGGCTAAAAAGGTGCTGGTCTTTTAAAAAAGTCGCCCCAGCCCCCTCTCGCAAAATGATCAATTGTAGCCGAAACTGTCCTCTTTTTGTCTTTTAGCAATGAAACGAGAACGGTAAGCCCCTCTTTTTATTGGTGTTGTTTACTAGTTATGGCTACAAGAAAAAAACATCATAAGAAGGAAAATAATCTGGATAGTAAATGAATGACACATTTAGAGCCATAAGATAATGTTAAAACTGTCCATTTTTTTCACATTTTTTGCAACAGTGGGTAATTTGAAATCACTTCACTGAAAAATTAAAGCTCAGAAAAACAAACAGGCTCTAGTAGTAAGATTCATCGTTTATGCTATATGAGAAGAATTTTTGACGGAACTGGAAAAAACACCTTGAATTACGGGCATGCAGGGCGACAACAATTACGGTGACCCCATCTTTTTGTTGAAGTTTTTTCAAGATCGTATGTATAGCTGTCAACTGCACCAAGTTTGAAAAAGCTGTATGGCACATCCTTTTCAAAAAAATAACCTTCCTGAAAAATTCTTTCGGGGAGGAAACAAAAAAGGATGTAGATATGTATAGTATGTATGTAAGGAAACTTACGGAAATTAGTGTGGAGAACTTTTGTGTGGACATTGGGATTTGAATGGTTGATTAAAAGGGAGAGAATGGTCGTACACATGCACTTGGATGCTTTTCTTGCGCTATAGGCACAGCCTTCTTGTAACTTTCTCTTGGCTTGTGGGTTCTATGACCATTAAGCCAAGCTAACGGTGACTTGATTTTGTTTTATGAACGCGCTCTAGCAAAGTAAAACCAAGTTCGCGCGCAGAAGAACAAAAGTCGTTTATGACGTAATTCTAATGGAAGTGTCGAGGAAGTATGGTTATCTGCAACACGCAAAACCGAGATGAATCGGCAAACAAACTTTCACCACATTCCAGACAGCGTTCTTCTACACATTTTTAATTTCTTGTCCAGGCATGAGCTTGCGATAGCGGCGCAAGTCAGTAAGAGATGGCTGAGAATAAGCCGCGACGGAGCGCTGTGGAAACATATGGAGCTGGAGAGCAAGGAAGAAAACGATGTTAAGGAGATTATCACTAAAAACTCATGCTCCCTTCTAACCAGAATGAACCTTAGCAAGTGTAACCTCACCCCAGAGTTTATGGTCACTCTATCTGGAATATGCACACAACTCCGAGAGCTAACATTTCAGAAGTGCTTCTTCGCGCGTCAAAAACGACGATTTCGACTGCATACGCTTAGAAATTTAAAGACCTTGGACGCGCGTTTGTTACGTGGAAATTCGGCGTTTGTCCTTCGCCTACTACGCTGCACTCCAAATGTTGAAATGCTAGCTGTGGATGAAACAATCGGATCTAGCTGGAACGGAAAAATTCTACGATTGTTGAGCAAACTTCGCTTGCTGGACTTGTCTCGTTGCATTGAGGTGACCGACGAGGACGTAGAAATAATGGCTAACAGCTGCCCTAGTTTGGAATCGCTACTTTTAATTAAATGTTTCAAAGTTAGTGGATACGCCTTACCTGTTCTTCTTCGCAACTGTAAAATGTTAAGGACGCTATCACTGGCCTACACAAGGGTGACGGATGATTGTTTGCGCGAATGTAATTGGAAAAACTCCACCTTGAAAGAACTTGATTTTTCTTCGTGCTACTTTGTCTCATCGCGTGGCCTAAGAGTGGTATTTGCAAACCTATCTGACGCCGTATATATTAACTTAAGTAATTGCAGTGAGAATTCTGCAGTCACACCTAACATTCTATCAGACATGATGAGGTTTAGATCTCTTCAGGTACTAAACCTAGATGACGGTTTTGTCACCTCTGAGGCCAACGAAGAACTTATTTGTCAAATCGCTCATAACTGTCCATATATCTCGTGCCTTTTAGTCGGTATCACCCTACAAACAGCTAGGTGTTTGGAGCGATGTTTGCAAAGTTTAGAAGATCTTAAACGATTTGGTATTTCTGCTTACCCGGGGATAGATGATCCTCCTTTAGTTCGTCCGCCTATACCCGTGGCAATCCCACCAAATGGGTTTGGATTAGACAAGATTCTCAATACTCTCGCAACCTACTGTCGTAGGCTTGAGGCATTACAGTTGTCGGGTTATCGAGATCGCGAGTGTGAAACTGTTACGAACGCTTTCGTTAAGTTACTAAGAAATTGTGAAAATCTTTCACGTATTTGTTCCTTTGGCGGAAACACTGATATTCTTGTCATGGCGGCCGACGCACAGCAGCAAACGAGACGGCACGATATTCGGCTTATCAAGCCCACCATGTTGTTTCCAACACCCAGAACGGTCACACCTCCCCCAAATATGTGTTTTGACAGGGTGGTTTATAACAAAGAGACCAGTACCATTGACGATCCTTGGAGAGGTCCCTTTGTCTACGAAGTGCAAAGAAATAGACGGTTTTGGATAGAGAATGCCTATGAGTAGACGTTCAAGCTGACTGCGTCGACCCGGCACTGTAGAGATTTTTGACATTGTACATGCGAAATTCTAGAGCTTGCACAAGACCTGCAGAGGTCTCTAAACTAAAGTTGGCTGAATATTAAAAACTCATTGTTTTTACTTTATTTCAAGTTACTTTATAAATAGTTAATTTGTATGTTAAACTTGAATTCACGGAATAAATGACATGATCGTTTCACACTCTTTTTATTTTAATCAAAAAATTTATTTGCACACTGATGTTTACAAGCATTGTTGTCAAGACCTATGAGTTTCAAGTCTCCAAACACGAGCATGGGAGTTTCAGGCAGGTTTGTCATGGAATACCTGAAGTTTAGATCCACTAAACACATTTACTGACAACAGGAGGGCTAGTTATTTTGCACAACACTGTGGCCACTGTATTGAATGTTGACGAGGATTTATTTCTTTTTGATGAAAACCGTCTTCCCCCACTCCTACTAGCCTGAGTAGTTTTTGCTAACAGCTGTCTAATGACTCTTCTCAGTAGTTTTGCTCTCTTGATGTCATATACGGCCTAGATTTCAGATTTTCGCCTCTTGTATTGATGCAGTCGAAGGAGTTTTACACTTCACAGTTGGATTTGCAATCCGAAATTCTTCTATCATTCCTATGGTCTAAAGATCAAAGAAACGAAAATAATTAAGCCGAAGAAAAGTTGCAATTATTCCGCAACTTACCGCTATTCGAATATACGAGTTCGTCGAGTACCACCTTTTGATTTGGTAATCATAACTAAAATACCACACAGTACTACAAGTTGAATGCGAATTACATAAGTCTGATAAGTGTAATACGCGAGTACATGCGAGTAAATGACCGCTTTTATACGGGGCACGGGGAAGCATACAACTTTCTTTTTTTCTGTAAATTAACTTGTGTATCACTCTTGCAGAATTAATCTTCTCTTGTAAAAGGTTTTCCGTAGTTCACTACTGAATACGAATAAGCAGTAACGTATCAAGGTTACCGAGTTCATCGATTAAGTTTTAAGTTACTCTGCGAGTAACTTAACCTATACTGATTCAGATAAGTTAATGTGACTCGTCTCTTTTCCAGTTGTCTTTTCAATTCTAAGCGTTCAAATAATGGGTACAGCCAAGAGAACGATGCAGGAAAGAAATGGGAGGAGCATAGAAAAAGGGAGCGTTTCTCCGTTTCCTATTTACGCTCCACTTTTCATTTGGCGCTGCTCCAAGCTATAGTATCGACCTGAAAGCCTGTGATAGGCTACTTTTCAAGGCACTAGAAACTCATACTTTCGCAGGCGTTGGTCTACTACAGTAAGAGGGTTCTCACGGCACTGTGGAAAGGGTGCATGCAACACATTCGTGACTCCAAGATGAGGATGTCTTCATAACACCATTTTTTTTGTACTTTAACACCCTGCAGTAAAAACTGGCTGTAATGGTAAAATTAATTAGCATTAAAAAGGAAACATTAATTATGAGTGCAACCTAACAGAAGGCCTCAAAACACAGACAGTGACTGATTTTGACTCATCAGACTTATATCAAATCACTGGTTTATTGTCCCTTTTGCAGTCGGAAGACCGAATTGTAGGATACCTTACAAGCTGTGATATGTATATATATTTAACAGTTAATGAATGAGGCTGAGTATCTTATGAAGAATTATGGAGATCGAGGAGGGTGTTATCTGTCGAGGCCGTAGGCCGAGGCGGATAACACCCTCCGAGATCTCCATAATTCTTCATATGATACGAAAGCCGAATTCAATAATTGATTTATTATTCATTCAAAATAATTCCTAGTTTAAAAACATAGCTAAAACAAGCTTACCTGTATCGATGTAGAAGGCTGCATCTTTGACGTCATTTCCTCGTTAAACACAAAATTCTTCCAAATTTGTTCAGGAAGTAACTGGTTATGGTGAATTATGCTTGTGCTTTTAGCCAATCAGAAGTGGGGAAATATTTTGAATGAATAATAATGCCCATTTATAGTATTGCTTCACTTACCCAACAATAGAAGGTTTCAACTCCAGGGCTGACAAAAGCTGCTTTTTCTCTTTGGCATCGACCAATCAGATTGAGGACTTGGGACGCTTTTTCTTCTGTGATACTGGTAACGTCAAATTTTCTCACTCGTGCAAACAGTCCATGTTTACCAATCGTCGCAAGACGTTTTTGACAGTCACTCCATTTCTGTATATTCAGAAAATTGAACATTTCAAGCCAAAAAGGGGGAGGGCGGGGCTTCCTTCTCTCTCGCTCGATGTTTGTTTGTTTATTTGTTTGTTTTTTCCCTAACAGCTACTCCTATTAAGTTTCTTTGACTTTTATTGCCATCTTGAGTAGAATCTTAAACTTAAACCGGCTTAAAGTGGTTTAAATTAACTGCAAAAACCGTGGACGAAAATCCTGGTAGTTGTAAACGTTGGATCTCTAGAAAAGAGATAAAGAACCAAAAACGAGAAGTCCAAAGACTACTGCAAAGCTGATTTAAAACAACGTGTATTGTTTTCTTATAACAATATTTCGGCTGCCCATACCAGCCTTCTTCAGGTTTACAGATGTTACTGAACTTATGTAGCAATAACAATATTATATAGATGGAGAATGTCGCAATAAAAATTGTTTAAAAGGGAGAGGCGGAAATGACGTACAACACAAAAACTGAAAAGGAAAAACACTAAGGATATGGGTTACAATAATTCGTCACGGCGGTTTAGGCCATGAGGTTCAAGAGTCATGGTCTTATTTGCTGCCCATGTGTTTTGGCTCCTCAGCTAATTAAATACGGTACACAGACTCACCGTCGTCACTTTTAGTTCATCCCCTAACAAGAGAAGTGCGGTCTTCATCACTCGATGGACTAGCTTTGGTGGATCTGAGTAGTTTCTTAGTTCTTGCATTGTCTTTCTGTCTAGTTTCACTACAGCTTCCTTTAATGCTTCAATTCTCTCAAGAGATTTTAGCAGCCTTTTCGCAGCCTCAAC
Source organism: Porites rus (assembly GCA_964035705.1). NCBI lineage: Eukaryota > Metazoa > Cnidaria > Anthozoa > Scleractinia > Poritidae > Porites > Porites rus. The sequence continues at coordinate 22,470,358 of OZ038002.1, read as the reverse complement.
CTCCCCCGAGGTGAAGGCGAAGATGAAGTTCGACTCTTCTACTTCACGGATAGCAGCACGTAAAGCCCGCACGTCTCTGCTATCCATGGCTGCTTGAAGGTCTGTAACGATAAAAATAGGCAGTCAAAGCTAACACATTGTACGATATCTATATCAATTAAGGGATTGCATTTAAGGGACAGTTGCCAATCATAGTAAACGTCGCCGCAGTACCTCATCCCCTATCTTCAGTCCCTTCCACACCCGCTTAAATCTAGTAACGCCAGAGCTGAGAGACTGTCAATCAGTCAATTTAAGCGTGAAACTGGTGTGAAGCAGAAAACGCGGAAAAACAGCTTGAGCGTGCTCTCGAGCCGTTAGCCATTCATAACTCCTGTTTGTTTCCCAAACGATTCCAGAAATATCAGCACCAAAAGCTATGTTCAATTTCGTGTAAGCTTCCTGGGGCGGTATTAATTGACGCCAAGTGCAAAAAAAGGAGAAATTGCTGCTTATTGCGGTAAAATATTTTAATCCAAATCTTGCTAAATCTTGATTGTATCGGTGGAATTCGTTCCCCACACGATTCGAAGAATATCAGCTGCAAAAACTAATGTTCAAACTCGTTTAAGACCTTTTAAGGTTCAGGATCAGTAAAATGTTTATTACTAAGAGGAATCTAGGCACTAAATCTTGATTTCCATAGTGCATACAAGCCATCACATTTTGTAAATGCATAGAATTCATCAAATCGGTGTTGACTGAGCTTACCTTGTCGTGCTTTCTCAATCTTTTTTTTCATCATCTCTTTTCTCGCCTCTTCCTCCCGTCTCTCAGCCTCTTCTCTCTGTCGGCGCAGTTCCTTTTGCCTTTTGAGTTCCTCGCTTTCCTCGACCTAAAAATTAAGCATGATGATAATAATAATAATGACGGATAATAATTACAATAATATATTTTATTCAAGTCATTCGCAGTCTATGACTGAATGTCTAACTGACTGCAATTTGATAAATAGATATTATACGTGCCTAATATACAAATTAATGAAATAATTGTAATAAGGAGATCTTCGTTATCGTCTGTTACTTCATGCCTGGTTACAAACTTCTTGAGTCTTTCAATTGTGATGGGTACTTGGTTCTACCTGAGCAGGTTCAGGGTAATGCGAATTGGATTGTATTACGTTTTGGTGTGTGAGATTGTAGACGATGCTACTCGGGTTATTCGAAGCTTTGGCTTGGGGCTTTGAAAGAGACACTGGCCCTGCCTTATCCAGTGCGTTACTGCATGAAATTCCTGGCCAGTGCGCGCTTCTGAATAGATTCTAGTGAATCAGAAAGATATGCTGGAAGATCTGCAAACACTACTGAAGCATACCTTACTGTAGATCTTACCAGTGAACAGTAAATCAATACTATGTCCACTGAAGGGACGCCACACCTCTAAAGTTAACTTAAAGCAGACAATCGTGGGTTGGAGTTTTTCATTACATAGTAGCAGTGTGTGCCGTCCGACAAGTACACCGCGAGAAACTTGAAGTGGAACACTTACCCCACTATTGGGGGTGGCGCGCAACTATTATAAAGTAAGGCAACATGGAGTTGCACTAAAACGAGGATTAAGACACATATCAGTTGTTAACTGAAAAACGTTGAATGTCACTAACATTAAGGATAAGGAAAGGTAGAGAATTACGCGGAATCCCCTTGATTGTTGTTAAATCTGACAACTGAAATTCTTCCCCTTTGATTCAGAAAGGGTATCTTAAACGCGATTTCGCGTAAGCCTTGACCCCCCTGTACTTGAGCACCGACACCGTGCGTGTATGAATCACTAGCGTGGGTATTTAAAAAAAGTGTGTGTTTACATCAGTACCCAGCCAGCTTCTTACTCTAGCAGGGAGTATCGGCACCAAATGTGAACGCTGTTTCAAAACGAATAGTTCCCGTCCCAGAGACAGGCTGAATTGCACTATAAAAACTATTATTTGATTATCGTACCTGAAACTTAAGAAGGGGAGCGTATAAATTGGAATCCGTCTTAATCTTAGCTTTCAGTTCCAGTTCACGATCTCCTTCCCCTGTTCGCACTTCCGCTTGCCACAAGCCTGAATCATTCCTCTTCAAGGGCGTCCTATTACTCGGCTCGCTTAACACAAGAACATGATGCGCGTCAGGTACATCAACAACAAAGCGAACAGTAGATTCCGATGGGATGACATTTGTGACAGGTTCTACAAGTCTGAAATGTCGTCTCCAAGAACTACACCTCAACGGAAACGGAACACAATTCATTTTGGCTTTCGGAACCTTGATAACGCATGTATAAGCCAAAGGCAAACTTCCATCGGTGCCTACCTCTTTCGCATGCAGATTAAAAACATATCTTCCCGATTCGGGAAAATTAACTTTGAAGGTTATTACGTTGTTACTGTCGTCATACTCAGGCCACACGAAACCATCCTTCAGAATTTTCCCCTCTTCTGTTACCAGTTCTAACTCTGTAAGCGTTTCACATTGTTTTAAGGTCATGAATTTGAGCTGCAGGGAACCATCTTCTGAACACTGAATAATAGGTGAATTGTGTGATATGAGTTTGATACCGATGTTGTCATTTGGGGAGAGACCAATACGACCATCAGGAACTACAGCGAACCCCTGGTTATCCTGTGCGGTATCTTTACTCTCAACCACATAACTGCACAATGACTTTTCCTGACCTTCCCCTTTGGCGTAGAGATTCAAAGCGTAGTTCCCGTCTTCAGGTAATTGAATGTTGAACACAACTTCATCGTTTTCCATATAGTGTACAACATTACCTTGCAGGTCCTCTTTTGTTTTGTTTTCACTATGAAGGGTATGCCGCAGTTCTACTGGTTTTTTTGTTTGAAAGCGAATTTCGACTGCGCCCTGGTCAGCTTCAATCACCGCATCCTGGTGAGTCACCGGAACTAGCCCCGCATCAGCTAAGTCCTTTCCAGGCCCCCACTCTTGACGCGTGTTCTCGGGAAGAGCTTTAGCATCTTCAGCTGCTTTGTCGCAATGGATTATGAAAGCACACAACATGCCGAAAGAATCGTACTCCCTACCACTTTCAGCACTTCTCCCAAACAGTTTGTGCTTAAACATCCCCTCGACAGGAAATCGAATCCTGCAAATTAACGTGTTGTCTTTTTGTTCCATTAGACAGTATCTTTCTATTTTTACATTATCGATTTCCTGTTGGTTTGACATCCACAGCTGATACCTAAACTCCCTACTCGCGTTTAGCGGTGTTCCAATTTTTAACTCAATTTCTCCTTCAGGTGCAGACAACACGCATTTCCGTTGCTCAAGCAACCGTAAATCGAGCTTAAAAAACGTTGGTTTTAAGTATGCCATATCCACAAACTCCCTGAATGTTACTGGCCGTGCTAAAAACTGCCAAGCGTCGCCATCTTTGGGGTAGTGCGAATAGATAAACTCCTCTGGATCTGTAAGGAAATAATTTTCGTCTAACTTATAAACCATTCTCTCCTCTTCGTCCTCGTCATCAGCGCCAACATCATGAGCAACGAGAGACCACCCAGCGTTTCCCAGACCAGTCACTGAAGTCGAACACCAATGGGGGTCAACAAGTCGCCATGTTTGGTTGATCACTAGAGCAATCCATGAATGTAAACCATCGGAAGGGTCTTCTCCGATTTCGAGTCTTGCATGTTTTGAATAGCCTAGTATCTTTTCCGCTTGAATTCCAGCGCATCTGAAAAAAGAAATCGGGCTAATGAATTTCTGTAAAGAAAGCCCAGTTCCAGAGAAAAGAAACGTTTATAGTGTTCTACAATTATTTACAAAGACGTACTAAGTTAGGTTATTGAAAATACTTTTGTCTATCCCAACAAACCCAAAATGTAAAAGATACACTCCGAACGTAAAGTGTATAAATGCAGCCCGCGTGGACCTAGACTTTAAGTAATTGGGATAGCAAAATGTACATTCAAAGGAGCAAGAAGCTTCGTGGAAGGCGCGAGAAACGAGGACTTCTTTTCCTACGTGCTTGCGCAGGTACTCAGTGTGAGAGAATATTTGTGGATTTCGCACGTTTGGCACCAACTTGAAAAATAGGACACTTTATTTAGTTGCAGTAGTGCAAAGAGGAGTTTTGTTTTGCAACATGTTCTACTGAACTCATCTAATACTTACAGACAAACTTCCAGAAAGATGTTTGTGTTGACCTCTGTTTGAAGCTTTGCCAGGAGGCTGTTTTGATCAGAACAGTTTAGTTTCTTAAGTTGATCCGGCTTCAGAGAAGCCAACCATCGCATGATAACCCTTACTGTGGCCAGTTGGTCATTTTTCCAATTTGCCGTTAGATAATCTGTAAATTGCTACCAACAAAAGATGCCAGTTAATTGAAGATCTGAGTGGCTCCCACCCTTGTAGAGCTGGGAGCAGTCGGTGTGGTCGAGGAAAAGTAGAAACAGGCTAAAGGAAAATCCAAGGCGTCTCAGTAGTACAGTAGGGAACGAATTAACGAACCCATTTCTGAAGTGGAATCTCGTTATTTTGTGGTGGAATACATTAACTCTCTGTCTTTATGATGGGAAAATCCAAAAATTGAGAAGGAGAGAAATACTTGAATTGTGAAAAAGCAGGATGGAGGGAAGGCTACGTAAATTGCCTTTCGTCCTCAAAAGAGTCAGTCTGCCTTTTTCTGCCTTTGACCTCATAACAAAACATGATTTATGCGCCAAGAATCAGTGTAGCGGAACTGAAACAATTTATTGTTTGCAATGGACAATAAAAGAGGCAGGAAAAGAACTTGCATCATTACGTTACCAGTGGTGTAGCCGGGATTTTTCCAGAGGTACGCACAATTTTCAGTCCAAAGTCTGAAGTTCGAAACGGGAAGTGAGGAGTCCCTCTTCGGCTTTCGTACGTATGAAGCCATTTCACTTCGTGTAATATATGTTAAACTAGAATTAGAAAGACCGACCAAAGATCAAACTGTTAATTGCTTTTCTGTGGTCATGAGAACTTAAAAGTGGAAAAAAATTAGCATTTCGGGCTTGCCTCTAGGTGGTCTCCTGACACGTAGTTGACTCGGGCTCGCGTCTAGCTCGTGAAACGACAAAACCTTACAACGGAGGTTACAAACGTCATGTGAAATCTCACGTGAAAGCTGACGCTCAGAAGGAGAATTAGGTTCTCGCATTTTATTCATGATAAAAGGCAAAGGGCTGTGACATCATCGGTGTTTATGCATTCCACTTCAAACCAATGAAAATCCGCTTCGAAAAAAGGGGTTTATTCCTTCCCTACTATACTACTCAGAATTAAAAAAGAAACATATAGTCTTAATCCATCCGAAAAAGTGTTGGTTGAAAGTAAGTCGTCCGCATAGACAAATCAGTTATAGAGCGTGTTTTCGATGAGTTTGCACCGTTTTTTTTCTCTCATGACATCAACGTCCTTAACAATTTAAACTTGGTCATCGCAGTTCCTTTAAGGGTCTCCAATCAACTAACGGCATTGTAGACATGCGCTCAACAAGTTTGATCACAAAAACGTACTACATCAGCTTTTTCCTTAATATATTTTATATGGTTTGTAAAGAAGGCCTCAACGTTGTTTAGTTATTAACCTATCTCGTTAAAGGGAAGGAGTTGCTGTTACCTGAACTGATAAGTTGTATTTTGCCGGTTCAACCTGTAAGAAAAAAATGTTTGTCATGATCTGCGGAAAGGCATCATTAAGTAAACGTTGGAAGAATGTAGCAACGGCTATCAGCTAAGTAGCTGGAGACAGACAGTTCAATGAACCAGATTCGCCTTGAACCCAGTGAAGCTAAACTCAAGTTCGGGTTGAAAAAGTGAGGTTTTTCAACTTAACAGAGAAGTCATTTTTAACCATTCACTTCACATGAAGACATTGACAGGGGGAAGGGCGTGCTCTGGGGCACCCCTGCACCCTTTATTCGTTTCTCAAACAGTGGCGAGTCCAGACCTTCAGACAATGGGGGGGGGGGGGCGGTCCCCGAGAAGTAATACATTCTTGTTAACCTGTCTCTGTTGGAGACTGAACAGGAATAACTTCGGCATCAGTGTCACTGCATTCGGTCCTAGTTCTAAGCTCCTTACGTTTTTCCTCTCCTCGTTTATCACGTATCCCATTCCTTCCATACTTCACCGACCTAGCCCCGTCGCACTTTGGTAATAGGCTGATTTAGCAACTAAACGGGACATCATTTGAAGACGTGACAGCGCGCGGAAAGTACTAAAGTCGACTTCCGGTGCCCAATTTGCCGCTCAGCTATTGGTCAAGCCAGTTGTTTGATTTGCGCATGCCTTCGTCAACTGACGTTCTCGTTCTGTTGCTAATTTAGCTTAATATGATATATGGATGCTGAGAAATACTGTTACCTCAACCGCAAACTTATCCACATCGTGGACTCTGGTAACATCGAAAATCGATGCCTTAGTTGTAGGTGTGGGATAAGGCAAAAGTTTTCCTGTGGCGTCGCGAGGTAAAGGCTGGCACAGTGCAGTGTATTTTTCGTTTGCATCTCTCAGTAATTCGGGTGTTGGGAATTCTTCAAACGACTCAAAAGTCTCTCTGTTGAACCTGTCTTGCTCAACTGGACCCGCTGCATGTGACTGTGCAGGCTGCAAATAAGATTATGAGTAAAAGAACTTCAGTCACTGGCAGCTTCTATAGCTATCTACGGTAAAATGCCATATTTCCGACTACTACAGCAGGGACCAGTGAATCAAGAAACAGCTGTGGTCGCGTGTTCATCGTGTTCGCATTCATAATAATCAGGGTGTTTTGTCATATAGTTAGTAGAGGGAATGAATAAGAAACTTGCAGGGAAGAATTAAAAGGTCAGATACCTAAGCTTTAGCGTGGTAATTTGAAGCGAATGAAGAGATTGGTGCTTTTAAGGATTATTATCAGGAGCCCACTACGACGATGATTATAATAATGATGATTATAATAATGATGATGATGATGATGATGATGATGATGACGTCGATGACGACAACAACAATATGTTGAGGGATGACGATCATGATGAAGATAAATGTTAGAATCGTTATTTAGTAACTGCCATTGGCTGCCCTGAAGGTGTGCATGAAAAGGGTGTATAACCCGACATCAAAAAATCATACCATACGTTTAAGCTTACCAATGGCATATCGTTATTTTGTGGTTCGGTGCCATTTCTAATCTGTCCTGCGCTTCTCGGCTGAACTGAGGACCCACAGCCCATGGTTCGTCAAGCGACCAGAATCCTGAAAAACCAAATTTCAACGAAGAGCTTTCCGTTGAGAAATCTGGATTTATATTTTTAAATACGGATTTCGGATTTCCAATAAAACGCCGAATCCAATTAAAAACGGTTTTTAACGCCGAGAAATCTGTCCTTGGATTTCCCTACCGTCCGTTTTTCTGGGAAATCCGAAAAAAGATTTGAAAAAGTGTTCTCAAGGACAACGGTCTCGCATGCGCTCTCATTTTTACCAGAAAAAAGACCACTGTTTACGAGCACAGTTTTGCAAATCTTTTTTCGGATCTCCCCCAAAAAAACGGTAACGAAGGAAATCCATGAAACCCGGATTTGGATTTTTTGATTGAAATCCACCTTGACGACGGATTTCTCTCCGTTTTCGGATTTAGCGTTTTATTGCAAAATGCAAATCCGGGTTTCAAAATCTAAGTCCAGATTTCCATTCAAAGGCGTCCACATTTATTCTCTAGAAGCATAGTCGCATCCCAAGTAAGGAAGGTGCGGCAGGTGCTTGTAATTAGTGCCTAAAAATCCTCTTTTTCCATGCATAAGAAAAGAAATATACTGGAGTACTTTTAGGCTACTTCACACGGCACCGGACGAATTTGCGACCGGTTGAAGATTCGAGTATTTAGGTGTTCCGTTCACACGGAACCAACTTAACCGTTCGAAAATTTAGACGCCTAGCCGCGTTCAAAGCTTCGTTTGAACAGCGCGAAAATATTGAACGGTCCCGTGTGAACGAAGTGTCCGGTCAATTTGTTCAATCGGTCAAAAATTCGACCGGTGTCGTGTGAAGGTATACTTTATACTTTTCTTGGAAACTGCCCACCTACCCGTCCCCTAAGCCAACATTAACACTTACTTCGCCGTTATGGCAAAATGTTGGTTAGGGGAGGGGTAGGTGGGCAGTTTCCCAGAAACGTATAATTATGATCCTATGAACAGTACACATAAGTTTAGTTAACATACCCTGTGGTATAATGCCTGTATGTTTCCTTATACACGTCTATATTTTTCACGTACCACTTCATGGACTGACAGAGTAATGACTCAGGTAAAGGCGTCTGTAAGTAGGACTTTCACCCCTAATAGTGACCAAAGAAAAAATGTCAAAATTCACAAGAAAATTCTCTTTAAATTTTCTCTAAGAAATGAATAATAATTTGAATCGTGACTCTAAGGTAGAGTAACAAGTTTTCTGGCGGTATGATGGTCTTATACATAGTCACTATAGAAAGGGTACTGCTGAAGAGATTTCACTTGAATGGTAACGTCGTAGGATTTGGTCCACAGACTCCAAAGTTAGAACTACATGCTAAATAAATAGAACTATGCAAAAAGGTGTCATTTGAATGGTAACAGCAAAGGATTTGGTCCACAGAATAAGACGTTAGAGTGACAAATTATCTGGGGGTATTATGGTCTAAGAGTGAACGTACAAGGGTTAGAGTGCTTTCCCCAAAGTCCTAAGTTGTTTTCGTTAAGACGACTACCACATACGAAATCACAATATCCTTGATTTTTAACGTTCGCTCTGCATCGCAACTATCGCAACCAATCAGAAGTTATAGACCATCCTTGCTTTTTTTCCCTGTCTATTTGGTTCTTCTTTTGTATTTGTGAATAGACTATTGATTTAGAGTCTCAATTCAGTGCTAAATTAATTTTTGGAATCAACTCTAAAATAATGTTGAAGCGTAGCATAAAACTTAATTGCGACTGTTCATTCTGTGGTACCATTTTTGTTAAAGACGATAATTGCGTGACTGTCAGTGGTTTTCAGTCGCTCGGATGTCGGACAGAACAAATGCCGTGAAAAAAATTACCGACATAAATAGCAATAAATGGACAAGTCCCATTATCCTCTCTTTCGGTAACTACAGTCTTGTAAATTTGAAATAAATAAAAATGTTAATCTGGTTGAAATATATAAAAGACCCCACGTTTCTCCTCAAACTTCAGCCTCCATAAGGAAGAAGTAATTGGAATTCACTTGTACAGTTTTAGTAATCATCGACCTCTACCATTACTGAATCAATTTATTTAATCATCTTAATCTATTTGTCTTCAGATCGACACATGTGCTATCTGTCTCCTGGTAGTCTAGGGTAAGACATGTTTACCAACTATGCCTTCAAACTGAAATCCAAACTACTCGAATAAGCTGGCTACATTTTTTGCTAAAATCCCATTAATATAGCTTCAACTTACGACTAGGCACAGAGGACCCTCTTTCAAACGCCATGCCACTGAGAATGTGAATAAGTTATCAATAGCACTTTTCTATGAGCGCGTACAGAATACCATTAACGCCATGCATTATCTTTATTTTTTTTTCATCTTATTTTATTCTTTTACTTTTAGAAAACTTGTTTACAGTAGCTTAATGATATATCTGCTGTAGGTCAAAATTGAATTAATAAGGTTAAAATTTCTATCCTAGGTTGAGTCTTAAATATTTAGCCATACCTTGCAATTCATGAGTGGATAATTAAGGCTAGAAGACAAAATAAATTGGGAATCAACCAAGGAAAAAATATTCACCTGAATTTAATTATGACCTACAACAGATACACTTGTCAGTCGGGAGCTCACTAGAGCCTTCACCAAGCCAACTGGACGGACTGCGGTCACAGCAACTCACGAACGCTACATTTATCAGTTCTGCCGTTGGGACAAGACTTCGCTTCTGTAACCAAACGTCGGCAAATCTTCGGACAGTCACGATGTGCGGCTTAAATCATGCAGTGATACCGGTGTCTGAGCTGATATTGAGGTACAAACAGTTAATTGTATGCTATAAATCTTAGCGTGCTTTTCTTTACTACTCAATGTTTGATATACTGTCTAACGACTATCGGTACAATCGTACAGTGTGACTAATAACGTCAAAGACTTCCCTTTGCCTTTGTTTATAAATCGCACGACAGGGGCTGTAACTTTGTAATATTGTTTAATTCAGTCCTTTAGAAAGAGCGTTTCTAATGAGTTTCTGAGTAGTTTTTCGATAGTAATATTTCATTCAGTATCTCACTAGAATCAATGTAAAATTGAACTTTGATTTTTCAAAGCGTAGTCACTTCCGTCTTTGATATTGTAACTGTTTTTGATGTGTTAGACTACCCACCTTAAAAACTGCTTGCATCAAGCTTACATAAATCAATAAGTCGTCCGTACATTGAACGAAGTCTTCAGGGCCCACTGTGCGCTGTGGCTAGGAAATAGAAAGAATCGCTGGACGTTGCCTCGTGATCTCTCTGTTGTGAAGGTTTTGTTTTTCAGACGCTAACAACCCGGATAAATTACTTGTTTCCTAGAAACCAATTCGTGTGCGAAACGCTTGCGTGAGCACACACAGCTCGTATACAATTAAGTGCCAGTCAAAGTCTGTCAGCTACAAAAAGTGAAAAATGTTGCAAGCTGTCCGAAAGCCCATGAACGCCGATAGTATCCTAAATAGTGCTAGCGACACAATAGCAGGGTATCTGAAAATACTTTTATTATTATTCTACGCACAAAGCATGTGATTCCAAATCTCCTACTGTAGTGAATAAGAGAAGCGTGGTCATCAGCCAGAAAAAGTTCGTCAGCCAGTAACCACCATCATTGTCAATTAAACGGAAAATTTTTGCAAGGATCTGGTTCAACAATGCGAGGTGTATATATAGGCGATTATGACAATTATACTTTGATTCCTCACTCTAAAGATGGAGCGGGGGAGGTTACGTCAGTCACGCCCTCTGCTCTCGGTAACATCGAGTAACAGGTGACATCCGATCGGAAATCCAATGATTTTCACTCTCAAAAGTCCACTTCTAAGACTTCATACAAAACGCAGCTAAAGGTTCAATCCTGATCTAGCCTCTGCCAAACTTTCAGATAGTAGGGACTGCCGATTACAATGAGGTCATCGAGAAAGATAATTTTGATCAGGGCAGGCTGTTTTGAGCCGCTAACTCCTTGTTATCAAAATCTAAGAAATTATCTGCTGCCCGGTACTGGGGGTACCAGAAGTTTTTTCGCGCGTGCAACGAGGAGCTTTCGCCGAGTGTCGGCCTGCGGCCGAAGGCCAAAGAAACGAGCGGCGAAGCCGCGAGAAAAAACTTATTAAGACTTAACTTCTGCCGTTCGCAGGCTAATTAAGACTTGACCGAAACCGGAAACCGCGCATGAAATGCCTCTGGCACCCAGGGTAGCTGCCCGTGGGATGAAATTCCGAGGTGGTTGCAAATAACATTGGCAGGTTCTTCATTGACTAGGTACGTGACAAGCATTCATTCTAAACGAAGAAATTCTATTGTGCCAACGGAAGAAGTGAAGACCACTCTTGCTGCTTATTTACCACCTTTAAAACGCCGTCAATGGATGATGCACGGTATATTTTGATGCAATTCTTAAAAAAATCATATTTATTGCATCCAATACGCGCCTCACTGGTAGTTGAGTTTATGGATGAGATTTTGCCTGTAATAACGTGGAGTCTGATCATTTCCCTGTAGTATGGAAAAAGGCAGTAGTACCACATTCATTAATGAAGTATGTATTTGATTCGACTAACTTTAAGAACCTACGCCCTGTAAGTAATCTATCTTACATTTCCAAGCTCAGGGAGACTGCTGTTGCCGATCAGATTCAGTCACACTTGGCTGAGAACAATTTGCATCGCGTGTTCTAGTCTGCTTACAAGAAACTACACAGAACGGAAACAGCTTTTGGTGAAAGTTCACAAGGCATTCTTACAAAAATAACAATCACCATGTCACTGTACTCTCCTCGTTCTGTTAGCGTACCGCCTACTGCCGACCCTAGTATCTTCCCGACACGTTTAAGATCAAAGCTGGGTCTGATTCGTAGTTCAGTGCTCTTATCTGTCTGGAAGAACACTACGAATATCTTTTCATACGACAATTTCAGACATATTTCATCTTTGTTGTGGCGTCCCCTAGGGCTCATGCTTAGGTCCCTTTTTTTCAACATAAATTCAAGCAAAATCGTTGACGTTGTCAGAAGTCATCTTCCAAAATGGCATTGTTATGCCGATGACTCTAAGCTTTTTTTTTTTTTTTTAACCAAAGCTGCACTTCTCGTCAAGATGTGGAAGTTAAATCAATGGAAACCTGTATCAGGGAGGTCAAGCATTGGATGTACTCCGAAAAACTAATGCTTAACGACGACAATACCGACTTATAATAGCATCACGACATCATTTAAAACAGAGAAGACTGCTTTCAATACCATCAGGGTAGGCGATTGTGATGTCGCCAAACTGATTTCCGTGCAGAACTTGAGTGCGTGGTTCAATGACCAATTTACTATGGCCATTATAGCCTGAGTATCAGGCGTTTCTGGGGGAAAAGGGGAAAGATGGAAGCGAAAAACGGAGAGAGCTGAAGGAGAGAAACGCCTGACACAGATGCTTTCACTGGAGCCTTCCACCCCGACACAGCATGATTCGATACAATCCAGAAAGAACTTGAGAGCGCCCTCTAGAGTCTTTTTGAATTCCTCTCTGCGTCTCTGTCCATAAAAGTACCACATGAAACCAAAACATCGATGAAAAATTTCAATGGCTTCTCCATGCCGATCGCTCTGCTCGTATGGTCGGTAACGTCAGGGAGTATTGTGTATTATCCAATCACTGCTACATTCAGATTTTGGATGTGTCATACGATTTGCTGAATGGTTTTGTGTCAGGCCTTCCTTTCTCTTCCACCCCCCCCCCCCCTCCCTTCTCCTCATCTAAAATCTCCTTTCCCCTAGCCCCTTAGGAAGGCCTAATACCCAGGCTATACACATTACTAAAACATGCAGTGCCGGTTTCTGTCACCTGCACAACATTAAGGGCATCAGAAATTACCTATCAATGCATGGCGCTGTGACTCTCAACCTGTTTCTTCTCATTACCTTTTTTTATTTCTTTTGCTATTTTTTCTATTTTTTTCCTATGTTTTTTTTTTTTTAATTTTTTTTGTTTTCAAGTAGCTACGCCCTTGTAAAGCAGCGACATGTACAATTCCACCCTCTGTTGGACGACTTAACTAACTGTTAAAGTTTGGTTATTCAAGGTTGCCTGAACCCTTGTCTCATAAAAGACAATCTATAAGGTCCCGTCCACACTAATGCGCATATTTTTGAAAACGCATACCTTTTTACACGATATCAGCCTTTCGTCCACACGAAACCGCATACCTTTTTACATGATATCAGCCTTCCGTCCACACGAAACCGCATACTCTTTTACACGAATCAGCCCTCCGTCCACACGAAACCGCATACCTTTTTACACGACATCAGCCTTCCGTCCACACGAAACCGCATACCTTTTTACACGATATCAGCCTTCCGTCCACACGAAACCGCATACTCTTTTACACGAATCAGCCCTCCGTCCACACGAAACCGCATACCTTTTTACACGACATCAGCCTTCCGTCCACACGAAACCGCATACCTTTTTACACGATATCAGCCTTCCGTCCACACGAAACCGCAGACCTTTTTACACGACATCAGCCTTTGTCCACAGGAAACCGCATACCTTTTTACATGATATCAGCCTTCCGTCTACACGAAACCGCATACCTTTTTACACGATATCAGCCTTCCGTCCACACGAAACCGCATACCTTTTTACACGATATCAGCCTTTCGTCCACACGAAACCGCATACCTTTTTACACGATATCAGCCTTCCGTCCACACGAAACCGCATACCTTTTTACACGATATCAGCCTTCTGTCTACACGAAACCGCATACCTTTTTACACGACATCAGCCTTCCGTCCACACGAAACCGCATACCTTTTTACACGATATCAGCCTTCCGTCTACACGAAACCGTATACCTTTTTACACGACATCAGCCTTTCGTCCACACGAAACCGCATACCTTTTTACACGACATCAGCCTTCCGTCCACACGAAACCGCATACTCTTTTACACGAATCAGCCTTCCGTCCACACGAAACCGCATACCCTTTTACAAGTTTGGTTATTCAAGGTTGCCTGTACCTTTGTCTCATACAAAGACAATCTATAATGCCCGGTCCACACAAATCCGGATATTTTTGAAACTGCATACCGTCCATACCTTTTTACACGATAACAGCCTCCCGTCCACACGAAACAGCATACCTTTTTACACGAATCAGCCTTCCGTCCACACGAAATCGCATACTTTTTTACTCGAATCGATCAGTTGTTTTCGGTCTGGAAGGTCTTTGAGATCCCATCAATGAAAGCAAAGATAGTGTTTAAATAAAACTTACAATCGTAATGGACTGATACTTCCTTGATGAGTTTGAAATGCCAAGTCTTTTATAGTTAATGATTTCCGCCCAAGCTAAACTCTGTCCGGCAGCTCGCAGAAGTGAACGGAAGTATTGATTGCACTATTCAGAATATTCACTGCAAAATTTTAACTCAAGAAATACATAGAATATTTGGAAAAAGTATTTCTGCATTGGAGACTAAGCACGTCACGAACTTGCCCCTCAACATACAAACATGAACTTTTCAACAACAAATCACGTTTAAACTTGACGTAATTCTGGGGCGTTCTTTTTACATGATGTTGACAGATATTTCGGCTAACTGGTCCAGTCAAATGTTGCAAAAAAAACCGTGATAGGACCTATCGCCAACGCTGCTCTATGAGATCGAAGTAAAACAATACGGAACAATAAACCTTAATTTGGTAAATTCACCCTAATCAGCAAAACTTGTACATTATAAAAATAGGGCGCCAGTTGCTTAAAACAAGTGTAAATATAGGCCAAGATAAAAAAAATATATCAACGTACAGTTGTCTTTTGACATAATATCTCGTACCCGAAGAACCAAAAACTATGAATTCCAGTTACGAGACTCCTGCTAGCTGTGGAACTGGTCTATTTGAGACATTTGAGAAACGGCTTCAACACCCTGCTTCATCTCAAGCATTTTTTTGCTTCATTATCATTATCAACATCATCACTTTTCCTTTCACTGTTGTTCTAAACGCTTTGGTGATGATCGCGGTGAAGACCAAATCTCGATTGAGAGCACCAAATCGAATATCTTACTGGCATTGTTAGCGTCGACTGACTTCCTCGTTGGGGCCGCTATTCAACCTCCTTTCATCGCCGCTATAATACTCCTTATATCTGATCAACCCATTGGATATTGCTTGTTAAAGTTTCTCACGCATGCATTGCCAAGTCTGACCATAGCGTCTCTATTCCACCTGGCTTTGATAAGTGGCGAAAGATATCTTGCTATGAAACACCCTTTTGCATACATAAATATTGTCACTGAATCCCGTTTACTGATTGCTTCTGTGTTAGTGTATGTTCTCTCATTTTGCGGGCAATTTTTCTCTTTGGTTGATCAAAGTATTCTCGTCCTTTTCAGTAACATATCCTTTGCTCTACCTTTAGTCTTCATTATCTTTTGCCATGTCAAAGTCTACTTCGTCACTCGTAGCCACGAGAAGCAGATTGCAGGACAGCAAGTTACACAAGAGGACAGGCAACAATGTGTAAAAAATAGAAAAGCCCTTAAACTAACTTCTATCGTACTAGGAGTGCTTCTAGTTTGTTTTATACCAATGGGCGTTATGAAAACGTTGAGCTCGAAGTACGCAAAGAATGAAATCACTCTAGAAACTTTGTTTAAGTATTTCCTATTTGCTTTCTCGATGGCTTTAATGAACTCGTTTCTCAATCCATTGATATACTCAATCAGAATAAGAGAATTGCGTGTCGCGTTTATAGAGTTAATGTGTAGAACAGCGAGCTTTGCCAAGGCTGGAGAAATCGAAAGGCGGATATTTGGAGCACCGAACACTGTGACTGTGGTCGCTTTAGGAGCAGGGCATGAAAATGCAGAAGGTCAACAATATGTGGAACAAGAAAATTCGAACAACATTGAAAATACACAGGAGGAGACATCACGAAAGTTGGAACATTTCCCATAGCAACTATTCCATATTTAAACCTACCAATTTCGTTGGTAAGACTTCAAAACCAAAATATAGATTTTTCTCTCTTAAAATGCAGCACTTCGGTACATCTTCTCCCATTTACTGGACTAAACAATTTATCTTTTCAAACATTATCGTAATTGTGTCAGGATTAATATGCTACCGACACTTTTACTTGCCAACTATTGATCAATTTGCTGCACCCTTTAAGATCTATATTACTATCCTTCATGCTGTTCCTCTACAGTTTAACATTAGAAGTAAGGGGAGTGGGGACGTTTAAGAAAGCTTTGAAAAAAGGGAATTAACTATTATCAATAACAAGGACTGCAGTCAAAACAATATATGGAATATACATAGTTTAAGATTATTTTATCAATTAGGTTGGTAATAAATAAAAAAATAATTTAACAGACTAGCATTCCCCATTTTCCGGGTCTGGGAGGGTATTTCGGGAATCATGGATTTGACGAAAACTATCTATTTGTCTCCTGCAAAACAGGAAATAAAAAGGAACTGGACATGCCCTTTGAATAAAACGGTAGGAAAATTAATATAGCTTTTCTATCCTTTGATCGATATCGATTAATATATTCAGCTGGCGTGTCATTTACATGCAAATGGTTTTTATGGCTGCTGGAATGACGAACAAAGTCTTTTGTAGTGAAAAATTGAGAAAATGAGAAAAAAAACCGGAGATTTCTTTATGAGAATTAGTGCAAATAGATTAAATTTAGCTAAATTTCAAACAGTTGTTTTCCGTGTGAAGTTCTTGGTAGTTTTTAAACTGAAAATCAAACTAACAATCGTAATTGACAGATGCTTCCTAAATAGGCCCGTGATAAACGTACGTCGCATTTTACATCCGCCGAATCTAATGCGCGCGAGAAGGATGGATTTTCTCATCAGCATTCGTAAATGTCTTTTAACAGAACTTACATAGATTTTAAGTTCAACTAGCAAACTTGCCCTAAATTTATAGGGTTGAATAATAATTGCTTGTACTTATTTTTCCTTTTCCTTTACATTATTATCATGTCTGATATAGTCAAGTTTTACCCCTTCTTGATTATACCTCTAAGCTTCGTTACTCCTATTTAGCTTATTCCTGTCTTTTATCATCTATTTATTTATTTTTGACTTTTGATAAAATTCTCTATGTTACAACGTTCGTAAATGGCCCGGGGGTACCTATCAAAGTTTTTTAAGGAGAGGCGCCGCCCGAGGTCCAACACCTTGCCCTTTTATATAACATTTTTGACGGAAAAGGTATCCCTGTCGTATACCCTTTCATTGACAAATGGTACCCCTTTCGCATACCTAGATTGGAACTTTGCATCCTTTTAAATACTACGCTGTCTTTAAAGTATGAATAAAGCACAAAACCAGAACGTTTGCTGGACTTTTTCACAATTATGAAATACATCTGTTAGCGGCTTTTGAGCCTTTAGTACAGACGGAGATGACAAACTTCCCTAACCTTTCATATACTCAAACAAATGAAATTCCTACCCTTCCCCCTTCCATATGCTGTCGCCTGTATAAGCGACTGTAGGGAGTACACCCGGTGTGTGTGTGTGTGTGTGTGTGTGTGGGGGGGGGGGGGAGTAAATGATGGGAAGCCTAGATTGTAATTCTGTCCCGTGGTTCTCTATTCAGGGTACCCTGTCACGACAAAATTTGTAATTTTTCTTAATGGTAATCTGCTAAATACATAAAATAAAATAATAATAATATATTTGGCAGATGTGAAATGAGACGTTATTCTAACCGGGCCTTAGTTTGTTCATATATTTTAAAAGTGCCAAGTCTATTGAA
Source organism: Porites rus (assembly GCA_964035705.1). Taxonomy (NCBI): domain Eukaryota; kingdom Metazoa; phylum Cnidaria; class Anthozoa; order Scleractinia; family Poritidae; genus Porites; species Porites rus. Next base: position 22,452,325 of record OZ038002.1, on the reverse strand, counting down.
GTTATTGATTTCCGCTCAAACAAAACTGTGTCGTTAGCCGCAGCGTAACTGACTAAGTACAGTATTGATTGCATAATTTGCCTTAAGAAATGTATAAAGAAAGTAGGACTTTTGGCAAAATATTTCTGCATTGGAGCCTCTAGCTCGCTAGTTACGATAACTCAGACTAAAGTTGAACCGGTATCAATGACGTAGTATACAACGATTAAGTCAACCGTAGCTTTTGGTTATCGATGCGATAACGCTGCTCTGAACGATCGCACCAAAAACAAAAGGCAACAATGAAGCAATTAGTAAAGACGTCCTAATCAGTAAAGCTCTTACATTATCAAAATACTGGGTACCAGGTGCTAAAAACCGGCAGTGTTTTTATCGCGGCCGGTACAGAAAACATAAACGGACAGTTCTTTTCTGACATCCCCGTAATCCCATAACAGAAGCACCAAACAGAAGTGAGCAATGAATTCCACTTACGAGACCCCAGGTAGTTATGGAATCTCAGCGGCCTGTTTGAGAATCGGCTCCACCAACCTGTGTTCAGTCTCAAGCCTTTTTTAGCTTCATTATCATTATCAACATCATCACCTTTCCTTTCACTGTTGTTCTTCAGGTAACGCATTAGTCCTGATCGCCGTGAACACAAAAATCTCGATTAAGAACAATTAAATCGAATACTGATCTTACTGACATTGTTCAAGGCAGCAAAGGGGGTGGGGGGTACCTATCACTCATCACGCCGACTTTTTTTCAAGGTATCACGCATCACGGAAAAATAAAATATCAACTACATTAAGAAGTTTCCTATTATCATTTGATCTGAGGAAATCAGAGGTCGAAGAACGAGAAGAAAGGGCAATAAGTTGGTGTCATAACTATCTATTTTTAATGCTTCAGAGCTTCTAGTTTCAAATGACATTATCCACCACGGAAATTTCAAAGGCAAAATCACGCGTCACGCGTTGTATTGCGAAAATAGTAAATCACGCATCACGCTACTAGGCCAAATGATTTTGCCCAAATTAGCCGCGTAAGGTGGGACGCATCACGCTGATTGTTAGCGTCGACTGACTTCTTCGTTGGGGTCGCCATTCCGAACCAACTTTTATCGTCGTTGTAATATTGCTTCTATCTGATCAACCCACCGGAGTTTCTGACGTTTTCATTACCCAGTCTCGCGCGGATAGCGTCTCTTTTTCCCAATTCACCTGGCCTTGATAAGCAGAGAAAGATCTCTTGCCATGGACCAGGAATGAAACACCCTTTTGCGTACATAAAAGTTGTCACCGAACCTCGACAAGCTTTACTGAGCTTGGGGAAATCGAGAGGCGAATATTTTGAGCACCGAACAAAGTCTGTGCCAGTTCTTGGAGCAGGGCATGGAAATATAGAGGTTCAAGTTCAACAAAATCTGGAACAACAAAATTCGATGGTGTTGAAAATGCTCATGAGGAGATCTGAGGAGATATCACCACAATCAGAACAGCTACCATAGCAACTGTTTTATCAGTTGTTCTGTGGCTGACTCTCTTATTTTTTGCATATTAAAATGTATTGTGAATGCATAATACTTAGCAATGATAATACAAATCTGGTTGAGATTAAAAGAACGGCCGAAACAAACGGTAATTTTTGTTACGGACTGAATAGTTAGTTGCTTTTATCGGGAAAACTCCTATTTCCTGTAGAAAAGAACCACATGTAAGCACCCTTTTTACATTGATGGTGGGTATAGAATGTCTCCCAAAAGCTGAGAAGGAATAACTCTATGCATTCTTCTGTTAAGTGCCCCGGCCTGGCGCCTGTTTCTCGAAAGTCCCGGTAACTTTTCGGGGTTGAAAAACTGTTTTTTGTTTGCCGTGTTTGCATTCAAAATCACAGTTTTAATAATTTTGAAAATGATACATTGAAACTTTCAGTTAACGAAGCAAATTTTAGGGGTTTCAGAGCTAGGAACTGTGCTACTATTGAACAGGTTTTGATTTTAAATTTTGCCCTGGGGCCCGAAAAGTGACCGCACCTTTCGAGAAACGTACTCCTGCCTCCCTCCCCCCCCCCCCCAATTATACAGATATGGGCGGGTGTTATCGAGGTGTTATCGGTTGAGGCACATAGGACCCTGTGAGGTCTGTATAATTCTTCAGATCATACGAAAGACGAATCCAGTAATTTCTAATTATACAACTTTCTCTGCCAAGCTGTCCTGTCTGAAGACGTTTGAAACAAACTTGTCCTTTGACGCAACGAAATATTTTGCCTCTTTTTACGCTAGATTGTAAATACCCCTCTTCTTATAAAACGTTGATCTCTTCAAAACCCCTGATAGCCCGAAATTCTTAGGGTTGGGAAACCTGTGGTTCAGCTAAACTAATTTCAATTGCAAATTTCACTCCTTCCCGCCGCGCCGAGTAAAAATGGCTGAATTCCCCCATATTTGCAGACACTACAATCTACTTCAGTATATGTTAGCCGTTCTGTTGTTTTGTTGAAGAAAAATCCAGCACTTTATCAGGTTTAGAGCTGCAAAACGTGTGGGAGAGGTGCAAGACCTTAACAATCTGGCTCTCAGAAATTCGATGGTTTCAAACACGTGTGGTCAAGTGAACTAAAACGGCGGTAAATTCATTCAATGGAAAGCATCTTTTTTGAACGGGTAAGCTTATGTACATTTTTTGCACAAAAAATTAAAGCTAGTAGTCCACATTTTTAACTATTCTGCGAGACAACAAATGCTTGTGTTTTGTTAAGAAAGCTCTAAGTAAGGTTGAAGGCTCAAGCTTTCAAACGTGCATTTTTATTTGAATAGAAAATTTTCAAACAACCTACATTTGTTACTTATGCATGAGACACTTCAAACTCTTTCCCAAACTCCATTAGTGTTCGCTGTTTGCTACGACTGCAAATAAGGTTTGAGTGTTAACATGCAAAAGACACAAGGAAATTGTGTAGGGCAGTGCAGGACTTAATTGTACTCAGAGAGTGTTTACATGATACTGGTGTGACTTCTGCAGTATACTACCAGTATGTACTTGGGGTTTTGCTTAGTGGGAATACGCACTTGGACGTTTTTTTGTTGTCTTGGTTGGTTACTACAGTTAAACCAAACCTCTGATCTGCACCTCTCTTAATGACCACTATCTCTGTCCACGTCCCAGTAGATACATTAAAAAAATTCTCTAAATGAAAAGCCCACACACTTCTCAATCTGTCATCAGATGGTCTCTTAGAGTGGTATGTATGGTTGTTTACCATTTACGTGGACAGACTGGTCACTTCAAGGTTTGTGCAAATGGTATGCAAAATCCAGGACTGGGAAAATTCCTCGTGGAATCACATTTACCACTGATTTAATGAGCAAATCATTTCCATTAACCGGAAAACGGCGGCAAAGTTGTGAAGCTGGTATCAAAGATGGCTTTGAAGAAATGAAAATACTAATTTCTGATTGGAACATTCCGTCCAGAGAAGCAAGACTTCGGGTGCTTTCCATTTAGAAAAAAAAATGCGGAAATTTTGGTTGGAACAGCCTTGGAATTTCTGTGCAGGAAAAGGTTGTTCCATTTCACATCACAAATCCTGGCATGGCGCATGTTACCTGACAGGACACCAAGATGTCTGCTGAGTTAGTAGTTATTTCAGATCAGGTCTTGGCCGATGAAGAGGAGGAAATGATTACAACGTCTGATAACGAGGAACAAAAATTTATCTAATGGCAGTAATATTGACTTTTATGAAGTGAAAGCTAAACAGAAACAAGAGGTTTTACAACACTATGATATTTTCAAATGCAGTTAATGGAACATGACTACTTTAGACCTGTCACTGTATCATTGATTTGTTGGTGTTAATCATCAGTTACACTGCAACATTTGTCATCACTGTCTAGAGGCAAATTAGTTTTCATAACTTTGTAGCTAGATTTATTCTGCAAATTAATGGTAAACCAAATTAACTGAACATTGCCACCAACAAATGTGTAACATTTTCAAGTCAACAGGCTGGTCAAGAGTTAATTTTGTTTGGGTTCAATAAAAATGAAATCTCAACAGTGCTCGAATTTCAGAAAAAATCTTAGGGTCAGCTGGCCCTCGAGTTTTCATTTTTGGTCGCCAGAACAAGGTATTCTAGTTCAGGGTTGTCACTAAGTTTTCAAGTTGCCGGGTAAAAACAACAAGTGGAGGGGGAATCAAACGGCTAGGGATTTCTTTTGGTTCTATTTTTCTTCTATTTTCCAATAAAAGTAGCCGGGGACCACACTCATAGAAGCCGGGGAAAATCCCCGGCCCCCGGCTCTTAATGACAACCCTGCTAGTTGCCAAAAATTATATTTAAGAATTAATGGAATACGATAAACTTAACATATTTTACTAAGCCTTAAAAGAAAAAGAATGCTTTAGACTTCCTTTTAAACTTTCTTTCAAACAGTTTTCGCCCAAGGCTTGATTACCAGCTGGTGTTCTAGGATCAAGTCTCATGAGGATTCAGCCATAACTGATTTCTCAATAATTTTACATTGACATTACACAACATGACATAGTTTATTTGTGCAAGCGACTGAATGCTTTAATATGATCAAAACAAAACAGGGCTGTCATTAAGAGACGGGGGCAGAGGATTTCCGCTGGCTACTATGAATGTGGTCCCTGCTACTTTCATAGAAAAATAGAAAAAAAACAGAACCAAAAGAAATCCCTAACTGTCTGATTCTTTGCATACTTGTCATATTTACCCGGCAACTTAGTCTTAGTGACAGCTCTGCAAGACCAAGTAAAACAGGTGTTTCTTCTTGTACCTATACCTACATGTTAAACCCTGTATTTGAAATTAAACCTCATTAAACTGAATAAATGAACAATTTTTTGAAAACTTGGACTGCTGATGCTGATGGTTCTGTTGTTCTCCTACACGAACTTAATAGGCACACAATGATCTTTGACAAAAGTTCTTGGAACTTCCCTCCCTCCACATGGGCGGCGTGCTAATGATTTTGTTGTTTTTTTTTGTTTACATCAGGTTTGTATTAATGATGGAGTTTGTGAAAGCTAGAAGTATTAAAACCCATATTTTTATGGGCAAAAAGATCCAGTTACTCCAAACCTCACATAACTTGAAGTGTACTGGAGCCATACTACTCTTAGTCTTGCACTTTTACCCCAGGTTTTTGTAACAGTAGAAATTCAAGCAGTGAACCATGTTTTGTACCTTATTCAAGCTTAGACTTGCTGGTTTACTAATAATATTATGTAATGCCTTGTTAATGCGTAATGCTTGTTTTTACTAGATGTAGCTGCAGCCATGAACGTGGCACCCACAGGAAGTGTAAGGATTGAACAAAGTTCTTTTAGTTTATGACAGATTTTGGATAGTAAAATGGTCAGAACAGGTTAGTGTTGTTATAGATTGGTAACCCACTGGAAATAAACTCTGATAAGACTTTTTTGTTTTGTTTTTCTTCATCAACCTTTGTCTGTTTCTGTCATCTTATTTTATCTGAGTTTATCTCTCCTATCTTGGTATTGTGGTTGCATTTGTCTGGTTCCACCTGACTTCATTTCCATCTTTATCGAGATACGGTAAAATTCCCAAAATAGGCCCTCCCATGTATAAGCCCCTCCAAATACAAGCCCTCCAAACTGGTAAGACAAAAAAACCTCCATTAAATCGCTCCTCCAAATATAAGCCCCCAGGGGTTTGTGCTTGGAAAATTGCCCTCAAATACAAAGTAAAACAAAGCAAAAATGGTAAATTTACTTCCGACTATAAGGCTAGCCCAATCGATTTTGAAACGCAAATTTCCCTCTGTAGATAAGCCCCTCAAAAAGGGCCCTTGAAATATATAAGGATTATTTTCAGAATTTTATGGTACTTCCATTTTCTTACTGTTGTTTTCATCCACCAATGTGTTTGTTCATGTCTGTCTGCCTTAACCCTTTAGGTCCCAAAAGTGATCAACAGCAACTTTCTCCTTACATTATCAATACATCATCAAGAGAAAAGGCTACGAGAGTTATTCAACTGATCACAGAAGGGAAAATGCATGGATTTTATGTCAAATTCTCACAACTAATTTTTGAAGGAAATGTATTGAGGTCAGTGTGGAGAATTTGTATGTTGATTTTTTCGCTTGAAGTGTTAAAGGTGTGTTCAATTGACCATATTCCGTAGTTAGAATATATGGAATGGGCTTTAGAAATCATTTGTTTTGTTATTCGTTGCATTGTAATAATAAAAAATCTGCTCAAAATAACATATTACGGTGGATTAAGCATTTAAATGATCCAAAAATCACAGTACAGATTGACTGCTTTTATCCATGTTCACTCACCACCATCTGCTGTCACATTCATTCATTTACCTCCACAAAACTTCCCTCATCTGTCAAGACGTTTCTGCAAGCCTAGTGTACTATGTATTAACCTTATTGGTACTTAATTTCAAGTTTTTCACCATTGTAACCTTGGTGGAGTCATCTGAAAAATTTTGGCCTATTTGCAAACCCTGATAAACCCTAATAATACTACTAATATAAAGAGTTTTGTAACTTTGCATCCTTGCAGGTGCTGATCAGTGACGTTTTGATGGTCATAGGATGAGGTTCTTGGAATTTCATTGGACACTGAAAACATGTTGATGATTTTGTTTTTTATATTGGGTTAGTATTACAGTTATAAACATTTTAAAAATATTCATATAAGAATGAGAATATCTCCAATGTTTTAAAATGCCAGATTGATCAAACTCTTATTAATGTCGTTGTTTGTGCTGTCTTCTTACTGTTTTTGCTATGTTTTTAGCCAAGAGTTCGTCCTTTTCAGCCTGGTGAAACGAGTGAAATGTTCAGCCATTTTTGTTGTCCCTAGCAAATCAACTCAACCTCATCCCCGTCTTTTTCTTCTCAGTTAATGGTTCAATAACCTGGCATTTTGCTACACTTTTGATGTTCTTGGTTCAATATCACAAAATCCTTTTTTTTTTTTCTAATTTCATGGTTCGTACAATGGTGAAAAGGTCTTGAATTTTAGTAGTCGTCTTGAAAAGTCCTTGAATTCAGTTAAGGTCCTTGAAACATACTTGATTTCAATAACAGGCCTTGAAAGGTCATTGAAATTCACTAAATTGACAATCACGTCAAGTAGATGGACCAAAACTGTTAGCTATCCTTTAGTTTTCTAACGGACAACCGATTATCGTTAGTGTATGTTTTTCCAAAGGAGAAACATTACTGGTTACAGCAAAGCAGAATGACCTGCATCGTTGCATTACTCCATGACTCAGTTTGTTGTTGTTTTGGTTTTTTATGTTTCATGACATGATGACGTGAAATTTATCACGGCGTTCATTTTCTTAAAAGGTTTTAGTGTAAAGCAGCCAAAAATGCCAAAGAAAAAAGAAATCATAACAGCGTGCACAACTCATTAAGGGACAACTGTATGAAAACTATAATTAAATTTTCGTTTCCAAAAATGAGCTGTCAAAATGACCGGCAAGACGAGAGTTTTTCAAGTCCACAATCAGGCCGGACATTCTCTGTTGGCCGGCCATTATTTTCAGCCTTCCTCTAGTCATTCCAGTCATCCTTAGTCATCCCTAGTCATCCCAGTCACCTTAGCCAACCCTAGTCATCCGTAGTCACCCCAGTCATCCCTAGTCATCCTGGTCATCCCTTGTCATCCTAGTCATCCCTAGTCATCACAGTCATCCTAGTCATCCCTAGTCATATTAGCCATCTCTAGTCATTCCTTGTCATTCCAGTCATCCCTAGTCATCCCAGTCATCACTAGTCATCCCAGTCATCCCAGTCATCCTACTCACCCCCTAGTTATCCTAGTCATCCCTAGTCATCCCTAGCTATCCCAGTCATCCCTAGTCATCTCTAGCTATCCTTAAACATCCCTAATAAACCCTAGTCATCCCACTCATCCTAGTCATCCCTTGTCATTCCTTGTCATCCCAGTCATCCATAGTCATCCCAAGTCATCCCAGTCATCCCTAGTCATCCCTAGTCATCCCTACTCATCCCAATCATCCCTAGTCATCCCAGTCATTCTAGTAATCCCTAGTCATCGCTAGTCATCCCTTGTCATCCTGGTCATCCCTTGTCATCCCTAGTCATCACTAGTCATCCCTAGTCATCACCGTCATCCTAGTCATCCCTAGCCATCCCAGTCATCCCTAGTCATTCCTAGTCATCCTAGTCATCCCTAGTCATCCCAGGCATCCCAGTCATCCTTAGTCATTCCAGTCATCCCTAGTCATCCCTAGTCATCCCTAGTCATCCCAGTCACCCTAGTCAACCCTAGTCATCCCTAGTCACCCCAGTCATCCCTAGTCATCCTGGTCATCCCTTGTCATCCTAGTCATCCCTAGTCATCCCTAGTCATCACAGCCATCCTAGACATCCCCAGTTGTCCTAGTCATTCCTAGTCATCCTTAGTCATATTAGCCATCTCTAGTCATCCCTTGTCATTCCAGTCATCCCTAGTCATCCCTAGTCATCCCAGTCATCACTAGTCATCCCAGTTATCCTACTAATCCCTAGCCATCCTACTCACCCCTAGTCATCCTACTCATCCCTAGTCATCCCTTGCCATCCCAGTCATCCCTAGTCATTCCTAGTCATCCCAGGCATCCCAGTCATCCTTAGTTATTCCAGTCATCCCTAGTCATGCCTTGCCATCCCAGTCATCCCTAGTTATCCCAGTCATCCTAGTCATCCCTAGTCATTCCAGTCATCACTAGTCATCCTAGTCATCCCTTGTTATCTCTAGTCATCCTTAAACATCCCTAGTCATCCCTAGTCATCCTTACTCATCCTAGTCATCCCAAGTCATCCCTAGTCATTCCTAGTCATCCTAAAACATCCCTAGTCATCCCAGTCATTCCCAGTCATCCCTAGTCATCCCTAGTTATCTGAGTCATCCCAGTCATTCCTAGTCATCTCAGTCATTTCTAGTGATCCCAGTCACCCCTAGTCTTCCTAGTCATCCCTAGTCCTCACAGTCATCCTAGTCATCCCTAGTCACCCTTAGTCATCCCAATTATCCCTTGTCCTCCCTAGTCATCCCTAGTCATCCCAGTCCTCCCTAGTCATCCCAGTGATCCTTAGTAATCCAAGTCATCCCTAGTTATCCCAGTCATCCGTAGTCATTCCGGTCATCTCTAGTCATCCTAGTCTTCCCTAGTCATCCCAGTCATCTCTAGTCATCCCAGTCATCCCTAGTTATCCCAGTCATCCCTAGTCATTCCAGTCATCTCTGGTCATCCTATTCATTCCTAGTCATCCCTTGTCATCCCAGTCATCCCAGTCATCCTTGTCATCCCTAGTCATTCCAGTCATCCCTACTCATCCTTAGTCATCCCAGTAATCCCAAGTCATCCGACCAATCCCTAGTCATTTCTACTCATCCCAGTCATCCCTAGTCATCTCGGGTCGTCCCTAGGCATCCTAGTCAGCCAAGTCATCCCTAGTTATCTTAGTCATCCCTACTCATCCTTAAACATCCCTAATAAACCCTAGTCATCCCACTCATCCTAGTCATCTCTAGTCATCCCAGTCATCCATAGTCATCCCAAGTCATCCCAGTCATCCCTAGTCATCCCCAGTCATCCCAGTCATCCCTAGTCATCCCTGTCATCCTAGTCATCCCTAGTCATCACTTGTCATCCCAGTCATTCTAGTCATCCCAGTTATCCCTAGTCATCCCTAGTCATCCCAGTCATCCCTAGTCATCCAAGTCATCCGTAGTCATTCCTAGTCATCCCAGTCATCCCTAGTCATCCCTAGGCATCCAAGTCATCCTAGTCATCCCAAGTCATCCCAGTTATCCCTAGTCCTCCCTAGTCATCCCTAGTCATCCCAGTCATCCCTAGTCATCCTGGTCATCCCTTGTCATCCTAGTCATCTCTAGTTATCCCTAGTCATCCCTAGTCATCATTGTCATCCTAGTCATCTCTAGTTATCCCTAGTCATCCCTAGTCATCCTATTAATCTCTAGTCATCCCTGGTCATTCCAGTCATCCCTAGTCATCCCGAGTCATCCCAGTCATCCCTAGTCGTCCCTAGTCATGCCTAGTCATCCCTAGTCATCCCAGTCATCTCTAGTCACCCCACTAATCCCTAGTCATCCCTAGTCATCCTAGTCATCCCTAGTCATCCCAAGAAATCCCTAGTCATCCCAGTCATCCCTAGCCATCCCAGTCATCTCTAGTCATCTTTGGTCATCCCAGTCATTCCTAGTCATCACAGTCATCCCTAGTCATTCCTAGTCATCCCAGTAATCCCAGTCATCCCTAGTCATCTCAGTCATCCTGGTCATCCTTAGTCATTCCTAGTCATCCCAGTAATCCCAGTCATCCCTAGTCATCTCAGTCATCCTGGTCATCCCTAGTCCTCCAAGTCATCTCTACTCATCCCTAGTCATCTTAGTCATCCCTAGTCATCCTTAAACATCCCTAATAAACCCTAGTCATCCCACTCATCTTAGTCATCTCTAGTCATCCCAGTCATCCATAGTCATCCCAAGTCATTCCAGTCATCCCTAGTCATCCCAGTCATCCCAGTAACCCCTATTCATCCCTGCCATCCTAGTCATCCCAGTTATCCCTAGTCATCCCTAGTCATCCCAGTCATCCCTAGTCATCCAAGTCATCCGTAGTCATTCCTAGTCATCCCAGTCATCCCTAGTCATCCCTAGTCATCCCTAGGTAACCAAGTCATCCTGTTCATCCCAAGTCATCCCAGTTATCCCTAGTCCTCCCTAGTCATCCCTAGTCATCCCAGTCTTCCCTAGTCATCCTGGTCATCCCTTGTCATCCTAGTCATCTCTAGTTATCCCTAGTCATCTCTAGTTATCCGTAGTCATCCCTAGTCATCCCAGTAATCTCTAATCATCCCTAGTCATTCCAGTCATCCCTAGTCATCCCTAGTCATCCCGAGTCATCCCAGTCATCCCTAGTCGTTCCTAGTCATCCCAGTCACCCCTAGTCATCCCTAGTCATCCTAGTCATCCTAGTCATCCCTAGTCATCTTTAAAGATCCCTAGCTATCCCTTGAAGTCCCTAGTCATCCCTAGTCGTCCCTAGTCATCCCAGTCACCCCTAGTCATCCCAAGTCGTCCTAGTCATCCTAGTCATCCTAGTCATCCCTAGTCATCCCAGTCTTCCCTAGTCATCCTGGTCATCCCTTGTCATCCTAGTCATCTCTAGTTATCCCTAGTCATCGTCATCCTAGTCATCTCTAGTTATCCCTAGTCATCCCTAGTCATCCTAGTAATCTCTAATCATCCCTAGTCATTCCAGTCATCCCTAGTCATCCCGAGTCATCCCAGTCATCCCTAGTCGTCCCTAGTCATCCCAGTCACCCCTAGTCATCCCTAGTCATCCTAGTCATCCTAGTCATCCCTAGTCATCTTTAAAGATCCCTAGCCATCCCTAGAAGTCCCTAGTCATCCCTAGTCGTCCCTAGTCATCCCAGTTATCCCTAGTCCTCCCTAGTCATCCCTAGTCATCCTGGTCATCCCTTGTCATCCTAGTCATCTCTAGTTATCCCTAGTCATCCCTAGTCATCATTGTCATCCTAGTCATCTCTAGTTATCCCTAGTCATCCCTAGTCATCCTATTAATCTCTAGTCATCCCTGGTCATTCCAGTCATCCCTAGTCATCCCGAGTCATCCCAGTCATCCCTAGTCGTCCCTAGTCATCCCTAGTCATCCCTAGTCATCCCAGTCATCTCTAGTCACCCCACTAATCCCTAGTCATCCCTAGTCATCCTAGTCATCCCTAGTCATCCCAAGAAATCCCTAGTCATCCCAGTCATCCCTAGCCATCCCAGTCATCTCTAGTCATCTTTGGTCATCCCAGTCATTCCTAGTCATCGCAGTCATCCCTAGTCATTCCTAGTCATCCCAGTAATCCCAGTCATCCCTAGTCATCTCAGTCATCCTGGTCATCCTTAGTCATTCCTAGTCATCCCAGTAATCCCAGTCATCCCTAGTCATCTCAGTCATCCTGGTCATCCCTAGTCCTCCAAGTCATCTCTACTCATCCCTAGTCATCTTAGTCATCCCTAGTCATCCTTAAACATCCCTAATAAACCCTAGTCATCCCACTCATCTTAGTCATCTCTAGTCATCCCAGTCATCCATAGTCATCCCAAGTCATTCCAGTCATCCCTAGTCATCCCAGTCATCCCAGTAACCCCTATTCATCCCTGCCATCCTAGTCATCCCAGTCGTTCTAGTCATCCCAGTTATCCCTAGTCATCCCTAGTCATCCCAGTCATCCCAGTCATCCCTAGTCATCCAAGTCATCCGTAGTCATTCCTAGTCATCCCAGTCATCCCTAGTCATCCCTAGTCATCCCTAGGTATCCAAGTCATCCTGTTCATCCCAAGTCATCCCAGTTATCCCTAGTCCTCCCTAGTCATCCCTAGTCATCCCAGTCTTCCCTAGTCATCCTGGTCATCCCTTGTCATCCTAGTCATCTCTAGTTATCCCTAGTCATCGTCATCCTAGTCATCTCTAGTTATCCCTAGTCATCCCTAGTCATCCTAGTAATCTCTAATCATCCCTAGTCATTCCAGTCATCCCTAGTCATCCCTAGTCATCCCGAGTCAACCCAGTCATCCCTAGTCGTCCCTAGTCATCCCAGTCACCCCTAGTCATCCCTAGTCATCCTAGTCATCCTAGTCATCCTTAGTCATCTTTAAAGATCCCTAGCCATCCCTAGAAGTCCCTAGTCATCCCTAGTCGTCCCTAGTCATCCCAGTCACCCCTAGTCATCCCAAGTTGTCCTAGTCATCCTAGTCATCCTAGTCATCCCTAGTCATCTTTAAACATCCATAGTCATCCCTAGAATCCCCCAGTCATCCCAGTCATCCCTAGCCGTCCCAGTCATCTCTAGTACTCCTTAGTCATCCCAGTCATTCCTAGTCATCCCAGTCATTCCTAGTCATCCCAGTCACCCCTAGTCTTCCTAGTCATCCCTAGTACTCCCTAGTCCTCACAGTCATCCTAGTCATCCTAGTCATCCCTAGTCATCCTTAGTCATCCCCGTCATCCTACTCATCCCTAGTAATCCTTAGTCATTCTAGTGATCTTTAGTCATCCCTAGTCATTCCAGTCATCCCTACTCATCCCTAGTCATCCCTACTTATCCCAGTCATCACTAGTCATCCCAGTCATGCCTAGTCATCCTACTCACCCCCAGTTATCCCTAGTCATCCAACTCATCCCAGTCATCACTAGTCATCCCAGTCATCCCTTGTCATTCCTAGTCATCCCAGTCATCCTAGTCATCCGTTGTTATCTCTAGTCATCCTTAAACATCCCTAGTCATCCCTAGTCATTCTTAGTCATCCTAGTCATCCCAAGTCATCCCTAGTCATTCCTAGTCATCCTAAAACATCCCTAGTTATCCCAGTCATACCTTGTCATCCCAGTCATCCCTAGTCATCCGAGTCAACCCTAGCCATCCCAGTCATCTCTAGTACTCCTTAGTCATCCCAGTCATTCCTAGTCATCCCAGTCATCTTTAGTCATCGCTAGTCATCCCTAGGTACCCAAGTCATCCTAGTCATCCCAAGTCATCCCAGTTATCCCTAGTCCTCCCTAGTCATCCCTAGTCATCCCAGTCTTCCCTAGTCATCCTGGTTATCCCTTCTCATCCTAGTCATCTCTAGTTATCCCTAGTCATCCCTAGTCATCAGTCTCATCCTAGTCATCTCTAATTATCCCTAGTCATCCCTTGTCATCTTAGTAATCTCTAGTCATCCCTACTCATTCCAGTCATCCCTAGTCGTCTTTAAAGATCCCTAGTCAGCCCTTGAAATCCCTAGTCGTCCCTACTCATCCCAGTCACCCCTAGTCATCCCTAGTCATCCTAGTCATCCCTAGTCATCTTTAAAGATCCCTAGCCATCCCTAGAAATCCCTAGTCATTCCAGTCATCCCTAGTCGTCCCTAGTCATCCCAGTCACCCCTAGTCATCCCAAGTCATCCTAGTCATCCTAGTCATCCTAATCATCCCTAGTCATCTTTAAACATCCATACTCATCCCTAGAAACCCCCAGTCATCCCAGTCATCCCTAGCTATCCCAGTCATCTCTAGTACTCCTTAGTCATCCCAGTCATCCCTAGTCCTCCCAGTCATCCTAGTCATCCTTGTCATCCCTAGTCATCCTTAGTCATCCCAGTCATCCTACTCATCCCTAGTCATCCTTAGTCATTCTAGTGATCTTTAGTCATCCCTAGTCATTCCAGTCATCCCTAGTCATCCCTACTCATCTTAGTCATCACTAGTCATCCCAGTCATGCCTAGTCATCCTAGTCACCCCCAGTCACCCTAGTCATCCAACTCATCCCAGTCATCACTAGTCATCCCAGGCATCCCTTGTCATTCCTAGTCATCCCAGTCATCCTAGTCATCCCTTGTTATCTCTAGTCATCCTTAAACATCCCTAGTCATCCCTAGTCATCCTTAGTCATCCTAGTCATCCCAAGTCATCCCTAGTCATTCGTAGTCATCCTAAAACATCCCTTGTCATCCAAGTCATCCCTAGTTATCTGAGTCATCCCAGTCATCCCTAGTCATCCTTAGTCATCCCAATTATCCTTTGTCCTCCCTAGTCATTTCTAGTGATCACAGTCACCCCTAGTCTTCCTAGTCATCCCTAGTCATCCCTAGTCCTCACAGTCATCCAAGTCATCCCTAGTCATCCTTAGTCACCCCAATTATCCCTTGTCCTCCCTAGTCATCCCTAGTTATCCCAGTGATCCTTAGTAATCCCAGTCATTCGTAGTCATTCCTACTCATCCCAGTAATCCCAGTCATCCCTAGTCATCCCAATCATCCTAGTCATCCCTAGTCATTCCAGATATCCCAAGTCTTCCCCAGTCATCCCTAGTCATCCCAGTCATCCCAGTTATCCTGAGTCATCCTGGTCATCCCTTGTCATCCTAGTAATCCCTAGTTATCCCTAGTCATCCCTAGTCCTCACTGTCATCCTAGTGATCCCTAGTCATCCCTAGTCATCATTAGTTATCCGAGTTATCCCAGTCATCACAAGTCATCCAAGTCACCCCTAGTCATCCTAATCATCCCTAGTCATCCTTAAACATCCCTAGTCATCCTTAGAATTCCTTAGTCATCTCAGTCATCCCTACTCGTCCTTAGTCATCCAAGCCATCCCTAGTAATCGCAGTCATCCCTAGTCATTCCTAGTCATTCCAGTAATCCCAGTCATCCTAGTCATCCCTAGTCATTCCAGTCATCCTAGTCATCCCTAGTCATCCCAGTTATTCCTGTTCATCTTGGTCATCATTTGTCATCCTAGTTATCCGAAGTCATCTCTAGTCATCCCTAGTCATCCTAGTCATTCCTAGTCATTCTTTGTCATCATAGTCATCCCTAGTCATCCCAGTCATTCCTAGTCATCCCAGTCATCCCTAGTCATCCTGGTCATCCCTTGTCATCCTAGTCATCTCTAGTTATCCCTAGTCATCCCTAGTCATCATTGTCATCCTAGTCATCTCAAGTCATCCCTAGTCATCGTAGTAATCTCTAGTCATCCCTAGTCATCCCTAATCATTCCAGTCATCCCTAGTCATCCCTACTTATCCCGAGTCATCCCAGTCATCCCTAGTCGTCCCTAGTCATCCCAGTCACCCCTAGTGATCCCTAGTCATCCTAGTCATCCCTAGTCATCTTTAAAGATCCCTAGTCATCCCTAGAAATCCATAGTCATCCCAATTCACCCTAGTCGTCCCTAGTCATCCCGGTCACCACTAGTCATCCCTAGTCATCCTTGTCATCCTAGTCATCCCTAGAAAGCCCTAGTCATCCCAGTTATCCCTAGCCATCCCAGTCATCTCTAGTACTCCTTAGTCATCCCAGTCATTCCTAATCATCCCAGTCATTCCTAGTCATCCCAGTCATCCCTAGTCATTCCTACTTATCCCAGTAGTCTCAGTCATCTTTAGTCATCTCAGTCATTCTAGTCATCCCAGTCACCCCTAGTCTTCCTAGTCATCCCTAGGCCTCACAGTCATCCTAGTCATCCCTAGTCATCCTTAGTCATCCCAGTCATCCTACTCATCCCTAGTTATCCTTAGTCATCCTAGTCATCTTTAGTCATCCCTAGTCATTCCAGTCATCCCTACTCATCCCAGTCATCACTTGTCATCGCAGTCATGCCTAGTCATCCTAGTCATCCCTAGTCATCCAACTCATCCCAGTCATCACTAGTCATTCCAGTCATGCCTAGTCATCCTAGTCACTCCTAGTCATCCCTAGTCATCCAACGCATCCCAGTCATCACTAGTCATCCCAGTCATCCGTAGTCATTCCTAGTCATCCCAGTCATCCAGTCATCCCTTGTTATCTCTAGTCATCCTTAAACATTCCTAGTCGTCCCTAGAAATCCCTACTCATCCCAGTCATCTCTAGTCATGCATAGTCATCCCAGTCATCTCTAGTCATCCCAGTCATCCCTAGTCATTCCTACTCATCCCAGTAATCCAAGTCATCCTTAGTCATCCCAGTCATCCTAGTCATTTTTAATCATCCTAGTCATCTTTGGTCGTCCCTGCTCATTCCAGTCATCCCAAGTCATCCCAGTAATCCTAGTCAGCCCTAGTCATCCCAGTCATCCAGTCATCCCTTGTTATCTCTAGTCATCCTTAAACATCCCTAGTCGTCCCTAGAAATCCCTACTCATCCCAGTCATCTCTAGTCATGCATAGTCATCCCAGTCATCTCTAGTCATCCCAGTCATCCCTAGTCATTCCTACTCATCCCAGTAATCCAAGTCATCCTTAGTCATCCCAGTCATCCTAGTCATTTTTAATCATCCTAGTCATCTTTGGTCGTCCCTGCTCATTCCAGTCATCCCAAGTCATCCCAGTAATCCTAGTCAGCCCTAGTCATCCCAGTCATCTCAGTCATCCTAGTCATTCCAGTCATCCCTAGTCATCTTGGTCATCATTTGTCAGCCTAGTTATTGGTAGTCATCTCTACTCATCCCTAGTCATCCCAGTCATCCTAGTCAGTCCTAGTCATCCTCAGTCATCCTAGTCATCCCTAGTCATTCCTTGTCATCCGAGTCATCCCAGTCATCTCTAGTCATCTGAGTCATTTCTAGTCATCCCAGTCATTCCTAGTCATCCTTGTCATTGCTAGTCATCCCGTGTCATCCCAGTCATCCTAGTCATCGCTACTCATCCCGTGTCATCCCAGTCATCGTAGCCATCGCTAGTCATCCCAGTTTCCCTTGTCCTCCCTAGTGATTCCTAGTCATCCCAGTCATCCCTAGTCATCCCAGTCTTCCTTAGTAATCCCAGTCATTTGTAGTCATTCCTAGTCATCCCAGTAATCCCAGTCATCCCTAGTCATCCCAGTCATCCTAGTCATCCCTAGTCATTCCAGATATTCCAAGTCTTCCCCAGTCATCCCAGTCATTTCTAGTCATCCTGGTCATCCGTTGTTATCCTAGTAATCCCTAGTTATCCATAGTCATCCCTAGTCCTCACTGTCATCCTAGTGTTCCCTAGTCATCCCTAGTCATCCTAGTCATCCCTGGTCATCCGAGTTATCTCAGTCATCACTAGTCATCCCAGTCGTCCCTAGTCGTCCCTAGTCATCCCAGTCACCCCTAGTCATCCTAATTATCCCTAGTCATCCTTAAACATCCCTAGTCATTCTTAGACTTCCTAAGTCATCTCAGTCATCCCTAGTAATTCCAGTCATCCCTAGTCATTCCAGTAATCCCAGTCATCCCTTGTCATCCCAGTCATCCTAGTAATCCCTAGTCATTCCAGTCATCCCTAGTCATTCCAGTCATCGTAGTCATCCCTAGTCATCCCAGTTATCCCTGGTCATCTTGGTCATCATTTGTCATCCTAGTTATCCGAAGTCATCTCTAGTCATCCCTAGTCATTCCAGTAATCCCAGTCATCCCTTGTCATCCCAGTCATCCTAGTCATCTCTAGTCATTCCAGTCTTCCTAGTTATCCCTAGTCATCCCAGTTATCCCTGGTCATCTTGGTCATCATTTGTCGTCCTAGTTATCCGAAGTCATCTCTAGTCATCCCTAGTCATCCTAGTCATTCCTAGTCATCCCAGTCATCCCAGTCATCCTAGTCATCCCTTGTTATCTCTAGTCATCCTTAAACATCCCTAGTCATCCCTAGAAATCCCTAGTAATCCCTAGTCATCGCAGTCATCCCTAGTCATCCCAGTCATCTTTAGTTATTCCTACTCATCCCAGTAATCCAAGTCATCCTTAGTCATCCCAGTCATCCTAGTCATTTTTAATCATCCTAGTCATCTTTGGTCATCCCTGCTCATTCCAGTCATCCCAAGTCATCCCTAGTCATCCCAGGAATCCTAGTCATCCCTAGTCATCTCAGTCATCCTAGTTATCCCAGTCATCCCTAGTTACCTTGGTCATCATTTGTCATCCTAGTTATCAGTAGTCATCTCTACTCATCCCTAGTCATCCCAGTCATCCTAGTCATCCCTAGTCATTCCTAGTCATCCTCAAACATCCCTAGTCATCCCACTGATCCCTAGTCATCCCTAGTCATCTGAGTGATCCCAGTCTTCCCTAGTCATCTCAGTCATTTCTAGTCATCGCAGTTATCCCAGTCATTCCTAGTCATCCTAGTCATCGCTAGTCATCCCGTGTCATCCCAGTCATCCCTAGTCATCCCAGTCATCCTTAGTAATCCCAGTAATTCGTAGTTACTCCTAGTCATCCCAGTAATCCCAGTCATCCCTAGTCATCCCAGTCATCCTAGTCATCCCTAGTCATTCCATATATCCCAAGTCTTCCCCAGTCATCCCTAGTCATCCCAGTCATCCCTAGTCATCCTGGTCATCCCTTGTCATCCTAGTAATCCCTAGTTATCCCTAGTCATCCCTAGTCCTCACTGTCATCCTAGTGATCCCTAGTGATCCCTAGTCATCCTAGTCATCTGTAGTCATCCCTAGTCATCCGAGTTAGCCCAGTCATCAGTAGTCATCCCAGTCATCCCTAGTCGTCCCTAGTCATCCCAGTCACCTCTAGTCGTCCTAATCATCCCTAGTCATCCTTAAACATCTTTAGTCATCCTTAAACATTCCTAGTCATCCTTAGAATTCTTTAGTGTTCCCTAGTAATTCCAGTCATCCCAAGTCATTCCTTGTCATTCCAGTAATCACAGTCATCCCTTGTCATCCCAGTTATCCTAGTCATCCTAGTCATCCCTAGTCATTCCAGTCATCCTAGTCATCCTAGTCATCCCTAGTCATCCCAGTTATGCCTGGTCATCTTGGTCATCATTTGTCATCCTAGTTATCCGAAGTCATCTCTAGTCATCCCTACTCATCCTAGTCATCCCAGTGATCTCAGTCATCCCTAGTCATTCCAGTCATCCTAGTCATCCCAGTTATCCCTGGTCTTCCCTAGTTATCCCTAGTTATCCCAGTCCTCCGTAGTCATCCTGGTCATCCCTTGTCATCCTAGTCATCCCTAGTCATCCCTAGTCATCCCTAGTCATCCGTAGTCATCCCAGTCATCTTAGTCATCTCTAGTTATTGTTAGTCATCGTAGTCATCTCTAGTCATTCATAGTCATTCCATTCTTCCCTAGTCATCCCTAGTCATCCTTAGTCCTCTCAGTCCTCCCTAGTTATCCCATCCATCTCAGTCATTTATAATCATTCCAGTCATCCCAGTCATCCCTAGTCATCCTAGTCATCCCAGTCATCCCTAGTTATCGCGAATCATCCCAGTTATCCCTAGTCCTTGTTAGTCATCCCTAGTCATCACTGTTATCCTAGTGATCTCCAGTCATCCCTAGTCATTCCGCTCATCCCTAGTCATGCGAGTCATCCCAGTCGTCCCTAGTCATCTCAGTCACCCCTAGTCATCTCTAGTCATTCTAGTTATCCTAGTCATCCCTAGTCATATTTAAACATCCCTAGTCGCCCCTAGAAATCCCTAGTCATCCTTAGTGATCCTTGTCATTCCTAGTCATCCGTAGTCATTCCTAGTCATCCCAGTAATCTCAGTTATCCCTTGTCATCCCAGTCATCCTTGTCATCCCTAGTCATCCCTAGTCATCCCTAGTCATCCCTAATCATCCTAGTGATCCCTAGTCATCCCAGTTATCTGTGGCTCTTCCTAGTCATCAGTAGTCATCGTAGTCATCCATAGTCATCCTGGCCATCCCTTTTCATCCTAGTCATCCCTAGTAATCCTTAGTCCTCATAGTCATCCTAGCGATCCCTAGTCATTCCTAGTGATCCCAGTCATTCTAAGTATCCCTAGTCATTTATAGTCATCCCTGGTCATTCCAGTTATCCCTAGTCATCGCTAGTCATCTTTAGTCATCCTAGTCATCTCTAGTCATCCCTAGTCATCCCAGTAATCCCTAGTCATCCCTAGTCATCCCAGCCATCCTAGTCATTCCTAGTCATCCCTAGTCAACCCTAGTCATCCTAGTCATCCCAGCCATCCTAGTCATCCCTAGTCACCACTAGTCATCCCAGTCATCCCTAGTCATCCCTAGTCATCCTTGGTAATCCCAGTCAACCCAGTCATCTCTAGTCATCGGTAGTCATCCCAGTTCTCCGTAGTCATCCTGGTCATCCCTTGTCATCCTAGTCATCCCCCGTAGTCCCTAGTCCTCACAGTCATTCTAGTCATCCCTAGTCATCCCTCGTCCTCCCAGTCATCCTAGTCATCTTTAGTCATCCTAGTCATCTCTAGTCATGCCTAGTCATTTCAGTCATCCCTAGTCATCCCAGTAATCCCTAGTCATCCCTAGTCATCCCAGCCATCTTAGTCATTCCTAGTCATCCCTAGTCAACCCAAGTCATCCTAGTCTTCCCTAGTCATCCCAGTAATCCCTAGTCACCACTAGTCATCCCAGTCATCCCTGGTCATTGCAGTCATCCCTAGTCATCCCTAGTCATCCTTGGTAATCCCAGTCAACCCAGTCATCTCTAGTCATCGGTAGTCTTCTCAGTTATGCCAAGTCATCACTGTCATCCTAGTCATCCCTAGTCATCACAGTCATTCTTGTCATCCCTTGTGATCTTCAGTTATGCAAGTCATCCTAGTCATCCCTAGTCATCCCTATTTATCGTTAGTCATCCTAGTCATCTCTAGTCATCCCTAGTCATTCCAGTCATCCCTGGTCATCCCTTTTCATCCCAGTCATCCATAGTCATCCTAATCATCCCTAGTCATTCCAGTCATCCTTAGTCATCCTGCTCATCATTTGTCATTCTAGTGATCTGTAGTAATCCCTTGTCATCCCTTTCATCCCTAGACATCCGTAGTTATCCCAGTTTTCTAGTCTTCCCTAGTCATCCCTAGTGATCCTAGTCATTCCTGGTCATCGTCAAAGATCCTTAGTCATCCCAGTCCTCCCTAGTCATTTCTAGTGATCCTAGTCATCCCTAGTCATCCCACTTATCCTAGTCCTTCCTAGTCATCTTTAGTCATCCCAGTTATCCCAGTCATCCGTAGTCATTCTAGTCATCCCTAGTCATCGATAGTCATCCCAGTCAACCTAGTCATCCCTAGTCATCCTGGTTATCCCTTGTCATCCTAGTCATGCCTAGTCATCCCAGTTATCCTAGTTCTTCCTAGTCATCTCTAGTCATCCCATTTATTCCAGTCATCCATAGTCATTCTAATCATCCCTAGTCATCGTTAGTCATCCTAGTCAACCTAGTCATTGCTAGTCATCCCTAGTCATCCTGGTCATCCCTTGTCATCCTAGTCATCCCTAGTCATCCTTAGTCATCCTAGTCATCTCTAGTCATCCCTAGTCATTCCAGTCATCCCTAGTCATCCTAGTCATCACTCGTCTTCCCAGTCATACCTAGTCATCCCAGTCAACCCTAGTCATCCTAGTCATCCCTAGTCATTCCTAGTCATCCCTAGTCATCCTTAAACATCCCTAGTCATCCCTAGGTATCCCTATTTGTCCCAGTCATCCCTAGGCATCTCTAGTCATCCCAGCCATCTCTAGTCTTCTATAGTCATCCAAGTCATCCCTATTCATTCCTAGTCATCCCAGTAATCCCAGTCATCCCAGTCATCCCTATTCATCCCAGTCATCCTAGTTATCCCTAGTTATGTCAGTCATCCTAGTCATCCCTAGTCATCCCAGTTATCCCCAGTCATCCCAGTTATCCTCAGTCATCCCAGTAATCCCAGTCATCCCTATTCATCCCAGTCATCCTAGTCATCCCTAGTCATATCAGTCATTCTAGTCATCCCTCGTCATCCCAGTTATCCCTAGTCATCCTTAGTCATCCCAGTCATCCTAGTCATCCCTAGTCATCTTAGTTATCTCTTGTCCTCCCTAGTCATCCCTAGTTATCCCAGTCTTCCCTACTCATCCTGGTCATCCCTTGTCTTCCTAGTTATCCCTAGTCATCCCTAGTCATCCTAGTCATCCTTAGTCATCGTAGTCATCTCTAGTCATTTCTAGTCATTCCATTCATCTCTAGTCGTCCTAGTCATCCCTAGTCTTGCCTAGTCATCCCTAGTCATCCGTAAACATCCCTAGTCATTCCTAGTCGTTCAAGTCATTCTAGTCATCATAGTCATCCCTAGTCATCTGTAGTCCTCCCTAGTCATCCCAGTCATCCCTAGTCATCCCTAGTCATTCCAGTCATCCCTAGTACTGCTGAAAATAACGGACAGCAGGTTGCCTGTCATGATGAGCAGTCAAATATTTTTTAGCTCGGACAAAGCCTGATTTTGGCTGGTGAAATAATGAAGACCAAAAATTTTTCATTGTACTATATTGACTATATTGACATTCAGGTTTTTGGGGGCAAGTCGATGAAATATTCATGCAGATGTTGTTTAGTTCCTTTCGGCGGTTTTCACCCGTTTTCATGGCCGTTCTACCTTGAATATCATTATGCGGCGGTGTCTGAAGTCTCCAAGGTTCGTCCCATATCTGCATATCGGTGTTCGCTGCCTGGCACGTGATCGAATCTTCTTTACGAAGAAGAAACGTCGGGAAATATTTTCGAAAAGAAGTTAATTTGGCAACAAATCTGTTCCACAAACAGCATGTTTATCACCCGAAGTCGATAAATATACAACAGAGCTTTCATTTGGGTCGTCGCACAACACTTTATCGCGAAGTAATCATTAATGTCAATAGAAACTTGCATTAAGTTGTATACGTTCGTTCTTTATCAGGTTAAATTTTATCAGACTATTCTGGAATCGAGTCTGGAAACGAGATTCGAGAGGTTGTAATAATTAATCAATCCGCTAAAATTTAGTTCCGGAGAAACACAGGATGACCTGTTGACAGTTGCAATCGATTTGCCCGAATTCCATCGAAGGTGATTTTCACAATCACATCAAGTCGATCTGAAATGTTAGATGGACCAAAACTGTTAGCTATCCTTTAGTTTCTAACGGACAACGGATTATTGTTAGTGTATGTTTTTCCAAAGGAGACACATTACTAGTTACAGCAAAGCAGAATGACCTGCATCGTTGCGTTACTCCATGACTCAGTTTGTTGTTGTTTCGCTTTTTTACGTTTCATGACGACATGATGACATGAAATTTATCGCGGTGTTCATTTTCTTAAAAGGTTTTAGTGCAAAGCAGACAAAAATAAAAAAATCATAACAGCGTGCACAACGCATTAAGGGACAACTGTATGGAAAATATAATTAAATTTTCGTTTCCAAAAATGACTGGTCAAAGTGACCGGCAAGACGAGAGTTTGACCTGTCAAGTCCACAATGAGGCCAGACATTGTTTGTTGACCGGCCGTTATTTTCAGCCCTGCATATCACTAGGGGTATGGTTTTTGAGTAGGGGAACAGATATCACATATTATAGTGATTGTAAAGCAAGTTATCACTTGAACCTCACAAGGTATATGTTTATCTAAGGGGAAACTTGCAAATAAAAGGTCTCCAATGACATTTGATTAATGGGCCTACTAGTAACTTTCTTTGGAGTGGTACCGAATGTTTGGTCACCTTCGTTACCTTTATTGTTCATTAACTATCATTGGTTAAAATAATTTTCATTCATTTACCTGTTTTTTCCTTTATCTGCCTTTGTATTCCTTTTTGTGTTATAATCCACATGAGGTACTGGTAAATATCCATCGTTGATCTAGATCTCTCTTCTAGTGCCTGTCCCACTAGCCTACGAATACAGCTGTCTCTCCTGTCTTCTCATGTCCCCAAGAATCCATACTGATAACAGATTTGTCAGAATCTGGTCATAGAGTGCTGTTTGGTTAATGTAGTATTTTTTTGTTTAGCTAATTGTTTACTAATGACAGTCAAAATGTCACAAAGATAATATTCCAAAAATAGACCAGGAGAAACATTGCTCTGCAAAGGCAGGCGTTGGTCCTTTCTTCTCTCCACCCGAAAAGTAATGTGTGTGAACATGAGCGGCGATACAGTTTTGTTGTTGACCAATGAGAATTGAGGATAAAAGTAAGTGTAAAGCTCTAGTGACTCCTCGCGAACTCACGAGCTGGCGTGTTTTAGATTTTGTCAAGATTTTTCAAATAACCTTTGGATCATAAATTTCAAGTCTATAACACACGGTTTTTTGCCTTTGGTTTTGCCAAATAAAAGAAACAGTATGTAACACAAACGAGATAACAGAAAATTGTCATTGCTATGACACTGCACTCAGACTTGCACTTATCCAACTTCGTCTTAAGCTGACAAAAAGTTGTGAATTGGTGGTACGGGCACATCTTTGACTCGCGAGTCAAAATCTACTACAATAACTTTTTTAAACATTTAAAATCTTACAAGCATCGCCATGTAAACCTGGAAAAACATTATTTTATAAGAGTAAATTGATTGTGGTCAAAATAACATTTTAGCTCATGGGAAGTCAATAATAATGACCATGTGTCCTACATATAGCTTTTAAAGTTGAACAATGCATTAAAAATCTAAAGTGGCACACAACAAGCTATCAAACAATCATCCAAAGCATACTTTTCTGGAAGGAACACAAAAGGAACAACAAACATGACGTGTCTACCATCATTACAACATTTATAGTTGCAAATGTGATCAAAACAGCTTGTTGTGATACATCATTCACTCCCTAGGAAAATGGACAAAAATGTTCCTCTAATCTTTTTCAATATGAATCTGCTTGGTGCCTTTCTCATCAATCAGTTCCATAATCCTTGCAAATTTACTTTTTTGAACGTGGCATCCAGTTGTTTCAACTTGTAAACATATCCACTGTGCAGGAATCTTGTGAGAATTCTCGCGAGTTAGTTTTTGGTTTCCAAGGGCTAAACTGTGTTTGGCTAATTAATAATGTCCCATGTTTATTTTTTTGGGTGGAGAGAAGCGACGATTGGAAATATGTCTTTTTGCAGGCTAGAGAAAAATAATACTCGCACAAATTTTATCTGGAGCCTATGACTATCAGATCGATTATGTGAACATTGATTCGCGTCATCAGTATGGAATTTTGGGGTCTAAATTGCTGATGTCTCCCCTGTGAAACGTCCCAAGCAGCGAGCAGAGATGCCTGTACTTGCAGGCTACTGTCCCACAGACTTTTATCCTTTCAGTTTAATACTGGCTGAAATGAAAGTTCATTTTGGAAAATCCTCAGTGGCACATAATAATTACTATTCAAATGTTCAGCCAGTGAGGTTTCATCTGAACAGTAGCATCAAAGGTTTTGTCAACAGATTTAAAAGTCAGAATCATGAGAATTATGTTTTTCATAATGTGGTTTAGGAGTTATGGGTTAAGTTACCCTAGTTACAAAATGTTTTTTTTTCCTATACTTACAGGCACATAAAGAGCCACATGATGTTCAAAACCGGAATTTCTAGGATTTCCTTGGACAAGGACAGCAAGCTAATAATTTTTATTTAACTTCAGGTATATAATTTTATTTTCAGGCATTTCCCATTGCAAAGATTTTTGCGAATAAGAAATGTCTAAGACCAAGATGAAATATGATCATAATAGTTGAATTAACAATATTTTGTCAATTTTTTAAAAGAAAAAAGCCTGTTGAATTGTTAGTGGTGTGAAAGAAAGGAATTCCTTGCCCCTGTAGATTTCTCTTCTAGATGTAGTGCCTGTCCCACAGACTTTCTCTAATACTGGCCAAAGATAAAGGCTAAAAAATTTCTTTTTTGTAAAATTTGTCGGAATTAAACTATTTTTACTTTTGAGGATTTTACAAAATAATTTTTTCGGGAGCATTTCTTTGGGATATATAGGAATTTGATTAATATTCAAAAGTTTTGCCAAGAAGTTTTCATTTGGCTAGTTGCATCATAGGATTTTCTTTTACCAATTTAAAGTTAGAATGAAGAATTTTTTCCATAACATGGTCCAGGTATTAAGGGTATTTTTAAAGTTACTGTAATTACAGATGTATTTTTTTCATACTTATAGGCACACAAAAGGCCCATTGATGTTCAAAAACTGAAGTTCTTGGATTTCTTTGGACATGGACAGCAAGCTGATAATTTTTGTTAAAGTTCAGGTTAGTATTGTTTATAACCTACCCAGTACATACAGCTGTACCTACTCAGCAGCTGTATATAAACAGTCAAACTAATCATGATTTATTATTTTATTATTAAATTAAATTCACTTTTATGTAAAATGAACTCAAGTTTTGGAACTATGAAAGGCATTTCACATTTTCATAGGTGGCGATGTATATACTCCATGTTCAGGAATTCGTACTGCAAAGAAATTAATTTTTGTCACAAAAAGGGGCCAGAAATGATAGCTGATTAGCTTTCCGAGGTTTTTTTCTTTGGTCACCAGATCACATGACTTTTTTTTGTTAATAATTGAAAAAAAAAGCCTGATGAATTTATTGTTGTGAACGAAAGTGGCCTTTTTGATGTACATGCACTGTTATATTTTTGTTTCGATGATTTTTTCTGTGCAAACAAAGTACCACCAACAATGTTGTTGGAGATAATGCAACCAAACTGCTGTAGTACCCAAGACTAATATAAAGGGCATAAAATTAAACATTCAGCAGGGAAAAATTAACACCATCATCTGATGAAGATCAACAGTACGTAGTCAAAACATTGAGATAAAAAGAGAAAAAGATTGACCATCGTGGGACAAAAATGATAAGCAGGACCCTTCTGCAATGAATCCTTCATCATATGGATTAAGAGTGTTGACTGGGAAAACATAAATATCTTCAACCCTAGAACTTCTCTCTGCATATTGTTCACTTTTTGCATAAAGAAGTATTTTAAAGGTAGAAGTGTAGAAGTGTTTAGAGGGACTTTTTGCTATACTTTTTATACTGTGTAACTTGCATACATGTAGAACGTTAATGCCAGCAGCACTCATACTTCAACAGAAAAATAATAGTTCAAGGTGTTTTTGATGTTGTAGTCCTAGTGGCAAAGAATTTGATTATGCCATATGTTTGCATTGCTTGGTGATTAGGCAATTGCTCACCCACTCATGATACCAAACAGAAAAGTTTGACACTTGCAAGGTTGTAGAAACCTGTTAAACAGTCCAGGAAAACATTCTTCATGCGGAATAATTTGAGAGGTGAAGCTTGAGAACTAATGATAATAATATTGTATCATACTTTGTGTAATGACTTTTGCAATTATTACTAATTTTAATTTTCCTTGTTTGGCACACACCAAAACCATTGTAATAATAAGAAATCAGATCTTACTAGTGCTCTGTCATCTTAAGGACTGCAGTTCGGGGTATAAGTCAGGTGTGTGATTTTATCCAAGCTGTAAGGAAGTTCCAAGAACTTACTAGAATTCTCAAAAAAAAAAAACTGAAAGAAGAAAAACTACCCTATATATTTTTGGTGAAAGCACTGAACAGTGGGTATAACACCTTCTCTATCTATACTACTGCATTTAAATGTGGTGCATTAAAAGTATTCATACATGTATACTTATATTTGAGGATTCTTAGGATTTTTCCTGTCAAAATTCAATTATTGTTATCATTAAATTCTGAAGAGGCTCAAAATCTACAAGTTATTCATAAGGTTCAGAGACAAGCTTAATTTATAAACAATTATTGCCTATAATATTGTTCAAACTCTGAACAAAAATTATTGTTGGTAGTTCCACACTCCTGGAGCTGCAACATAAGGAAATACCTCACTATTTTCAAGAGAGAATAGTTTTTGGTCAGATCAATAATGTATTGCAAAAGTTTTACTGACCTTTTGGTTGAGTCGGAATGTGAGGCAGACCTGAAGATGTACGCATAAGTTTTACTTTGGCATTATGAATTATAGTAATTATTAATTATTTTGGGTCTGTTGTCTGTGTGTAATGTTGTTGCAATAACTATTGACCACAGAGGAAAGAGGAATACATGGACACATGTTATGGGATGTAGACCTTGAAACATTTATTTATTTAGTAGGTAAAAAATGCACAAATGCAATTACAAAAGGATTATATATCAGCGATATTAAGTTTGTTGTAAACTATTGGAAATGGAGAATGGATTGTTGAAAGAAAAGCATGCTATTGGGCTTTTACTATTGCAGATATCCTGTGTGGCTGGCATTTTTTGTCGTGGAAACTGAACCGAGGTCAAAACAAACAATTATGGGGGAGGGGGCAAGGGGAGAAGGCAACGACCACCTGCAACCAATCCCTTGAGATTTATGAAAGGCCCCTTCCAGTCTTGTGAAAGGAAGAGCTGGCTTACATGGGATGTGACATGCTTTTAAGTGTGACGTCAGCCATCACACAATGTAAAACAAACTGTCGCGCCAAATAGTTTGACGTTATCACTGTTATTTTTTTTATCACTGCCTTCTGCTTATTATTTAGGGAAAAAATTTGTTTATTGGAATTGGATTCCATTATTGGACTCAAAGGTCAACTTTCAGATCAAAAGATTGAATCTTTTTAATAGAAGTCTCATTTGAAGTAAAGTATGTTGATCACTGACACACCATAAAACAAATTATAGGCAAAAGTTCACATGCAAAGGGACTGATGGCTTCAGTTGATTTTGCCAAAGAAATGTGCAGATGTTTTTTCTCCTTTTCAAGAATATTTCTTGTGCAGAAACAGCATCCTTGCTTTTAAGAATAATATTAGTCTTTATAAAGTCCTTGGAGTTTTAGAACCGCAGAACTTCTCGGCATCTAAAAATTCTTGCAATGAATATTTTGTTGAGCAAACATCATCATCATCTTTTTGAAATCTTTATCATTCGGAAACAGCAGGCCTGCTTTGAAGAATTATTCTTTAGAGTTTTAGAACTACAGAACTTCTCCATGTCTAAAATACTGACGATGAATATTTCTTGAGCAAACACAAATCAAGTCAAATGCTGAAAGCTGCACTACAACCAACGGTATTTCTTTGAATTTTGTATCCACTGGGAATCTGACATCTGCGGACAGGTTAACTTTTACATTCTGTTAGCAAATCAGGAATGCCGCTTGCTGTGTCTGCTGGCGGACAGAGTTTCAAAAATCTCAAGGGGTTGATTGCTGACGGTTGTTCTCAATGCCTTTGCCCCTTGCCCCCTACCCCATCGTTTCAGCTTTTGCACGGTTGTATCTCTTACATGACAAACCATTAAATAAAAAGCACACCAAAAAAACTGCCAGCTTTGCAGGCTACATTGCAGGCAGCTAGATTGGAGCAACTACAGATAGAATTTTTTCTTTTTTTAGTTGCAATCTTTTTTTAAGGTTTTTGTCAAGTATTTTGTTTGTAAGTGATGCACCACCCAGTTGTACGTAGTACCAAACAGATAGGACAATAAAATTATTATTTTTTCCATGACATGTGCCTCAAAAAAGATATTTCAGGCCTAAGCTAAGACAGATACTTTTTTAAACGTTATTTTTTTTGGAGATATACATGCCCTAAAAAGGATACCTTTCAATTATATTGAGTGTTTTTTAACCATCCATGAATGAGAAGGTACAGTTGAGTAAGAAGCATAGACATGTAGTGTGGAGCGCAAGTTAAAGGAAAGAGAAAGAAAGATAATGCTCTTAAGCAGTCACAAAATGTTCTGACCAATCACACTTGTCCACCAACATTGACAGATTGAACATAATACTGAATCAACCAACCAAAATGCTTGTATCATTCAGGGCATTTTTGTATTATCCTGATTTAAGCTCACTGTCTGTTTTGCAAAGAACTTGGGGACAAAAGAAGATGTTGTTGGGGAATGAATATCTTCTCTCTAAAAAAGAAGAAATCATAAAAACAGTTTACATTTCAGAGATACTGAGTTTGATGAATGTTCCCATAAAAGAAACCAAAAAAAATAACCAGTGTGATGCCACTGAAAATCAAGCTTTTTAAATGGTGGTTATATTCTAAATTTTTTTTCACAGTAATGCTATGGGCAGCCTCTATTGAATTGTTGTTAGGCTTAGTTGCTTATTTTTTCTCTTGTTTTAAAATTTTTTGCATGCCCAGATATACAGTATGAGCATGGGTGTTTTCTGGTTGCCATAATTTTTATGACCTGTTGGAAGTGATAGAGCGATTTTCGTATGACCTTGAAATGAAAACGCACGAGCAAAATAGAAACAACAAACAAATGGGAATAGAGTGATTTGATTGGTTTATCGAACAGATACAAATGCTTGTGGCTTTTAGTTGGTTAAGCAAACGCATGGGTGAAAAAACGTAGTGCCCAAGAACTTTCTATAAATCAACCAATATTTTGCTTTGACGTCATACTGCAACACTTTTGGCCAATTGAACAATGCCTTCTCCAAATTAGGGTTTTCTTTGGCGGAAAAATGAAGAGGCAATGTTTTGATCTTTTTATCCATTGGCTGATAAAACAAATACATGTAACGAACACTTGCCAAAACCATTTGGTAAGGTTATACGATAATCGCTCTATTCATTTTTTCCCATTTTTGTTTTACATTCTGTGTCTATGTTACTCATACTTCATGCTTGACATGTCTCCTGCACTTGAGTAAATAACACCTGTTATGCAGGCTATGCAGAATAAGTCCTTATGTTAAGCCCAGTTAGCACCAATGTGACAAATTTCAACTGTCTGGTACTTTATGTAGAACTGTGCATAATCTTTTCAATTTATGGACCAAAGTGTAGGACTATTACACTGAAAAAGTAACATATCATGTTGAGCAATCAAATCTGAACTTTGAATCAAGATATTAAATGAACCTGTTTGTTTTGCAATGTTATGTATTAAGATGGAATCCATCAGGAAATAGTAATTTTAATTTTCAGTGGACAAAAACCCTGTACCAGAATAATTAAAACCATATTGCATTCTTTTTTAGATTTTTCAAGTGCTATCTAGATGTATTAAATTAGTTATGTGTAATAACACCAAAGAAAAATTCTCATGGAGCCCGAGAAAATAAATGTCAAATTTAACAAGAATTGTGTGTAAAGTTCTGAAAATTTCGTGTGCAAGATGTCATTTTGCGAAGTTTGACATTTATTTTCTCGTGATCCCATAAGAAATTTTTTTTGGTGTTATTACAGGTAACTAATTACATCTATAGCCCTTGAAAATTGTAAAAAAGAAAGCAATATTTTTTAAATTATTGTGGTATAAGGTTTTTCTTTACTAAAAATTAAAATTACTCAATTTCCTGGTGGATTCCGTCTTAAAACCTTTCACAATTATTTTTGACAAGTGTGTGTGCTAAGACAGTTAGAATATATCAGAGTACTATTTGCCTGAAACCTGTCCATAAGAATGATGAGAGATTGAAATTGAAGAGTGAATTAGCTATTGTGTTCATTAATTTGTTTATTTTTAACACACTTCATGGGTTAAATTCGCTTTCAATCTTCGCTTCTATTATGTATAAAAAAATTTTAACTTCCCCGGGAGAACAAACATTGCCACACTTTCCAGGAAAACTCTTAATAACAGTTTTAAGTGCAGCAATCTCTTGATTAAACAGATACAACAAAGCCTAAATGAACAATTTAGCCCAAATATTGAATATATTTTCCTTATACTTCCAGGATTGGCCTCATATACTCTGCTAGAGAAAATGTGGCCTTCTACATCAAACAGGATTTCTCCACTTTAAGTTTTTCACATCCCACTTTATTGATAGTCAAGCATATAGCACAACACCATTTAGAAGACACTAAGTCATAGTCCCAGAAAGATACAAACACTACATTGTAAACCTTCCCCTTTTAGACACCACCATTTAGCAGACACTAAGTCATAGTCCCAGCAAGATACAAACACTACATTGTAAACCTTCCCCTTTTAGACACCACCATTTAGCAGACACTAAGTCATAGTCCCAGCAAGATACAAACACTACATTGTAAACCTTCCCCTTTTAGACACCACCATTTAGCAGACACTAAGTCATAGTCCCAGCAAGATACAAACACTACATTGTAAACCTTCCCCTTTTAGACACCACCATTTAGCAGACACTAAGTCATAGTCCCAGCAAGATACAAACACTACATTGTAAACCTTCCCCTTTTAGACACCACCCTTTAGCAGACACTAAGTCATAGTCCCAGCAAGATACAAACACTACATTGTAAACCTTCCCCTTTTAGACACCACCATTTAGCAGACACTAAGTCATAGTCCCAGCAAGATACAAACACTACATTGTAAACCTTCCCCTTTTAGACACCACCCTTTAGCAGACACTAAGTCATAGTCCCCAGCAAGATACAAACAGTACATTGTTAACCTTCCATTTTTGGACTCCACCCTTTAGCAGACACTAAGTCATAGTCCCCAGCAAGATACAAACAGTACATTGTTAACCTTCCATTTTTGGACTCCACCCTTTAGCAGACACTAAGTCATAGTCCCAGCAAGATACAAACACTACATTGTTAACCTTCCATTTTTGGACACCATTAATTAGCAGACACTAAGTCATGGTCCCTGCAAGATGCAAACACTACAATACATTGAGGCCACCACCCTTTAGCAGACACTAAGTTATGGTCCCAGTAAGATTTAAAAACTGCATTGTTAACCTCCCCTTTTTCGAGACCATCATTTAGCAGAAAGTAAACCATAGTTCCAACAAGATGCAAACAGTACATTGTTAACCTTTTTTTTTAAGACACCACCATTTAGCAGACACTAATTCATAGTCTCATCAAAATGCAAACACAAGATTGTTAACCGTCGCTTTTTAGACACCACTCTTTAGCAGACACTAAGTCATAGTCGCAGCAAGATAAAAACAGTACTTTGTTAACCTTCCCTTTTTAGACACCGTTATTTAGCAGACATTAAGTCATAGTCCCAGTAAGATGCAAACAGTACTTTGTTAACCTTCCCATTTTAGACACCACCCTTTAGCAGACACTAAGTCATAGTCCCAGCAAGATACAAACACTACATTGTAAACCTTCCCTTTTTAGACACCATCATTTGGCAGACACTGAGTCATAGTCCCACCAAGATGCAAACACTACATTGTCAACCTTCCCTTTTAGACACCACCCTTTAGCAGACACTAAGTCAAATTCCCAGGAAGATACAAACACTACATTGTTAACCTCCCCTTTTTAGACATCACCCTTTAACAGACACTGAGTCATATTCTTAGCAAGATACAAACACTACATTGCTAACCTTCCCTTTTTAGGCACCACCATTTAGCTGGCACTAACTCATATTTCCAGTAAGATGCAAACTAAACACAGATAACTAATCTGTAGGTTGCGCTGATTTCCAAAATTAACTCAAGGATTTTAGCCAATGATAAGATAGATAGTGAGTACAATGTATAATAATTAAGCGTAGTCCCAGCAACTCTAATTTTTAGATTCCACAACCGCAGTGTTGATTGTTCTGATTTTGTTTCGTGTTTTTGGAGTTATTTAGCTGAATAAATAAAACTGAAATTTACATGTAATTAAGAAGTGTGTTGTATCAAGATGGTCACTCACTCTTTCAACATGTTCTTTCTTCCTCAATGGAGGTATTGATGAGTTTTTGCAATGTTTTTGTGGCTGGGAACTTCTTTACCCAAGGGTCCAAATGGCAAATGGTATTCAAAAATGAATCAATAATCCATGAAGAAGTTCTAGTGGAATAATAGGATTTAGGGCAGACATTTTTACTAGAAACCTTTGGTTAATTTCATAACTGTAACTTTAACACGCTCACCCCTAAGAAACCTTACAATCATTTATCTCAAAATTATTTCTAGCTTTAAATATTATTCCCTAATCACAATGATAGAATATGTGACTTTCTACTGATGATTTTAGTTTGCGACTCAGCTACAATCCTGGGCAAAAATCCTTGGGACAGTACTGTAATATTCATATTTTTCTGTCATTTCTCGGTTCCATCTTAATTTCAAAATTTTCTTGCAGTTTTCCCTCCCCCCACCCAATACAAAGTTGAAACTCGGAAACAATTCTTCATACACGCGTCCAACATTGTTTGTGGGGTGAGGGGAGGGGTTGGACCTGTGTGAATTGGAAAACGCCCCAGAAACGCACAAGTGTCCCAAGACTTTTGTCCATAATTGTAGGTTTACAGAATATAAGACAGAACCTTTGAAAGGTCATTCGCATTTTTATGTTTGATTTTACTGTTAGATATTCACTCATAGACAGTACACAGATCAACAGTGTCAGTACACAGATCAACAGTGTCTGTAAAGTGGGGTTGATGGAATTTATTGACTCAGGACACAGGAAAATGTCAGTTGTCCGTACTGGTGTCGTATCTTGTGGGTTAAATTTAGCAAAAATATATCTGCTTTTCAGTGGTACAAACGAAACTGTCCTTTTTCTATGGGTGTCTGTATTAAGCTGGTGTCGGTTGAGTGTTATTTCACTGTTTTTAATTAGGAAATGTCGTTATCTTCAAAACAGATTTATCTTTCTATCATCTTCTTGACCTGAATAACTATACTTGTTTCTCAGGTATGATAACAAATATTGATATTTGTATCTTCTCCTTGGGTTATTCTGGTGTGGAAAAAAGGTCTATGTTGTCCAAGATCACAGATATAATTATCTTCTTCTGTCAAACGTTTTCATAGAATTCTCAGAAAATAGCTGACACTACATTTTTAAAACGTTACTGTTATTTCCAATGTACTTCAACAGTTCAGAATCAAGATACGATACATCTTTAGTTACTAGGAAAAAAGCATGTTAAGGCTGGGTCATTCAGTGTGATCGTGATGTCGAGAACATTTATTATGGGAATTTGCAGGGTCTTTTTCACGGAAGTTTAGTGCAGTTTGTTAGTTTTGACAGCGTATTGCTACGAAAGTGAACGCTAAAAGAGATTACTCGGAAACGACAAACTTACAGGTTGATAACAATTTGTCTATGCGTTTATTTTATTGTAATTCCATATTCCAGCCATCAGAGATAAACTAACAGACTTAACAGGAAATGCAATCTCCAATTATTATTATTTTTTTTTTCCGACTTCTTTTGTATTTGCTGTGCCATTAAAATGTACATCAAGCTGTTAGCTGCTGGTTTTATAGTTTCAGTTAGTTTGATAGTCAGTTTGATTGGTGAAATTGCGTGTCATAGCTATTTCAAAGGTCGTTGAAGCGTTGCTATGGTAACACTGTTACCAATCGATCTTTTTACTACTCAGTCAAAAGTGAATAAGTTCTTGTTCGACTTTAGACTGTAAGTTTTTGTTCTACAACCTGTTTGCATAGTAGAAGAAATGAGGATATAAATTGAAGTGGGATGATGCGGAATACCTTGGCACTAAATCAGCAATTAGCATCCTCGGAATCTTTCAGACATCTTCGGTGAAGTTTATCGGACACGTTCGTGTTTCTTTCGAAGAATTGTAAAACGAGTGATTTTGAACAGGTAGAATCAAACATTACTGCTCGAGAACGTGAATTTCTTTTCGTATATACCTCTTTTATTTCCTCCTGTTTTTTTCTTTTGAAACTTAAGGTACTAGAGCTAGAAGAGGTACTTCCGTTTGTTTACGTATTTAGGGAATCGCGCGTTGTTTTTCTTAGCATTATACATTCACATTTTAAAATATGATCAAATTTATAAAAAGCAATTGTCTTGACAAAAATCTCAATTACTTGTTCCGAAATGTGTAAACAACAAGTTAAACAAGTATATTCATGTTTTTAATTCAGTGATTCATCCTTCAGCCCGTTTTCTGCAAAAATAGAACGAAGGTTGTGATTAGGAATTTTTTTTTACGTCAGTGGTGTCGTTCTATGAAATGTTTTCCTTCTTGATCAACACTCCAACTCTCAAGTGGTAAAACTCGTGCATTTTTATGGAAATAGCCTTTAAGGTTGTTGAAGATGCTAATTTTTTTTTTCAACAGACCAATTGCCGCTGCTGGTTGGATCACGTCTCAATTTGGAAACTGAAGAAAGAGGTACCACGGTAAAGGTAGAGAACAGATTGTAATTAAGGATTTTTCAAGAAATGAAAGCAGTTCGGAAGTTGTCGGGTGGTCTAAATGGCTTCGATGAATAATGTGGCCCGTTGTTTCGAAATTGTTTATAATTTTTGTGCCCGGAGCTATATTAGAATCATTATTTACACAATCGTAGCGTAGTTTCAGCCTGTAAGGGCCTGTTCATGTGAGGTGTGCCATCCTGGTTTGGCGTGCTGGCTCGGCCCAGCTCGTGCGTTATTTCCTCTTAAAATTGCTGTTGTGTTTATATGAGAAGGCGGGCCGGCCCGCTTGCCGAGATCCCGATTGCTTGAACGGAGATCTCGGCAAACGGGCCGGCCCTCCTTCTTATATTAACACAACGACAATTTTAAGAGGAAATAAGGCATGAACCGAGCCTTCCCGTCTGCCTAACCAGGCCGGCTCACCTCATAATAACAAGCCCTAAGTAATCCGAATTTAAAATCGAGGCATCGTGCGAAAAATATAGCTTTCCGGGTACAACAAATTATTAAGATTTTCGATAAACGGGCTCTGTAAATTCAGAAGGCGAAGAAATTAAATTTCAAAGCTAGTTTTTCAGCAAACAATTTACATTTTTCACATTTTGGGCAACCACACAATGTAAGCAAATCGGAAACTATTTTCAGCGCTCAAGTCGATCCAGTAGTAATGAAAGTGTGAATATTGACTGACAGTGTTGTGCACTACTCTCAAGGTCGCACGATACTTCGCTCAGTCAACGTTCTTATTTTCTTTACCAATGTGTCGGTAAACGTAGAAAACACACAAGAAGTTGGATTTTCGTTTTCGTGTAAGCTGGCAGTGCAGCGCCATTCAGACCACCCGACCTTTTTCTCGTTTCGTGAGTATTTCAAGAAATTTTTTTCCCGTCCAGTTCGTGAGGTAAGAAATAATTTCTTCGCAGTTTGTTTTGAAAAATCATAGTGTTCATAGTAAATTTTTATGTTAAT
Source organism: Porites rus (assembly GCA_964035705.1). Classification (NCBI taxonomy): domain Eukaryota; kingdom Metazoa; phylum Cnidaria; class Anthozoa; order Scleractinia; family Poritidae; genus Porites; species Porites rus. The sequence goes on along the minus strand of OZ038002.1, from coordinate 22,414,947 downwards.
TTCTTGTCTTCACGAAAATATGATTGGAATGTGGCTCCAGGAGACTTAGAAAAAATACGGCGCGCCCACGGCGCATGCGTCGTATTTTTTTAAAAAAAAATTAAAGTTTATTTACTTAAACTACTACTATTAATAAAAATAAACAAACTTTTTCAAGTCGTTTTCATATTTTTATTTCCCTCTTGTTTGCTAAGTTATTATTTCTATTTCTAATACAATAAAGCAATCAACACTTTGTCTAGTTGAGTAATGTTTTATTTCTTTAATTAGTTAAGTAATTTTCATTAAAAAGGTGTCAAGAAAAATTTTTCAAAAACATACTAAGTCTTTTGGCGGGAAAATCTGAGCAAATTTGCACAGCGTTTCCCCTTACAACATTTTTGTGTCAAAAATTGATAGAGTTTACTTTACAAAAATTTCCGCCATAAAACTTTAATACAGCACCTCACGCAAAATTTTTTTGCACAAGTTTGAGTATAAAGTTTGTACTAAGAAGAAGTACTACAAGCAATATTTTCCTACAATTACTCGCGCACAAGGCTACGTTGCAAGGCAAGATACAGTTTATTGCGTGTATTACCTTCTACCTGCTCAAGAAATTTTTATGTTGCAAGGAGTAGAAGTATCTTCTACTTCTTACAACACAAAAATTTATTGAACAGGTAGATGGTAAAACACACAACAAACTGAATCTCAACTTGCAACGAAGCCTTGTGCGCGAGTAGTCGTAGGAAAATATTGCTCGTATTACTTGTCCTTAAGGCGGTTAATTAAAGGCAAAAATGGCAAGCTATAAATCATTAAAAACTACGGAAACGTATATCTATTCAGAAATCAAAATCCAAACGAAATATTTTTTATTAAAAAAAATCAAAAGTTTTTACGTGGCGAAAGTATATCGCCTTTTGAATTTTTCTCCTCCCCTTCTAAACCATTGTGATTCATGTTTTCACGATACTGTAATCTTCAATTTTATTTTGTCTTTTCGACTTATAACTTGCCATGTTGCCAATAAAAATCCTCTCCAGCTCATAGTATACATGTCTGTAGCACAAGACAAATTGCTTCTGTTCAAATCGTTTTTGCCAAGTTTAATAAACTATGCCCTTGGAGCAAAGCTTGAACTAAGTGAGTATTTTAGATCACAGATTTACAATTGGTTTGCTCCAACTTTCTCCGCAGTATAAATCAGTATAATTGCCTACTCGGTGTGTGTATAATTTGTTGCTTTTTTTCCTCAATTTGTCCTGTGCTGCGTCAAGTCCAAGCTGGAAAAGACTTTTCTACCTAAATTAAGAATAACCCATTATAAAACCCAATGTCTCGTCTTAAAAAAATCTTAAATTTGTAGTTCCCATCCAGCGAGTTTTTAGTAATAAATCTTGTTATGCAGACCACAATAAACACGTGCGTTTAAAGAGTTTTCGTACAAATTGTACACAAAATAAACATACCTAATTCAGTAGTTTGTTCGTTCAAAATATTTTCAATCTTAACAAACTTGTTCACGAATGTTTCAGTATTTTGTAGTTGCACAAGACACAGTCATATTCAAATTTCATTTGAAGATGTCTTTTGTTATTCAATAAATGTTTGATATGCACTCATAAACTAATTATTCAACGTTGTTTATCATTAGCCGGGCTTTCTCTTGTTTTTCGCTTTCAAAATTTTTCAGCAATGATTGTCGCAAAAAATTGGCATTAAATCTGTCGATTTCAAAAACATTAACACATTGAATGGAGTTTGTTCTTCATATTTGTTTATCGTAACAACTTACAGAAACCGACTTGTTTACGAATGTTACAGTATTTTGGAGTAGTACAAAACACATTTTTCAAATTCAATAAATGTATGCCGAGTATTCTCAAACTAATAATGTAACGTTGGTTCTTACAAGTCGGGCTTTCACTTGAATTTTTTTTGCGTTTAAAATTTATCGGCAGTGATTGAAGTCGCAAAGAAACTTGGCATAAAATGTGTCGATATTAAAGCTATTTTTCAGCGCTAAATTTAATTTGTGTGTTATTCATGTCGTAGAATGAGTAGATGTAAACAAGTTTGAGTGCTGAATATTTTCGTGCACTTTTGGTATAATTTTCCATCTTGATCACTACTTGTGTGTACAACACAGGTTTGAGTTAAGCGAAAGTTGATTCATGTTTCTTCTATCTGTCTCTTGACAAGTTACATTTTGTCTTACTCAGGTCGTCACCGAGCGTAATGAATCATGAAAACAAAAAATGCTGAATATTTTCAGGCCGCATGTGAATCATTAGCAACTTAGTTTACATCTGAATAATTCTGAGTTGTAAGCCAAATGACCAAAACACAGCATAGAAATGACTTTTCCGTTCCTTTTTCTTTTGTTGTCAAAAAGGTAAAAATTAAAACAAAGATCGTTTAGAAAATACTACAAAATGAACGTGCTTTGTTACTGCCTTTTAATTCTGAAACTTTGGTGTTGAAGCTTCCATCATAAATTCCAGATTTGTTTCCACTGAACAGTACGTTGATTTTCTAAGAAATCTTTATATTCTGAAATAACATTTTAACGAAAAATTCGACGTTGGTTAACACAGATAGTTGCACCAAACATTTTACCAACCTAGGCTACTCTTACAAAAAGCACATGGGTAAAAGTTTTTTTAAAACCTATTGAAATTTAGTACGTCAACTCTGAATTTGCCTGGGTAAGATTAAATTCAACACTAGTAACAGGGGAAACATCTGTTGCATTCTATGATCTTTCAGTGATCGTGATTGCTTGATATGCAAGCTTGTAAAAATGAGTAGTGACGTATGTTTGTTCATCTTTCAAGTGAAATATTCGACTTTGAAAATCTTCGTCAGCGTGATTGAATAGATATCAACATTCATGCCCTAATTTTCAGCTGATAGTTTTTCTCTTTGACCTTGTGGCTTTCACTGAAAACGATTTTATTTTTCTTCATCCATTATCGTAACACTCGCTCAATCAAAAGATAATTTCTTGCCTCATGTTTTTTATTTGATTGGCTTTTACGCGTTTTAACATTGGTTTTTAATGTCTATCGAGTGAGTACCTGGCTTAAGAAACAACGAAAAACGGCCAAAAAAGAAAAAAAATTGTTACTTTAAAGCACAAAGCTTTAATTTAAGTCTGGTTTTTGCCACCTTGTTATGGAGCAAATTGCTAAGTATATCCGTAACTATTCAAGCTACTGAGAAACTTTTTGGACTGGTTAGTTCGACAATGAAAAAAAGAAAAACTTCTACACCTATCCAAGGCCAAAGAACATCGTCTCCAAAAATCTCAGAACTGTGGTGGAAAGCATGTACACTTGCAAATACTACAAAACGTTTTCGCACAAGAACACAGGATCAAGTAGAACAACTTATAAAAACAGATTTCTGGATTTGTTTGCTGTCTCATTAAAATAGTGTGACATACAAAAAAATTCTTTTTTGCTATTTTCAAAACGTATGCTTTATTCACCCTGTCTATTTGTGTATTTTCCCTGAAGCAAGTGTCCATTAAAGAAAACTAACCTTAATGCAACTAACTTTCTTCTCGTTCTCATTTGGTTTTAAGATCTAGAACGAAAACCTGGCAAAAGTAATAGGCTTGGGTTTGAATCATAAAAGTCTAATGACCGAGTCGTTGTATTCAATTTGTTCTAAAAATAAAGCTCCCTTCTGTGTTGCTTTTGCCATTAATTTATCTTTAAAACTGAAATACCACGACTTAAAAAGAATGAAAACAATTTCGTTCAAACAGTCATCAAAACGTGGAAAACCAAACAACCTTTTGGACCAAAAACCTTCCTATAATTCGTAAAATCAAGCCTTTTAGACTCTTGGTAGCCTGGGTTCCAGGTTTTTATTCAGTTCGTGGCCAAAAAGCACGATATATTCCGTTTTATCTGCAGATTTTGTTCTCTCATACAACCCAGGTAGAACTTCTAACAAACAGCTGTAACGATCCAATTCTCGAAAAAATAATTACCAGGAAAGATCACGGAAACTAAGAGCAGAACATGCTTTCAACCAAATTACCTTAGAAGAGCGATTTTCTAGACGAACTTTTTGCTTTGCGAGTTGTGCATAACCAGGTCTTTCCGACTGGCTCTATCAAAACTGAATGCAATAGACTAGATATCTTGCTTCATGTTTTGACCTGAATGGGTTTTACGCGTGCGAATGTTGTTGTTTTCTGTCAATCAGTCCTTTATTGAAAAGTATCGGTCTTAAGAACAAAGCAAATGACATGCCAAAGTAGTAACGCATTTGTTACTTTAACTTAACGTCAGAGTGGTTTTCTTCAAACTTAAAAAGTCGTAAATTTATTTTCTACTTCAAATTTCCATCATTTTGAAACAAGTTCCTGTTAAGAGAAACCTAACCAAACCTTATTTTTTTCCGAAACAGAAGAAATCTTTATACCCTTACACTTTTCGACAGCGACAGAAATGCTGTCCGGAAAAATCTCAGAAACTGTGATGAAAAGCATATACAAACTCTTGCAAGTACTATAAGACTTTTTTACGAAAGGACAACGTAGAACAACTTCTTAAAACAAAGCTCTTGAATCGTCAGCTTATAAAATGTAAAACAAAGACTACTTTCTTTTGTTTAAAAACATATGCTTCATTCACCGGCTGAATTTTTTATAAGTTTTTTAGTTCTAGAACGAAATTCTGGCCAAAGCAACCGACTTGTGTTGCAAGCATAAACGTCTTATAACTGACCCTCATTCAGTTTGTCCAGAAATGCCGTTCTGTGTTTCATCTGCCATTGAAGTTAAAGGAGACATCACTGTTTACAAACATTGTTTTCGTTATTCAAATTGCGCCTGGCCATTAATATCACTAGCTGACGTCAAGGTCACTATATCGCTATTTTTGAATTTAAAACTGCGATTAAAGTGATTCCGTACGAACAGCTATCACAACTTGGAAAACTGGAAACGTTTTTAACCAAAACACTTGTAATTTTTGGCAGTGAGTAAACCATTGATTTGAAAACTAAATCATTCGATTGTTTGGATAGCCCACAGAGCTCGTGTTTGCATGCGTAGTAATAAACTGAAAATTAGGATTTCGGGCTCATCTTGTAGCCCGCAACGATACCAGGAAGTAAACGCAGCTTGACGAACAAACAGCTACAATCCTACACTTGTCAGTGAAAATCACGGAAATTAAAGCCTGCTTTCATCCAAGTTTCTTGGAAATACTTAAGTATTTGGATCAATCCGCATTTGAATTTTTAAAGCAGAGGAAGGATTTTCAAAACTAAAAACGTTTGCTTTTAGGTCTGCATAACCATGTCCTCGGTGGAGAAAAATCAGGTATTGAAAACGTGACATTGAAGAAGGTTTTGTCCTTTTGTTGATTTAACAATTGATAAATCGATGAGGATATTAGGAAGTGTCGACAAGATGGCTCTGTCAAGCAGATCTGATTCAAGTTCTCATACAGATGAAAATTTCTTTTCACTTTATTTAGAAATCAGTATCAAATAGGGCCATAAAAGACGAAATTTGCAATATTAATTTTTTTAAATTTGTAATGTGGATTTTTATATGGAAGCAGCTATGTGCAATATGAATTTTGTTTCTCAATAACAGCAGCCTGCAATTCGCGATATGAATTTCTACTAAAGCATCAATTTGTCTTGTGCATTTTTATATAACCTTGCTTCTATAACAGCAATTTGCAGTGTTAATTTTGGGCATAGCCTCGTAATGCCTTTAAGTCATATATCCTTCTCTCTCCACCGTCGTCATAGTAACCAAAAGGATCTGATAGAAAGAGACCCCTTAAACGATAGCGTCCAGCTCATCATAGAGCCACGAAAAACAAAGCAATGCTTTACAGCCAGAAACGTTTTCATTCACAGAAAAGAAAACTTTTAATACCTCACTGGAAACCTATCGTATAAAGTAGGTCATGATAGATTTGGTTCTGTAACAACTTGTTCGCACACTAGGAAAATGAACTCTAAATGATCGAAAAAACAGCTAGGTTTTATGACTTCCCTCGAATCACTTAAATAAGCTCATGTAGGAACTCGTTTGTAGAGAAAATGCCCGTCTTTTGGTTGTGTTTTGGTGTGTTTTCGTAATTGATTTTATCTCTGTAGCGCGGCCATATTGTTCATTTGGTAACTCCAATAATATTCTTTCATACAATTGCAATCAATTAAAACATCTATAGCGCTAGCCTGAATTTCATTTGATTACTTCGAGTCGTTATTACTCCCTCAGTAACGTCTGAATCGACCGGCCGTTGATGTCGTCCAGTGACGTCACTACTCCTTTGCTTTAATTCAAGCAAAAAGTAAAACACGATTTTTAAGACGCAAACCAAGAAATATCGTTTGGAAATGTCTACATGATACACAATTACTTTACTCTTTTCGATCGTAATTCATGTTTAACGTTCAAACTATCAACTGCATGCAGTACTCTGAACCGGTTGTAGATCGCAATCACGCAATGAGAGAAATACGCACAGGGAACACTGTTCAAAAACACAACAATTTCCTTTAATTGAAAAGAAGCTATTTGGTCCTTAACGAAGAAACAAGAAAATAAGGAAACAAGAAAGAAAAGCTAACAGAATCACTTCACTTGACGGTGAAATAGCAAGAAGGTAGAATTATAAAATTGACCTCATAAAACTTCGCACAAGCAAAATCACTGCGGAAACCACAAAGCGCTTCTAAATGAAAAACCTACCGACTCTAAGCAATGATTCTTCATTTGTAGACAAGGGCGATTTTGCTGTTTACGACAAAGATTATGGAAATGTTTGAACTCCACGCAGGCATGCCTCGGATGCGATCCGCTGAATATATAGCAACAATCCCGAAAAAATTTGTCATAATTATGCGAATGTTTTGACAATCAACCAATCAAAATCACTACCCGGTTTTCGGGTAGAGTGACGTCACTGGACGGCATTAACGGCCAGTCGTTTCAGACGTTGCTGAGAGGAGAAAACGACTCGAAGCAATCGGATGAAATCCAGGCTACTATAGCGCAACTTTCCATGGTAGCGTGCTTTTTGGGTGAAACTTAGCTTGATCGAATTGACTTGGTTCATCTTTTATTTTATTGAACGGTCTTTTAAGACTCAAATCCTGGCCAAAACAGTGGGTTTATTGTATCAAAACTAGACGATTTTTTAGGTCTAAATTTTTAAACCGCGAGAATGAAAACAATATTGGCTGAATTTCAACGTAACGTCTAAAGCCGTACCTGTTTCTCTAATGATTCAGGAAAAGCTCGTTTTAGGGACTGAAATTGTGTACCAATCTTGAGCCTAGAGAACTTTACACTATTCTTCATACATTTTTTTCTTAAGTCTAGAAATGTTTGGAATCCTTTACAAGCAAAATCCTTGTTTTGTTTGTTTTTGTTTTTTTCTTTATGCGTTGTCTACCCCTTTCCATTCATCTACTAGAGAAACAAAATTGCAAGACTGAAAAAAAAAAAACCGACCCCTGAACAAGTTTTACCTCAAAAAGGGTTAGGCCGAAATAACTTAACAATTGAAAAATACATACTTTTATGGAAAGCAAAGTGAACTTTGCTCCTGAGCGTTGAAATATTTTGGATTTATGGCACTTATTCTTTGTCATTCAAACCTTCCAGAAAGTTTTCGAAACCTACACTACGACTAAGGAAAACTTAATGATGACTGTAACCACTTCGGAATAGGAAAAGCTGTCAAAACAGGACTCGATATTTTAATCCGAAGTTTACTTCTAACATTTTCTTGTATCAAACTATCTACGAATTTGCCGATGGACAGAAGTATTTGCATTGAAATCCCTTTTTACAGTCTTTAGTCCCAGAAAAATAACATGTCTGAAAATTTGGTTCTGTACAATTCACCACACAAGAGAGTCAAATAAAAATGTTGGACAAAGAAATAGGTAAGCCAACTCGTCCACTTTGTACGACTTTTCCAGAAAAGTACGTAGTTCACGCTTTTTTAGAGTTGCTTATAAATGAAAAGCTTTTCGTGTTCGTGTCTAGGAAAAGTTTTCTTATCAAATTCACTTCAGATATGTTTTTGTTCGTGCGAGCAATTTTGTTCATTAGAAATTCCAGTTAATTTATTTTTCTTTTTGGCGAAACTGAACTTACCTAGTCGAGTTAACTTTGTTCAGCTTTCCTTTAATTTCAAGATCTCTAACACTCATCTCGTGACCAAAACAATAGATTTTTCGCACAAAAACTGGCTATCTCTGTTAAAATTTTTTGGCTCCAAACGTGATCATCCGGGGCTTCAATTTCCAGAAAGTCGACCATTCTAAACTACTGAACTGCACCGAAATGAAAACATCTATGCTGACTTTCAACTTGACGTCTGTTTCTTTCTCGTTTTTTCATAGTCAGTATACCTTTTTCCATTCAACTACCATCAGAACGACACAATGGAGAGAAAGAAAAATTTTAAACAAATCTATTCCTAAGCAATTTCTATCAGAAAACAAATTTGAAACAAGTTATGGCCCAAAATAGCTCATGTTGTTTCGTCAATTTTCATGTGTTTTTTGTTTGGTCATTCTTTACTAGAAAAAAGGATTGGAACAAGTTTTTAGCCAAATTACATGTATCTTTACGAACAAATGATTTATCGCCGGAGACTCTTTGTTGGAAAGGAAAGAGAAGACTGCTCCAGACCGCTTTGAAGGCTTTTTACTTCATAGCACTTTGTCGAAAAACCATTAAATCTTTTTTTCATCCAAATGTAAAAGAGTAAACCGCCACTTCATTTTTTTGTGCATCATTCGCCAAATCTACTCAAATGCTTGTTGTTTTCATTTTCATTGAATGGCAAAACTTTTGCCCTAGATCAGGAACTCTATATATGATCATTTTAAATATAAATTTATATCAAGGAAAAACATAAGTGACTTAAAATCCAACGTACATGCTGATATTAATAGTATAAAACACCACGACTAGGAAAAATAGAAACATTTCTCGATGTTTCATCAAACCTTGACCTCACGGAAGCGGTAACCGCAGTGATTTAGATAGGAACAGCTATCAAAAACGAAGAAACTGAATTCGAATTTTACACTGTAAATCGAAACTTTTTTTATCTAAGAATTTTAGCTTCGGACGGAAACATTTCAGTTGAAATACTTGTTTTGCATTCCTTTGATCCAAGGAAAAAAAATCTAAAATGTTTGTTCTGTAATTCGCCACACAAAGTAAAATGAACTCTAATGGACAAACTTACAGCCATACCTTCAAGTCTTGTCTACATAAGAACTTAGACCAGTCAAGATTTTTTTTATCAAAAGAAATGCTCGTCTCTCGTTCGGGTCTAGCAATTTTTTTATTTATTATTATATTGGATTCAACTATTATTAGATTCAATTTTGTTCGTGCTAACAATATTGTTCATTTATTTATTTCATGATATATTTTTTCTTGCGTGTAAATTTATCTCAACTTTCTTGTTTACCTTTTCTTTTCTCTCAAGTTCTTTAACACTCAAAACTTGATCAAAACAGTAGCTTTTGGCATCAAAACTCAGTGTTAAAGGTTTCTTGCATCAAACATGTCGCTTCGGATTTCCAGAAATTCGACTATCCTTGGCATTAAAACTAGCTTTTTCTCACTGTTTAAGTTTTCTTGCTTCAAAGATGACTCTTCGGATTTGGAATTTTTTTCCATAAAATCTTCCATCCGAAACTTCTAAACGGCACCAAAATGAAAACATCTATGATGAATTTCACATTAACGTTAAAAGCCGTGCCTTTTTCAGATTATTTGGGAAAAGTTGTTTAAAAGAATTGAAAATGTAGAATGTTGTAAAACCAAAGCAGCTTTACACTATTGTGGGGGGGGACAGGGGGGTGACAACCTCCCGCTTCCCGCACCCCGTTCTCCCGCCTCCCGTACCTTTTTGTTCCTTTGTCTCCCGACTCCCGCCCTTTATTATATTTTTCCCGTCATCATGTAAATTTAAAAAAAAAGAGAAGCCCGGGTTTAGTGTTAAAGCTGTAGGGTAATTTGCCAAAGATGAAAATTGTTACGAGTCAGTTTTCTTAGTTAAACTGAGTTTTCACTAACCTGGTTAGAAATAAGCGTTGACAGGCCAAACACGACTCATAAGCTCGTGATAATGTGAAACGTGACCTTGAGAGTCTGCTTGAACAGTGGTTCTCTTTCTTTTTTCTCTCGCGCGAAGGTTACTAGCACTACAAAGTGCAAGACGTTTAGCATTCTAAACTTTGACTGAGTAAATCTTGTTTTTGCCGCACTAAGTCTTGTATTTAGAGGTCATGAAGCAGGTTTGTTACATGCATACTGAGTAATCATTTCCTGTGGTTTATGCTTCTGTACTAGGTGTCCCTGACAGGATTTGATTTCAGATGCAGTTGTTAAGTGTTTTATATCCTTTGACCTCTGTTTATTACGGCTGAATAAAGATTTTAGTTTTTTTGGTTTTTCTCCGAAATGACTGTATCTGAATGAATACATGCATGCATGCAAGTTTCTTTGTCCGTGAATGTGATTATTTCCTGCTATGTCAGTATGACTCTGGGCCCAGCTCTATAGTATAGTGTGGTTTGCAGGATTTTGAATTTCCACGGATAGTGCGATCTTGAGATTTGAGTTGTACACTGTAGCTTAAAAACTAAAGCTACACCAAGTTTGGAGAAATATGCCGTGCGTCAGTCAAGATAATTCTCTTAGCGCTCACACAGTCCATTTAGTTTTTCTTAACATAAGTGAGTCTTTGAACTAGAGCGCGATGTCTTGTTGTTCCTTCGTAGGTATTTACTTAAGTTTTTGCTTAACAGTCGTCTGTGCGACTGCTATGAATTCTTAAGCAAGACTGCAGTTTCGGAACTATAGCGTTCCTCGTCAGTTGCTACTATGGTAAAGTCTTAGGTACAGAGAGCGAAGCAGACTGTTTAAATACTGGTGGCTAGGATCGAAAATACTAACTTGCCATTGGCTGCAAAAGTAACCAATAGCGTAGGTGTATCCTTGATCCGCGTTCTGTTGTGTTTCCTTCAAGGTCAAAAATGCTTTTTTGGGCTGAACCGGTATGATAGTATCTGACTAGGTTGCAGTGATACCAGGTCACTGACATGTCGTAGTGTGTGTAAGTGTCTTTCTCAGGAGATTCGAGATATTTTCTCGTAACTTTCTCCGGCAAAATCAGTAGCCCGAGAGAGATTTCTTCCCACGAGTTATGACGGAGCATTGTCTAAAAATATATTTAGTGTTTTGCAAAGTACAATCGTACGGAGCGAGCTCCCAGGAAGGTCTTCCATGTACGGGTTTTCCACACCACACCGAAAAATACTTAGACCGATTAAAATGGTCTTTGACGACATTTTACCTGCGAGACAGGTCAAACAGACGAGACACTGACACGACTTACACAGTCGACACACGTGTACATGTGTCACGCCACCTCATTCATGAGGACTCGTGACCTGTGATGTAACCGACTTGGAAAGGTTTCCAATTTCACCGGAAGTAATGCTCTTTTTTCTATCCCGAGTGCGAATTTACATTTTTTGACTTTTCTCGCATTAAAATTTTGATTTAGGGCCTCGGAGAACGTTAAATGGAAGCCAAGAAACGTTGTTGGGTTCGTTTCTTTGACTGGATGATGAGCAGTAACAATTAACGAAAGCTTGCCTTTTGGAATTTCTCTCCCGCTTCCCGCCATCATAGAGATCCCGCTTCCCGCCCTTTCTTCTCCCGTCTCCCGTACCCCTCCCGCCCCCTGTTCTCCCGGGCTCCCGCCCCCCTGTCCCCCTCCACACTATTATTCCTTGTTTATTTTTGGGCTTTTGTTTTTTATCTGTTGTATATGCAGAGTCCTTGTCTTAAATTCGTCCACTAGAACACAATTGGAAGACCAATCAATTTTTTTTTCAGAAAAAGACAATGGAACAAGATTTCGGCCAAGACAAAAGAACTTTATAGTTTATGTCGTAAAAGCTTGGATAACTTAATTTTTTTTTGTAATGCTTCTTTTGCGCACGTGGTCTATATAATCGAATCTGTCATTGAATTAGAATTATAAAGTTTTTCTTGGCGAGACATTGGGATTTTATATGGTGAGGTAGGAGGTCGACATAAGAACAGAGGCCCGTTTACGATGTAACAAATAAACATTTCTTTTGGTCGAACCTTTCCCCAACCCCCCTACCCCTCTAAAAGTCAATTTATGAGAGCGTTTCCCTTTCTAAATTAAAATCAGAATAATCAGAATTTTGTATTACAAGAATTGAAAATGTAAATACTGAAAGTATTGCTACACTGTAGCAGTCTCTGTTCTTTTGTCGAACGGACGGACGGAAAGCAGGGAATACTGTTAAGGTGGCATTGGAATTCAAAGCATTTCTTAGAATTTCAGGAGCAGTTTCCAGTATGCGAATTTTACAACGCTTTGCAGTGACAGTAACACTTTGTAAAAGTAGCAACTTGCGATAAGCCTTTTTGATATAATCTTAACAACAGCAGCAGCAATTTGTAGTATACATTTTTTGTATCATCTTGCATTAGCAGCATCAATTTGCAGTATGCATTTTTCATCTAATCTTGCAACAGCCATTTGTAGATTGCATTTGTGATGGGTATAATCTTGCAATAGCAGCAACAATTTGCATTTCTGATATAACCTCACAATGCCACCTTTAGTTAGTAATATTTCCCTCTCTCACCGCCCTCGTTATGGTATCCAAAAAGAACTGAAAGAGAAAAATCTTGAGCAATGGCGACTTCATGCTTTTCTGCGATGTGAAGCTAGGAAATCTAAGCAAGGCTAAATTGCAATCATCCTATAGCGCAGATTAGAATATATCTAAAAATCATGTTGCCTTCAAGTAATTTTGTAAAAAAAAACATGGCTAACCAACAAAATTACGGTAAGATCGCTCAAAATTTCTTCTCCAGCCTTAGGTATTCACCCTTTCCGCCCAAAGTTGATTTTGATGATGTCAACATTCCAAGTCTATGGACGAAATCATGTTGTGTGACTATTCAAATGAAACCTTCTTTCGTTTCGAGTCTGTGGTCAATCAAATGAAAGCTTCTGAGCAGTACTTTTGTGCGGTATTGGTTGTTCAGTTTTAGTTTACTGATTATATTCCTCAACTTTGGAAACTCAGGATAAACAAAATTCTGTCGTTTGACCAGTTTGGCTTTTTTTTGAGTTTCTGAGCAAACTCTTAGTGTGATCATTCAAACGAAACATTTTTGGAATCAGTTGTTTGTTGTTACGGTGTTTATTTTAATTCTGAGTCTGTGATCGAAATCTTTTGGTGTGACCATTTAAAAAGAACCCCTTCAAATGGCTAACTTTCAGTTCCTTTTGGAAACTAAACATTAATAGTGGTTGAGAAAATATGTAGCGCAATGACTCGGATATACATTTTACATGTTTGTCCTTATTTCAATAGCTTTTAATTTTCACGGATTCAAGAAACCAATTGTTAAGTTTGCCTCTAATGTGTGAAGTTCCCTAAGGAAAAATGACACATTTTTCCAACCACCATTTTGTTAATGATATTAAAATTTCAAATTTCTTAACTTTGTAGTGCTTTGTCCTTGTTTTAATAGCGATTTATCCGTCCCTTTAGATTCGTCCCTTGTTTCTTCTCGTCTTGCTTTCCACACTGTGCCGGCCTAAAGAGAGGAAATAACAGATTCATTGATGAGGACAGGTTCATTTGAATTCTAGCGCGAGTCATTTGCCGGTATAAACGAGAATGAAATAAAACCAATCTTCGCTAAAATTACAGCGCAAACTTTGAAGCATTCCTTACAAGTTTAGACGCGTGAATGTTAAATGTAAGCGCTAACTTCGCTGAGTCAGAAAAATTTCTGCTTTAAGTCTTTTTTTTATTTTAAACACAAAACCAAAGCACGTACAATTTTTTAGCCCATGTGCACTGACTCATTCCACCAAACTTTAAACATTGCTTAGAGTTTAAAACATAAAGTTTTTTTTTTTTAAATTGTGTGAAACCAGTTTACCTTTAGATGCTGTTTCTTTAAAGTCGTTGTTATTTGCTTCCAATCATTCTCTTCCTTCGCTCAACCTTGCGACATCTTTCCTTCCAGAATAGACGGAAAAATATTTTCAGTTTCATAGGGCAAAATTAACAAAGTATTCATTTAAATGAGTGAGCTTACCTTCGGAAACTTATTTGAATTTTTTCAGTCCTCGTTTCGCTTTCAAACTTTTCTTTTCAAACTTAGAGACAAGAAGACAAGTGTACACGCCAAAGATCTCAACCAACTAAATTATTCCTGACCATGCGACACTTTCCGAAAATTTTCATGAATATTAATCAGGAGCTAAGGAACCAATCGCTGAAGAGAACGCAGTTTCTCTTTGCACGCTTTTCAACGTGCAAATTCCGACCACATTTTCTAAAACAAATAATCGTGTATAAAGTAGAGTTAAGAAAATAAAAAACTAGAACCAAACTAAAAAGAGCTCGACTTCTTAGGTTCAAATTTTTGTTCCGTTAAATTATCCCCTACCGAAATAGAAAAAAAAAAGAAAAAGAAAATAAAAATTCAACCGAGAATCGAACCTGTGGAAGTGCATTGGATACTTTCCTTTTCTCTCTTGACTCTATCTCCTCCTCTGACCACTGCGCTACCACGCTGACACGAATGATGCGGGAAAAATTTACCTATTTAATAATCATAATTTAGTCCCTTCTCTCAATAAAGAGTGATACCAGCGTTACTCCGAACAGTTTTGTTTTTTTTTGCTTTACTGGTGCCATTTATCTGAGAAAATTAGAAAGCATCTTAGAAACGACACAAAGTTCCTCTTTAAGTGGTTCTTAAAATAAATATATATCTAGGCGCCTTTACTAAAACGCCACTGAGCGTAGACGGGTCCTGTATGCCAGTATACTAGGTGTTTGTGTGAACATTTAAAAAGAATGTTTTTGGTATTTTCAGTAGGTGGTGTTTTAGAGTGACCAGGCCATTTTTGGAAGCTGTCGATCTATACAAACACAGCTATCGGATCACACATTTTAAGAAGTAAGAAACCTTGGTGACACTGTCTCTTAAAAAACCACTTGAAGCGCGCGCGAGTTCAGGGTCTATTCAACAGATCAATTCGTTTTATGCCACTCCACATTTGAGTACAAGGCGGTCCCTAACGCGCGTCTTTTTCTCCTCTGTTTCCTAATATCAGTGCCCCCGACTAGAGAAACCATCTTACGCTTAGTTTGTTTGTATCCAAAGGATAAGAAATATGTCAAGGAAAGATCAGCGTTTTTTTAAACTTATTCGTAAAAAAGTGGGTCCAATTTTTCGAACCCTAACCAAAGTCTTCCCCCGCTGTGCACGTTGGACAGAGCCGCCGTCAGTAAAATAGGTAGCAGATTATAACAGAAAAATTCTGTTAAGATTCAAGTTTCTTTCTTTTAAAGAGACTGAGAAAAAAAAAAACAAGCCTTTCCCTACCCCCCCCCCCCCCCCTCCCTTTCCAAAAAAAGAAAGTCTGTAACCAAGTATCGAACCCGGGTTAAAGTAAATTAATGGTTTCCTCACCACTACACTACCACACCAATACGACAGAAACTGGAAGAAATTTAATTATACAAATACAATTTAGCATCTTTTGGTTGTAAAGAGAGTTATCGGGATTTTTTCCGAACTCTTTGTCTTATAGATCAATTCACCCTTTAAAGTGTTATTTTAAAATATTTACCTCCATGCCTTTATAGAGTCATTTATGCGAGAAGAATTAAGGCGCATCTTAAGCACGATGCAAACTTCCTATTTGAATGATGCATAAAATTAACTATCTTCGAGAAATCTTTCGGTAGTTCTTTCGGCCCTGCCTTCTGTTATGATCTTCATTTTGACACTTTGAATGAAAATCCAATGATGTGACCATTTTCAAATTAACTTAGAGGTTACAAAACATGGGCCCTGACGTTTTCAACTTTTTTTTCTCTACCCATATGGGAGATTATATGGACAGGTGGGTTACCTCACCTATCTGGGGTCTTCTACCTCCATGCAAACAGGCCGCTAAATTTGTTTGTATCAAAAGGATGATTAATGTTTCATAAGGGAGGATCAGCATTTCTTTTAAGTTCACTCGTAATACGCGGGTTCAATTTTTTGAACCCTAACCAAAACCTTCCTCCCTGTGAACGTTGGAGTCGCCCTTAAAATAAGTAGCGGGTTACAACAGAAAAATACCGTTGAGATTTTTATATCCAAATTTCTATTTTTAAAAGAGATTAAGAAAAATAAGTCCTCCCCAACAAAAACAGAAAGTTTGCAACCAAGGATCGAACCCGGGTTCAAGTAATTAAACGGACCTCACACCACTAAACTACCACGCCAACACAACAGAAATTGGAAGAAATTTAATTATACAAATACAATTTAGCATCTTCTTGTAATAGAGTTACTGGCGTATTTTCCAAACTCTTTGTCTTATGGTTGAAATTAGACCTAAACTGCAGCCTTTGAAGAGTTATATAAAAGCTTAACGTCTTTCCCTTTATAGAGAGACAAATAGAGGCGCATCTTAAGCACGGCGCAAACTTCCTATTTGAAAGAAGCAGAAAATCAGCTTTCTTCGAGTCTTCGAGAAATCTGGTCAGTAGTTCGTTCGGCCCTGCCTTTTGTTATGGTCTTCATTTTGACACTTTGAATGACAGGCCTATGACGTGATCATTTTTAAATGAACTTGAAGGTTAGGAAACATGAGCCCTAAATTTTTCAAGTTGTTTTTGTACCTTCCAAAGGGCCTGTTTGCTTGGAGGTGGGGGACCCCAGGTAGGTGAGGTAACTTGTGGTGATGGGTCAACCAACCTATCATGTAAACGTGATCAAATTAAAATGAGAGATTATATTTCACACAGGCGGGTTACCTCATCTACCTGGGGTCCCCTACCTCCATGTAAACAGTCCGCTAAATTTCTTTGTATCCGAAGGATGATAAATGTTTCATAAAAGACGTGGGTGCAATTTTGTGAACCTTATCTAAAGTATTTACCCGCTGTAAACATTGGAGCCACCCTTAAAATTAGTAGCGGGTTATAACAGAAAAATTCCGTTAAGATTTTGACATTCAAATTTCTTTTTTAAAGAGATTTAGAAAAAAAATAAACCTTTCCCTACCAAAACCAAATTGAAAAGTCTGCAGCCAAGACTCGAACCCGGGTTCACGAACTTAACTGGTCCCCTCCCCACTACACTACTACGCAGACACAAGAGAAACGGGAAGAAATTTAGTTATACAAATACAATTTAGCATGTTTTTGTAATAAAGAGTGTTACTTGCGTTTTTCAGAACTCTTTGTCTGAGTTCAAATTCCTAATTGAGGTCCCCTAGCTCCATGTCAACAGGCTTTAAGTCAACTAAGCCACTCTTTTACATGTTTTGAGTAAAGTTTAGCAAGGCCAGTTCCTTTTTGGTGGTTTTCAATTAATACAAAAACTGTTACTGGATAATAAGTGTTCAAGTCTTGGTGCCCCTGCCTTTTTAAATTAAAGCATACGCAAATTCAGGATCAAATCAATATTAATTCATTTAATGCAATGCAGTAGTTGAATATTAGGTGGCTCTCCACCTGCGTCTTTTCCACTGTCATTTCTGAAATCAGTGTGATCCCTGACTGGCGAGTTATACCTGAAAATGCTGTTAAGTACTCGTAGCTGTCACTATGAAAATTTTGTTTTCTTAATAGGTCAATACCATGTCAAAGACACTCCGATAAAGTCTGTCCTTACAAAAAAAAACAAACAAACAAAAGTTACGACCGAGAATTGAACCCGGGCTTGAAAACTTAACCCACCCCATCACCTCTACACTACTAAGGCGACACAACGGTAAACAGCAAAAATTTGATTACGTAATTAAAATTTCGTATTCTCTCGTTATACAGAGTACTACTTTCGAACTCTTGTTCAAATTTAGTTAAAAAAAAAACTTAATCTTGGTTTTGCTATTTCCAGTCAGTGGTGGAACTACCAGGACCACTTTTGGAAGCTTTCAATTACAACAACACCGCTGCCGGGCTTATGGCCAAGTTATATCAGATCATCCCAAATAAAAAGAATAACAAAATCCTCTAATCGGACTGGCCATTAGCAAACCTGATTTCAGTATTTAATATTAGGAAAATGATTCGATTAAGGGCCCGGGGCGCTTATTTACTCATGGTACCTCAAAGGAGGGCGCTTATTTGATAAAAGACTTATTTCTTTTGTTGAAAAACTGACGAATGTGCAAAAGAAAAGCGAGTTTCGCTCGCACTACTATCCCTGAGGAAAAATGGGGGACTATTTGTAGTCTAGAAAAAGAGCAATAAATCGAATCTTTTTATTGACCGAGATGGCCTCCATTTAGTCCTATTATCGTGTTAATCCTTCTTTAACCATACGTAATCATTGTGTAATCAGTCAATTGCTAGGCCTGTGTACTCATCTAATGATTAGATAAGAGAGAGATTAGGTATGATTAGGACCCGTCAGGAAAACTAGCAAATGAGAGCCCTTCTTGAATAAGCGCCTCCTTCTCCCTTCTTTCTCATTTTATTTTGTGGAAAGGTTATCACAATTTAAGTGTCTATCTCTACTCGCTGCGGTACTGATTTTTAAAACTTTCGCTACACCGGCAGTAATAAGGATGAGGACAGTTTTTCGGATATTTATGCTAACACAAAACATGATAAGCGCACCCTCTTCCTAAGGTAGCCACATTTGCGTAGCCCCCCTTCCTCCCTCCCCTCCCCCACCCTCTTTAAACGAAATCTTGTAAAATCTAGAAGGAAAACGGAATACACGTCCCGCTCGTTGAGGATGTTGTCAAATTTATCAACCAACACGAAAAGAAATAAATTTTAGCTGTTGTTTAAATTATTGACTAAAAAAAAAAGTTTATCGCCAAGAATTGAACCCGGGTCTTTCATATACGACACTCTCTCCATCACCACTACACCACTGAGATGATCTGCCAAGCAACTGAAAAATTAAGCTATATCACGCAAATAAAAGAGAAAATAAGAAAAAAAATCGTCATCAATCAATTTTTATTTCTTTGTTTTCGATCTCTTCACTCTTTTTTTATTTCAGTATAATATAAATCGTCTGTTACCTTTTTTAATGTCTCGGAATTTATTCAAAAGCTATTCTGCGCTTCTGTTTGTGTATAATATTTCCTTTTTAGTTGCCCAAAATTCGACTGCAAAACCTATTTGTTCTTTCTTCTTTATACCAACGTAAAATACATCTCACGTAAATTCCTGCTGAGTAGTTTTCTGGAGACAAAAAAATTATTTTTAAGGGCTTTGACAAACTGTAAAACATGATTGAGTAGAATATGGCCATATAGAATACGGTCAGCGATGCATGAAAGCGCTCGGAAAATCTTTAACTTAATCGCGCGTCGTGTTTCCTCGTGGAGGTCAGTTTTCGCGCTAACGTCTACCGCTCAACCTACATTGAGCAAAAAAGAGAACCTGTCTTTTTGTCTACTGTTCAAGGCAACGGCCATCTTTTAGTTTAACAAGCGTAAGCTTAGATATTGTATTTTGGGAGAACAGGTCCTCGTTCATGGTGAGTTCCCCTTTAATCTGGTCAAGTTGAGCTTTAGTTATAAATCGTATTTTGTCCTGCTTGCGATTGGAAATATGATAGGTCTTCGGTCAGTTTTCGGCAACACAGGAGTATACCTTGAAAACGTTAGCCCGATTCTTTAACCCTACGCTCCGTTTTCATCCTGGTCGTTAAAAAGCAAGACATTTTTTTATACTTGAGGTATATATAATAGTAGAAGAGGAATTTTAAATAAAACTGAACTGCATTATTTCAGTGTTTTCTTTGATTATGTGTTTATTAGGGTTCAAAGAACCGTAATATATATATAAAAAAACCACATAGTCCATTTTATAGTCAATCAATCAACTGCAATCGATCGTTCACTCAAGAACTTAATTGAGTACTCTTAACCTCTAGCTAACCACCAGGCCACATATCTGGGGTACTAGTATAGCTCCCGGGGGCCTGGGTACTGGCTACCTAAGATACCAGTTAACTTTTACTACTTTACTACTTATTTCAACTTGAACGTTATCGTACTTGGCATCCTTTGCCTGAATCTGAATTAACCCAATCCATTAAGTCCTTTCACTAAAACTGGCTTTGATAAAGGTTTCATGGTCTTGTTAAAAGAAAGTCACAGTTATTTCGGATTCAGTGTAAAGGTGGCTTACATGGTGTTTCTGCATTTTCGAGCTCTTCTCCTTTATAATGAATAGCTATGAATCCTCCATTACGTTGTGCGTTTACCGCTGCGCGTTTGACCAGTTAACCTTCTTTTACTCATCTCAAAGCGGCCACAACCTTCACGCAGAGTTCAGGAGTCACTCGAAACTAAAATCTATAAATACTACAGTACAACAGTTCGAGGGCTTGGCATTATGGAAAAATCTCTTAAGGCTACTAACAACAACAAATTAATGCAAGATGATTATTCCCCAACAAGCATTGCACACCTTTTCAAACCCGAAATTCCACAAAACGGACAAAGGTAAACCTTGCAAGCGTTTTGAAAAGCAGGTTTTCGGCACAGAAAACACATTTTCATCTTTGGCGGTCCGGGAGGGGGTTTGTGAAAATTGCATACCATGGCCGCATGGCGATCATCCTTCCACGTAGAGAAACGCCCGCAAATAAAGCAGGAATCTTTATTCAGAAATGGCATTCCTGCAAAAGCACCTCTCCTCATACTGCAGAACTGACAGATGTTAACGTCATGGGCGAACGGGGTTCCTACATGAAGCATTTTGTTGCAACGGAGATCCTGCAAAAAGGGCGTGGACGTGTCAGATTTTCCACCAACTGACTTGATCAATAGCATAAACACCGCATCGAGGGAGTGTTGAATTACGTTCATTTTAACCCTTTCACTGACAGAGCGAATAATGGGGTTTTGTGAGGTAGCTCTAACTTTTCAGTCTGTGGATGAAATCCTATGGGGTGGCCATTGAAATCAAACCCTGTCTGTAAGTGTACTTTCACATGGTGCTTTTTGTTTTTCAGAATTTACAATTGAAATTTGAGATTTTTTGTCGAATTTTGCCTTTGGCCACATTTGGCAGTGAAAGGGTTAAATTGGTGCCTTTTCCGCTGATGTAAGTTAGACAGGTTTTCACTGCACTTTCACCTTCGATTGGACAATGATGAGAGCGGGTCGCAATTGATGTATTGATGAAAACGATAAGCCCTACTATTGTATTATGATCTCTTGACCCGAAAGAATCGTTTACAAGTTAAATGCTAGCGTCGAACATAAATTGGCTACACATTGCGAATTTTGCGTTGCTCAACCATGAAGTCTCCTGACAATGGTGATGGTTAAGGAGGTGTTGCATATGAAAGTGCTAGCGCACGATATAGTAATGGTAGTGGTATCGGTACGCGACTGTTACTATATTCATAGCAGTGACACTATTAGTAGTCATAGTGGTATTAGTGATAGTAACAGAGACGTATTAAGTGGCAATGAATGACTCTGTTAGTTGAAGGGGTATATAGCAGTAATGGTATTGCTTTCGCTAGTGGTTGTGGCCGAAGTTTTCGAACAAGTGAGCGACAGGGGTACTATACTCTTTTTTCTATTAGAACATATTTATAAGGATATTAAGGCTGAAATTTGTCACATTTTAAGAATATTTTTAGAATAAACCCGAGGCTGAGAGTTTGAAAAGGACTTAATTTCAGTTTGCATGTTGAAAATTCGTAAATACAGCACAATTATATGTTTTGACTTAACCGTATAAAATTATTCCTTTCCCCAAACGGCGCTGGAGACAGATCTAGACACAGAACACTGGCAATTAAAACGCCAGTACATTCTAAAGTGAAAATACCATAAGCTATAATTATAATTAAGAAAAATTTAAGAATATGTTCAGCCTAAAATCGACAGAAAAATGAGATTATTCAGCCTTGGCCAGAAAAACAACATTCTTATAAAACAAAGAGTGTAGGAAGCCTAAACACTGGCGTTTTTGAGCGAAATCGAGAGCGTCCCTTTTCCATTTTAATTTTCCATGACGCTTCCAAATTTGTATTGCTAAGTACCTTAAGTTTTATAAAGAAACGTTCCCCGAAAATTTGGACAAAACCACTGTCCAGGAACGCCAAAAAATTACACTTCTGGTTGAGGTGGGTAGTGGTAGGTAAATTAAGGACACAACTTACTTTATAGTAGTTGTTCTTCCAGAATCCTGGTCGGTTCTTGGAGGGGTTAGCGTTCCTCAAAAATTCCAGAAGTCTTTTCTTTTCACCAGCTTGTTTGAGTTGCTCAGGTGCCATGAAAATCACTCGGTCGTCATCTTTGCAGTGGTCGACAAAGAAATCTGCAAGTTTTAGATGACATTTCCTTTTCTCCTCATTACCAACGAGAATGGTTTCTTGAACAACCTGTGAAGACAAAAAGAGAACTATTGGTGTACCAAATGTAAGTGCACTTAAATGCACTTAAATAATGAAAATGTCATCATCATCATCATCATCATCACAGTCGCCATCGCTACCGCCAACACCCCCACCATCGCCACTACCACCACCAACCACCATCATCATCATCATCATAATCATCATTATCATCACCATCGCAGTCGCCATCGCTATCGCCAACACCACCACCACCATCTGCATCATCACCACCACCACCATCATCATCATCATCATCATCACCGTCGCCATCGTCAACACCCTCACCATCGCCACTACCACCACCACTACCATCATCATCATCATAATCATCATTATCATCACCATCGCAGTCGCCATCGCTATCGCCAACACCACCACCCCCATCTGCATCATCACCACCACCACCACCATCATCATCATCACCGTCGCCATCGTCAACACCAACACCATCACCAGCTGCCACCAACAACATCATCATCATCATCATCATCGCAATCGCCATCGCTATCGACAACACCACCACCATCACCACTACTACCATCATCGCAGGTCGCCATCTTTCTCGCCAACAACACCACCATCACCAGCTACCACCACCGCCATCATCATCATCATCATCATCATCGCAGTCGCCATCGTTATCTCCACCACCACCACCACCACCATCATCATCATCATCATCTCCATCGACATCAACACCTCAACCACCACTATGGGACTGTCTTGGGGAAAGAACTTTAACCCTTTTTCCTGTGCATTTTCCTTAGTACTCCAATTCCCCACACCAGAAACTATACATGAATGGGTACAAGTTTTAGGTGCAACGATCTCTGGGATCGTTTGGGTGGACAAGCGTTACTTAACAATTATTCCTCAAGCCAAGATAGACTCTGAGTCAATAGCCCATGAGGCTATTGACTCAGAGGCCATGAGGGCGAGAGGAATAATTGTTTGAGTGTAATCCAATTAGTTGGTCAAAAATATCAAGAATAAAAAAAATTTAGCTACTTAAAGCTAAACTTTAATCCTTTTTGCCGCCAAAAAGCGCGCGCTTTTCGCTACAAGTAGGCTATAACATAAAGCCTAGAAGTAGCTCAACCAATCAGAACGCAGCATTGATAATAGACCACTAGTTTGATTTTACTAATTATAATAATAATAATTAATAATTTATGAACTTATTGTGCGCAGCTTAACATGAGAATGATCAGCTGCGCATTACAACTACATTACTTAAAAGAAACAAATAAAATATAATGCATTAAAAAAATAAAAAATAAAAAGAATATATATGCATGCAAGTAAGAACTGAATATAAAATTATTCACCAATATAAAGTTTTAAAAAGATAAGTCTTAATATGCGCCTTAAAACTATTCACATTAGTAATCGCACGAAGTTCTTTTGGAAGAGAGTTCCAGAGCCTTGTCGCTGCTACCGTAAAAGCTCTATCACCTAACGTCTTCGATCGAGCAGCTGGCATAGAAAGTAAAATACTATCTGAAGATCTAAGGTTATATAACGACGATTTAAATGTTAGTAAATCGCATAGATATTTAGGAGCAAGGCCGTGAATTGCTTTGAACGTAATAAGCAGTATCTTAAATTCTATCCGGGCTTTAACAGGAAGCCAATGCAGACCACGAAGAAGGGATGAGATGTGGCAAACAAACTAGCCTGGCTGAGGCAGGCAAAACTCTCTGCAATTTGTTAAGCTGGTAGTTGGGCAGCCCATACAAAAGACTGTTACAATAATCAACACGAGATGTAATAAATGCATGGACAAACATTTCCGTTGATTCTCGAGACAAATACTTGCGAATGCGTTTGATATTATGCAAATGATAAAAGGCAAAACCACATAACTTGCTAATATGAGTTGACATAGTGAGCTGCTCATCAAACCATGAGCCTAGGTTTCTAGCTACTGTTACAGGACAAACATCAGTCGACCCAACCCTAATGCAATTGATGTTAACCTTGGCCAGCTGCTGCCTAGTACCTATAATTAAAAATTCTGTTTTATCATCGTTTAGCATAAGATTATCTGAAATCATCCAACTCCTGATGTCACTGATACAGTCAGTCATGGACTTGATGGCAAAATCAGCATTCGCAGATCGATTGGGGCTGAATGATACATACAACTGTGTATCGTCCGCGTAGCAGTGAACTTGTGGGAGGTGGCGTACAACGATCTGAAACAGCTTGCGCGTGTAGATAGTGAAAAGCAAGGGGCCCAAACAATCCTTGAGGAACACCTTGTTTTAAAGGAAACTGATCTGAGAGACTACCATTTACAGAGACACGCTGGAACCGGTCAGATAGATACGATTTAAACCAGGCAAGCGCATTGTCAGTTATTCCCAAATCAGACTCAAGACGACCAATCAGCTTATCATGATGTATCGTGTCAAAAGCTGCACTTAAATCTAATAATACAAGCAAGGTGACATGTTGCTCATCCATAGACATCAAAATATCATTTTTAACTTTAAGTAAGGCCGTCTCCGTGCTGTGTTGCTGTTTATACGCCGATTGAAGCAGAGAATGTAAATTGTTGGCAGTCAGATGCTCCATAAACTGCTCAGCCCCAGCCCTCTCCGACAATTTAGAAATATGAGAGAGGTTACTCACTGGACGGAAATTTTTGAACGCAAAGTCCAAACCAGGCTTCTTGAGAGATGGTAACACAAGCGCCTCTTTCCAGGCCTCAGCAAATCGACCGATGTCAAAAGAGAGGTTGATCAACTTAGTGATAACTGGCAATAGAACATCCAGCAACTTGAGAACAATCGGAGTGGGAATGGGCTCGAGTTGACAAGATTTACCCGCTGCTCTACTAATCAACATGCGCACTTGTTCTTGAGAGAGAGTCCTGAAACCGGTAAACTGTTCTTTCAGGCAAGTAATGTCAGTAGCAGGTAGAGATGTTACGGATGGTGTAGATAAATTAGCCAAAGACGCGTTTATATTCTCAATCTTCTGTGCAAAGAAATTTCCAAAATCATTGGCAAGCTGAACAGTGTCAACACGAGGAAACGATGCAGTGTTGGTGTCACACAACAGGGACTTTGTAACATTAAACAATTTTCTCTGATCAGAACTGTTTTGCTGGATATGATTGGTGTAATAATCACAGCGAGCTTGGTTCATCAAGTATATTGCATGGTTTTTCTTCTTTTTGAAAACACTTAGATCCTGTGCTGATTTAGAATAGCGCCATTTCCTCTCAGCTCTCCGCCTAGCCTTAATAGCATCCTTAATTTTGTGGTTAAACCAAGGCACACGCTTCCTATTAGCAACAGACTTAGTTCTCAGGGGGGCATATTTATCAAGTAACGACGACAGTGTGGAGTTGTAGCAGGAGACCATCATATCCAAATCCGTAAAAACATTGGTACACAATTCAGACGTCGTCAAATCAGCTCTGATTGTATCCATGTCAATAGATTTTAGCTCCCTGTAACTGATTTCCTTAGCAGCTGTACAGGGTTTCACTGAATCAAGTTGACACGGTACTGCGGCATGGTCAGAGATAAACCGATCAATCATTGGGGCAGACTTAATAACCTGATCATATTGCCTTGTGATCACCAAGTCCAGGGAGTGGCCACCCACGTGGGTAGGACCAATGACATGCTGTTTTAGGCCAAGCGACGCCAGCAAATCCAAAAATTCACAAGCATCAGAATCGTTCATGACGGTCACCCGTCATGATAAGCGGTTCTGGTGTTAGAATGATACTCTCCATGTATGAAGCAAAGTCATCAAAAAACCTTTTCAGAGACACCGGATGCAGATTAGAGTAGGGTGGACGATAGATAATTGACAACCTAGCGCGAAACGAGTTGGTATTTAAGCTCCATTCCGAGAACTCGAAAGAGGTTTTCTCACCCGCATTAATTTTCGACACATCAATGTTTTCTCTGAACAGCAAACCCGTACCACCACCCTTGCGGCCAGACCGATTATGGTGTAGAAACTTGTGTGTTTGAGGTGGAATAAACTCCAGTTTTGCCGCAGTGTCATTAGCAGTAAGCCATGTCTCGGTGAAAGCAAACAGATCAGCCCCTGATTTATAGATATAATCCCAAAGGTCAGCTGACTTCGATTTAACTGAGCGAACATTTACTGAACATAACACCAGAGGTGAAAATGAAGATTCTTGAACAACAGCTGAGTCCTTTCTCCTTTCAACATAGGTTAAATTATGCAGATTCACGCCTCGGCAAGACAACGGGCGTGAACGAAAAGGGAAGGATGAATTTGCATAGCGTTGGATTCTTCGATTCCGACCTCCTCTTCGACCTCTGAATTATGATTGGTTGATGGTATTCAAGTTAACCATTAACCAATTATAAGTAACGCTTGTCAGCCCAAACGATCCCAGACCTCATTGCGCTGAAAGCTTAATATACCCAATGTCCGTATAGTATCTGAAGTGAGGAATTTGACATAACACAGATTATCCAGACTCGCGGACGACCTCAAAATGGCCAATACCAAAAAGTTAATTGAAATGAAAGCTGAATGAATTGCCACTATGCATGAGAAAAGAGGTATCAAACTTAGCCTTGTATTAACTTAGGGGCGTTCTCTAACTAGAATGAAATCCTCTTACCTCTTGTATGGAAGCGTGGAAAAACTCTAGTCTTTCTTCTTCTCCTACGCTTGGAGTAATCCTTAGAAATGGCTTCAGCGTTCTTCTTACTTCCGCCCACATCATCATCGGAACTGGTTCTGTTAAATTGTCACTCAGAAGGTATTGAAGTTCAGTTTCACTTAATCCACCTCTGCTGCAGGCCAGGAAACCTAACATCTTCAGAAATAAAATCGAAAATAATTCATTCTAAGACAACGAGTAATTAAACTGTTCTTTTAAAATAGAACTCACTAAAAGAACAAATTATAATATTATATAGGCAGATGAGTACACATAGTATAGATATGATGACCTACGGCCAAACCCTGTTGACAAGGACACTGAGAGGGGTATAGAAAGTGTCCGTATTAACTGGCTGTCCGTATTAAGCCGGGTTGAATTTAGAGAACGTCTAAGGGCTTTCTTACCCCAGGGACAAAGCAAACTGTCCTTAATAACGAGGTGTCTGTATTAAGCGGGTGTCTGTAAAGCGGGGTTTGACTGTAAGCTGACCGTACTTTACTTAACCATGGTGTTATTTACACGACGCAAGTTTCGTTAAATTAAATTGAGAATTTATAGTGAAAAGGAATTTAAAAACTGAATTTTTACATAGGGCTCTAGCGAAAATCAAAATGTTACGCTCGAGATATGCCAATTCAAATAAAACCTCTTCAGCAGCGCCTTTACAAAGGCTGACACGATAACAACATTTTATAGTATAAAAACAAAATGTGATGTAGAAACTATACGTCGATTTTTGTTTTGATGACTGATCAGATAGTGTAAAGTTACCCAACAGAACGGCAGAAAGAAAACTAAGGGACGGCAAAACGTCTGTGTGTGACAAAGGTGACAGAGCTTCTACCTCTATGTTTTGTTGCGATCTCCACTTATTGTGTTCTCGCCTTTTACAAAAAGATAAGTTAGGGGGAAGTTTGGCAAAACATTTGTTCAAACATAACTTTTGTCACACAAGGCCAGTTTGCTGTCTTCTTCCTCTGCCGTGCAGTTGCGTAAGATCACTGGTGTTGGAAGTTGTTTTAGGAATGAAACGAAAACGACAGCTGGTTAATGACTTTAATTCATGAAATCTTCCACACTTGAAAATGTGTCACTTTTCCTTTAGCTGGGTCTAGAAACGAAAAAAGACGCACCTTTTGAACATTGTTATTTTCATCCTCGTTGATCAGTCTGTTGATTATGAGCTGCAAAAGTTCCTTTATCGTGGCTGGTAAACGTTTAATGTGATGCGTGATCGTTTCAAAGACTCCGAAAACGCGAAGTTCCTCACAAGCCAAAGATAACCACAGCGGGTTAGAAGCTCCCGGTGAAGCCATCAACAGTTTCATCTGTTCTTTGTCCAGTTTCTAGAAAACAACAAAAGGAAGGAAATTAGTTACAACTTCTCACAACCTGTCCAACCTTCAAGATTATTAAAACGTTCGATAGTGGCGGGGATTGGAGAGGGGAAGACGTATCAACAGAACTGCCCCTGGGAAAATCGCGAGGGTTCGCGTGGTGTCGAATTGCAATGTCGGACATTTGGGGGGAAGCTATCCTTTCTTTACTGGCCATAACTGTGTTGCGCAGAAAACAGGGTAAAAATTCGTTTCCCAAAAAAGCCGTATCGTGCAAAAACAAACAAACACTGAGCCATTCAAAAGCAAAATCTCAAAACAGCTAGACTAGCACTGACTGTAAAGGGCGGCCATCTTGGTTTCAAGAGCACCAAATCTACCTAAGCGGAGGGGATGCGAGCTGTGAGGAGGCAAGACCCACCGCTTCAAACCCTGACCTAGATGACTGCGCGTTGCAGTGAGCACTAAATCTCGAAGGTCTTCCGCCAAAAAAATAGCTAGGGAGCTGTAAACAGACTACAAAATGGACAAAAGCTTGTAGCGCAATGGTTAATCTCTTTACGGATGTGAAGTTCTAGTTTATGGTGGCATAAACTGTTGTTCATAAATCTGAGATTATGAATGCAGGCGAACACACATCGTGAACACTTGGACGCGAAACTACATGGGGCGTCGAACCTATGTGCAGCTTTCCCCTCGACGTTTTTGGGAAGAAATTAAATGCCACGCAAGGAGTACTTAAATACTAGATTCAGTGTCGCGCTTCAAGGTAACCGTGACAAGAATAATACACCATAGATTTTACATAAAACTTGTGGTTTTACTCTCGGTAGAGTCACTTTTCAGGGACTATAACTGACGAATGGATTTTCAATACTACCTTGTTGTACTTTCCTAAAGTGCGTTTGACGATTTCTTGACGGGCTGACTCATTAAGCTCTCCTACATGAAGTGGCACAGGGGATGGGGTACGGTGTTCACTCGACAGCAGGACTGCAGAGTGACTGCCTGTCACAGCGCTGATGACACAGCGAACGTTGCGTGGAAACACACTTGGCAACCAATCCATGTGTTTTACATATTCAGCGTCCGCTAGCTTTAGAGGAAACAAACAATAAGTGTAACGTACGAATCGAAAAGAAAAGTTACCTGCACTGTTTTGTGCTTACTTCTCATAATATGCACTCTTTTAGAGATCACAGACAGTCTAGGCCACCAGTGTAAATATTTCATTGAAACCCCCAGCTGCAATACATGCTAGGGTCCTTTGGTAGATTTAGCCAAAGTAAACGCGCGATCAAGTTCTCTCTTTGCGTTGCGTTGTATTAACCTCGTCCCCAGGATCTCTCTCCTAGCCGTCTCGCTCCGTAGGCACGGGTAGGAGAGAATCCTGAGAACGAGGTTGGCGCTGTCTTTGTTTAATCTTCCTACTGTTTCAGTAGGACACACGCATAAATAAATCTAAACATCAAATTACCTGATTGATTGCATCGATGACTATGATGAAAACCTCTTGTTTTTCTGCAAGTTCATTCAAAGCTTTCTTCATCTTTTCTTTGAGCATATCAGTGCTCATATCTTGACCAGCCGCAAGATTGTCGGGTTGCACTGTAATAGCAAAATAAAAAAAATTAGGAAACAAAAGAACGAATAATGCACAACAGAGTTTAAAGGGATATTACTTAAAAGAACGTGGAACGAAGAACGGGAAAATAAAAGACGGAAACAAAGCCTAACTTAAAACTAAGCCCTCAGTAACTCCCTCACCAACTCTCTGTTTTGGTCCCGTTTTTTCATTTCCACGTTTCCCGTTCAACATTCATTAAGTAACATCGGAGCCTAAAGACTTCTTTTCGCGCTTTTTCAAGAAACTACAAGCAGCCTCTTCTACCTAAATTCCACCTAATCGTAATCCGTGTTTACTAGCATTTCGTAAGTCCTATTACCATTATTAATTATTACGCTAATGACTAGCGCATACAATATTGTGTTTAACTGCCCGTTAGTAACAAGCGCGCACTCTCGGCTGTTTCGTGTTTGATTGTTGCGTTAGTAACTAGCTCTTCCTTTTTAGGTTTGATTGTCACATTAGTATTGACCAGCGCGCGCACTCTAGCTTACGTTTCTTTGTCACGTTAGCCTCTGGCTTTTTGTTGTTGTCTTTCTTTGTTCTCAGTCTAGATTGTCTTTGATTGTATCGCTACCAAATAGAGTATGTAGTGCCCTCCCTAGTTTATGTTTGTTACGTTAGAAACTAACTCGCTCTCTTTAGGTTTGATTGTCACATAACTGACTTGCGCGCGCACACTCTAGCTTGTGATTAACTGCCTCGTTAGTGAGAAGCGCGGACTCTGTTTGCTGTTTGATTGTTACGTCAGCAACTTGCTCTCAGTTTAGGTTTGATTGTCCCATCATTGACTAAGGCACAAGTTTTGCCACACTAATGAGTCGGGTAACTTTCTTTTTTGTGTTTGATTGCTTCGTAAATGACTAGCGTCCATTTTGTTTGGTGTCTAATTGCAACTTTAGTGATTATTTCAGAAAGGCCTCCACCAAGAATTACAATGTCTCCCTGATTTAAAATGTATCGCAGATGATGTTCTCATTCATGGAACGTGTGAGGCTTATCATGACAGCAATTTGGATGCATTCATGCTTATATGTCAGCAGAAAGCTATCAAGCTCAACGCCGAGAAGTTAGAGTACAGGCGTAAAGAGGTTCCATTTCATGGGCACCTGTTAACCACAGAGGGTCTCAAGCCAGATCCAGAGAAACTAAGAGCAATCGTCGAGATGCCACGCCCAAAGGAACGAGATGATATTTTACGCCTGAATGGAATGGTCACATATCTTAGCCGTTTTCTACCTCACTTGTCTGATGTAATGAAACCTATACGAGGTCTTACCCATAAAGATGCAGCATGGTGTTGAAATGACCTGTAAGAGAAGGCTTGGCATGGTGTCAAGGAACTGATTGTATCAACATCCGCTCTAGCCTACTACAAGCCCACTGAAGTGCTTGAAATCCAGTGTGACAGCAGCCAGAGTGGTTTTGGCGCAGTTTTAATGCGGAACGGGCACCCAATCGCCTACGCTAGTCAAGCCTTAACGGAGACGGAATATGGCTATGCGTAGATTGAAAAGGAGATGTTGGCAATCTTGTTTTCAGTTAAAATGTTTAATGACTTGACGTTCCGGAGAAGAACTGTTGTCCACACTGATCACAAACCACTTGAGTCAATCTTTACAAAACCGCTCCATCGCGCTCCTAAGAGGTTGCAAGAAATGTTGATCCGTTTGCAAAAGTACGATTTGGTGGTCCAGTACGAGAGAGGAAGCAGAATGTTCTTAGCGGACACGCTTTTTAGAGCTTATCTTCCCTCGGGTGCGCAGATTGAGTCAGAGTTTGAAACGATCAACATGATGAATTATTTGCCAATATCTGAAGCCAGGCTACAGATAATTCAGCGAGAGATAGAACAAGATGCGTTGCTTCAGGTTCTAAAGACAGTAATTCAGCATGGCTGGCTTGAAGACAAGAGTACCCTGCCGCTTCCAGCCTCTCCTTCTTTTGATATAAGAGAAGAACCGCCCGTTTTCAAGGGGGAAAGGGTAGTGGTAACCCAAGGCTGCTAGAAGTGGTCTTCTAAAAAGTATTCACACTTCGCACCTTCGCCTTAATGGTTGAATTAACAGAGCGCGTGAATGTTTTTATTGGCCCGAGATGACAGGCGAGATCAAGAACTACGTCTTAACATGTGAAGCCCGCAGAGAGTACGAACAGGGTAAAGAAAAGAAACCCTCATCAGTCACGAAACAACTAGTCGGCCGTGGCAGTTCGTTGCAGCAGACCTATTTGAGTTAAATGGAAAGAGTTACTTGGTGACTGTGGACTATTTTAGCGATTTCTTCGAGTTCGGCCATCTCAGGAGTACATCCTCGGTCTACGTCATCAAAGAGCTAAAAGGTCATTTCGCGAGACATGGTATTCCCGAGCACTCGTTACTGATAACGGGCCACGGTTTACGGTGGTCACTTGCGCAATCTCTATTTCGCGTTCTGGTTAATGACTTGTGGGCTCAATGTTATTTGGTTCAGTTACACTAATGACTCGCGCACAATTTGGTTATTATTTGATTCTTTGACTATCGAGCTCTCTGTTTAATTGTTATGCTAGTGACTAGCATGCACAGTTTTGTGACTAGCGCGTTCTTTCTTTTTCGTATGACTAGCGCCTCTATTTTGTGTTGATTACTACGTTAGCGATTAGCACAAACTCTGTTTTGTGTTTGACTGCTACGTTACTGGGTCGAGCGCATTTTGTTTAGTGTTTGATTGTTTAGTTACTGAATAGGGCGCTTTATATTTCGTGTTTGATTCTTACGTTAGCGCGCACTCTCTTAAGCCCCCCATTGTTACGTTAGTTACACGGCGCTCTATCCATGCTTAGTTTCAGCCAATGAGCTTCCAGCATTTCCCACAGCGCAAAAAGTTGAAACATTTAAACACAACAAGAGGTAAAGAATCAAACCTGCTGGATCGAAGCCTTTGAGCCACCGCACAAGCTTCTCGAAAAGTTTGTGAGGAACCATTGATCCAGGACCAGCGCCAACAAAATGGTAGAACAGTGGCCATCCAAGCTGGTGATAAATTAATTAACAATCAGTCAACGCATTATTTTGTTCTTTTGTTTTAGTTTGGCATAATGGTAAATCCTATCTAATAAGGTGAAACGTTTACCATTTAGCTCCACTGTAATACCTACGAAAAACTCTATTAGTCATACAATGCCTAATCTATTATATGTGGACTGATACGTATGTGCCCTTTATGGAAGCAAGTGGCGTGGCGTCATTAGCTCTCGAGAAATTTTTACATGTAATCATAACTATAACAAATTCTCAAATCTGACTGCCCGTAATGGGACAGTACGCGCAATCGCACGCGCGATTTTAAATGGCCTTTTTTCACTGCTAGCAAAAACACTCTCCGAATCATTCTTGTGTTTTTTAAATTATAAAAGCCTATTATATAATAAATTTTGTTATATTTATGATTAATTAGTAAGAGAACTTCGTGTCGTCCAGTTCGGTCTGTAATCATACTCGTGCATGATTAAACAAATTGGACTCGTGCAACGCCGCGGTCGCCCGATTTTGTTCATTCCTCGTATGATTACAGTCCGAATTGGACTCCACTGAGTCCCATTACAATTATTTATTGTCTTTCGCAAGCTCTAAGCGACAAGCTTTTTAATTCCCTTCTGTTTAATCCTTTGCACAAGCGGTATGGCTCTGTGTCTTCCGTGAATAAGTGCGAAGTCAATTTAAGGAATAAGCGCGCTTTTACCACAAGGCGCCCCCACGCCATCCGTACTCGCAATAGTTCTATCCAATACAATGTCAGTAAGGCAATGATGTAAATAGTCCCACATTTTGTATTTCTGTCTATCCATACATTAGTATGGGCTCTAATTGTTACTTGCTAAAAACAGTTACTGGCCTTTGTAATAATTGTATCTACAGTCTATAGGGAGGTTCACATTAATCAAGTTTAGGTGTGGTTTAAAAAATGGACTGTAAAGGATGCTACAGGTTTGTATATTCTCCGATTGGGTGGTGCACATTTCGTTGATGCTGCCTTCTTTAGGGATGACAAATGGCATCTTTATGAGGAAAGTTGTTGCTCGCTATTGCCCAAGCAGCCTCGTTTCATATCAAGTATACCATCGACGAACCTCGTTTCTAATCAAATATACCATCGAATCGATGGTATATTGCTCGCATCTTCCAAATATGGTAAGCCCTGGTTGGTTATGAAGTATTAGCCGGAGGAATGGAGCCAATCAGAAGCGGAGAATTATTCTGAATGAATAATGATTGCTCTTGAATGCAAATAGTTAACTGAAACTTAAAGCAATTGCTAACATATACACGCGCAAGGTTTAACAACCCATGGTCTGCTCCGATTATATTTAAAATTTACGAGTAACACCGTTGTCGAGGTCACACTATAAAACTGTGTGAAACTCTTTTTGGTTAGAGAGAGACGAGCTAAACAAGGTTAATAGAAATGCGCATGTATTAGAAGCAAACATGTCCTTAGTACCCTCAAGTTGATTTTTTGCCGATAGACAATGATTTATCCGTACGCTCAATTTTTTTGTTTCGTTTACAGGGGAAGAAACTAAAATTACTCT
Source organism: Porites rus (assembly GCA_964035705.1). NCBI lineage: Eukaryota > Metazoa > Cnidaria > Anthozoa > Scleractinia > Poritidae > Porites > Porites rus. The sequence goes on along the minus strand of OZ038002.1, from coordinate 22,380,268 downwards.
ATATCCTACCACTCCTGATTATCGAAATGCTTACAAACCTTTTTCATCTGCAAAGTGCAATGAGACATCAACGCGGACTTTCCAGATCCTGCGGGCCCTAGTACCATCAGTGGAAGAAGGCCCTCTGTATCGGCCCCATCGGAAAGGGTGCCATTTTGAACATATTCCATGATCGTGGAAACCTCTGCATCTCGTCCCAAGACAAGCTGACCTCGTAGCTCAATGAAGTGGTTATGCATTGAAAGCTCTGTGCAAACAAAATAAAAGACAATTGAAAAAGTCAGAGCAGAATACAACCAAATCCTTAACCAAGTAAGTGGAGGAAAGGTTGCTAAAGAATAAGTCCTGGAGCATAAATACGAGAAAACCTGTTTGGATGACTAAAAACAGTTGCCCCTCTTGAGGTGAAGTGCTTTGAAAAGACACTACCTTGTTCTCGAGGGTGGGGTCTTTTAAAGGTGGCACTCATTTGTTCTTTTGACTGGTGTATAATTTGGAGCCATCTTTTAACAAGTATCCTTAAAACATTCACTTGAAGCTTCCTGAAGAAATGAAAGTTAACTAATACCTGAGACTTTGACTTACTTACCCATCTCTTCTGCTGACAGCTGTTGTTTCACCTCAGGAACTGATCTACTTATAGCCGATTTAAAAAATTCCAGCACAGAATCACTAAAATTCTCCAGCTCTTTGAGCTTCACCTAAACTCGAAATCCAAAAACAAGAAATAATTTGGTGCTATTCTACGAAATGCAATGTGGTTATGATGAGCTCTCAACACAAGGGTTTGATTTACAAAATAAAACTCTTGCTGAGGGCTTATGGTAAACACATCGCCTGCAACAAAGTTGTATATAGTGTACATATAACAGAGAAGACACTCATTACTCCTGTCACATAAATGTAATGTTCTGACGAACAGTCCTTTCAAGTGCGCCACGCGCGTGCTGTTTTAGTTATGTTGCTCGCGCCTAGTTCAAATTTAAAACGTTCCGTGTACTTTGTATTTACGCGAGCCCGCTATTTACGTGTAGCGAGCGTTAAGTTCAGTTGGGTGATGTTACACGGGACGATTCGCAACGACGGTTTTTGCGCAACACAACATTGCAATGTTGGAAAAATGTCCGCAACCATTTGAATCAATGTCGCAACAATGTTGCAACAATATGTTGCGCTAAAAATCGTTGTTGCGAATCGTCCCGTGTAACAACACCGTCAAACTCATTTTAAGCTGATAAGATCAGTTGCTAACCCGTTTATTGATAACCAGAAGGTGCTAACCAGATAAACAGAACTTGATAACCGGAAAACGAGACTGCATGCGTAAATGTGAACTATTTTGTCTAAATACGGAGGCAGTCATAGAAGAAAGTGTAAAGTCGATTTTGTTGCTGTATTAGGTTACTTTCTGTTCATTTTCTACGTTAAAACAACATCTATATTTTAGATCAAATTGTACGTGTAATTAAAATACGATTCTCACTTCGTATTTGCTCTATTTGGCGTCTTTGGTCAACGAAACACTTAATTTATTTTAATTTATATTGTAAAAGAGTGACAGACTGCAGCAGGAAAAGATCACATTACGCCTAATGTATTTGTAAGATAAATAAATACACAAACATTAACTGATATTGGAAGTTTAATACCATACAAATATTACCTTTGGCCTTCCGGTTGATTCGTCAATTCCGTCGTATTGACAGGAGTAATCAAAAACTTGTCCGGGAAATTTCTGTCTCAATTTGTCCTTCAGTGCCTTGGAAAATAGTATGCCAGTTCTTAGCATATATGTAAGTATTGAGAACTCACTGTTTATGACCGTAATGTCAAAATAGGCCATTTTCACAATGACTTCAGTACACTACTACGACCAAAATCCTTCAGGGTTTTGCCTCTTTGTGCAAATTAGGGCCTTTGCCATTTAAACCTCACTAGGATTACCAAATTTAAATATGAAAGGAAGAACGAAAAGGATTCTGGTCATAGTAATAAAGTGGCGCCATAGTGGAAATAGCATTATTAAACTTACCTTCATCTGTGCTTTGTTCAGAGGATGAGTATCCACAAATGCTCTAGTCATCTCTGGAGGTAGGTCTTTTATAAAGTCAGCCCTTCTTATAAGAAATGCAGCATTTTGATTGTGCATTCTATATGCTGCATGGATGATCTCCATATGGGTTATTGAAACAGGAAATATCCATTGGTATTCTTCTTGAATCTCCTGTGATATTTCAGATGAGGTTGAGATCCACCCATATCTAATACATAAAAAAGCAAACTTCAAACAACAATTGTTTGTTCAGTGTCACACTTCCCTCAAAATGATTTATCTTTAAAAACTCCTTCCCTCTGAAGTGCCATTGAAATTCCCTTGGGCTACACACTGTTCCATGCATCATGCCATTCAGAGTGTGGGAAAAAAACAAACAGTAGCAGGTACATTGCTTAGCAATACAATAGCAAATAGGAGAGGGAGGAAAATAAAGAACCAGCTCTTAACTTTTACATCTCCCAATTTCGTCTCTTTGCCTCTTTCCCCCCTAGATATTGCATTTACAGGGTTACAGGGGCAATCCCCTCACTTTAATATAAGTTACTCCACAAAAGGCATTCACATTAGCAAAAGTTAACAGGTAGACTACACCCACACCCCTGCACCCAATTCAGACCGCACCCTTACACCTTCAGAATTACGAGAGGGGAAGAATGGGTAGCTCCTACAGCACACACACACACAAAATAAATAAATCAGTTAGTTAATACCTTTCACCCAGCATGTTCAAGAAAAAGGGTTCTCCATCTGTCTCCTCTGAACAGTGATTGATTTCACCTAGGCATGTTCTGATGGTCGCTTCTGTTGTGGAATCTTTAGGAACTCCCCATCGAAGGTCACACTCAATCAAATGGATCAGCCTTTCTTCACACCACTCACGCAATGCAGGGACAACCTTAAAGTCAACAGTGATGATAAACAATGACAGCAAAATAGCAAACCATTCTTTCATTACCTCTCCTAATCACTTTTTTTTAATCAGATATTTCATCTACAATGACATATGCATAAAATTATCTGTGTTGTACAGCTGTTACTTTAGAACATGCATTGCTATCGTTTTATCAAAATGCATTACCGCCCCCTCCCCCCCACCACCACTACCACCAATACTATGTTAAAACTGTCATTGTCTTATTTGATTTTAAATCAGTATTGCAAGGCATAATTAGAATCATTTTAATCCCCAGATGAAAAAAATCGGCATTAAACTCCAATTCAAGGGCAGATCAATGTACAGAGCTGGAAACAGCCCTTGATTCATCAACAAAAAAGCACCAAGTTTATTGTGGGTTTCTCACAGTGTACCTGTAACATGAATTTAAAGGTAGATTTCAGGAAAAAAAGGTGGGTTTTGAAAGAACAGTTGAACCTCACTACAACGGCCACCTTGGGGACAGAAGAAAGTGGCCATTGTAGAGAGGTTGAAACAAGAGTGAATGTATTGACTATCTGCCAAAAAAGTGGCCATTGTAGAGAGAGAAGGCCGTATTGGAGAAGTGGCCATATAGACTTTAGTGGAGGTTTGTCTGTACAAAGTCGACAGATGGTAAACTCATATGTGAAGTCACCAACCAATAAATATAAATATATAGCCAACTTGTGTTTGTGCATTGCTATGCGATACACGTGTGTAGCACACGCGACAAAACTCGAGAGTACTATTTATAATACAACCAGGGGTTCTTACAACCAAGGGTTCTTACAACCAGGGTTCTTACAACCAGGGGTTCTTACAACCAGGGATTCTTACAACCAGGGATCTTACAACCATGGGTTCTCACACCCACGGGTTCTTACAACAAAGGCTTCTTACAAAACGGGGTTCTTACAAGCAGGGGTCTTACAACCAGGGCTTCTTACAACCAGGGGTCTTACATCCAGGGGTTCTTACAACCAGGGCTCTTACAACCAGGTGTTCTTCCAACCAGGGTTTCTTATATCCAGGGGTTCTTACAACCAGGGGTCTTACAACAAGGGGGCTTACAACCAGGGGCACCTACAACCAGGGGTTCTTACAACCAGGGGTCTTACAACCAGGTGTCCTTACAACCAGGGGTTCTTACAACCAGGGTTCCTAAAATTAGGGGTTCTTACAACCAGGGGTTCTTACAAGCAAGGGTCTTCCAACCAGGGGTTTTTACATCCAGAGGTTCTTACAACCGGGGGTCTTACATCCAGGGCTTCTTACAACCAGGGGTCTTAGAACCAGGGGTTCTTACAACTAGGGGTCTTACAACCAGGGGCTCTTTCAACCAGGGGTTCTTACAACCAGGGGTCTTACAACCAGGGGTTCTTACAACCAGGGTTCCTAAAACCAGAGATTCTTAAAACCAGGGTTCTTACAACCAGTGGTTGTTACAAGTAAGGGTCTTACAACTAGGGG
>OZ038002.1:22290826-22370826 GCA_964035705.1 Porites rus | reverse complement strand
TTAAAGGATCGGTTTTAAAGGTACGTTGAGAAATCATTTACTGTAAAGCTTTTAAAGTTGTGGGTTTTGTGATTCATGTTATGACACAACACGCGTGTCCATTTCTCACTGATTTCTTCAAGTTCAAACACGTGACACCTATTTTTTTTTAGTAAGCCTATGTGAAACGTCGTCCATTTACATTCTACACCCCCAGGATCAGTTCTTTCCGTTCGCAAGAATAGTTTCTCCTTTACATGAATTCCGACCATTGATGTTGCTCACATAATCCTTTTCCCTCGAAGGAGGGGTATCTGATGGGGCTGTCTACCTGTCTGTCTAAAGGCGCTTTCCATTTGTCCAAACTGACTGGCCAGCCCAATCCCATCGTAATGAAAATTTAATTTTTAACAAAACTAACAATCCAGATCAGTAAAATCCTAAATATTATGCCCAAAGGAGATGGTTGTTCAGCGAAACCTCTTGGAAAAAGCCTATTTTATTGCCAAAATGTTATGACTTTTGGAAAGCGCCCTAATTATGATAATTTTATACCATATCAAAAGACCTTAAATGATAAACAGCCTAGAAGTTGGAATTAATTTTGATTAATTCATTCATGTATTCTATATTATTTTAAAATCCAGGATAATGACTGGGGAAACTTCAAGATAAAGAATGTAAGTGTATTGATTTTATTGAAACTATGAACATCTGACTTCAATGTTTTGAGGAACATTTTTCTTTTCACTTTTTCAGGGTATCACACTGCTTATGATGGGATCTGTTGGTGAATTGCCGAAAGCACCTGCTGAGAAAACAGTGTTTGTTGAGGACATGACAGAAGCTCAGTTAGCATCTGCTGTGAGTGTTGTGTAATCCTTTAAAGGTGATGTTAAATGGGATGATTTGCAACGACGATTTTTAGCGCAACACAGTATTACAATGCTGGAAAAATGTTGTAACGATTCAAAACAATGTCCCAACAATGTTTCAACGCTGTGTTGCGCTGAAAATCGTCCTTGCGAATCGTCTCGTGTAACATCACTTTAAGTCTCAAGAGCAGCTAACATCAATTTTCTTGTCAGTCCTGTTATAAAGAAACCTGCATCAAGTGGATGCCTTTGGGGACTAGAGAATGCTTATACGGGGTGTCCACTTAACACGGTTTTTTAAGTTAACATCATATTAGCTGTCAAACATCAAATACCATCCAAATGAACAGTGAAAACATTTTGGATGTCCCAGAGACTTTGACATTTGCGTTTTTTATTTAAATTGACAAATCAAAGGTCTGTGAACATTGATAACAACTAAAATTTCAAGGGAATATCATTTAGGGCTTTTATTCCATTTATTTATTAAGTATCGCTTCTGTTCATTTGGCCTATAACCCATCCACATACAAATTCTCCACACTGATCTCCATACATTTCCTTTAAGAATAAGTTGAGAGAGGTTGATAAAAAATCAAAGCATTTTGTCTTTGGCGATCATTTTATTAATTTGCATAACTTTATCTCTTGACAATGTATGGAAATTGTTAGGGGAAAATTGGTATTGCTCACTATTGGCATTTAAAGGGGTAATACTCTTGTCCAAAAAGAATGTCTTAATTTTTCAAATACACCTGCAATAAATTGTGGTGGCAAAAGCTGAAGGAATGGACATGCTAAATGACAGAGGAAGGAACTTTTGAATTTTTAGGAGCTAGTTAAGTGATAAATTTAGTATGCACCAGCATTCTCTATGTTCATGTATATCATACAAAAATCAGACCTTGTACAATATATTCTGCGCTAGTGGAAATTAGATCATAGTTTAACTCTTTAAGAAGTTCTTACCCAGTAAATATTTTCTTGTATATTTATTATAATTGTATTACTTTGATGGATACTTTCTAGTATGACATGCCAACTGGGCTCAATAACCTGGGAAACACCTGTTACATGAATGCCACAGTGCAGTGTCTGCGGAATGTACCAGAACTAAAGGATGCACTCACAAAGTAAGAAGTTTTACCATAACATTGCTAGACTGTTCATTTGATGAAGGTAGTGATTAAGATGATACAGTGTGTAATTTTCAGACTTATGCTCTGGGGGCCCAAATACCTGTAACATTATCTTTGGTTTCAATTTGTCTTACTTTTTTACCTCTTTATTTCTCCTGTTTTGTATTTGCATGTTTTTTGTACCTATAATTATTTTTTAAACTCACTTGGAGTCACTTTGGGGGATACTGAAATAAAAACCATCACCATCATCGTCATTGTTGTCAACATCACCATCATTAAATTTTTATCATTATTAATTAGTGTATTTACAAAGGGTGAGACAAGAACATGTCTTTTTTGTGTTGCTATTTTTGCTGTGGCTTTTTAATTCTAATATTATTATTAGTTTTCTTTGTGATCACCTCAGAGTTGAGGATTACAAATATTTATTTATTAAACTATTTTAGATCAATAATTATTGCCCTACCCGTACCCAACACAAATTATGTAATGTGATGCATAAACCTTGTACATGTCAACCTTTTGTTTAACTTTTATTTAATAGATACAAGGCCGTTGGAATGTCAGCAGATTCAGCACACTTAATAACAACAGCACTGAGAGATCTTTACAAAATCATGGATAAAGCTCCAGAGACTTTACCTCCTATTGTTTTTTTACAGGTTTGACAGATACAAATTCTTTGGTGGTGCACAGAATAACAATGTTAAGCTAAAACATTCACAAAATTCATTTCAATTTCGTTTGGTCTATTGTCCCTTAACATTTTCCTAGGTTTGTTTATCTCTTATGGTATTTAAAGGCGATTCAATTCCAATATTTCATTTTGGTTGTTGTGGAGAGATTAAGAGTCAGGTTTACGGCAGACGTCAGATTCAAGTTGAGAATTTCTCAGAATGGAAAATAATCAGATAAAAGCTGTCCAGAATAATAATTCTTATGGATAAAATGGTCGTGAAAAGTCTACTTGTTTTTTAGTGGAAGTGATAAACAGTAAACAGAAAACTTGTTCACATGTTACAAATTCACATTTTGCAATTTGGTGTAAAATTTAATTTTTTATCTCAGGTAATTTTTATTTTTCCTTTGTTTTAATTTCATTAGCATACATTACCATACCCAAAAACAAAATAAAAACAAAAATTAACTGAGATGAAAAATTAATTACAAGTTACCTTAACACTACTCTTAATATCTCTAATAATAAAATGAACACACCACTGTAGTAGAGAATTAGGAAATTGTGAGTCAAACTAGGCTGACTTTTAGTTAAACCTGAAAAAGGATTTTACCTACATCATGTACACCATACATGTATAAGGACCTTTCAATGGTGGAGTTGGTTATTTTTTATATGAAAAGGTCCTCTGATCCCAGTTGTAATAAATTCTTCCAATTACCTTGAACTTGGTAACCTTGACAATACCATCACAATGACACTAAAACATTGTCTTTTTTAACTAGTTTTTTTTTTTAACTTATCTGTAAAAATGCTAAAATGAAGTCTTAAACCCAACAAAATACAATCTCTTTCTAGATTCTGCACAATGTTTTCCCACACTTTGCAGAGAAAACAGAACAAGGAATATATGCACAACAGGTAAACAACAACAATGACCCACCTTGGTGCGCAGTACACAACTTGCCTTATAAAGATTCATCTTGTACCTCAGTGCTAAATCCTTGTGAATGGTCCCTGAGAGGTGAAAAAAACTCGTGATCTGTTTTTGGAACTTTCTGTAAGACCTGTAGATTCTATTTCTATGTTTGGTATCTGCTAGTCATCTTCTTCTATGGATTTTGTAAAAACTTGACAATTAAAAAAAGAAAAGGGACTGACAGTTGCCAATAACCATATTTTCTTACAATAATGAACAACAGCATGTAATATATTTCACATATGGCATCAACATATTTTTCTGACAATAGTTTTCAACAATAATAATGCAATTATCAGTAGTAATCCCAGAGCTTGGAAGCAAATGTTCCTCCATAATCTTCCTTCATACCGGTAAATCTCACTTCATTTCACAGTACATGGATAACCCCACACCCCTCAGATTAAAAAAATCATCATCATCATTGTCATCATCATCATTATCACTACCTTAACATGTTGAAAATTTTTGTTGATATCACACCTCTCCCCAACTCTTTCTGTCACCCCATTAAACAACTTGGATTTCCCACATTTTTTAACTTGTTATTTGAAGAAGCAAATGCGCAGAATTGTGCTACTGATTTTTGTTTGTATCATGTAGGATGCCAATGAATGTTGGACACAGGTTGTTCGAATGCTGCAGCAAAGGTTACCTGGCATAAAATCCACAGAAAGTGGTGAACAAGCTGAAGCTGCTGCTGCTACTGCTGCAAAAGGATTCATTGATCAGTATTTTGGTAAGTGGCATGTTTGATCCTTTCATGCCTTCAACAAAGAAGCCACCTTTAAGTTTGGGGGAATTATTAATTTTTTTTATAACAGGGGTACATTATATATCAATCTGTTATCCCATGTTAATTCAACTGGGATGAAGAAAATTATTCTTATACCAAGGTTTTTATTACGTAGGGGGGTTAATTTAGAGGGGTGGGGGACTTATGGGGATGCTTTGCCTGAAGGTCCAATCTCTTAATTACCCTTTTATATACCATCCATTGAGAAATGCAGGTACCCCTTTAACAAACCTACTTGATAAGAACAGATAATGGCTAAAACAGAAAGTCTTCTTCAGGGTTGTCACTAAGATTTCAAGTTGCCGGGTAAACACAACAAGTAGGCGGGGAATCAAATGGCTAGGGATTTCCTTTGGTTCTATTTTTCTTCTATTTTCCAATAAAAGTAGCCGGGGGCCACTCTCTTAGTAGCCGGGGAAAATCCCCGGCCCCCGGCTCTTAATGACAACCCTGCTTCTTAACATTTTCTTATAAGTTGAAATGATATAGCCATAAGACACATCTGATGATAGATTTTCCTACCATTTTATATACTTTAGATCATGAACTCTCTACCCTTTGATTTAACTGATGCCTGAAAGGGGACACTTTCTGGGTGGATCCTCCCTGCATTAGCCATAATAGGGAGTATCCCCAGGGGGACATACAAATCACTCTATTTTGTCATCCTAAGTCTCGTAGAATGTGGGAATTGTCTTACTTACCAAAATAGTGCTAATCATATCAACAGATCCACATGGTGCTCAGACATTGTGACTGCAATCTTTTCTTGTTTTTCTTTCCTTACAGGAATTGAATCAGAGTCTGTGTATCCTTTGTCATTCACATATACAGTTATTTCGAGGTTGTCGGAAAAAAATGTGCATGGGACAATCCCAAATGCAATATGGGATATGATCAATATACTGTTCCTGGCGACTGTAGCTGTCGAACCTACTTTTGTTGCTTTCCTTTAGCACTTGCAAACTTATGTCCATGGCCTATATTGCTATTCTTTCAAATTTCTTTGAAGAACAGTTAACTCAAAACCGCCCATAATACCTATCGGGATTGTCACGTGCACTTTTTCCGACAACCTTTCTCAAAATATCTGTATTCAAAACTTATTGCAACAAGAGTTTGACAGATGACTACCTGAAATAACAATCATCATCTTGATAGCCTCAGAGGTGAAAATTGTTGTTGAAGGCACCTTCAGTTAGTGAACTGAACAGCAAGCTACCAGCAGCTCAAATTTTCACTAAATTATGTTTTGAAATGGATTTGCATAAATGGATTTTGGCACTGTTTGGACTTCACCAGCTAGGAAGATGTTCTACCTTTGAACTAAATCATTATTTATATATTACTGGGGTATTATTTAGTTATTTAACTTTAACATAGCTTCAGTATGAAGTGTGCTGAGGCACCTGATGAACCAGAAACAAAGTCCAAGGAAACTCTCTTTCAACTAAGTTGTTTCATTTCACAAGGTATGTTGTGGAATCAGCAAGCACTGTGTTTTAGATCAGTATCTATCATTGTTCGTTATGGGTAAGCGTTTTAGTGAAAAATTTTGTTTTTTGTTTATCTTTTCAGATGTGAAATACATGCACACTGGTTTAGTTAGTGTAAGTATACCCTTACCACTAATCTTTATTCCAGGTGTCAAATCATCCAGAATTTATGAACCTTTCTTGGACTTGTGCTTTGTTTTAATAACTGCAAGTTGTTTCTGTTCTTCTCTTTAAGCGCCTTGAAGAAAACATTGAAAAACACTCATCAACGCTTGGACGAGATGCAGTGTACACAAAGAAGGTACGTTTTTTTCTTTTTTTGCGAGTGTAAATCTGCAAACAAAGTGGAAGGGCAGTTCAAATGCAGATTCCAAGGTGTTGTCAATAAAGAGCATTGTTTGTAAAATCAAGCATTATTGGCAACAGTTTCTAAAACATTAAACAAAAGAGATTGGATTTATGCACTTGCCATATTTTCTGAATTAAATAAGGTGAGATAAACAGCTTAACTACATCAAGTAGTAAATCTTTCGGAATAAACGTAAGGCTAGAATAGATTGGAACTTCAAACAGATGATGGGTCCCCAGTTCAGCTTTGAAATAGATACCAAGGAGAATTTAATTGACAAAATAGGGTACATACTGTTGGCAAATTTATGTCGTTTGCTGGTGGGGTAAGCTGGTCTAAATTTTTGAGTGTAATCTAACCTTATCCACCAAAAATAACAACATGAACCTTTAGAGCATCTGAAATGGGGGATATATCTGCACACCTGAAATTTCCAAAGGTGCAATTGAAACAGTTGTTCTCTCTCTTACATGTGCTCACTAAGAGAGTTTCGTTAAGGACATCCGAACAAAATAATTAGTGCTTGTAAAACAGTTAATGGTAACAGTTAGTTACCATAACAACTTACTAAACTTTCATTGAACTACAATGTTTTTTTTTCTAGTCAAAGTTGAGCCGCGTACCCGCTTACTTGACAGTCCAGTTTGTCAGGTTCTATTTCAAGGAGAAAGATGCAATAAATGCCAAAATACTTAAGGTAACTTGAGTTTTCATATATATGTTGTAGTTCAAATTTTTTCTTTGGTTTAAATTTTTCAAACTGGTGTGAAATTTGCAAACTGGTTTAAAATTTTAAAACTCGTTTTTAAAACTCATTCTCATTATTTGTATCTCTGCATGTAAAATACTCTGTGTAAAAGAAACTTGTGATATTAAGGTGTCACACATTTTAGCAAGTCAGCTCACCATTCATAGTTGAGCCACCTTTTATGGGTTTCACCAAAAATATATCTTGACTGTCTAGGATATATAGAAGTGTTAAGATCAGATGTACTGTGTTTATGCCATTAGGATGTGAAGTTTCCATTGAACCTGGATGTATTTGACCTGTGCTCTGAAGAGCTACAACAGAAACTCATGCCAGTTAGAGCGAAATTTAAAGAAATTGAGGACAAGAAAGTGGAAGAAGCGGCGGTAAGAAAAGAGAACAGAGAGAAATTTTGATCTTAGAAGGGACCCATTTAGCAGCATATCGTAAGCCCCCACCCCTCAGTTATAGGCTCGTCGGATCAATTTAGGTTTCTGGGAAACTGCCTACCTACCCCTCCCCTAAGCCATCATTTTGCCCTAAGTGAGAAGTAAGTGTTAATGTTAGCTTAGTGGAGGGGGAGATGGGCAGTTTCCCAGAAACCTAAATTGATCCGGCTCATCTACTCAGCAATGTTGGAAAACAAGTTGCATGTTTTTTGTTGCCCATTTTTCCGTACCTTTACTATTATGTGGGGAGGTCTACAATGCTTCAGTCAGTTATCACACCCGGGTGGGGCTTTGGGGATGGGGGGAGGGGGGGAGTCATTCAATTAGTCAAACCATTGTACAACGTATTGATCAGTCGCTAGTTTTATATCTCTATCATTATAATCTTTAACCTGTTTTAATTATTTTCTTTGTCTCAGAATCGTAAAAAAGAGGGAGGTAAAGAACCGATGGATGTTGACAAGAAGACAAGGCTGGAGCCATTTTCTTTTCCAGATGGTAATGTGTTGTTTTTTTAAAAAGTTGTATCATCAGATACTCATCATACTTACCATCATCACTGTCATCATTATCTCTATCATCGTCATCGCCATCAACATTGTCACCATCATTTTTGCAGAATCGTTTTCATCGGCAGCAGCAGTGTTATCATCGTCATCATCATCATCGTCAGAATCCGTTGGTTTTTGTAAAGAAACACTACTAAAGCACGGCTTGATGGAACAGCACTCTTGTGAATTATTACTGTGGATAAATAAAGTTTTACTACTTCCTTCCCACAGAACTATGTTATGATGAAACAAAAATGGATTTAACTGACCATTCAAACAAGTTAAATCCAGTCAAATGCGTGATCAGATTTCTTTATCAGCTTGCTTTATGTAAAACATAAGAGATGTAACTTAGGCCCAGTTCAAATGTTGTATTTTACATGTGCCGAATTTAATGCTAGTAAGCAAAATCTATTGTTCTGGCTCATTTACGTGAAATTGGCATTGCAAAATATGACATTTAAACCAGGCCTATGCATTGGCATTTACCATGAAGTTCCTCAGTGTATTAACTCTCGTATATATCTAAGCTTCAGAGACCATTAGACTGCTCTCATTCGGTTTTGTTATGATTGATTGAGTGTTCTCTCTGTAGATGTTGGCTCAAACAATAGCGGATACTATGAACTCACAGCAGTGCTTACTCATCAGGGAAGATCCTCGTCTTCTGGGCATTACTTAGCTTGGATACGAAGGAAAGGAGGTAACAATAAACTGTTGAACCTCAGGCAATTTTAATTTTCCTCAGGGTTCCCATGCATCTTGAAAACCCTTGAATTAATGGAGTCCTTTTTCAAGGCCTTGAAAATCCTTTAAGTTTTCTTTCATTGATTTAATCCTTGAAAGTCCTTGAATTTTAATGAAGATTGTAAGATTCTTGGCCAACATCCTACAAGATCTTGTAAGAATCTAGACCAACATCCTATGAGATCTTGTAAGAATCTTGACCAACATTCTACAAGATCTTGCAAGAATCTAGAACAACATCCTATGAGATCTTGTAAGAATCTTGACCAACATTCTACAAGATCTTGTAAGAATCGTGAGCAAATACTGTAAGATGTTGTAAGAAGCTTCACCAACATCCTACAAGATCTAGTAAGGATCTTGACCAAAATCCTACAAGATCTTGTAAAAATCTTGACATACATCCTACAAGATCTTGTAAGAATCTTGGTCAACATCCTACAAGGTCTTGTTAGAATGGTGACCAACAACCTACAAGATTCTTGACCAACATCCTACAAGATCTTGTAAGATTCTTGACCAATATCCTACAAGATCTTGTAAGAATCTTGACCAGCATCCTACGAGATCTTGTAAGAATCTTGACCAACATCCTACAAGATCTTGTAAGAATCTTGACCAAAATCCTACAAGATCTTGTAAGAATCTTGACCTACATCCTACAAGATCTTGTAAGAATCTTGATCAACATTCTCCAAGATCTTGTAAGATTCTTGACCAACATCCTACAAGATCTAGTAAGGATCTTCACCAAAATCCTACAAGATCTTGTAAAAATCTTGACATACATCCTACAAGATCTTGTAAGAATCTTGGTCAACATCCTACAAGGTCTTGTTAGAATGGTGACCAACAACCTACAAGATTCTTGACCAACATCCTACAAGGTCTTGTAAGATTCTTGACCAATATCCTACAAGATCTTGTAAGAATCTTGACCAGCATCCTACGAGATCTTGTAAGAATCTTGACCAACATCCTACAAGATCTTGTAAGAATCTTGACCAAAATCCTACAAGATCTTGTAAGAATTTTGACCTACATCCTACAAGATCTTGTAAGAATCTTGATCAACATTCTCCAAGATCTTGTAAGATTCTTGACCAACATCCTACAAGATCTAGTAAGGATCTTGACCAAAATCCTACAAGATCTTGTAAAAATCTTGACATACATCCTACAAGATCTTGTAAGAATCTTGGTCAACATCCTACAAGGTCTTGTTAGAATGGTGACCAACAACCTACAAGATTCTTGACCAACATCCTACAAGGTCTTGTAAGATTCTTGACCAATATCCTACAAGATCTTGTAAGAATCTTGACCAGCATCCTACGAGATCTTGTAAGAATCTTGACCAACATCCTACAAGATCTTGTAAGAATCTTGACCAAAATCCTACAAGATCTTGTAAGAATCTTGACCTACATCCTACAAGATCTTGTAAGAATCTTGATCAACATCCTACAAGATCTTGTAAGAATCTTGACAAACATCCTACAAGATCTTGTAAGAATCTTGACCAACATGCTACAAGATCTTGTAGGAATCTTGACGAAAATCCTGAAAGATCATGTAAGAATCTTGACCAAAATCCTCCAAGATATTGTAAGAATCTCAGCCAAAATTCTACAAGATCTTGTGTGAATCGTGACCAACATCCTTCAAGATTTTTTAAGGTAGGTTCCTACAAGATTCTTTCGAAGATCTTGCAGGAATCTTGATCGAGATTTTGTAATATGGTGGATGGTTTCCAACTGAGTTGCTTGCGGTTCAGAGTTTCACCTTGAAACACACTAACATTCCAGTAGTATATAATATGTCTAGTACTCACGGTTTTCCGAGTTGTGCAGGAAAAGGATCTGCCTGATTATGCTTGTTTATGTTTCACAGATAATTGGGTAAAATGTGATGATGATAAAATGTCAAACGTCACGTCGGAAGATATCCTTAAGCTCTCTGGTGGTGGTAAGTGTTTTTCTGGGGGGGGGGGGAGAGGACAATCGTATAAAAACGACGATGACGCTCCTCGTAAAATAGAATAAAACCTCTTAAGGGGACCAATCTGGGCGTGGCACAGGCTTTTATTTGACCCCTAAGGGACCGGTCATTATTTATCGCCTAGGGAGGTCGGAGGATTTTAGGGGTGATCACTTGATTTTTAGGAGAACAAAAGGGGAAATCAGTCGTAACTGAAAACCCAAAAGGAGGGGACCACTCCAATTTGCTAGGACGATAAAGACATGGCGGGGGGGGGGGATCGCGAAAGTTATCAATAGTTATTAGGGGTGATCACTTCAATGAAGTCACATTCAAAGGAGGGATGGGCTAAATTTCACCGTGTTTAGCCCTAAATCCTCCGACCTCCTCCCCCCCTCCTCCCAGGCGATAAATAATGACCGGTTGCTTAAAGAGATCATACTTAGGCTCCAACACAGTAAGACGGCATTTGATGTTGTAATGTAGGTATTTCTTTACGCACAACCCAAAGCGATAATCTACTCAGGTAAACTTATTGGCTTTATCTCCGTCATTAGGCAGCTTAGGCAAAGTTGTTTTTAAGTGACGCACGTCAACCGGAAGTGAGGTATTTTTCATTTTAAAATACCTTGACGCTACAAAATTTGTATTACTAAGTTTCTTTACTGTTATGGAGACGACTTACCAAAAATGTGGGCAAGACCACTGCCCATGAATGAAAAAAAATCCACTTCCGGTTGACGTACGTCGCTTAAAAACGTCTTTGCTTAAGCTCACTATTTTCTTAAGGTAGTTCCCCCCGCTCCCATGCAATACCACTCTAGAAAGAAACGAAATAGTTGATGTTGAGTGGCAAAATTGTGTTTTCTTTAACTGTGAGTTTTTGGGGCTGCCTGTTGCACAGTCCTTTGAGATTTTACGTTTAGCAGATCATTTTGCATTTAAGGAAAGTGAGTTATTTACGAGACACAGTGTTTCATTATAAAATCAAATAGCGAGAAGAAAGTCAAAAACACGATTCGAAGCGGACGATGTTTGACAAACGTCGAGAAGTTTTTGATATTGTGATGAAATACTGTGTCGAATATTTGATCTCACGTCTCAAGAAGAATGATTTTGAAAAGAGAAGTTTAGGAAGTAAAAATAAGGAGCTTTTCTTCTGATTTGCAAATTTTCTTGATTTTCCTTATGAATCATTAATGAATTGAAGAAGCAAAGTGCAGTGGCATTCCAATCATTTCGAACTAATCGACCTACAGGAACGTTCCGTGAAGTCTTACGTCTCTCAGTCTCAAATTATAAACCAAAAACAAAGGATTGTGTACGGTAAAGGAGCT
This sequence comes from Porites rus, assembly GCA_964035705.1. Lineage (NCBI taxonomy): Eukaryota > Metazoa > Cnidaria > Anthozoa > Scleractinia > Poritidae > Porites > Porites rus. The sequence continues at coordinate 22,358,719 of OZ038002.1, read as the reverse complement.
CTGCAGCGCCGTTGTTTTTATTGTTTTGGCAGTAATCAAGAGGCACTCTTAGTCATGTGATCCAAGTTTCATCCAAATTGTAGCTTACTGAACTGTAGGCCTAAATATACCTTTTTATGCTGACCTCTTTATTTTTTTCTTCTTTCAGGTGACTGGCATTGCGCTTATGTTCTTCTCTATGGACCTCGTCAGTTGGAAGTTGTTGATGAATAATCAGCTCCATAAAAGGCTAAATAATGGAACGAGTCCACTGTTTTTTGCAAATACTCTTTTCACTTGGTGCACTTAAACAGACTTTGTGTTTGCGTTCAAAATGTCATTAGGCGATCTGAAGACGCAAGAAATACTCCAGAAATTACTGAGTCAAAAGCATTCTGGATCCGAATTTACAATAAAGAAAGAAACAGCTGTAAACTCTGAAATTGTTGCCGACTTTCAGCTTTACTTGTATATCATTTTATCAGCAGGTCAATAAAACTTGATGCAAGATTGTAAACCTTAGCTGAAGTAATCATGAGGGCATGATTAAAATAAATCGCTATAACCTCTTATCAAGCAATAACTTCCTAATTCACTTTAAACCAAGGGCGGAAGAGACATCGTACCGTTCGCGTTCCCTACCCGGCGAAACCACGGACCCTGTCATGAATGCTGACGTAAGCACGCTTCTGGCTTAGACTTCGCTCGGAAAGCGAGGCACGAGGAAAGTCACCGTCACTTACAGCGGTGTTTATCGGATATGAATTTAAATGAATTAAACATGTGGTTACATAATATAGCGAAACGAAAACGTTTTGAGTAAAGTCAGGGTAATGTACATGACAATCTGAAAACAAGGCAATTGTTTTCATATTAGAACAGGCCATTTTCACGGTGACATCATTTTAGGATGTTAATAAAACGGGGAACTAGCACGGGGATCGGGAAAATGAAAAATGTGAATATATCCTTGTTAGTACCTTCATTACCCATTCTCCATTTTGTTCCTACTTTTCATCTTCTAGTTCCCCTTCCTCGTTCCCTGTTCTCCGTTTTAGTAGTATCCTATCATTTCACTACTCTAGCCTCTCCATTCCCTCTTCCCTCCCGTACCCCCAGGAGAGCTTGCTCTCAGGCTATTTGACTGTCAATACCGGAATTCACTTCGCTTTTTCTTTCTTATTTAAATTTCTCAATTCCACTGAGGTTTAACGACAATAGCTGTAATTTGCACTTGAAAGCATCACACTGACGTGCGGATTCTGGTGGTTGTATGTAAATGACGTCATCATGCAACTGTCCCGTTGGTCATTTCAGTCTAATATGCATTCCTTGTTTTGACTATTAAAACTCTGGTTGATTGAAATATAAATTCAAAATAACTGATAGTAAGGCCGGGGTCAAACATCGAACTTTACATGTGACGAACCTAATGTTAGTGACTAAGAACAATAGAATTGTTCATTAGCACTGGGTTCGACTCATTTGAGATTAGACGAGCAGCCCAAGGGCCCACTTCTCGAAAGTCCCGATAATTATCAGGCTCAGAAAGCAATTGTTGTTTACATTCAAGTTAAATGTTTCAATAGTTTTAACATTTAAAGAACCATCAGATAACAAAATGGACTGGTTTGTTAGCTAGTACCCGCGCTTTTAATTCTTTAAACTTTGATTTGAATATTTGATTTAGGACCTGAAAAGCTCGCTGGGATTTTCGAGAAACGGGTCCCAGACCTTAGTATAAATTATTAATGAATTTTCAAGATAAAATCAGTGAAGTTCGAGAATAGTAATTGCTTCCGTGTTACTAATCTCCTCAAGGATTCTTGGAAAGTATATTTTTTCCATTATGCTTCGGTTTTAATAGTAATCGAGATTAATTTGAAGGAAAGGTGTCCTTTTACAGTCGAAGAATTTAATTTTTTTAAATTTAATTAGCTGCGTAAATATAACAAGCACACGTTTAACAAAAGCTAAATCAGAATCCCATGAGAAAAGAACATATTTTCACAGCTGTACAACTGTAGGATTTGTTCCAACATCGATTTCTCTGGAACTCTTTTTCGCTCTACTTTGTTTATAAAATATTGTTATCGCTTCTTCGTTTAAGTAATAAATGATACACCTGTAACTCATCAGTTGTTGGTTGCACTAAGTCCATGAACTGCTAGTGAAATCAAAACAGCGATGGTTAAGATCCAAGCCTGAAGGTAAAACAATTGATAAAGCGAAGATCTTGTTAAAGGTACGAAGAACTTAAACACAACTTTTTTCATTTTTTTCCCAAATTTTCTTGAAAAACTTTAACAATAAGATTGAATTGGCAAATACGTTTTTGGTGCAAATTGGTAAATGCCTGTACCCTCAAGCCCTAAGAAAAAGAAAAGAAAATGTAGGTTTATGCGTATTTTGATCAATTCAGACAGTTTCTCGTTTAATCGTATTGATATTGAAGTTTTCACTTATTTTTTGCGACGTCTCTTTAAGTCTGAAAAATTAAATCAACACTAAAATAGACCTTTGCTGCATTTCTGTGAGGCAGAGATACCAACTCGAGACTTGTTTAGCCAGATACAGTGATGATCTTTATGAAATTGTCCAAACTAGTACTAATAGTTGCTAGCTAGTGACGATTTTATATCCATTAACCGAGTAAGAAGAATTTACTTGAAATACCACAAACACATGCTTTGTTTTCGTTTCAGACTGTGAAAATGGGTAGGCTGGGTGGAAAATTCTTGATCTCATTCTTCCCACAGTTCATTGCGCTGTCATTGGCCAATCAGAATCTTGTTCCGATCTTTATTTCAGAAATGGGTAAGTTAAATTCGGCTTTCATCGGTATTCAGTAAAGCAAATAAAATTTTCTTCATAAAGGTATGCTCCTACTGATTTTTGTTGACTTCAAATTTAGCAAGATTAAAAGCAAAAGTTAATGTACGTTTTTCACATTTGTGAAACACAATTTAATCAAATAAGACATGTTTTGTTGGTGCATGTCAATGGTTTGAACTGCATTGTCAAAATAGCTGAGCCTCCGCGTTGTGTGTCCCTTTTCCTGTAAATATCAGTTCCACTGACGTCAATTGAATTGATATCGGCAAACATCTTCCAAATTTGGTCCAATCTGGGGACTTATGCCCATCAGAATTATTATTTTTTTTTATGTTTTGTTTTGTTTTGTTTTGTTTTTTTTGGTCGAATATAACGGGCGTAGACTTGTCAGTGAATGCTTTTGCTAACGTATTAGTGGGTGATATCCTTTCTTCAGGATCATTTCTTGATACCGAGGCTTTTGAGGAGGTCGAGGAAAAATCCGCTTTCGACTGTGTGATGCGCTGCGTCAAGACCTCAGGATGCAGAACGCTCGATTACAAGAGAAGAGGCAATCGTGATAACTGCTTTTTGAACTCAAACAGCCGAAGAGAAGTCGGATTAATAACCAATGATGACTATATACATTACGATGTTGTCTATCACACTCAAAAGAGCGAGGAAGCAGATTTTGGACCCGTTGATAGCGTCATGGTGAGTTAAGCACAAAATAACGCGCTTGGACTGAAACATACAGGCTGCCAATTAGAGAGAATACGCTCAAACTCTTAGAGTCGAATTTCTACTGTATTTTCGGGAAGAAACTATTCCAATTTTTTTCCTTTGGCAAGTAAATTAGGGGACGACTGGAAAGGGGGCTCCTGATCCCGCATTCCCGATCCTTATTCACCAGAATCCCGCATCCCGAACTCTGTACACCGGCTACCGCATCCCGTGCCCAAATTTTTGCGAATCCCGTTTCCCGGGTAGCAGTCAAATCCCGTGGCCGTTAACGTTTCCCGAATTCCGCCCCGTAGTTTGGTCAAATCTTGGATCCCAGGAACACACTTCCGGATCCGGGTAAATGTTGTGGAATAACGTTACAACGCTTATTTCGTTCCCTTATAGCCAACTGTGCCCCCAATAGTCCGAGCACCACCACAGATCTCACCGACATCAGGACCATGTGACTCCAGTCCGTGTCAGAACGGTGGCACATGTATTGAGAGCGCCAATACCCTCAGTTGCACCTGTACTGAAAGCTTTACAGGGGATGGATGCGAGAATCTAAAGTGTAAGTAACAGGCCTTATTCCTCGATATTACTATTCGCAAAGCAAGATATAGGTTTTCAAGTACACTGATTACTCTCTATACTAAGGAAAGCGCTAGCTGTCAATCTCAGAGAGATGTTATTTTCACTATTGGTAAAGACATTTGCAAAACTGCAGAATTGAAAACTCGATAGACCTTACGAAGAGTTTGTCACTTAATAGACATCAGCAATTTCCAAGGAATATTTTTATACGACATCAAGGGAGTATCTCTTGACGACATATGACTTCCTGTTAATTTGTTTATTTACCTTAAAGTAGTTAGTGGCTACCTCTAAAGTAGACCACGATCATCTAATTGTATCAATAACTGTGTTTTACATTTGATCTTGTGTCATTTTGAAACAATCCGAGGTTTTTTTTGCAATCCTGCCTTACCCACCTTCCTTTTGTTTAACTAGCACTCCCCAGAGCCAGGGGATGGTGATCTGTTTTCTATTTTTTTTTTTTTTGGCGTTGTAGCAAGTTCTGTTACACCCGCGGCCCCAAGTGACCATGATTTTGAACTTGTGTACCGAAGTGCAAACATTACAAACTATGCTGGACAGTTTTTTTCGCATGTCTGGGTAGACAAGTTGACTGTGTGTAACTGGGTGCACACGCCGGACATAGGTACAAGCCAGCAGATGGCAGTTTGGAGCTTAAGGACAGAGCAAAATGGGAATAAAAACAGCCTCACAGCACTCATTGACGGAAATCGTGGCTTCTACTTATCGTGGGATACCCAATGGTAAGTGAGTTCGGTGTGGATTCCTCTTGAAGCGAGATGGGGATGCTCGTCCTCGCGCTTAAAAGTGTCAGAACTTATTGCAGATTTTACTCTCACTTAGGGTGATTCGGACTGAAAAGCAATATTTTAAAGTTTGTACCTATCATTTAGGGTTGTGTTTCAAATGAATAAATTAAAGAAAGCAGAGAAAGAAAAGAATTAGGAAGTATTCTATGACAAACTCTGTATCACCATTAAAATTACTACAGCTATTATTAAAGGGGCTGTGTCACGAAATTCCGTCAAATTAGGCAATTTCAAAATGCCCGTTAAATTAAGAGAAACCTAAAAATGACCGCTTAAAACTTTAAAGGAAGGTTAAAATAAAATAACAGAAACAACAGATGCCACGGATGGGCAAAACTGAAGAAGATTGAAACGGATTGAAATTAGGGTTTTTGAAAACTGTTCAGCCCAACAGTTTTTCAAAGTTGATCCCTGCTTCTTGCAACTTCAAAAATAATGCTCAGGAGACATATTTGTTTGTCTCGGATCCCTGATTTTGTCATTAACATGTAATTTCTTTGCTTACTTTAAGTTCCATGGCGACTGAGGGCGAGTAATTGGCAAAATTAAACAAAATGAACTAGACTGCCGTGACACAGCCCCTTTAAGCTTAGTCTGTTTTATAATGGTTTATTTTTAGGTTTAAAAATAAAACCTCAACTAACTTGCTTTCCTTTAGCTCCTATAGGTATTATTACACCCTCCCCCTCCCCCTCCCCCCTTAGTTCTCCGTCGTGCGACACCGCCCCTCTCAGTTCGGAACAATTACCGCTTGTGCGGTTTTTGTCAAAATCTGGCGATAAGCACTGGCTTTTTTTTCTAAAAATAGCATTGCTGAAATGGTAATTCAAAAGGTTTGGCCGGTTTTTCAGACTTTTCAGAGGCATAATTTAGTTTTCCTATATGTGTTACAGACTTTCTTCAACTTTCTTATCTCAAGAGTTGTCATCTTAGTTTTGACAGAGTCTGGGACTTATTTGAACGGACGAACCTCTGAAAAAATCAGCACGAATCTTAAGATTTAATTTAATTTACTACAGTGTAACTCTTTTTTTCAGTTTTTATGTCCCTAAGAGGCAACATATCTAATATCGACACAGAATTTTGATTCGTTTTTTAAGGATTGGAGATCCAAATTTCTTTTCCACGTCACCTAAAGATGATTGGGTTTTTCTGTGCATTATCGTCAAGAAAAATAACAACGAAACTACAGTGGAAGCAATAATAAACGCAAACTACAGTAACAAGATGACCAGCACGAACGTACTGTCTTCATTTAAAAATGTCAAGCTTACAGCACTGTTTCTCGGACAGAAATTACATGAAAATGTAAACTGGAATTTTATGGAGGGATATTCGTTCGAAGGACGATTAGCAGACGTTAATATCTGGGACTGGGAGTTACAAGAAGACCACGTTGGTAAATGGTACCGAGGTACAGGCCGAGATGAGCGACCTAGAGTCGCCTGGAACAGGCTTGGTTATCCCAGTAAGAGGTTTGGAGATGTCCACCTCGTCACCATCACCTCGGCCTTCTTTGGAAGAGGTATGTCTAGCAAAAAAAAAAATCAGCTTTCAACTGGGCCAGAAAAAATGTCGAACCTCTTGTAGAGATGTCCCAGAAAGCCATGATGTGGTGGGTTCACTTAGGGAAGGTGTTCGCTTTCGAGAGTCGATCTACACGTGTATCGTCAAGGAGAAGGTTTCAGGTCGCATCTACTTAGATGTTTGAAGGAAATTTGTTGCATAAAAAGTTTGAGTTACAGTACGTTTAGTGCCATGTCAGGTCAATAGGACTTCCTTGTACACTTTGAATGGCGTAGCAAATACAAGAAAAATAGAGATCAGACCACTGTGTCCGAATTGCCCGGAGGGGGGGGCGACGCCCATATTAAAGTGACGGGGATGCTCGTCGTCTCGCTTTGGGGTGTAGATTGCAGATTTTGGTCTCACTAGGGGTGTTTAGGATGGAAAGTTACTATATTTGCCCATTCAGGTATCGCTTAGTACTGTTCATAAAGAAAGTTACAAAAAAATGCCCTGTCCCTGACCACACAAAAATCTCCCTTAGGGGTCAGTTCAAGCTTGAGCCACACCCACATTGGTCTCCCTTGGTGGTTTAATGTAAATTTTCCGACGAGCATCCCCGTCACTTTTATATGGGAATACCCCCCCCCCCCTCCACCCCCGGGCCGATGTGGTCAGGGGCTTAAAAATAATCGTTAGTTATAAAACCATCTCCCCAAAACTTGGTTGGGGTGGCTTACGAGATATTCCATTAATAATACCTGGACTAGTGAAATTTTTGTTGGTTTGGGTAGGTGGTGGGAAATGGAGCATTTGTTTAAAGACCGATGTTAGAAAAATCTTAAGTTACTTGTAGTTTCCATTTCATTAGAGTAGGAAAATTAAAACGTTTCAAGAACGTTACTGAGTTGCGACAGACTTAATCAAAAATCATCCTGTTCCTTTTTTTTTATAGCTGTGAGACGAACCAAGCATGTCAATCAATCAAGTTTGGCTGACTTAATTTTTGAGGGACTGGGCTAAAAAAAAAGGTCTTAAATTATAAGACTAAACATTATCGATAAGAAGCATTTCACCTTTTTGTTTACAGCTTGGCGAAAGGTACAAAACTTTGATGAACTTGTAATAAACAAGACAAGCAATGTTGAGGTAGAAAAAGCTGAGCAGAAGGACGAAAATGGTAATGTGGTCAGTCTTGAAGTGCAAATATCAATCTCCACGGTAACAGAGTGCTCGGATGAAAACACTGCCCCAGTTGATGCCGTGTTCATCATGGTACCAGGGAACTGGAGACGAATTAAATACAAGCAGAGTTTTAAAAAAACCCAGCGCTGCTACGCTCTCTTTGGAAGCGTCCCTTCTTGGTAAGAGTTCATTTTTTTGCTAATATCCTTCAGCAGTACAGTGAAACCCCACAATTGGCCATTTTTGGTTGCGCGAGAGACTGGGTCGGTGCTGCATCGAAATACACTATGGGACTGGTTGGGCTCCTTAATCGGATATTGCGAGGTTGCACAGGGTTCTGGGTCAAAATTAGTCGGCAGTCTAAACAGTTAAAAATGGTCCCGCGGTGCAATTCAACAAAGCATCGACCCAGCCTCCCCCGCAACCTCACAATGGCCAATAAGTCAAGACACGGGAATAAGACTAAGTTGTTGTGACCGTATATTTATGGCCCAAACGTAACGAAGGTCTGGATTTCTTCTTGTTCTACAACCTCGTTAATACGAGTACCCTTTCAGTACGACCGGTCACCGCGCCTTTGATATGACCACCACGGTGTTTGTTGATCCTGAATGACAAATGAGAGGCAATCAACAAGACAACCAAACCTGTTCTTTGCTTTTACTCTTGTTAAGTCATGAAAGTCTGTAATTGAAGATTCGAGTGATATGTGTGATATCCAGCGGGGTCTAGCAGATCAATACAGTAAACTCTTCTTTTAAGACGGACACCTTAACGACCGATACTAAGTGCTAAGTGTCCGTCTTAGAGATATGCCTGTCTTATCGAGAGTCGATAAAGAGAGTAAAGAAAGGTAGGGACCAACTCTACGTGTCACTTTCACAGATGTTCAGCTTATATAGGTGTCCGTTTAGAGAGTCGCCTGTATCAGAAGAAAACCGTTCTTTGGCCTTTGTGCAAGTTCCGAGGGGCGGAGGTTGAAGAGACGATAGTTCTCCTTTTCCTCGCTCCCCTACCCACACGCCTTTGCTAATTATACTTGTAACCACATTCTTACACATATCACATTTTCGTAGTTCAACGTCACAATAACAACATACAGACCAAAAGCACCAAGGAGCTCGTTCATGGTACTACAAATAAACCTGAAATCTGAAATTGGCAGCCACATACTACATACATATACGTCAACTTTTTGCCGATATCTATCTCCCCTCCTCCAGAGTCCCCTCTTTGAGTAACTGAGTTTTCTTCCTCTACAGGGCCCCTTCAACTCTTACGAATCCTGGAATTCATGAATTCGATCCTAACCAAGACGAAATTTGGCAAAATAACTACGTTGGAGACCTGTATGGTAACTGAATCCTTCTCCTAGCGCGGTATATATAAGGAAAGTGCAGTTATGGTAGCTATATCACCAGTTGTTTGCAGTTTACGCTGTGTTAATTATACTTTGCGAATAATATACCTGTTATGCAAAATGATATCTTGCAAACAAGATGATTTTATTACTGTATTGAACTATAGGATTTGGTGCAACTGAAAAGCTACGATTTAAGTTTTAGTACATTTCATTTTCACTCATAAACAGCAAAACCATACCTCGGAAGCGTATAAGGAAGATAAAAACGTATTGAAAAGAATTTTATTTTCTGTTCTAGTTGATCAGTTCAGAGGGGCCGTTAGTTTGTGTGGCGAGGATCATTTCTGGGCAGGAAATCAGGACGGTCAAGAAAAAGCGAGAGCTAACCTCAGGCGAAAAACAGATGCAACCGCGGCAGGGATTTCTACCTATGGAAAGTGCGGACGGTTTGCTTTTGTTATAAAGGGGATCGAGGTCTTGGAAACACAATGAACAGCCCTTTAGATTAGTGTACCATTTCACGTCCAAAAGGCCACGCCCAACTGACATCGATCGATGATGTTCTATCACTGCTGCAAGAAAATCGGGAAATTGATCGTGTGCCTTTACTGTAAAGAACGCTGCCTCTTTTTTTCTGCACGTTTGCAAGTCACGGAGAAATTTTGGAACTTTTACACTTCAAACAGACTATTTCTCTTCAATGTTCTGTGTACATTTCTCCTATGGTAGTGACGGACCCTCCGTTACGCATAAGGCCTCCACATTTCAACCTTTTCACTACAGTAAGCAATGTTATTTTAAGCCAGGAGAAATTATATACTAGGTACTCCTGGCGTTGAAACGTTATCAACGTATCAAGGAATGTGCTCCAAATGAAAAAGAATTTTTTTCGTTAGTATGGATATTCTGGAAAAGTGGATGATCATTAGCAAGTGCTAATGCTATACGAAAAGGAGAAAAACTGTACTGTTCTTGATCTTGAAGCTTTTTCGTATCTTCACGGCCTCGGTTTATTATTTCTGTTATTGATGCTGTTCTCTGTATATGTTTAACAAACCCTTCAGAGATTCGGTTTGGAACATTTCTTCCAACGTTCTTTAAGCATATATCCGGCTTTACTAGAATGTATCGTAGATCTGTTAAAAAGGTTGGTCATTGAATTGATAAAAATGAATTTTGAAAATGTTGAAAAGGATTTCAAACAGATTTGATTAAAGCGTTTACCATTTTGTTCAACATCACTTATATATCTCCTTCATGAACGTAGTAACTGTTAGACTGTGATCAAAGGGAGCAGAGCGTTTTTTCATGTTCTGAACTCTTTTGGTAAATAAACAGATGTTAATTCGCTTTGCACTCAAATGTTTTAATTATTCAAGTCAGGTTTTGCCTTATAACTTGATGAAAACTAAGTTACTCTACTTCTCCAATAGACAGGCTTTTTAATATAAATGGCTGAACTCGGATTTGTAGATAAACTGGGTAACTGGATGCTACAATGGACATTTGAGACGTCTCCTAATTTTTCTTTACTGTTTAGCATATATAATAGATAGTGAACATAATGTTTGAGTCGCTTGGAAAGAATTCCATAACCATGATCAAGAGCTCTATTCTTTCGCAGTTGTGTCAGACCTTTCTCGCTTTAGAAGGCTGCAGGTGTTATAAGGAAAAGTTAAAACAATATTACCGAATTATTTTACCTAAAAATGCCTTCAGTTCTTTTAAATATCAAATATTTAAAAAGATAACGTTCTCTTGCAAATAATAACGTGCTTATCCCTCCTAAAAAGAGCTAGCCTGTACGGCTTAGAGAACTTTACCAGTTTGGAACATAATTGTTCCAATGTGAGGGTATTGAGGTTCCAAAAATACACAATTTTTTTTTACTGTTCATTCAGTAACAGTTTTTTAAAGAAATATTTAGAAACGTCGTTTCCTGGTACGGGGTAATCAACAAAGTTTTATACAGGGAGGCTTTACCCCATGGTTCAACTGCTTACCCTTTTAGATACCATTTTTGATGACAAACTGGTACCCTGTCACTTAATCTTCTTACGAACACTGCACACCGTAGCTAAACTTCTTGGAATGGAGTTTCTGAACGATATTGTGGGGAGAAGGTTCAGAATCACCGGCAGGGTTTTTAACCACGAAACATGTAAATTGAAGATCCTTTTGAATACTTAATGATAATGACTGATGCCATAGCCTTGAAGGGGTAATGGGTTCATGATAACCGTCACGAATATAGAGACATTAACTGACCACTAAGCCCACTATGAGAATCTTGAGGTAATTGCTGTAGTTACTGTAGTTGGTGTAGTAGCTGTAGTTGGTGTAGTTAGTGTAGTGGGTGTAGTTGGTGTAGTTGCTGTAGTTACTATAGTTGGTGTAGTTGCTGTAGTTGATGTAGTTACTGTAGTTGCTCCTTGCAGGTCTATGAAAGGTGAGGTTGGTGACAAATATGGTGTTAAAGCTATGGATTTCAGAGGCTAGGATAAGGGTTCCAGCGAATATAACCCGAAACCGGGATGTTTGCTGAGTGCGACATTTGTAATTTTATAAATAGGGGTACTTTGAATTTGTTGATGTTTCAAGTATAAGAATTTCTAAAAGATTGAAGTATGGCATAGTTTTATCCCTGTTATGAAATAACATGCTACAAAACACATTTATCCTGATAAGGTTTAATCTTTTTTAACCTAGTCTTACAAGCACTGCCCCAGCATGTAATGCCATAAGTCACTTGTAAGTTTTATATGGATAAAAGTAGGAGTTATCCAAGTGCCTTTAAGTATGAAGATCTACATAATCATGGATTAATAATTCAGTCCAACATTTTTACTAGCTTGTCGTTAGTGTGTTGAATACGAGGCTCTTAGTATAAAGTTTGATCAGTATATCATACACCTTGTATTTACTCAGTAAAGATCTCCTATAGAGAGAGGCGAATCACTTGAATCGGATTTTTTTCCTCTGCCAGATTTCTGCGATTTTACTGGGAATACTTCATCAGAACTGTGAAATGCAATTTTCCTCTCACGAGATTTTACGCAAGAAGAGTCACCGTCATTATGATCATCACCAGTATCATTACTTCCCGCAGAGAGTAACGGCAGGCATCTGAAAGCAGCGGTGTACTCTTGAAGAGCTTGTGCATGGAAGCGCATCTCCGCGAGGAGGAAGTCAGCCAACACACGATTAAAATCTTCCAGTTTTTCTCTCTCAAAATGCAGCATTTCCACTTTGATATCTTCCTCACAACGGCGTGCCTGATATCGGCTTTGCTCAAACTTAATATTGGCAGCATTGATCCTTCGGGGATCTAACGGAACTTTATTTTTCGCCTTTGCTAGCTCATGAAGCCTGTGATTCTTCTTCCGTAAAGCATCTTCACAAATCTTAACACTTTTCCTCATTTCTTGACACTTCCCTTCGTAGGATAAGATATCACCTGAAATTTTATCCCGAAGAACATCTTTCAACTCCGTCCGCTGCTGCTGAACTGCAGACAAGTGCATCGCGTAGTTTGATAAATGATTTTTCACTTCGTCACCACTGAGTAAGTGCGAGCTGCAAGCGCCTAAGGACGAACAAAGGTTTTCTCCTTTCTGTGAAAGTTTATCGAGCCCTGCCGAGTACTTTTCAACCAAGCGCCCAATGGCTGTGAAACGCTCTTCTGTTTCTTCAATTCGCTTCATATAAGGAAGCATTTCGGGAAATTTTTCACACCCCAGGGTTCGCCTTAAAATCTCGGTCACATTTACCGCCATTCTGTTAGAAAAAAAACAATTCACTACCCTTTTCTTTTTTATGTCCTCCTTATCATTTGTGACATCAGTTCAGCGCGCGCTGAAAACGCTCGCGCTATGACGCGTGAATTTAAAGGTCTTTCTTGCGCAACAAAAGTAATCACTTGTAGACAAACCCGCTGAGTACCAGAACCCATAGGTGTTAAAAAAGAAAAGAAGACCACTATTTTGGGACCAACAATTTCACTTTTGGGCGGGGGTCTGGGTGATTTGCTTTGCGTAAGAATTTTTTCCCCAAACCTATCGTGATAGAACTTTTTTCCTGATACACAACGGAGTCGGATTTATTCCCAGCATTATACGCCATGAAAGATAATTTTTCGGTGTAATAATTTTTTTTGCCTGGTATTTCCTTTCAAGAATGCTTTTTCCCTCGAAATCAGTCTGCAGGATATTGTTTTCTGAAATCATCCAGACCCCCACTTTAGCAGGTATACATCATTGTAGTACGTTTTGTAGCCTAAGTCCGTTATGATTTAGTATACCAATTTAATTCAACGTTTTGTAATTGTATATCATTTTGTTGGAAAAATAGTTGTGATAATCGTTGTGGATGCAATAAGTAAAAAGTTTTCGTTTACCATTACGATGTTTAAAATATAAACATGGTAAGTCGTGGATGTAACACCTCTGGATGCAAGACCCCTAGATATAAGACCTCTGAATGTAAGACCCCAGGATGTTCAACCGCAGGATGTAAGACTCTTCAATGTAAGACCTCTACATGTAATACCCCTGGATGTAAAACCTTTGGCTATAAGACCCCCGGATGTAAGAACCTGGATAAAAGACCCCTGGATGTAAGACCTGTGGATATAAGATCTCATGATACCCTTGGATGTAAAGCCCGTAGATGTAGGACCCCTAGATGTTGACCTCTTGATGAACGACCCCTGGGTGTAAGACAGCTGGTTGTAAGACCCCTGGATGTAAGACTTCTCGATGTAAGACCGCTGGATGTGAGACCTCTGGATGTAAGACTTCTGGATGTAGACCCCTGGATGTAAGACTTTTAGATTTAAGACCCCTGGATGTAAAACCTCTGGATGTAAGATTCATGGATGTATGTCCCCTGGAAGTAAGATCTCTGGATTTAAGACCTCTGGATGTAAAACCTTATGTAAACTTTCCGCACCCTCTTGGAATCCTATAGACCACGCCTTTGTTTTGCCGGATAGACAGTATCCTTGGGTCTAACCAAATCAACGTTAGTGTATCGGACGTGAAGCTACTTGAAGATAGCATGAACGCCTTATTGTTTTAGGTAAAGGCGAAGATGCAAACTTTGCCGCACCCTCTTGGAACCGTACGTGTAGACCACACGTTTGTTCAGCTGGTTGACAGTATCCTTAGGTCATACTTAGTGTAACTTAGGTGGTGTGTCGGACTTGAATATATATAGCATGAACGCCTCCTTGTTCTAGGCAAAGGCGACGAGGCTCTAACGCTGGGTAGAAAGGAAGTCGGCTTGAACTCTTCCATGGTTCTCTTCTAGGGGCTGTTTTGCTGATCTCCGTTAGAAAGAAACACTGCTGATGATAGGTGTATCTCCTCCTTAGAAATTAGTGAACAGGTTATCCTGATAACTGGACTGACACCTAGATCGAGATCTACACGTTAACGTCACGTTCCTGGATCGCAAAGTGTTTTGAAAGCTCCTTAGCTCCACAGCTACGGTTACCAGCCAACTTTTTTTATTGGAGACCGAGAATGGCAGCAAGATCGTCGGTTAAATAAAGCGTAGTAGACCAATGTACGGAAAATTAATTTGCCATTTGCATGCTCTTCTTTAAATGGTGTTTTAATTGTATGCATCACTTAAATAATCCGTTTAAATGTATTTTCTCTGCATCTGGGTATTGCGCAAACCTTTTATTAGACGTGAACGGCATTTTTATATTTGACGTAAGCTCCTTGTCACGATTGAGCTGCTCCAGTTCCCACAGTTTGAAACGGGCTACTGGGTGGAGACAGTGACTTTCCAGACTACCATCCCCAATGACGCCTAAATTTGTGGTACTTTTAGAGTATACACTTTGTACTTATTTGAGAGAGAAAGAGAAAGAGGCCAAACAAAAAACAAAGACAACAATAATGAATAAAAGAAACAGGAACAACTAGTCAGGATCTTTCCCATTTAGTCTTAGATTTAATTTGTTGAGAACTTTAGAAGAGAAAAACAGCATTACATCTCGTTTATGCTTATATGGCAATTACTCAATGAAACAATGGCAACGATAGAAGCTAATATCCTCTCCCGGACCCCACACCGGAAAAAACCCAAAGCACTCAACTACTTTGCAAAAATCCATGCTGATCAACCTTTGCACACAGCATAAATTATACTTGCATTCTATCAAAAACAAATTGATAGTCAACGGATAAAAGACTTCAGACCTGTTTTTTATAGGGCTGAATTTATTAAAAAGCATTATGTGACAACACTGTACAATTTATCACTTATGTTTTTGTCTCTCAATAAATATTATGCAGCAGACAACAAATGAAAGACATTTCAAAAGGGACAACACAAAATCCAGACACCATAAAATGCTCTTGCACAATAATATTTTATGGTGTTTGGTACTGATTACAAAATGTTTCAATATTGCTTACAGTAACTAAGTCGTTTTGATTCAAATGGATTTCTTATCTTCACTACAAATTTATTATTTTTTGCAATGTCCTTCCACTGCTACAGTGACATTACTGTTTTCAGTAAGAAATGGAAGTTAGTGTACTAACTTTACACATGGTGGATTATAGCTAGTTACTTGTATGAAAAAATAGTAATTCCCAAAGGGGAAATGTTAATGCTGCTGTGTATTACTATACTATGTCTTGTTATCAACTAAGTTGCTAAAGTATTATTTAGTCCCCAAACAAAGCAAATTGGGACAAATAGTATATGCAAGTGAAATATTCAAATGGAAATCCTCAGTGTGTGAACTGATTGCCTTAACAACAACTTCAGTTTTTTCTTTAGAAAAATGCTTGTTGTCCTTGCTATTGTTTCCTGCAAAGCAGGTGTATTCATGCTGTGCGATTGACTTGGACTTTCAATCGATCGAAAGTTGGGGTGAGTCAAGCTTTAAAAAAAAATGCCTGCTCTGCAGACTATTGTTGTTGCTATATACTAAGCCAACACTGAGCAATAATAATTACTAGACAATGTTTTTGGGACTCCCACAAAAATAATTAAAGAATGCTAAAATAACAATTCATTATTGATCAAAAATGAACTTTGGAGCCTATTTTTTAACCAAAGAAAGAACATATGAAAATTTTAAAAAGAAAGTTGCAAGGACTGATACGGTTGAACAATGGGGAAAACGATAAGTTAATTCTTTTCCAACTACAGCGAAACCCCTTTAAGACAGTTGCATAATGGGCCATAGGAATTTGGCTATATCTGCAAAGATGGTGATATTTTATATCTGTACCTTTGATGTTTTCTATTTTGCATAGGGGTGCTATTGCACTACTGACATCACTTGGTTTGAATGTCCATAGAAGAAACATGTACATGTTGGGCTTTCTAATGAGGTCCTGTTAGGGTAAAATTCAGACAAGCAACATGGCCTTGAAAAAGTGACATAAAACAGATATAAGATCGGGTGAAACTACTACACAGACTTTTATATCGTAGATAGATATTTTAAAAATTGTATCCTAGTGTTTTTGTTTTCCTCTTTTCACAATTTTTATTTGTGGCAATATCTGCAAAATAACGATACTTGCAATACTGTAAATGAGCTAAGCATATTTGACCACATGAATGAAAGTTACTTACTTACTTATGACAGCAACGACTGCAATTGCAAATACTATAGTGAAATACCAAAAGCGAGATGGGTTTCTCCTCAATATGCAAATTAACCAGTTTTGAAATTCAGACTAGGGCCATTGGCTGCATTATTAAGGAGGCCTTATAAAGGGGTTTCAATGTTGAAAGAAATGTGCAATGGGCCTTTTGCTCCAATAAAAGAGGTCATAATAAAAAGATGGCTGTAAAATGAGGTGACTAGAGGGTTCCACTGTAGTTACACTACATAAGATACATCTAAGATGCAAGGGTACTCATTTAGATGACATTTTAGGCTAGTCATTGATTGTGAAGACAGCTGAGACAAACAGCTAACTTCAAGATTTCATAGATATATATATATATATACAACAAAAACAACAAACTGCCAGCAAAGGTAGCAAAAAAAAAAAAAGATTTAGCTTTTATAAATAACAGTGTGTTATAAACAGAAGCATTAAAAGCATGTCAAACATGATGCAAATTATATAATCACTAGGGCTGTGCCCTAGTAGCGTCAAGTAGCTTCTGGCAACTAACTTTTGCTCCGAGACATCTAGAAAAATATTTATTAATTTTATTGTTTCACAGAAGTCATATGCTGGGCACCCTGGATTTCACAGGTCAGAACACTGGACTCCCTTCTGGAGTGGGAAAGAAGGATATAACGAATTCTTTACCAACCAAGCTTGTTCGGTCAGTTCTATTTTTGCATTTTTACTGACGTTGACTTTCTCTTGGTCCGTAAGAATGCAGAAAAGAACTTGGCCAATATCCAGCCGGCTAACCCTAACCCTAAACCTGATGTGCACCCAGGTGTTGAACCACTCTATTTGTGTATCAGAAGAGGCTTAAAAAAGGGAAACTTTGATGAGTTACAAAAGTTGTATACCAGTTGAAAAGGCAATAATTCAAATGATCTTACCAGTACAGTGGAACTCCACCTTAGGGCCACTTCGGTAATATGGTCACCTCGTTATTATGGCCAACTTTTTTGGCTGCCTGGCAAATACGACCATACATTTTCTTGTAAAGAAACTCTCATTAATACAGTCTCCTCGTTATTACGGCCTTTTTTTTGGCCCACTGGTGACCGTATTAACGAGCTTCTACTATAATTAACTCTTATTGGTCAATTTTGTCTCCAATCAGATCACTGTCACTTTCAAATTAATGAAGCACTTCCCCCAAACCACGCGCGAGGTATTAGGCGGTTGGTGTGGGCATTTCAAATGAAGGTCTGAGCTCCTCATTTCGCTCGTGTAAATCCATATCCTCGAAGAGAAACTCTCTCTTGTTAAACTCGTACAACTTGTCCAGTCCAAGTTTAGACCCCTCTAAAATAGACTTTACGACGTGATCAGGAACGACTCGATTTTTTCTTAGTTTTGATCTTTCAAGGACAGTCTCAAATGGCACTCGAGGTAAGCGTTTCACCCTGACATGATAACCAACGGATTTTAAACGGTGCATGTAGTCAATGAGTTCCATGTATTTCACACAGGTGCCTTCCGCCACAAAGCTGATCTTTTGTTCCAAAATCCAGTCAGTGAGATGAATCGCGATGTTTCGTGCAATAGGATAATATTCTTCAACTTTGTTTGACTCAAAGCCCTTCAGCATGCCCATAATTTCATCGGTATCAACGTAAGCATAGTTTCCGAAGACTGGGTGCGTTTTGAATTCGTTGTTAATTACAGTTGTTTTTCCTGCTCCCATTGGACCAAGAACAAAAATCGCATCACAGCGATACTGAGTATTTAGCAGTTTACGTTTCCATTTACTCTCAACGTGTTTAGTGTCTGACGAAGTGATAAAATGGTTTGTAGCTTCTGTTTCCTTTGGCTCTACCCCATTCACATCCTTAGCGTACTCTGACATAATTCTTGTAGTCCAGGATGAAGTATACATTCGGAAGAGTAACTTAACCCTACAAGTGGAAGACGAATGAGCGAAACATTGTTTTGAATGCAGGGGCAAAATACGCGACGCCATGTTTTATTTTATCATGGAATATGACGTCACAAATCGGGTGAAATTTTTGGGGCACGCAAGGGGTGTGAGGCGAATACAGTGTGCAGGTTTGACCGGTATGACAATGAAACAGAAATAGGCCACACTTTTGAAAGCGATGAGCTGGGTAAAAGTACAACTATGCTTTGCTGTATAATGTGCATCCTGTTTAAATAGAGCTAGTTTTCATTTCAGTAACCATTGTTTTTGGGAGATTTATCACTCTCACAATGACCATCAGGATCCCACCGACCGTTGATTTGCACGTGAGGTGCATCAGGAGACCATACACGAACTTCAGCCAGACGGACCCTGACGTAAATCCTGCGTGCTCGTCTCCTGGCAAACGTCAACGATTCAACAACCATGCAATAGAGAAATCCTCCATGGCAGGCGTGGCAGGGGGTGGGCCTTTTATCCCCATTCCGTCACCTTTTTTGCGTCTGCCACGCAACATACCTATGCAACGGAATAGTCCATTTTTGAGTTCGCTATGACCGCTGAGTTAAAGAAGTGAAGACGCATTTTTTACAGCCTTAGCCTCCATCTGAAGTAATATATTCACAAATTCCAACGAGAAAAAGACCTGTTTATTACTCTGCCTATTGTGTATATTTAAATTTCAAACACTTACTTGCCAGAATTTCAGAATATGTTACTTCACGTCGAGGCTAACCCTGTATGAATGTGTCGTTAATGTTTGTATTCAGCGGTAATTTTTAATTCGTAACTGGACTATTACGATCGGAGGTGTCTACCTAACGTGAGACATGCATATAATTTGAGACAGATATCATAACCAATAAAAAATGTCTGGAGAAGGAGTCTGGCTTTTTTTGTCATTGCATGGTCCTTTCGAAAGGAGACCCTAGCTGGGCTCGATTCCCATGGATATTCTTTAACCCAGTTTTTACTCTACGTTAGTAACTATCTGTAAACATCCTTTAAGGAGTACCATGGTCATTGACCTTAGATGTACAGCTTTTAAAGGAAATTAACACCACTTGACCTTTAAAAAGTTAACTGTTCAATTAGCCAGCTGTGTGTCAGATATTCCCAGTGATTCTTTTACACATGAAATTGAAAAATCAGAGACGTCTGCAAATTGGGTAGCAGACCCAAACATCTTCCTACTCTCGAGAATTTTATCGAGTGGAATCCCGCACTCGTCCCGGTATTTCCCATATTTGGGTATAAACATCCGGGAATTTTTTGACTAACATCATCGCCGCCATGATGAACAGGAGCGGCATAATGCGCCTCGAAACTCGAAGCCGAGCTAAAGATGATGTTAAACGGGTTATGCTTTCAGTGGAGCGCGTAAGGAAATGGTAATTATCAAAAGCATGTACACGTGAGCGTAGATCTCTGCAATCGGTCGGAAGTTTTTGAATTTTTCCCATTTCAGCCTTCATTCATTTTTCACACAAAAGACCTGATCGCGCTATAAGTATAACGGAAGTGTTCCTGTAGTCTGTCTCAGATTCTTACCTTTTCCCGACTATATCGAAACCTTTTTTTCCTTTCGCAGGGAAAAGAAATGGGTTAACGTGGGTCCTAGCAGTTGTACGCTGAAAGTATTCAAATGGGTCCCTGGTAAGTGAAAAAAAAAAAATTAAGGACTTACCGCAGACTTGTTTATGAGCGCACGTGGCGACGCGCGACGAAAATAGTAAAATCATCGGCTGCGATCTGATTTTATGTGCACCGTGACTGTCGTTCTTCATTGTGCGTGTATTACGTAATTGACCGGTAACATTTACGTTGATGCATGCATGTTGTCAATTTCAAAAATACATTTTCGTCATAAGCAGAATATAAGCGTTTCATAATCAAGATGATTAGTTGGGCGAAAGCGGATAGTTGCGTAGTGATCATGCCAATCTTGCGAAAATATAGTTTTGCAAACTTTGATAAGCTTAAATAATTTTCTTATTTATATGGGCAAGAAATGTACATAGCTTCCTTGTAGGTAGCAAAATTCCATTGTGAGAGTTGCTGGTAAGTGGTAACCTTATTAAACAATATTGAAATTTAATATTTTTATAAGGTTACCAGCAAGCCTCAAAGTTTTTAAATTTGTATTTCTAGCATTTGATAATTAGTGTGGGAGTCCAATGTTTTAGGCAAGGTCTTGGCACCTTGGATTTTCCTAACAACCTCATTTGTTTATATGCATCTACCAGTGTAAACCCCTGTGGGGGGGGGGGGGGGGATGTGGGCAATCCCATCCCCTTGCAGAGAGATTTGATCAAGTACACTTTCTCAGGGTATTGGGCATTTGATTGTTTCAGCAGAGACACTGGGACCATGTATGTAGTGTGAGTACACCAAAAGGCATGTTGTTTGATAAGGTGAATTTTTCTTCATGTCTGTTTCCTAGTTTGGGGACCACCTTGTGGCTTTGCTACTTTTACAAGTAAACCCCTGGGGTAGAAGTGACTCTTTGTGCTAAACAATAATGAAATATTTAATAGAAGTGGAAAGGTCTTTTATATATCAATGAAACAAAATATATATCTAAAGCCAGGTCTTATGAAAGGTGTTTCACGTAATATATCAAACATGAGATGCAGTGTTTCATCACCAGATGAAACACTGAGAAGAGAGTTGAAAATACGATGTGCAGCGGAGTATTTTTGACGAACTTCGAGGTGTTTCATTTGGTGATGAAACACTGTGTCGAATGTTTGATATTTCTTCTCAAACAAAATCATTTTTTGAAGGAGAAATTAAGGATGCAAATACTAAGCAGTGTTTCATCCGATTTCCAAACACTCATTAAACATTAATTTCCTTTGTATTTTCTTAATGAATTATTAATGAGTTTGAGAATCATTTTTGAAGATCAAAGAAAGTGTATTTTGAAGGGAAAATTATTTACAGCATTGCTTTTTATGGAGACAAAGTATAGGTCATGCATCATGTTGCCTCATAATGAGGATAGGTTAAGTCAGGTTTGTGACTTACTTATGGCCTTCACTCTTTTTCTCTTCATGCTGCTAAACAATGGAATTAACTGCCAGATAGAAAATAATTTAAAGCAGTGTGTAAATAGTTTTTGTAAAATAATTCATATAGTCTTATGTTCAATTAACTTTCCATAAGATTTGTTGTTTATCTTTTTTTTTTGTTTCTCTTGGAAAGATGAGCTCCTTAAGGCTACTCTTAAATTCAAAGAGAAACAAAGTTTTTGTTTGACCATGGCAGGATTAGCTCAGTCGGTAGAGCTCTTGACTGCAGAACTTGAGGTCGCAAGTTTGATTCCTGAGGTCAGACCAACCCTCACAGTCTTCAAATAACTGACAAATGAAGGTACTGCCTTAATTTGGCCTGCAAATGGCTAGACCTTTCTGTCGCTCGGATGACCACGTAAAATGGTGGTCCTGTCTCCAGTAGGAGACGTACAAATAGTGTCCCCAATTAAGGCTTTCGTGCTTAAGCATTGACACTCTAATAAAGTGCACTATTTGATGAACATATCCTTCCCCAGCCTTTGCCCGCACTCTCCTTCCCCCTACACAGGGTTTACGTTGATAGACAATGTATTAGTTAAAAACAAATACTAATCTCTGGAGAAATTTCTTTCTCACAGTGAGTCAAGATCAGAACAAAGAGGTAAGTCTTGCAGAGATTTTGATTCAAAGCTTTTATATTGTATGTATCATTGCAGTAAATAATTATTATTGACAACTATGAGCAGCTATTATTTATCTCATTATGGTATTGCTGTTAACTGATAGTGCTAAATGAATATTATTGTTTATTATATTAAAATATTGTCATTGGCTCAATCAGCATTCATTTAATTAGCTTTCTCGATGTTGTTTTGTTTATGTAAAATGGCTTATAGGAAAAGACCAAGGGAAAGAAATGTGTAACTACAGACAGTGGAGCAGGTGAGTTAACATAACTCATGGTTTGAGATAACTTGCTGGACATGTAGGTACTGAAGATGTTATCCAGTCAAACCCATCTTTAGTAACTTGTCCATGTGCTTTGTTAGCTGGCCAAATATCATTAAGGAATAACTTAAAACAAAGAAAGAAAACAATGAGAGAAAAGACAATCCTTTTAATTATACTGCAAATGAAGTATTATATGCTTTGAAATATAAAACCGCCAAGTAAGGGGCTAATATTTTATCAACTAACCCATGGAAATGTTGTAAGGACATAAGTTTTACACTCTTTAAGATCCTGACCCTGTACCGCAGAAATTGCATAGAACGCAACATGTTTCATATGAAGGTATTGTTTGTACACAATACATTGTAAATTGCTGCTTGCAAAGGTATTAATTTGGGAACTGTTTTCTTCTAGCAGCAGATGATGGTGACAAAGACAACCAATCAGTTAGTTCAAGTGTTGGTGAAACTAATGACAGTGCTGCATCATCTCCAAGCTCCTCACAGCAGCAGGTCAATGAACTATCAACAAGTGCTGTTACTTCTTCCAAGTTCCAACCAGTGGATCCTCTTCAACTGAGTAAAGCTGGAGCACCCTCAGCTGGCGATAACAGTGGTCATCCTACAAATACCAGTCCTATAAAACGGAGGGCAAGCCAGGCTGAAGAGCTGTTGAAAGCTCAAGATGCAGGAGGTATGGTGTACATGTAATTACATACATAAGAGGTTATTCAGTAAACTAGGGGAAGTGGTCATTTTGGAAGTTGAAAGTTCAACAAGTTTTACCCCTGAAAAGAGATCTTAGTTCCACTGTATAAAATGAATTGTTTTTACTGTAGCTGAGTTACTGTATCAATATTTTTCTTATATGCTAATTGTTCAAGAACTTTGGTCTGTGAGAATATTATAGACCATGGAAAAGATGTGATGGTGCAGTGCTTCAACAGACCTCAGCAGTAAAGTTTTGTTGTCATTTCTATGGTCCTTAAGAATAGACCATGGAAAATTTATTGTTTTCTGTGTCATGGTTCATAAAGGATTCATTAGCTTTTATTCAAGGACTTCTCCAGGACTTAATAACAAAATTCAAGGAGTTCATTTTCTCAGGCACACGCATTATTTTGTCAGAAGTATTACATATTTTGAACAGTTGTGCCAACAAACCAATACCTGTAAGTGCAAATAACATCCTAAAACCAAAGGATAACAGCTTTTTCAGAGTCAAATAAATTTCACACTCCTTCAAGCTGTATTTCCCTTGTGGTTTTGTTTGCTTAGAGAGGTGCTGTAGAATACACTTCGGAGACCCCATTAAAGGTGTGGTTGCAAATATACTTTGAATGAGAAATACTTAATTGTCCTGGAATAGAAAGCTCTTCATTGTTTGAGACTGCAAAGGTGTTTCTCGGGAGTTCTATCAATCTGTTGCTGTCAAAATGAACTTACTTTGTTGTAGCAGGGTGCAAAAAAAATCATTTGTACTGCTTGCCATTTGGGCAGGGTGAAGCTGGCATTTACTAGCCCAGACGTCATTTTAACTATCCCCAAAAGCTTTTTACGGAGCAGAATTGATTTCACAGTTCTTCTGTTATTCAAATATTTCCTCAAAAAACATCACTTGCCCGCCGGGCAAGTTAAAAACAGAATTCACTAGCCCTATAACAAAATCCACTAGTCCCGGGCTATCGGACACTACTTTCTTTGCACGCTGTGTAGACTCCAGTTTTCAAAGGGTTTTTAACAAAATTCAAGCACCACTTCTTCAAATCATTTTCAAGGAGTTTTTAAGGACCTAGCAGTCTCTCAAGGATTATTCCTGGCCCATGCGAACCATGTGTTTGTTAAATTAATATAAAATAACACACCATTTATATCATTAGATTTGTGATGAATGACATTTATTTCTTTCTGTTTACTTGTTTTAGTGGTTATATTTACCTTTCCATTTATTTCCGTTTTAAGTTGTGGTAAGGTGTGAAGTGGTTACCAGATTATTATAATCTTGAGAACCTTCAGCAAACAACTTTACACCTTTTAATAGTGGTCAAAAAATGAAAACAAAATCCACCCCCGACAGTACAGAATGGATTATCCCCATACATATCTGTCTCAAAAACTAAGAAGTTACATTAATTGTACATGTATTTCCTTTTTCAGTGAACTTTGAAGGCAGTGACAAAGGAAGTATTGGGATGGATGAAAATTCTTGTAGCGGATTTGATCTAAATGAAGACAGTAATTTAACAAGTATAAATGATGGTAATAATGATGACAACGAAGCTGATAATAGCTACATCAGCAATGAAGATGATGAAAATGAGGATAATGAAATTGACGATGATGAAAATGATGAAGAAAATAATGAAGATGATGGTGGCGAAGAAGATGCACAAAATGGATTTGAAGGAGATGAAAGTAACCTTGCTCCATCACTTGCAAGGTAGTTTTAATCTACATTTTATTTCAGATTGAGGAATGATTTTTTCTTAGATCTACTTTTGAACATAATGTAAATTAAAGTACTGGACATGTGATAGTCTCCCTCTAATGTTAGTGTCAGTTGTAATTTCCATTGACATGTACATGTACACTGTAATTACACTGAGGTAAAGCTAGTTTGGCCATTTGTAGTGAATACTAAATTAGGTAAGGGTCTGTGAATTAGCTTCCCGTTTGTTAATTTAAACCTTGCGTTTGTGTAGCGAGGAGAGTGCCACAATTTCATACAGACTTGGAATGGGAATGGTGCCTGATGATGAGGACTCTAGGCCAGGCTTTGATGATGGGAATGATACTTCCTTGCAACCAGGGACAGATCTGGCTGGAGAAGATGTACCTTCCAGTGATCCTCCTACTCAGATAACCACTGATATATCAAGTGTTTTAGAGCAGGATAGCATTCAGGAGGTAAACTGAATTTTGGGGAAAGTTTTGTGGTTCATATTTATCATAATCTGATCTGAAAAATTTTCTTTAGTTTCAAATTTATGTTCCTTTATGTGACAACAAAAAGAATTTTTTTGAAATGTTTCAAATCAAGTAATTTTGAACCACCATTCAATGACTCCAAATATCTCTAATAGCAGTGACTCTATACAGTGTTAAAGGTGGCATTACATTGCATCTATGAATTTTGAGAGTTCATAAGTAGGCTGTATATTATGTGGAAGTTGATGTTGCACCAATTAAGATGTCACTTGATTCACAGATGAAAGTAGTCAAACTAAAACCTTACATAATAGGAATCAGTTATGCTTCATGAGATTATTACTCATGAACTTGACTTTGTACTCAAATCAAGGCTGTTCTCTAAGGAAAATTGAAGGGAGCCCATTGCTCTGAACCTGTAAAATGTAGGGTGCCCAGCATATGATGTATATGAAAAAAGTAAGATTTTCTATTCGCCCAAGAGCAAAAGTTACATGTGTAGGTACCAGGGGCCACCAGGCTCTGCTATAGCACAGACCTGGCCCTGGTTGTTCAAAATGTTGGATTGTGCTATCCAGCAGATAAATCACTATCCAGTTGATAAGTATGAGGGAAACCAATTGCGTTATCCACTGGATAGAGATTTATTCAGTGGCTAGTGTTATCCACCTTTTGAACAATTGGGGCCTGAAGTCTTCAAAAATATTATTTTAGAGCTGAATAATTGTTCCCAATGTTACTGGTAACCATTCTATACTGCACAACAGAGATTGTTATTAAAGTGAGCGGGTTTTTTTTCAGGAGATGGTGTATAATCATTATGAGGCTTTTTTTTTAAGATCCAAGACTATTAGAGTATTAAAAAATGTGTCAAAATTACTTTTGCTTTAGGAAAACGAATCTCCACCTGTCAAAAGACTTCGGACAGATTCTCCCAGTGATCCCCAAGAACAGTAGAGCAGCATGTATATTACTACGTAATTATAATATTTTCTCCTACAAGTAGAAATTTATTGAAATGATATTTATGAGGATTGTATACTTAATTATAATTTCAACAAATAGATTTCTATTTATGTCACTTTGGTTCATTTCTTCAGGTTAATATATTCCTTGCCACTGCTAATTCTATCATCATTGTAAGGGTTTATTTTTATCACCAAGAACGTTTTGTTGTACAGTACAAACTCTTCTCACAGGGAAAGCTTCTTTGAATCATTTAAATTTTGCACAATCCTGTAATCTATATTGTGCTTGATCACTATAGGTTATTGTGCTTTTTTTTGTCTTGTTTGAAACATTCACAACAAGTTCTGTCACATCCAAAAAGTGATTAGAACATAGTCACTCTATAATTAAGAGCAGGGATGTCATTAAGCGCCGGGGGCCGGGGATTTTCCCCGACTTCTGAGAGAGTGGCCCCCGGCTACTTTTATTGGAAAATAGAAGAAAAATAGAACCAGAAGAAATCCCTAGCCGTTTGATTTCCCGCCTACTTGTGGTATTTACCCAGCAACTTGAAATCTTAGTGACAACCCTGTAAGAGTAAGCCAAATCTCAAAAAGGTTAAAACCTTATTGGTAAAACAGCTTTTCCTGACCAAAAAATAGTTTGTTTAAAAGTAAACTGTATTATATGTAATATAGTCTTTTATATATTTTGTTATATGCTGAAATATTTCTTTGCAGTATACATTAAATTGTTGTATGAAATTTTTGTTCTGGTTTCAGTTCTGGAAGTATTTGTCAGTTGCTTCATAAATAATATTAATGTCTAGCGAACCCATGTTTCTCATAAATGTGAGGCTTTTTTCTTTCGTAGAAGGAATGTGGAAGTCTTATCTTTATTTTTAACAGTCCATTTGAATGGTATCCATATCTTACAGACATTTTGCCATTTTTCACAAGAGATTTTTCGTATGGTATACAATGATAATGATGGCAAAGGAAGTTGCATTTAAATGAATGCACAAGTTGTTATGCTCATGAAAGAAACATTAGTAGTAGTATTTACTGGTACTGTTTTTTGGACTGTTATATTATGCCTTGTTCACCATTTTTTGCCAGTGGTATGACATGGTCAGTGACAATAGGCAATGTTATTGCCCTTTGTAGTTATTATTATGATTATCACAGGGTTCGTACCCTTTTTTGAACAAAAAATAAAGGGCTTTTAAAGACTTTCAAGGACACATTTCCCATTTTCCTAGGACTTCATTCGGTGCAGAGAGACTTGAGTCTGTCTTCTTTAGTTCTTCCACAACATGAGTAATTTTATCCTCAAGGTCTTTCTGTGTTTGCTCCTTTTACTTTGGAGTTCTTATTATAAAGTTAGCATTGAAATTCAAGGACTTTCCAGCACCGACTGCAATTTTCAAGGACTTTCAACTTGCGAACCCTGTTATCACTATCATTATCAATTCACTCAAAAAAACATCACCATCCAAGATCATAGACAGAGAAAAATGAAAATATATTATAATAAATATTATCTTTATCGTTATTATCATCATTATGTTGTTTCTTATGTCAATCACAACACAGCGGTATAATATGCTTGTTAACGCTGCGTAGCACCAGAAACCCATAAGGGGTTTAATCTACCCCTTTTGAGTTTCTTGTGGCACTCATTGGAGTCAACATTGAGGTTTTACTCTGATATAATCTGTTAGTTTTTAGAGGTCAATATACTACCAAGCTTTTGTTTCACACTCCATTGCTTCAACCTAGCTGAGCTAAAGCATGACAAAACTTGGGTGGCTTATGCAAAATTGGTTGTCAATATAAGCTTGCCATCCTCTCTAATGTAAACTTGGGATTATCAAGACAGTGGTTGCCTTGGCTTGAAAGAATTGCAGTTATTCCAGCAATATCTGAAGCGTTGAACATTTATTGTGCAATGCTCAGATGTTGCTTGAATAACTGTTAACTTCATCCCTTTAGTTTAATTTTTGTTGATATTGTTCTCTGTATCATTTGTTCTGATTAGAGACTGGTAATATTGCCTTTGTAAAGTCTTGTTTCTAAGGAAATTGAATAAACTTGTTTACTATATGTATCTTTATTGTGATATTTTTTTGTCATTCTTGGGAAAGTCATTATTGTAAAACGTTTTCCAAAAATCGTTCTCAAATCATTCTAACAGATTGCATATTTCACAAATTTGGGTTATTTCTTATGATAAAATTGACATAATAAGCACTCCCTTTTGCCTGGGCAAATAATTTGATTATAGTGTGTGCTCAATAATAATGGTAGCAAAATCCAAAACATCATCCACTGGAATTTGAGTGATCCGTCCAAGCTGCTCCACCACCTATGGACCAACAGAATTGACATAACCCTACGATATCAGCATTTTTTTGGAAATGAGTGATTTTTTCTTGGTAAATATAGTGCACAATGATTAAAGATTACAGAAAGGCAGACAATGATAATAATAATGATAATAATGATGATAATTTTTTAGGAGCTTTTTTAAGAATTTAGAATTAGCAATACAAGATTTTATTCTTTTTAACTTGTTTCTTTTTTGATATCAGAGACAGATAATTTTCTTTTGTCATGACTTTAACACTGGACTGCCTGCGAGAGATAATAATAATGATGATGATGATAATAATAATAATAATAATAATAATAATAATAATAATAATAATGATAGCCTGCGTAACTGGCGGTTTTTTGGTGTGTTTTTCTGCCCAGTGTGTGTCCGATTTTCTTTTTTGTCCTTGGTTCAGCTTTTACGTGGCTGTATCTCTTTCTTTGTGAATCACAAATGAAAAAACACATAAGAAAAATGCCAGCTACACAGACTATAACAATGATAATAATAAACAGCCAATTGAAAACAAGTAATAATTTGTTAGCCAGCTAGACATTCAAAGCACTGTCCCTTTGTGATTTGTAACTGCCATGCTTCTTGCCCACTATTCAGGGAACTAGTATCTATTTTGTGCCTTGTTAACACTAAATCATTTGAATAACCAAACAGTGAAATCACTTAACCACTCTCCTTCCCTGTAACCCTGGCTCCACTTAAAATTTGTAAGTTCTACTGTTATTTAGCAATGGATTGAACGACTAACCATGTCACTTGTTCCCTGATTTACAATAAAGGATGCTGCTCCAATGACTGACACTGCAAGCAACATTAGATCATTAGCTAAAACAGATAGCTTTTGCCTGTCATTTATGCAAGTTTCTCCTGTTGCTGCCATGCACAACTTGCTGTAGATTTCTTCGTACTTAAGGTAGACAATGTCCAGTAGCTTTACACTGGCATCGTGAAGAAGCTTGACTTGAGAGCGAGAGTCGTTATGTCCTAAATAAGAAAAGGAAGGATAATGCAAAACGCTGTTAATACTTAAGTAACTTCCTAGCATTCTAGCCAATTCAAGTAATCAGTGACAGTGTTTTTCTTTTTGGCCAATAAAAAAAATTAACCAACCAGAATTCAGGGGTCTGTTGGTAATACAGTATATAAGTCCACTATTCTTTTTAAGAATATTTTCAGTTCAATTTTTTTGGCTCTCCTCTGTTTCTCCATAAGTGTGTGAAAAGCTGGTTACTGTCATCTATTGTCTT
This sequence comes from Porites rus, assembly GCA_964035705.1. Taxonomy (NCBI): domain Eukaryota; kingdom Metazoa; phylum Cnidaria; class Anthozoa; order Scleractinia; family Poritidae; genus Porites; species Porites rus. Next base: position 22,328,689 of record OZ038002.1, on the reverse strand, counting down.
GACAAGCTGGCTTTACTAGGGACACAAACCAGTGGCAGATCCAGGGGAGGGGCCCTTAATTTTAGACCAAACTGAGTCCTGAAAGGCCGAAAAAAATTTTTTTGGAGACCCCCCACCCTTATCTCAAGGTCTGGATCTGTCACTGCAAACCGTTATGCTTTGCCAGAAGGAGTGGGTGTGGCTCTAGAACTCAGCTGCCCTTATGAATTTTTGTTTCGTTTTTGTTTCACTTCAATACTTCTATTTATTACAGGGTTCACTGCTAGTGTGCGAGATGGGTATAATACCTCCCATTTATTGCCCACACAGGGTTAAGGTGTGACCCTGAAATGACTCAAAGGACCATTGCAGTCAGTCATTCTCTAGGAATTTTGTTACTATTTATTTTGAAATCCGTATTTCTTTCTGATTCCCTTTTTCACTTACCAAGTATCTCAAGAATTGTTTCTAAAAATGTCAGCGGTGTTGTGATCAAGATATGATAGTCCAAGGTTTTAAGGATTCGTAGCTCTGATTTCACCATGCTCCCCAGCGTGTAACAATGACCAATGGAATTGAGGAATCTCTGACCTTTGGTTGGTGTTACTAACTATGAGGGAATGAACGTAAATAATGAGCCATATTTTTAAACTTCCCATTTTGAAGTGTTAACTTACAAGTGTCACTTCCATGTGGACAAGGAAAAGCGCTATGCTTTATTACCCTCCCACCAGTATCTCATCGCCTCCATTCAATCTTTAAAGATTGTTCAAATTCCCTCTGAGGAACCAGAGATATAGATAAAGTTGAGCTGTTGCCATTTAAAACTTATAGTTCATTTACGGGCCGACCGTTTGACTTTTGAAGGGGGTGTGGGTGATTTGGTTTGTGTAAGAAATTTTTTTCTTCAAACCTCTGGTGATAGAATTTTTACTCCGACATACAAAGCCATTGTATGGCAGTTATTTCCTTGCAAGATTTTTTTTCGCTCGAACGGTATGTAGGATATTTTTTTCTGTAATCATCCATATCCCCCCTCCCCCCGCCCCGCTCAAAAGTCAAACGGTCGGCCCCTTACCTTATAATGCGATGTCAACTTGCTTGCTAGTTGCACACACGACATAATTCTGAGAGGAACCTGTGTTTTCACTCGGTTTTCCACCTCTTTCCAGTTCTTTTGCTGGTTTGTATCTGAATTTGAACGTATAAGGTCATACAAACTGCACACGTGTTTTGCCATAAATCTGAAAAAAAGTTCGTTGACCGGATGAATATAAGCTAACTTTTCATTTCCAAAGGAAAATACTACTTTTATAAGGAAGCTTAAAAAAATTTCACTCACTTGTCAAAGATTTCTATGGCTAAGAAGCGCGTTTCCATTGGTAATCCCATTTCTCCGCAGAGAAGAAAAACATATTCTGAAATTAAAAGGCAAAAATGTGAAGTCCAGCTAGTCAATGACCCGAGGCTCTGAGTTTTTTTTAATAACTCGGCTTTTTCGACGAAGATTAAAAATTAGATAACGTGTAAATGAACCCTTTTACCTGCCGTTTTTCCTCCTTTGAAAAATCCCTGTATACCACTTGCATTGTCCATATTTTTTTCATTTTCATCGGCTAAAACATACAACGCTTCTTCCAACAACTCAGGTGGCAAACACGCCGACTTCATGTTGAACACAGGTTCTGGAGGAGTACCGAAAATTCTGTTTTTATACATTTTTTATGAAATTTTACATTTTCCTGCCCTTCGCAAGAAAACGCGTAGTAAGAAGACTTCGTTTTACGACCTTAAAGTCTCGGAATTTCTTCGAAAATATCATGTTGATGGACTGAGGGAGTTTCAAGCTCATTTAATCAAGCTCATATCTTTTCCGTCTTGCGCGTGTGGGGCGGCCGCCTGGTGCAGCGCGCGCTTTCAAATTTTGGCGGGAAATCTGGGTGAGCGGGCTGGGATCCAGGTCACATGATTCCTAACTAGATCCATCCATGCTAGGTCCCAGAGTCCTTTACGGTCACTTGACCATTGGAGCATTGGAGGCTTCTAAAAAGTTTTAAAAAGCTTTTTTGCCGTCTGGGACAATTTCATTGTCACCCAATACATTCTTTTGTGTGTCTTGCCGGTCAGGCGTTTTTTTTCATTTTAATTGAATCACATTCTGAACAAAAGCGTCATTTCAAAATCAAAACAGCTTGGCCAGCCTTTTACCTTGACTTAAGTACTATAGGGTTGTTAAATAGAACAAAATTCAATTTTAACAGACTTATTTTTTATCTTAAGAGGAGAAAAAATAGAAACTTCTCTTTGCCATTGCAACTGAGTCCGTCCAGTCCACCTCAACAACGTCCATTTCTGGTACGGGTGAACTGGGTACTATCAATCCTACTTCCATATATGGATGACGATTGAGGAGGGTTTACTTCCTCCCGATGTTGGATTCCTAAAGTGAGCTGTTTCTGTTTATTTCTAGCATTTAAAATGCCGGTAAGTACCCTTTGTTGAGCGAGAATGCTTGATCATACTTCAAGAAAGCTTTTCGCTTCATTTAATAGTTTATTTGTTTGATTACTAGGCGTATCATTCGTCATTACAAGCGCCTAATTCCATAGGCAACATGGCGCTTCTTCCTATCAACACGAAGTTCAAAGGGCCAGCTCCGCCTGGAGGTACAGCTCAAACAGCTTTTTTGTTATTTGTTTAAGAAATAATTATTCATTGTTAAGTCGCCAAATATCTTAAGTTCTTTGAACAGATAAAGCTGTAATGAATTAGGCATCGTGATATGCGATCTTTATGTTATAAAGCTTAAGACTTGTAAGCTTACATTGTTTTTAATTGTTTCTTTTATGCTTTTTAGATGGAAATAATGACATCATCGACGAAGCAATCTACTTCTTCAAGGCCAACGTGTTTTTTAAAAGTTATGAAATCAAGGTACTTACAGTTGAAACTGCAGCATCGTGATATTTAATCGCACTGATTAGCTCCAATGTTTGTTGTAAAACACTATTTTGAACCACCCTCCCCCTAAAGGGGCCATAGGGAAAAACTCTAACAAGTGACATAACTTTGAAACAGCGACATAACACAGGTGAAGTGGTGAGATATCATACATAGATGGGTCGAAAATGTGACAGAGACAGACATAGATAGTAAAATGCAGACAGTGACATAGCTTCCTCCTCAACACATGAATTGACAGGTTTTGACCCAAGGACATTCATAGTTCCTCCTAAGACCCCCTCCCCCCCAGCATCTCTTAGTGCAGTTAACCCTTGTCTTGCTGACATTTATGGACACCGCAATAAAATGGACAGTCACTAAATGTGGGGGAAACTCTTGCTTTCTTGGACTCTCACCACTAAAGACAAACTTTTGGTCTCCGAGAACAAATCCAGCAAGGGGCCAGTGCGGGACTCGAACCCATGACTGCCGAATTGCGAGTCTGAGACACTGACCACTGGGCCATGCTGCCTCCTCCTCCTCGAGGTTGCTCTTTTTCTCTGCCATCTCCCCTACCTCAAGGCTGAGTTGTTCAACAGAGCATAAACAGAAATCTATATTTTTTGGGCCACAACTCATTTTCTAGACTGTTTTTTTATTGTGATTTCACACCCCAAACCTCAGACCTAACCAAGCCTCAAACAACCTGTTTACAGGATATGATCATCAGATCACTTCCTTCCTATGTATGAGGTTCTGTCTCAAACAAAGCAGTAAATACATTTACAAAGTTTATACTGTAACATTTTATGTTGATTGTATTGTTTTGGTTTCAGTCTCCAGCGGACCGTGTTTTAATTTATCTGACACTTTACATCTCAGAATGCCTGAAGAAACTTCAAAGAGTATGTTAATGTAGTTTTTAATCTCAGACTATTCTCAGTACTGGAGATAAAACAAGAATATTTTCATAATAAAGATATCCCACACAATTCCTAGCTTTTATATATTACCATCATTCTTCCTCTTGTGTGCATTTGTCTAAAAGAATCTCTGGGGGCAGTCAATGACCCACCCTCACTGCCCCCAGGCACGATGTGGTGCACTGCTGTCAATGCATGTAAATGTACTGCTGTCCACACCTGTGGACAGCGACCCTTTTTATGGCTTCCATATCTCATTGTATATTTATGTGTATTGTAGGTAGTGAGAATATGTTACTATGTTAACACTTGGTGCCTGACTACAGTTTTGTCAGGGTACTGTAGTTGACACACCCTTATCCCCCTGTTGTGGTTCAGTTTTATCCTTGGTTGATGTTTTATCTTCCTTTGTATTTGCTTTGTGATTTGTATGTTAATTAGTGAAAAAAAGGAAAGGAGAATTTGAACCAAGGCTAAGACTGAACCACAACATTCTCTTACCAGAATTGGGACACAGTAGCTATTTATATGCCTGAGTAGAGAAAGTTGAGACCTTTGTTTGTACACTAACTTAGTTAGAAGGCATGGTAGTCCCATTCCAGTGGTGTACTACCCACACTTCACTGCTACAGTCATGGTGAGGGTCACCGGGTATGTAACCCCAAGTTCTAAAAATTCGATTCTATTATGTGCCTTTTGCTTTCATTGAAAATCCTCACTCAGGAAGTGTCAATAAGGTAATTAATGGTATTGTATAGTACAGAGTTTAGTGCCCAGGCACCTAGTGTGAGCATACCCTCAAGCCTCTCTTATCACCAGTAACTTGGCTTACTCAGGCTGGTATGCTCAATATATTCACTTAATTTTGTTTTAGTGTCAATCTAAAGTGGATGGGAAAAAAGAGATGCATTCATTAGCAATTGCCAACTTCACTCTTCCAGGAGATAATGGCTTTCCATTAAATGCAATGTACCAGAAGCCAGCCAGTAAGGCTGAAGCAGGTATTGTCTTTATTAGATGTGTGTTATAACATGTATAAATACATGTTATGGTTAAAATTTTTCCATAGTTTAAATTTTATTTCCCTTACAGGGGCGGATCTAGGGGGAGGGTGCAGGGGGTGTGCACCCCCCCCCCCCCCCGAGATGACCTGCGGTTTTCTAATACAACTGGTATTCTGCAAAAAAAAAGCTATGTGGTTTATTGGTGTTGAAGTAGAGCAAGAGACGAGTGCACCCCCTCCTAAAAAAATCCTGTATCCGCCCCTGCCTTACCTTTTTAGGTATGGTAATGTATGATAATAACATTAAAACAAGGGAAACCACCAACATAATTATAGGCAAATCTTCATTTACTGTATTTTCCTCATTGATGCATGCTTCTTGATTCTAATCAAGTTACAAAAATGCAGTCTATAAATACAAGCACTTTCACTTTTTATACAGCATTTTGTCTTTTTCTATGAAATCCCCATGGTAATGAAGCAAAATATAAACAATGAAGTAAGCCAAGATTTGCCTATTATACAATTCTCAGTAAAATTGTCTAAATATTTCATACTTTTTTTTCTTTGTGGCCAGACTCCATGAGGGCATACTTAACTCAGCTGAGACAAGAACTTGGTCAGAGAATTATTGAAGCTGTGTTTGATCCTCAGACAGATAAACCATCTAAGGTAAAATATTAAGATCGCTTGGAAGTGATTTTTCAGTTCTTTCCCAGGACCCCACTTAATAAGGGACCATGAAGTTTCTATCAAGTTAAAAAACCTAGGTGAAGCTGAGGGCTCGGTAAAACACAAGTCTTTGTTTTCATTTTACATTGTGTTATTTAGGTGTCTGCAATAATAGAACAATTATTGTTCTTGTTTTCAGTGGTGGATGTGTTTTGTGAAGAGGAAGTTTATGGACAAGAGCCTCTCTGCACCTGGACAGTAATGCTGTAAAAAAAGTAAGTAAATGTGAAAGAAACTTACACTTGATGGAAATACATCTAAATAATTATCCCCTGTAAAGAGACTCCTCAAGTTGATCCCTTATCAGTAATTCATTTATCGAAATCATTGGCATTATCTAGACCTGTTGCATAAATGAGGTAGTCTTAAATGTCAGCACTCTCCACCTCCTAACCTGTGGAAGGCATGCCCCTCCCGCCCACTGGTTAGAGGGTGGAGACAACTCACTTTTTTCAGACTATCAATGTTGCTGCTTTTCTAATAATTCTCAAAAAGGACAAATGCTACACAAAGGAATACAAGGCATATAGGGTTTGAGTCAAGTGTAATTCTGTCCTTTTTAACTGGTCCTAAGTCATGAGCTATTTTCTTGGAACCAGCCTTTTTTTCATGCCCTGTGTACGAAGATTATTAGCTGACTTCCTGTTCTTGTTTGCTGTTTTTTTTTCCAGGTCATTTATGTTCGTACATCATGGCTGACTTGAGAACAAAACCTGTGTAAAATGTGAATTTTTGAGTTTAAAACAATAAAGACAGTTTTACAGAACTTCATTAGTATTTTTTTGTGGTTTGTGGGTCCTTTTGGTTTGTCAGGGAATGGAGTAACATGTGACAGGTCAAAAGAAGATCTTTGTAGCAGGTTACTGGACTAGTATGTGTTTCTCCCAAAATTCACTGGCATAGAATCCTGAAAACAATACCTCTTTGTTAACAATTTTGTGTGGCAAAGCTAATTTTACCTGGTAATTAAATTAATGACACCTGCCTACTCATCAGTCAAACAATGGTGATGAATGACTGAACTCTATCTTTGCCCAGTCATCATCATTGGCCGACTGAAGAGTAGTCAGCGGTAAGGCATCTCCAACTGGCTCATTCTTTGAGCCGTGCACACGATGTCATCCTCTGAGAAATGCTTATTGGGGTTGATCCATTCCTGTACTTGTTTTTATAAGGACTTATGGTCTCCCCTGGGGTCTTTTCCTGTGGGAGGGCTCATACAAGATGTAGATGTAAGCTGGTTCCCCCAGGTACAGAAGTTTAGCATAATATTAGTCAAAATGCAGCTTCAAAATCAAAAGTTGAAAACAAAATCTTACATAGGTTATTATTTAAAGGGCTTTGGTGCATTTGTGAAATAAGAGACGTCAAAATCAATTGCATTTCCCTTTATTAGCAAATGAAAGGCAATATCATTTACAGTGCAAACACTCTCAACTATATCTGGCTAATACTTAAATAATTAATCTAACTGTTAATTTCTTAAGTGCCCATTCCCTGCCATTTCTTCTAAATATGATGGGTATTTTCTCACATTCACATACAGTGGATCATCAGTAATAAGCAAGGCCTTTCAAGATATGTCTACAAAACAGGATTTCATTAGCTCGTTTCCAGTGCGCATTTGACTTCCCTTTCAGAGTCTCCTTTTACTTCCACCTTCAACTAAAATAACTTAACTAAGGAAAATTTAAATCATCTTGGGCTTGAGAAAGGAGAAGGGGGAAAAATGACTTACATCCAATTGCTATAACCAGAAAATCACTAAAATGTTTACCGGCTATTAGCATTGACTCAAAAGAGTAATAAATTGAGATTCTGAAAGTATGTACTATGTACAGTTGAACCAATTATTTATAAACACTAATAAATTCACTTTATATTCTTTCTAATTACCAGTGCCTGAATTGACAATAACTGGTGTGTCCTATTTGAACTACTCTCTTGCCATTAAATAGTATGGAGTGCAGGGAGGAGGGAGCACGTGCTGCTCCCAGCACATCAAATTTGGGGGCATTTTCTTGGTGTTGTGGATGATGTAATACAAAAGATTGAAGACACTCATCAATAACCAAACCACAACATGATAGCTAACCAATAAAAGTATCTGCAACACCAAGAAACACGCAATTTAGAACATTTTTCCAGTCCAATACAGCTCAAGAACTCGGGGTTCATTGACTTGTAATAAACGATGGGTGCCTACATTTGACACCAAAAATCGGAAAACAAGCTATAATAAATAAAATCACTCAGCAATATTAAAATCCCCTCTCAAGAAACATGCAATTTAGGACATTATTCCAGTCCACACTGCTCAAGAACTTGGGGTTCATTGACTTGTAATAATGGATGGGTGCCTACATTTGACAACAGAAATTGGAAAACAAGCTACAATAAATAAAATCACTCGGCAATATTAAAATCTACTCTAAAGCTAAAGTAATAAGACCATTTTGTGGAGCAAAGTCATTTTGATGTAAACCTTGGAGCATGCCTATTCTATGGTTAAGTAATGTTTGGTACTTTTAAACAGGTTTAAATGAGCTTCAAAATCCAAAAGCTAGGATGTTACAATTACAGAATTTTCATGCTTTACCAGTACCATTACCAATACCTGTACAAATCACCATAAAACTCAATCTTCCTAATCACGAAACCAAGCCAATTAGAAAGCAACTGCCTATGAATGTGGTTAACTGCCTATACATTTCTAACCGTTATTGTTTTTTTCATGAAATATCCCCTTTTAACCGAAGTCACGTTCTATGTCCTGTGTAAGTTTGCCTGCGAGCAGACAGCTATTTCCTTTGTTGCACACGGAACAAAGGAAATAGAAGACATCTGCATGCAGGCAATGTGTAAGTATGTACAACTAAAATAAATTTGGGTGCATGAAGTATTCTTAATTTTTTACTGGGGTAACTGGTATGTTGATATTAAGAAAGTAAAAACCTTTCAGGACTTGGAACAAGGTTATTTAAAGTGGGTGGGAAAGGGTGTGTGAGAGAGGGGTCACACCCACACCCACACCCAAACCACCAGTTGTTATCCACTTATGATGACCAACAACTCAGCTGTATTGCTAAGGGGTGTAATGTTTGTTTGCATGTGCATTGACACACTGGAGCAGGTGGAATATTGCTCCAAGGGTCTCCTGAACTAACGGCAATTTCTTACCTTGATTCAAAACACATACAAGGTGAGTTGAAAGAAGAATCTAGCAATTTATCAGGAGTTAATTGGGGCAACCCTTCAACTTAAAGAAATCAGTCAAGGAAAATATAGGTGTAAGAGTGGGGGCCTGAAGGTGAAAGAACAAGTTAATACGGTTGACTTTACATCTTCAACATTGATTCTCAGACAGTCCAAGGTCTCTTGGACCTCTCTCATTTCTCAGGAGAAATTAAGCAAGTGACTTTGGACTGTTAGAATCAGCTAACACAAGTTTGTGCATTTTAGTCCTTTAGTGCTAAGTGAAACATGGAGTAAAATGGGTCTCCAGTAACTTCCTTTACAATATCCAAGAAATCTGGCCTCTTCAAGCCATCTCCCCTTTCTGTGGTGTATGTTTCAAGGATTAACAGCCCTTTACACCTATCAAAATATCAGACAACATAGTTAGTTTCTTGGGCCTAAATTATGCTGGTGACTGTACCTTGTCAACTACTTCATCACTGTACTCGCCAAAACTTTATGAGAGGAAAAAAATATATTTGTAAGAAATGATCAGGATAGCCACATAATTCAGAATCCCAATCCTTAGGCAACAACCAAATGCATGCCAACTTTCAATCCCTATGGGGCAAATGTTTATCCCCTAGACAAATATGAGTAATTGGGGCATTAAGCTAAATCCCCAACCAATGGACAGGCAGCCTTCTCTATCGTCTTCTCAGGAAAAGCTTACCATCACATACCTTGAGACTTAACATGAATATGTGCCTGGAAGTGAGTTAATTAACTAAGGTACAATTTTAAGTAAAAAGAAATGTTATTATAACATAATACAGCCAAACCCTGCTTTTGGGACACTCGCTTAATACGGACAGCTCATTATTTAGTACCATTTGCTTTGTCCCTGGGGAAAGAAAGCCCAAACATTTTCTCTCAATTCAACCTGCTAAATACTGACACCCCATTAATAGGGACACTTTCTGTAGCCCCCTCAGTGTCCATATTAACAGGGTTTGACTGTACAAAAATCAAGTCTTGGCACTCTTTCCTTCAATGGATGACAACTGAACAATAAACAAGTTTATTACCGATAAATTATGAAGGACAGAATACAGAAAATGAAATGATACAGTATTTAAAAACACAAGGAGAAAAATAGGTACACTTTTACCTTGGATGACACGGTTCACTATAAATATCCAACTGAAAGTATTGATTGTTCCATAAGAAGCATCTTCTGGTTTTGTACACTGACTGACGAGAGTGATCAAGCTGGGTATACAACCTCTGAGTAAAAGGAGAAGAAATAGCAGTGAGAGAGAGAGATTCTTAACCTTTTCAACCCAAATATCCACACACAATTTCTCTAAACTGATCTTTATACATGTATTAAAGAACTGGTTGAGAATTAAATAAAAGATAAAAACAATTCTCCTTGGTGATCATTTTATTAATTCTCAGGGGCACCCAACGAGAATATAGTTCAAAACCTCTAAAGCTTAGCATTGTTAAACGTACTTTAGTGTTTAAACGGTAGATATAGGTATATTTTTACCCCCTAAAAATTTTTCATCTGTTCGGATTTCCTAGCTGAAAGTCTTAAGTGATCCGAGAATTATAGGGATTAAAACTTACATTTTCGAAAATTTCAGCCAGGAAAAGGCTCCCGATAATTCTAGGTGACCTTTTAAGGGTAAAAATCTGTTAAAAATGGGCAATTATACTATTTTCTAGATGTTCGAAAATCCTAGGAGAGGCAGGCAAGCAAGAAATTTTACTACAAATGTTCCGAAAATTCTGGATCTCAAATCGTCTTCTGAACAGATATTTTCCGAAAATTGTCGTTGGGTGCCCCTGAATTCTCATAACTTATTCTTTTGATTTTGTATTCATATTGTTGGGAGAAAATTGATGTTGCTCACTCCTGGGACTTGAGGGGTTAATGTCTACTGATTATGAACTTGATCATGATTACCTCATAATCTTTTGATGATAAATTAGTTCGGACTTCCACAACCTGTCCATTGATCTTGGTCTCTTTCCTTGATGTATGCATGTAGGTGTAGTGACCTATTCAGCAAAAATTACAAACACGAAACTAGGTATAGGGTACCTGAAATGCATGCAACACTGCATTGGCCAAGCATCTCAACAAGAAGAACCGACCAGCCCCACTAGCAAACATACTATAAACACTGTCAAGGGTAAACAAAGAAATTACTTATTATCATTATTTATTTGAAAGAACCGCAGCGTTTTACTGGTTTGTCTCATTAAAACCCAACTTACTTACATAATCGACTGCCTCGTTAGCTCAGTTGGGAGAGCACAGGTCTGCTGAGAGGGAGGTCGTAGGTTCAAACCCCAGCTGGACCAACACTTAGTTTCTTAAAATAACTGAGAAGAAGTGCTGGCCTTGTAATGACATTGGCAAATGGGTTAGACTTGCTAGTCTTGTCAGATAAGGACAAAAAGCAATAAGTCCCATCTCACAGCAATTTCACCTATCTGCTTCTTGTGGATTGTAAAAGAACCCACACCACTGTTCGAAAAGAGAAAGGGACATAGACCCCAGTGGTGTGGCCAACCTTCCCTGGGCTGGGTGGGTTATCTCTAAGGAGAGATCTCAATATATGGATAACCTCATGATCCTCCTTCACATGTCATAATGGCTACCTGTAAACAGTGTATGTTATGTTACCATTCTGGCCTCTTTTTCTAAGACGAGCTTGACTTTTGGGGTCTGATGAAGACAGGTAATCATGAATGACATCAAAGTCCTCAAAAACAGGAAATGCCTATAAAACAGCAATAAACAGTTAAAGGTAAGACTTCATAACTTGCCGTCAAAGCTGAAATTTATGGTGTGTTCCTGTGGGATAAATTATCTGTACCAGGAGCCATGATCCAGGATAAAGATCATGGTGTATAAAAATGGCTCTAAACCTGTGAGATCAAGTGTACCCTAAATATGATTTCTATGAAAAAGCTACGAAAAGCCTAGAGGGGAGAGGACTTTCACATGAAATGGGCGGGGGTGCTTGTCGGAAATTTTGAATTGAACCTCTATTAAGGAGACCAATCTGTGACTGGCCAACCCTTTTTGTGACACCTACAAGAGACTATATAAACTTTGATCACATGAATTGAGTAAATAACACGAATTGAAAATATATAATTTTTTTTATATTTCTTCGTGTGCAACCCTTAAAGAGACCTTTATGCCTAATTTGGCATTTTGCCCAAAACACCCTAAGTGAGACTAAAATTCGAAATTGACACCCCTAGGCGAGATGACGAGCATCCCCGCCCATTTCAAGTTGTCTTATACTGAGGATACAACGGTATTTTCAATTGCACTGTTTAAATTAGTAAATTGAAACTTGCTGCTGGTTACCTTTTTGTCTGGAAGAGATGAAACCAGAAACTTCCTCTTTATGCTCTCTGGTGACAAGCGATCTCCGATATTTAGTCCCAGTTTGGTGCAAACTGCCTAGATATTTCAGAAATATCAGCATGAGTGTATCTCAAAGATAATATTCATTCCCACATTGAAAAACATCACTTGGATTACACATGCCAAAACGCCACACATGTAATACCACCTTCTTACGCTAACCCGCAAAATTAAAATCTAGGTTCTCATCTATTAGGAAGCGCATACAGATACCACGCTTAAAAATATATGCCAAAAAGCAACAACTGGGTAGCAAAATGCTAAAAGAAATAATGAAAATGTTAACATGCAAATTATCTTACTTCAATAGCACGACGCACTTTGTTGTTGAAGTTTGTAGAGTTGTCAATGACATCAACATATGGGTGCCCTACCCATGCCTAAAACCAAAAATATCAATACTGGTAATTATTTTAATGACATCCACAGATTGAGTTCACATCAGGAAACATTAAGCATTTTTATATTTAAAAATTTATTACAGTGTGTTTCTTTCAAATTTTCGATCTCTGACGGATTTTGTGTTCCTTTTGGCAAATCCAGATTCAGAACCTTTCAGCCGTGAAATCAGGCAAATCAAGGATCAAAAATCTGTTTTTGGATTTGACCTTACCACAGTAATTCTAAATCAATTTGCAATTCATCTGAAATTTGTCTGGTAACAGCTGTTGTTAGTGTTATGGAATAAGTGTCACAAAAAAGTATATTGTGTGCATAACAACTTGGATGCTCCTTTATATTAAAAATGTGTAGGCTTTAAAGAGGAAAGCATTTTCAACCCCTTCTTAAAACTCAAATCCCAGCGATAAATCATAAACTTTTACTATGGAAACTTTTCAGTGGTTGGATGAAATAGAATATTGGATTTAATTTGCATTTTCATGAGTAAGTGCAACTTAAGGTGTCATGGTTAGGGTCTGGCTCGAGTTCTTAGACACTCCTGCTCATGGCAAATAAGATCCTCCGGAAATTAAATGATGTAACCATGTCAGTAGACAAAGTCCACAGTAAGACTGGTTACTTTAATTATTAGCAGTAGCGTGCGATGGGTTATAAAATACTGGTATTCATTACAGCTGACCTGTTGTGTTATTCTGTCCAATTTTCTGGCCTGTTCCACAGGTTCCATTCGTGTGTGATTGTTTGATGTAATATAAAACTCTTCTGCACCTTCTGCTGCTGACACCTAAAGAATGAAAAATTATTTACTCATTCTTACAGCATTCTTTGAATGCAAAGGAAATGAAATCGCTTTAAAAGAAGTCGAGAAAAGAATTTCGGAGAAAATAACCTCAAACAAGAAAAAACAATAAACATACCAAGTGAATAACTTGATCATAGCGTGCATCTCTCAGTGTCACATTATTCAAGTCATTATTACTAAGAAGTCTTTGCCACTGCTCTGAACTCATGTCTGAAAGTTAATCAAATACGAGTAAGCAATGATAAAATACTCATTTACTAAGCAAAAGGTCTAAGGATTATACGGCTCTGGCCTATTATCCCTGCTGCAGAGGAGCAAGGATTGGCACAGATGGATAGGGTATGGTCTTCTGTGCGAGAGGTTCTAAGCTTGATTCCCAGGTGTGACCTCAAATCCTTATTTTGACTAGATTCTTTTTCATATAGCTTTAATTAATTGGCCACTGAAGGGACTATACTACTTCAAGCATTTCTTTTACCTAAAAAAGATCCAGGTATAAATATGTGAATGTGATATGTGGATGCATTAAGCTGCTATTGGAATTGAGGTAGGACTGTTCATGGAACTTACATGATGACGGATCCATAGCACCTCTGTCGCTTATAACTAAAGTGTTCCTCCTGTAGCTAGCTGCTAAGTCAAAAAATGTCTGCTCTAACTGAAGCAAGGTCTTCATAAGATTTTCCTGAAATCTGTACACTAAAGACAAGCAAAATGAATGAAAGTTAATTACAATACTTAGCATTAAGTATAAAGTCTTTACAATGGACAACAAAGAATGTTATGGCCCAGTACATGATATGGCTAATCTTTTCTTCTAATTTCAGTCCCCTTGGTTTTTGGCATCTCTCTGATTTGCATATAGTACTGGGATCAATATCAAACATTTAGGTAGGGATTGCACAAAGGCTAAGTTATTTTGGGGATGAGACAAACTGTCCATAGAAGTAAACCTGCGATAGCATAGAGTATCTGTAGGACTGTGCAATGAGGATTTTATTTGCATTTTTAAGGTTGAGGCTGCTCTCCATACCTTCTTCTTCATCAAGATCAGGAAACTTAACACCACCTCTATACAAAAAACAACAACAAAAAAAATATGAAATAACATGTTAGAATGACATGGAATTCTTGGGAATATTTGTGGATATCATTAAGTTTTGAAGGTCCAGTCAAGAAAATACTTTGATAAAAGTTTTATCATTATTCAAACTAATGCTACATCTAGACCACCAGTACAAACCTTTTCATTTTCTCTTTTTTAGCTAACTAACCAGTATACATGTAATCAAGACCACTTACAACCCTATCAACAACATTTTTATAAAAAAACCCAGTTCATTGAAACATAGTCAACCTTAAAAGTATTACAGTACCCAAGTAGTATGGTAGCTGCTTCAGGAACTCTGTAAACCTATAAAATAAGAAAATAGAATAAGATAAAAATATATTTTCACATTAAACTGTGGAACAGCGATCATGCATTATTATTATCATCAAGTACCTTCCAGCCAAGATTTTCAAAAAAAGTGGACATCATTGCTTGAACTGTTGTCTTTCCTGCGCAAGGACCTTTGAACAAAACAGTAAAATACCATAGTCATAAACAAAGGAATGAATAGAGAAAGATAAGCAGATAAGCAGAGGGGCAAAGAGAGGAAAGAGGTTGACCGGTTCTAAACAGGGTATGTATTTTAAGAATTTTTTTTATCCTAAACAAGGACAGGGTTTCAAACCTTCAGTGGCTCACCTATACCAAAATATTGGTCAAATGGAAGGAAGGTAGGGTAGTCTTGTATGGAAATAAGTTTGCATCAATAAATTCCCATTGTAGTAGAGTTGAAAATGCTTGAATGCTTCAAAAATTATTTGCTCCCACACAGGAGCTTGGTGGTGGTTCACCTGACATGCCTTACAGATAATTTTATTCAACTGCATGGGATTGATTGCAATAAATTAGCCAGTTTTACTGTCAGCGTTTTTCAAGAAAAACATTGTTTGTGGAGGTGTGTGGCCAAGCAGTTAACACCTCGAACTCCGGATCTGGAGGTCCGGAGTTCAAGCCGTCCATTGTTTCCTTTGACAAGGAACTTTACTCCACTTTGTCTCTCTTCACCCAGGTGTCTAAATGGGTACCGGCGACATACTGCTGAGGGGTAACCGTACAATGGACTAGCATCCTATCCAGGGGGAAGTAGCAATACTCCTAGCTAGGCATGCTTCATGCTACAGAAACCACCATAAGCTCTGGCCGTGTGGACCTTTGGCTCGCGTGCACCTTTACCTTTTACTTCACCGTAAGCATTTTTTTAAAAAAAAAACATTGTTTGGCCTAGTCAAACTATTGTAGGGATTTTTCATATTTCAGCTGACCCCACTGTTCGGAATTTGCAAAGTCCAAAGAGAACATAATATGACATTTAGTATTATGCCCAAGTGGGAAATAATTGGGGAATTAATAATCACGGTTCCTGTCAACCTTGTTCCTACCAGAGGGTCCTACACCATTCCCCAGTGGCAAGTAGAAGAGAACTCTGGGAACAGAGGACAAGTTTGGGGTCTTGCGAGTTTTGCAAAAAAGAATAATTGACTATTTTGGGGGGGTTGGGGGCAAGCAGAGTGCACTCTGGGTGATTTAAAAATAAAGAAAACAGACAGCCTTTTTTTATTTTTGAGTTTACAGGCTGAGGGATGTGGATGAATTGATTATTATTTTATTAATGTATAATCCACGATTTTCTAAGGAAGGTTGGCTGATACCCAATCTTGAATTAAAATACTGTTAACAGCTGTGGACTTTCTTTGACAACGTTTACGTAAATCTTGCATGTTCAATGTCAGGGAAAATAAATCTTTGCTATTTATGTAAACTCTGTTGTTTTTTTTTTTTTGAAGAGCGGAAGCAGAATACATGGCTTGATGTTCAATATTATTATTAATCTGTAAGCTCCAGTCATGTGGTTCTCACATGCATATTGATTTTTTATTTTTACATTCAAAACACCTGTTATCTTGAAAAAAAAAAATAAAAAAAATAAAAAAAGATAAGATTTCAGCACAGTTTCTAAACTTATCAGCTCACTACAATGTGTCTTCTATCCCTTATTAATGCAATGAAAACAAACATCTTACCGGTATGCTCGCAATAGCACAGACTAAGGGCTGCGCGAAAAGTCTTACCATATGGCTCTAAGACAGTATAACAGCTATTTTTAACATAAACAAACCTCCAGTCAGGACAACTTTATAAACTCTGCTGTCATGTTTTCGCCCTTCCAACTCTTCCATGTCTTGAACACCATTTACAGCGGAAATCATATTTGAAGACTGAGCTATCCACGTATGTTTTCAATATAGCAACACAGTTATGATAAAATCCGCTGTATTTTCGCTAAATACAGTAGTTTATCAACCCAGAAATTCGATGAAAGGCGAACAGGACGGAAATGTTTACAAAAACAGAGCAAATTTCCTGGTGAACTTTCCGGGTATTTCCCGGAGAACAAAACCGAAACACGCGGGAAAGCGGCTCAGACCAGCGGTTACTACAAAAATAATTATATTCTAAGAAAAATGGATCAAAAGATTTTGTAAATATGTGAACTTTTTACACTAAATTGTACAGATTTTCGTAGGATGGCCGAATTTTTGGAGGCTGATGAGACCAATTGTAGCAGTCAAGATTCAATTGAAGTTGAAATTGTTAGCGAGGAGGAGTTTGAAGCGATAGATGCTGCAATACAGGAAGCTGCCATGCAAGGTTTAATAGTTGAATAAGTTTTGCTTCCTGTTTCATAGACTATATAAACTTATGGCTTATTACTTAAAAATTCCGCATCATTTAGTTCAATAAATTTATGAATAAAAAAATCTAGGGTGCTTAACATTTACACAAAACATCCAGTTGAAAATCTATGGCCAATTTTTTCTGACAGTTCCCAAACAAAACATTGTGAACAATAATATATTTACGTATCCAATCAGAATTTCTAGTTACCTCATGTACAAGTACCAATGATTTGCCCTCCTCCAGGGAAGCTTTACATGGGGAGGCTCTGCCCCCGCCCCTTACCCTCTTAAATATCACTTTTGACTGAAGAGGTTTCCTTTCATGTACCTTCTTTTGAAGAGTACCCTCTCCCTCTTGGTCCCTGCAGTTCCCAAGTCACTCCACCCTTGACTATCACTACATCATTGAGAGAGTTGACTGTACCTATGCTCTAATCTGATACCCAGATCTCACTCTGTCTTATGCTTATTTCCCTTGGCCACAGGAGATCTGGGTACGAGATTACCTATGCCCTACTGACTGAACCACCAATCATTTTGAATCATCAGAGGTTGAAGCCACTTCCAGAAAAACTAGACCAGGACTTCTAACCCCTCTGGATAAGTTTAGAGGTGGTTTGGGATATCTAAGTGTCAGTGATTTGACAGCGCAGTTCTGGTGTGAGCAACAGATGGAGTACAACTTCTTGGCTCCAGAACCAAAACCAGAGACTGTACAAATGCAATTAGGGAAAGATATCCACATGGCAAGAGGTAAACTAATAAAATAAATTTAATTTCTTGAAATTTTTATAGTGCATTTGAGTATCTAATTATACATTTTGGGAAATTTGTTATAACTGCAAATGGTAAATTATAATAATTATTGTTCTTATTAATTAAGCAGTTTAAACAGTACTGCTACTGTTATGTTCATCTAACATAAACTGTTTTACCTCATTGTCAAAACCCACTTTGTTGTAAACAAAATAATTACCAGTAAGGTTAAGGGTTGGGAACTTGTATAGTAACAGTCATTAGTGTTTGCTACAGGTAATAACAATAATTATTATTTGGTGGGAATAGGAAATATTGTTGTTTACAAAAATGACAATTATGATGTTATTTTGCGATGGTGGGGATCCCATTTTCAAAGTGTTAAATTTCACATAACTCACAGTCCCATTCAAAATTCCATCCACTGACAGGCAAAATCTCTGTCCCAGTTATTCAAATCCCATTTTTCCCATTTCGAAACTAGACACAAGTTCAATAAACCCCTTTGAGGCACCTTTAACCATGGTACCACTCAGAAGATTTTTCTCACAAGGGAGGGATAGATCTGGTTAGCCCCAAGCTGAAGCCATCTATTATTACAAAGTAACTGAGTTTTGAATTTCATATTTTACAGAGCTGGAGTTGTATGATGTTGTAGACATCAAGATAGAAAGCAAAGAAGACAAGTGGGCAACCAGGTTTCTCAACTGTCTCAATAAAATGGCATTCTTAGATGCACAGCAAACAATTAGAGAGCTTCCAGTCTTTGGAGAACCCTTTCAATTGGGAGTATTTGTATATGGCATTATTGATGAATTACACTTCAATGAAATGGGACAACTTGAAATTTCAGAGCTGAAAACCAGAGCTACCAACAACAGCTTGCCATCTAAAGCACAGCAGAACAAAAACTTCTTACAAGTTATGCTCTACAGTATCATGTTCAACGACTTGCTGGAAGGGAAGTTAGCAACTGCCGCACTTCTATCAAAATTTAATTTAAATGGACTTGCTGCTCTTTCCGAAGATGTTGTCAAATTTGCCAACAAATTGAGAATACCATGTGTTAAGCTCATCCAAATTGCTGACCTGATGTTAAGTAGATTTAAGACATCAAATATACCCAAAATCAGTTCTGTAGTAGTTGAGTACTGTTCTCAGTTTAGCCATGAAGAAATACACAAAACTTGTGTGCAACTGGACGAGAGTTGGGCACATTCTAAGCTGGTCACAATGCTACCATATTGGAAAGGAGAAAGAGAAACTATTGGAGTGGAAATTGAAGAAGCTTGGAAATGTCAGCGTTGTGAATTTGCAGACACTTGTATTTGGAGAATGAAGAAAGATGAAGAGTGTAGGAAATTAAAATAAAATCTTATGCAAATACTGTATAATGGAAGCAGCGTGGCTGAGTAGTTAGAGCGCCGGACTTGCATTTCGGAGCCCCCAAGTTCAAGTCCCGCCCTGACCGCTAGCTCGATTTGTTCTTGGTAGTCCTGAGTTCAAATCCTCAACCATGCTTGTAAATAGCAAACTGGTTTGCCTCCGGCCAGTTGGGATTCTTAACCCTGTTATGTTAAATTTAGATTATTTTTTTCTGGCATTTGCTTGGCCCCACCAGCATCAATGCTATAAATACTGCCGAGAGTAAACAAAGGATATACTGTCAAACCTCTATGTACCACCACCTCTCACAAGCAATCACTTCTCATAAGCGACCATTTATTCCAAACACCAAAATTTCCCTGTAAAAGCTGGAACCCTTCGTAAACAACCACTCTGGTAAGCGAAAATGCAACCAATTTTTTGGGGTGAGGGTTTTATAATCCATTGTCTTTAACATCCTGTTAGCTTAGAGCTAAACATATACACGTTAGTAACTTAGAAACTGTATGTAATATATTTTTTGGTACCAAAACGTAGATGTCTGGGGACCTCTTCTTGAAAGAGACTCCTGTAATTTATTCTTGTAAGATACCACCTCCCATAAGCAAATGCCAACTAAAAATGTTCGCATTTTGGGTGGTTGTGTACCAGAGGTTCAACTGTAATAAAAATGGATAAATAATCTGTAGATGACTAATTGAATTGATATGATCTCCAAAGGCTGTGTGGCGGAACAGTCAAAACACTGGAGTTCCAATCCCAAGGCCTTGCTGACTGAAGCTGTTTCTTGTTATTCCTGAATTTTAATTAGAATATTATGCCCTTTGCTCCACATGAAAGTTTTTGTTATTTTGAAACATTTTATTAATATTTTCTAATTTTTCTCTCCAAAAGAGAAGGTTCTATTTTCTTTAAAATCCTAAATAAATTTAAATATTAACATTCTACAGTAGTGTAAATTTCTTTTCATTGTCTTCCTTATTGGAATTTAGAAAAATACTCTGACTAATAATAATGTCAACTTCACATAGAGTTAATTATCAAAACATTAACTTCCTAAAAAAAAATCATTGTTTTAATCTAACTCTTGAATCTTTGAATAGAGTCTCCTGGTGTGACCATTCAGATAAAGCATCTTCAGTGGTATTAGTTTATTTAGTACGCAGTTCTAACATTTTTTGTGTCTGTGGGTGAAATCCAGCCCGTAGTATGACCTTTCAAACTAAAACCTCTTTCCTTTCTGGGCAGTATGGTTAGTTAATGGATGTTGATGAGTCGTAAAGAAGAGCATCTTTATTGGTGTATCCTGCCGTTGATATGGATCCATAGGTGTTGCCTGGGCCATTGACTAGCGTGTTTCCTCTTCTTTGTGGTGAACGATTTAAAATGCCACCCTAAGAGCAAAGGGAAAAAAAAAAAAAAAGAATGTTACCAATTCTTTCCATGCCTGACAATCTTAGCACTAACTTCAATTTTCAGTATTAACAAATTATTTATTTATTATCTCAAAATTGAAATTGCTCTTTAACCTCTATGCAATGGTCACATTGTTATGGTTAAAATGCAGTTTCTTTTTAAGCAATCCATTCAAACACCTAGCCAGGCCTACTTTAGGAAAGACATAACTGTTACTTTCACTTACAATATCAAAGTTCACCTGAACAATAACTAAGTTGCAAGTCTGAAATGTTTCATAATAAATAAAAGTGTGGGAAGAACACACTAAAGGAGAGTTTGAAGTTTCAATTTTTTCTGCTCGGAAGTATTCTGTGAACCCATCTGCGGTACCAAAATTCAAAACTCACATCTACAAAGTAAACATTTATGATTCATTTTAAACCCCACACTTAGAAAACTTTGTCTACATGGTGATGGTTGTGTTGAGGTTTGCTTGCAAAACTAGCGTTGGTTAGTTCCACAAAAGATCTTTCACCTTACTTATAGATCTTCAGTGATTTGTAATGAAGTGTAATTAAATATCATACCCTTCTGTTGTCATTGATGTTGAGCAAAATTGCCAAGGTAACACATGCAAGAGTGTTACCTAGGAGGAAGATCATCACATACTTCCACTTGTCTTCAGAGCTATAAAAAAATATAGTAAAAAACAGTGAAAAGTTGGAGATGGGCATTTGCATTCATGCAATAATTATGTGATTGCTCCAAATTCATGATAATTTTGTGGTTATTTATTTTTTGGAAAAATATATGTCAATGTTGCCCTGAAATTTTGACATTTTAATAATGATATTAATAATTAATATTTTCGCCAGCATGTTTTTTTGTTTTATTTAAAACATGCACAGTCATGCGAGTTACCGCTGACCACCCTCAAAACTGTGTTCAGCCACCTTAAAGACTGTAAAATAGGTAGTACCAGACAGTGTTGAGGTATCTTTTGACATGGATACAGCAAAGATTGCCACCAGAGATTTTAAATATACTACTAAAAATTAATGTGCCAGCCTCTACCTGCAAGCAAGCTCTCCTATTGGACGAGCAAAGCAAGCCGCGTGAGAACATCTCCTCTTGTGTGCCTCTTGGGAGTGTACTTTTCACGATATCCCCCAAATGGTGAGCTTGCCCGCAGGTTATTAACGTGCTGGCACTGCTAACTCTATCTACAGTATTGTAAAGGGCTTTTCCTGTACCTAAATCATTTACTATGGCATAGGAAACTTCCCACAATTATAAAGATGAACAATGAACAGATGCTCTTTACCAATGAAAGAGAGGCCTTACTTACTTTATGAGATCAAGCATTTTTCCTACAACGACATTTGCTATTCCCATGCCTATCATCTGTATGGATGTTGTGAGGCCCAGTGCAGTTCCTTTTAAAAAGAGAGAAATTTTAAGGTAGCTGTTACCATTGCTAATTAACCTTAGCTTCTAGAACAATAATTATATCAGTTTTTTTAAAACACTCACCAACAGTTGCCTGGTCCACGATGAGAGGAAAAGATGGCCAAAGAGATGCCTACAGGAAAGCAAGAAAATTTCTCTTGCTATTTAATGAAAGAGTATTTTAAAGACTGAAGACTAATAAGCAGCATTCAACAACCATAAGCTGTTGGTGGTTACAGAAAGTATGTTGTTTTCCTCTCCATTGTGACAGGTCATAACTCAATAAAACGGGGAAAATCACTATAATGCATTGTATTGATATTTGTACTTTGATCAACTTTTCAAAACAACTTAATTAATTTAAATAAAATACGCTTTGGAGTATTGATGCAAAAAAAAAATGCTCACTGTCTATAAATAAATAAATTTTAAAATAAATATAGAAATAAATACCATTAAATTTGGGCTCTGGTATGTTGACCATGGATGGAGCTTACTGTATCTTACTACAATTCCTCTTTAATGTAATAATAAACCAACATTGCAAACAGGTGAAGAATTGTTAGGAGGTCAGTTCCTGGTTGTTCAAAAGATGGATAGCGCTATCCACCAGATTAGTCACTTTCCAGTACAGGTACAGTATAAGGAAAACCAATAATTTGTGTTATCCAGTGGATAGAAATTTATCCAGTGGGTAGAGCTATCCCCTCTGAAAAACTGGTGCTAGAATTACATGGGATCCCCGTGGTTTTGAACAGTGCTTACAGTCTTTCTATTTTGTTGGTGGAAATAAAGTTTAGAATTAGAATATCGACAAACAAAATTTTAATGAACTTACTGCAGCCATGGAATAGGCAAAGCCAAGCCAAATGGTGCAGACAAGGGGATGAACATGAGGTGCAAAAGCCAGTAACCCATAAACGGGGATTGTAAGCAATGCACAGAGAAGTATAAGGATTCCTCTACGTCCAAAATAATCCTGTAAAAAATGAAAGATACCATCAAACCTCTATTAAGCAGCCACCCTCTACTTAGTGGCCAGTTAAATAACAATCCCTGTATACAAATTGTCAGAAAATCACTGTATTAAGCAGAATCTCTTCTAAGTGGGTTTGACTTGGCCCTTTCCTGAGAGCGACCCTTAATAGAAGCTGTAAGTAGTTTAAGACGGAATCCATCAAAAATTGTCCCCTGAAAATTGAAGTTACTCAATTTTCTAATGGATTCCGTCTTATCATGGCTATGTGAGTATGACAACATAACATTTCACTGTCAACAGAACTAAAGCACTACTTTGTCAGCAACAAATAAAATATTGGTTTCTTTTTCAATTCAAGTTTAGATAGAGGTTTGTAATTCCAGGGCTTACAGTACCAACAAACCATAATCTTATGAGCAAAAGGTAATCAAATGCATGAAAATTGGACACACATTAACTGCAAAATAGCTCCACAGTGGGGAAAAAGGCGAAAAAGAAAAATCAGCGAGCAAAGTATACCAAGCGAGAGCATGGGAAAGGGAAAGGGTGGTGGAGCCTGGAGACATGCCTTTGACGCTGCTGATATGCCCTCCACCAAAACTGTCAATGATATTTCAACACATTCAGTTCTCAACAGATGTTTCTTCACTTTTATAGCTGTGAAATGCAGCACGAGCCTATATATGTCGCTTTTGAAAAAAATATTGTAATGCGCCAGGATGAAATAGAGTGCAACGAGATCTACTTTACTTCAATCGTCAACTGGAGTAACACCAGCTTCTGTGGAGTGAAATAAAGACGTTTCAGAGGTAACTGCACATGATGTTTGACCGGTGAAGAACAGCCAAATAGATCCTTAAGAAGGTCTCTCAATTTTGCAGCAAACAATAGTGATCGACCAACCTTGTGAAAAGTATTTTAGCCTACCTAAAAACTGCAAGGACTGACAGGCCATGTATCATCACTGGCATAAAACAATTGAAAATCTACATATTGCTACAACAAGGAGAACTCTTTCAGGGATTTTACACTGTTTTAAATAATTAATACTCATCCACAATCGCTGTTATCTCCAACGGGTATGCGAAAAAACTCGCGAAGAAATTGTTATTGGCTAATTTAATATGCTCATAATCCATGTTTACTGTCTGAAAACACAAAGCTTTCCCAAATTGAAAGAGTGTGTGATTTCATCTGTCGCCAGTATGACAAATCCGGCAAACAATGAGACATTTGACCAATCAGAGCATAATACCAGAATATGGTATCATGGAACAGCGGCATCAAAGGCATGTCTCCAGGCTTTGCCCCTCTTTCCCCCTCCCCAGTCCACCACTCAGCTCACTTTGCTTACCAAATTTTTTTTTGCCGTACACCCTTTCCCCACTGCGGAGCCTGGTCCCACACTCTGTATACCAAGGAAAAGTGTTTTTCTTTGTTTGACAATTTATACACATCTTACCACAAACAGACCCATCAAAGGACCAAAAACCATGGACATCAAATACACAGAGCCAGCAATGTATGCAGATTCCTTCTTGGTGAAGTCAAAAGTGTCTCTGTAATTCACATATATGAATTTGCTGCAAAAAGAGAAAAAGTTAATGTTACAAGAAAACAAATCATTATATTGCTTAAGGCAACTTAAAAAAATAAATAATAAAAATAAAAATGATGATGATGATGTCTATATATATAATGATAATGATAATAATAAAGACACATTTTAAAGACAATTTAATTAAAACAATGAAACATGTTTGTACCTTGCATCTGCAATAAATGGAAAGACTCCAATATAAAAGAACATAAGGCAAAAAGCCAGAAGCCAATATGTAGAGGAAAAGTGCTTGATGTCTGCAATTCTCTGAAATAATAACAATTGAAAATATCTTATAAAATAAAATAATATAATATAAAATATTTTTAATGTCTATACTAAGTTACTTACCACCTTTTTGGAATCAATTTTCATCTCTGTTGTCTATAAGAAAAAGCAAGATAAAGTAGATAAGTATTTCGGTCTCTTGTGTGGCACCAATTTAGTCTAAATGATAAGTGATAATTTCTACAGTGAGTAAAACTGTTTTCTCTTGCCGGGAATCACTTAATTTTTTCGGGACCTTAAGCAAATTGCATGCAATAATGTTTCTCAAGATCAAAAATTTGTACAACAAGAACGTTCTTACAGCGGCATTCAGTCTCCCTTGCTTGGAGATTAGATCGAGAACTGAGGAGGTTATTAATTCTACACAAAACAGCATTTACTCGCTGAAGGTTTTTTACTTCCTACTTTATCAACGATGATACTTTTTATTTGTTTCTGAATTGATTTTTAGTACGCGTGTTTTAGCGACGACCAGAAATACCTCTGTTGTCGTAGGCTATACGCGTGTATAAATACACGAAAATTCAAGGGCCTTGATTCCAGAGAAATTACATCATTTCCAGAGATCAAAAAAGTGATTTACATGGCACGTCATTTCAATCATCACCAAAAATAAACTGCATGCTCATCACAAGATCCATTTGTATACAATGAAAGTTTACAACACCCAACCATCACAGTTTTGCTAATTAAGATTCTTATTTTCTTACGACCACTCAGTAGTGTTCACTTGTTCCAAAGTAATCAACGCTTTCAAGCGATAGAATTCATGGACCGACACGTTTCAGGAAAGCTCTAAATTTACTCTTTCCTAAGCTTTCTTCGCAAAACATGCATGGCTTCGATCATGCAACGATTCTTAGTCGCAGTTTCCACGGTCTCCGTTAGGAACGCCTGGCACAGTGACCACCCTTTTGCATCCTAGATACAACAAAAAACTTATTGCAGATTACGAGTCTCGCTGCTTATGAAAGCGAGACTAAAGAAAGTAATGATCTACGAAATCATAATTTATGAGAATACCCTATTCAGTTGCTTCAATCCAGTAACATCCAGAAATGATGCCACTACTGCACAAAAAACTCCAAATCCACACAAAATAGCTCCTGTAAAATGACAAAAATCTCTCATGGATTAAATGTTCTAATAATTAACATTCAGGATAAATCTCAAGGTAAAAACATATGAATATAATAACCTTCTAATTACAAAAAAATTGGTTGGACAAATTCGCTATGAAAAGAATGAATTCAATACCTGCCCATAACGTTAATTGAAGACCATGCCTTTCTTCAAATCGTTCTGTCAGAAAAAAGTTTAACACACTACCCTGCAAAAAATTAATAATATTATGATGATATTGATGATAATAATAATAATAATTTTTATGATTATGATGATTTAATAATTTTGATAGATAATCACTCACAGTATCATAGAGGTACTATCTAATATAGGTAAATGGTTGGCAAAGTTCTTTTTTCAATTCCCTACTAGTAGAGTTCTCTCTGAATTTTTCAGAATCATTAAGTTAAAAAAAGTTTTACCAAGTTAAAATTTACATTTACCTTAAAAAATGTTACTAACTAAAAGGTAATAATTGTAGCATTTCACATGGTGACAAAAGGTGGAACAGTAAAAATTGCCTGTGGGGATGTTGAAGAAAGGTAATATTATTGGGAATTGGGGGATTTTCCTTTCTTTTTCTGCTCCAACACCCCTCTCCATGGGTAATTTGTATTCTCCATAGATTTCAGTCACCATATGACTATGTGGCAACTTACAAGTCTTGAAAATGCCAAAATGCATCCAAAAGCAAAGGCAAGCTCCTTTCCTTTGAACCACATAGCACAAATCCTATTTTGAACAACTGAGGGTAAAAAAACATGATTTGCAAACTGCCATTGATAGCTACTTTCCAATCTAGACAGTTCGTGGGCAAAAACAAATTATTGGGAGAAGTTGTTAAAAATTATTAGCATTAGTGCGTCAGTTTAACAAAGTTCAACAATCACTTTTATTTTTTTTTTTGACATTCCCAATCCCCCTTTATCAAAGCTGGGATATGACCTAAATACCAAAATTAATGAGCGATAATTGAAAAGTTCAGTAATGTCAATCATCAATGATACAGGGAGGTGGATGGGTCCAATAATACAGAGTGAAAAAGGATGAAAGTTCACTGTGTTTCTTGTGATAAAAATGTTAGTGAGAGCAAACTTGTCTGGTACTGTACTTACTTGTTAATGCACCATTTCCAGATCTATGGAGAAAAAAAAAGAAAGCAAGCAGAAGTTGTTCTAGATTTCAAAATCATTAACAGTAACAGAAATAAATAGATTTTACTCAATACTACAATAACATGTATTTGAAGCTGTGTGCAATCAGTAAGCAATATTTTAATATACAGGAACTTATATAATAGTCAAACTTACCCAAACATAATTCTCCCCAGTAGAAAAAGAGGAAACATTGCTGCCCCTCCTTTGAAGTACAGGCCAACCGCAAACACAGATGTACCAGCCAAACACATAAATGAAAACAGCAAGGCACCAACTAAGACAAAAAAAAAGACTTCAGAAAATGCATAATTGAGTGAGAAATATTTTACCTTCCACTTCACTACACACAGTGCCAATTAAAATTATTAATCTAGCCCTGGGTTCTTGATGATAGTCCCGAGAATTTCTCATAAATTGATCACACACATATTGGAGGGCCTAAAGCAATCTGTTTTACAATACTAAGGTGGGAAAAATTATAGTTTGATCTATTTGGTCCACTGAAGAATTCTGCAGTTTGGAGCTAGCAGACTAAACCTGCCCCCTTGTGATTTCATCCACATTACAGCTGTATGCCATGTAAGACCACATAATGATAAATCAAGCAAAGATCCAGAAGATTGACTGAACAAATCTAACATGATATATACTTATTGGAAAGGGGAAGCTACTCACTTGGATTTCCCAGTTTATCAATCAGAAAACCAGCAAGGATTACAACTATTGCATTCCTGAAATTAAGAAAAAAATAGGAATGAAATAAAAGGCAAATGTGTGTCAGCCATCTCGACTGCACAGGTTTGGTCAATAAGCCGGAATAATATTATAAGGCCAGAAAGAAACCTTATTGATCCAAGATGGATCAACTGAGGTTTCTGGGTCTATGACTACCTTCCCCTCCCTAAGTCAACATTAACACTTACTTCTCACTTAGGGCAAAATTGTGACTTAGGGAAGGGGTAGGTGGTCAGTTACCCAGAAGTTACCTGAATAATTAATTCACAAAGTCTTCTTTTGCAGAACGAAGTATGAAATCCTGAGCAGTCAAAATATGCAAGATAGGCCCTTCTTGACTGCTCGAAGTCAATCAGAACAAAAGATTTGCTTCATCTTGCTTGCTCACAGGGCCAGCCATATAACCAACATGGTTACTTCCAGGTCAAATGCTGCAACTGCCAGGTTACTTACTTTGGTGAAACCGGCAGAAACCTTAGCACGTGATGGACCAAACACAAATGAGTGACGAGAAATGGTGACATCAAAAATCACATTCCTGAGCACCATTAACAGATGAAACATCAAATCGACTGGGATTCTGCAACATGTATTACGTATAATTCTACAAACTACTATCAACGACTCACTTTAGAAAGCTGGTTTACTAACTTAACACGAACACCACTGAATAGTAATCAACAGTTATTGGCAATGTAAAAACGACTTATTGACAGAATCAAACAAAACTAAGCATGAGAGAACCACTGGACAACTGACAATTTGACTAACAATAAACAACTGTTTGACTGTGATAACAGACAGATCGAAATGCACCCATGACATTACGAGTCTTCATAGCCAATAACATCACGGCTTAACCAACAGACAGCTAATAACATCACCACTTAATTGACCAATCAGGTCAATAACCAGAGTTTAATACCATCAGCTGATGTGTTACAACTCTCTTTGACTCTGAAGATGACTACCGCATAGATTGCTGAAACGTCAGTCACTGTACTCAACAACAACAGTCCTATTAACCCTTTAAGTCCCAATAGTGACCAAGATCAAATTTCTCCAAACAATATCCATACACTCTCAAGAGATAAGTTATGAGAATTAATAAAATGATCACCAAAGAGAAAATGACTTGATCTATTAGCAAATTCTCTCAACTCATTCTTTAAGGAAATGAATAGAGATCAGTTTGGAGAATTTGTGTGTGGATACTTGGGGCTTAAAGGGTTAAGGACTAAGTTCACCCGGATGATCACACTCAACCTACTTATGATTACTTCCCTCTTGAACTATTCAATTTAGTTACTTACGTCCAAGCATAGATGGAATACAGTAGATTGTACTGTGTTTCAGTTAATCCCAAGCCACTGGTGCAGTTGGTGCCATTGCTGTGCAAACCCGAGGCTGGCTTGCCATCGATAGTGGTACAGTTGTGCATTGTTTCATTAGGGTGTAGTTGCTATTACAAAGAAGCAGAAAGGTGTTGAGAAATAATTAATGATGGTTAGCTTCTTAATTAATCTCCAGTTGCCTTTCTAGACCAATGGCAACAAACGACTGATAAGCAGATCTCTAAAATATGGGAGTACTATGAAAGAATGAATGCTTTGCAAACTTTTCAGCTTTTTATCATAAGCTGCAGTTTCTGCCAAAAAATTATCAAAAGCACTTACTGCAGTGAAGGTATCCTGCAAGACACTGCAAAATAAGATAATGTACAATTACCATGGATAAAATTAATGTAATGTGCATTATGCACACAGTTAACAACAATCACAATCTGTGTAAATTACAGTAATTTGCACCTGTTTCTAACCTGAGATCAGGCTCAATTTTAGCAACTTTCATGCATTCTCTCATATGCGGCCGCACAAAATACAGCTTTCTGTTTGTTTCGCCTTGCCTGTTAGAATTGCTTTGTATTTAACTTTAACTTTAACTTTATTATTCCATCGCTCATATAGTACAAACTCAGTAAAGCCAAAGCCGGGGGCTTATAGGGCCTGTGCTCAGAATGACAGAAATTATTTTATATAGAAATGAAGACTGTAGGCTAAACTACAAAGCTAAAATAAGATACAAAACTGAAATTGCCAAGCAAAACTAAAATGGAAGTGGAGACTTCATCTCTAGTTAACTTGAGTCTTAATTTCTAGTTGTCAACACATACAAACAAAAGTATTTATGTCTTCCATCCTCACAAACAGACGTCACATATATGTTATATATGGATAATATAAATTGTATAAATTGAAAAATTAAAATCAAAGAGGGAGTTACATGTAAAAATGACTTTACCTTGGCATATCAAAACAAAAGTAAGAACCAAACGTCATCATACATGTAAAGATGAGCAGCACAAAACGAAAAGGCCCTGAAAAAAAGGAAATTTATGAGGACATCAGAACGTTTCTTGGAAACCTTCAAACCAAAACCACAACCAAAACACAACCTCTGCTTGCGTGCAAGCAGCTTTCTCTTCGACCTTGCAAGGATCGTGTAACATTAGGATCGAGATCATTATTTTCATTCGCCATCTTTCCTTGAACAGGAAACTCCAGAAATATGATATCCTACGTTAAAAATACAGAAAAAAACATTTTAACCTTTGCTGGCGTGGAGACAGCCTTCTCTTTGACCTGGAAAAATTGGGTCAAGATAATCATCACGTCCTCCGTCGTCCATCTTGACTTCCTGATCCTGATGCTGGGGGAGAAATACTGGGACTGGTAAGAGCTTAGTAGCCAGGTCAGTTTTAAAATGGCGGCCATCATGCGTGCTTTTCTTCGTTCCTGGACAACGATAACTTCACCATTTTTTTGAAGTTTCAGTTCAGACAAGATGAAATGAGCTTGTCAAGTTTATTTTAATGATCCTTCGAAAAGGCTAAAGAAATGGAAGTGTAAGAGAAAAATCAGTAGTTTTGCTAGGACTGATTGAAGCTTCCAACGTTTCGTTTCATGTGGTATAAAAACCAGACCAAAAGGCATTTTTTTGTGTTATCCATTTTTTTTTAGACTTAATGAGAAAGCTGCTATGTTGAGTAATTATGAGGTGTTCCAGTTGTTACAGGAAACAGAAAATCAAACCAAGGGGGGCAATCCAAAGAAGAGGCAGGCAAAACACCTCGTCAACTTGTCGACAATATGCTATGAGGTTAGTTTGAGCAGGGAAGTCCAAGATGTGCCTCCTAAAGTGATAGTGAGAAGGGTAGTGGAAAGTTTAGCCAAAAAAGGGAGAATAAGGTAAACTGGTTATCACCACTCCCCAATTACCACACCCCCAAAAATAATCCTTAGTAATGAGTAATGAAGGGGAAGGGTGAGGGGGATGGGGGGGGGGGGGGGGATCCCTTGTGTATAGGTTAGGGTTGTCAGAAGGGTTTGAAATTGACAGCTGAGATGTCAAAGTAAGTGGCCAGTCCAGGGATATTTTATTTAAAAAATGCCATCCATAAAGAATTGCCAGGCAGAATAGCCGGCCGATACTAACCAAGTAGGCAGTGATTTTTGCGGGTAGCCGGCCACTTTTGACAACCCTGATAGGTGTGTGTCACTATAAAGCATGATGATATTTAAGTGTAAAGAAGGGCTATGGAATGGAAGTACTGGTCTTTTGTGCATCCTGACCTATAATGCAGTGTTGCAGTCACCCAGCTTATTACCTGCAAAGCTAATAAAATATATAAAAACATCATTTGCATTTTACATGTGCATGCATTTGTACTTAATTGCAAATGCACGATTGCAAGAACACCAACTTCTTAGGCTTATTTTACGCTATAGGAGATTTTTGGGTTGCAGTATGTTTCCTGATTTATAACATTCGGATTTGCAGTTGTTTACACACAACAATATTAATCCAAGAACATTCATTCAGATGCAAAGTATTCACACTACATTTGGTATTTAAAATTTCTGGAGACATGATCAAACCAACTTTTGGTCAAGTATTTGAGTGTGGATGGCAGAACAGATCTGACATTAAAATGTTTTAGTTTCCTACCCTAATATCTCAGCTAGCCTGGGAGGCTGAGAGTTGATTCTCCATAACAGTTACTTCTGTGAACTAAATAACTGTCAAGTGGCAAAATTATTGATATACTGTCTATTCAAAAATAAAATATTAATACACAAGCAGGGCTGTCATTAATTTTTAGAACAGCCATAGCAAATAAAGATTCACCCGTAATATCTCCCTAAAACTTTATAGTGTCACCTTTAGCTTCTCACTTTCATCACCCGTAAAATCAAGTAAGCTCAGCTGTAACAGGTGTTATGGATTATGGCCCTTAATGACAGCTCTGCAGAAGTAAGTGTCCAAATTTTGTTGCTTTTCTGTGGTTGTTGGTGTAATCTGACTTTGGTACATATTCACTTCACATCACAGTGGTCACAATGTCAAAAATGAGCAAAGATGGGGTGGGTTTCAGCAAGATCTGAAAAATGGCCTTAGCCATGCGGAGATTCCTTCCCTGGAAATGTCCAATTTAATCTAAAAGTGCTATACTAAACCAGACATCTTTGTTTCATCCTCCTTTATCTGCAACTTTTGCTAGTGAGGTTTGCTGACTAAGGTCCTGTTTCCTTTCTTTCACAGGCTCGAAAGCATTTAGAAAAGACTCCTTGCAAGAGTCAGGTGTGAGAAAAAGCTTGAATACTTTCTGGATAGTTTGTAACTTTGAAGATAAACACTTCTTTTAGGGATTACATATTGTATTAAGTTTTCCTTGGCTTCTTCCTCAGAGTCCAGAGATAATTGAAGACTTTCTGAAAGCCATGGAGCCATTTAAATTAACAAAGTTTGTACAAATCTTTGTCAAATATCCACTGATGTGTGTTTTATTATCCCTTAATACCACCAAGATGTTTGATGAAATATTGCCAAAGGTGTCATATATTGTCCAAACCATTCTCCAGATGTAAACATGTAAAGTTTTTTTTTATTAAAAAATATATTAATTATGAAAAATCAGACTGATTTCTGCAAAACGTTGAAAACAGGTGTGCGGGAGAGGCTACTCTCTTATATTTTAGAATTGTGTGAAGGAGGTAATATTGCTGATTATGTCACCTTTAGTAAGATTTTTCTTTTCAGTCAATTTACACTCACTGTCTTTAAATTGTTTTAGTCTGCAGTCTACAAAATATGGCATTTAATGTCATACACCAAATTTCTTGTGCTTTGAAAAGTTTATTTGAAATCCCTTTTATTCTGTTTTTAACAGAGCTGAGAAGCTTCAGCTGTTGAACTTGAGGCCAACTACACCGGTGGAAATCCAGCTGGTAATTTGTTAGCATGTTTGTGTTTCTTTATGACTTTTTTAATTGACTGAGACTTTATTGGCTTCTAGGCTGTCTTCCCTCCCGTTTATATTTTAAAAAGTGGACTTAAATAATTTGTGGGTGTTTTAAAAATGTTGCTCGATTTTTATGTTAGATTATCGAAGACAGCGAAGAGCGTCTGAAGACTGATCAAGAAATTGAGGAACTTTTGAATGTAATTGCAACAAAGCTTCCTGACATTCATGAAGAAACAATGAACAATAAACATGATGATGAGGATGAAATGTCATCATAAATGTACAAACAGATGTATTAATTACTGATATAAATTTCAATGTGGGTATGATTTTAAACATATGTAAAGACTGTAAACATTACTTTTCTTTGACTTGTTGTTATTGTCTAGGGCCAGTGTAGACTTATTTTAAATGGTGGCTTAATTGACAATAATTGTCATCAATTAAGACACCAACGGCATAAGTCACATTGTCACCTAGTTAGCTCACAAACATACTGGAAAATGTGATCTCCAGAAAAAGCTGGAACTTTCCTCAAACCATAACCAGAAATTATTAAATTATTTATACCAACCATATAGAATTATTTGTGAACCTCAAATAGAGTTATGCATAAAATACTGGTTGGACCACTGCCATAAGGTTTTTTAAGATAACAAATGCCCAAAAAAATGCCCAAAAGCTTTAGAGCATCTATATTTTCTTTGGATGAGATACAAACAGAACTTGCAAGGGTAAAATTTTAAACAAAATTTATTATCATATGTGCAGTATTAAAACATCATAAAACATCATATTGCATCTCTATTATTGTTCTGATCATCATCATCATTATCATTACCATTACTGTTATTTTGAGCAGTATTTTTGTCATGGATGAAATGCTGTTGGGTATGGGAGGGGGGTACAGAACACAAAGATAGGTTCTAGAATATCCTAAGCTAGGATAGGGAAGGAAGGAGGGTAGGAAGGAGAATTTGATCTTTTATTTATTTTGTTTATTTCTCCCTTACTTCTAGTCTGCTACACAGCTGTCTTTCGAGTCATCAAGGAACGCTTCTCCCCCACTACCTTACTCAAAACCTTTACAGTCAAACCTCTTTAATACAGACACCAAAGGGACAGAACCAAGTGTCCGCTTTACAGAAGTGTCTGTATTATAGAGGTAGGGAATGAAGTATTTTTGGCATTTCTGGGACCAAACGAACTGTCCTTAATGGAGAGGTGTCCGTATTATAGAGGTGTACCGTATTATAGACTGTACCTTACTCCACCCCCTGTCAGGTCTCAAGTACGCGAGCCGCGCGCGAGTTGGCCGATTCCTTGGTGGAAGTTCTATTGTCATTTCTCCTCAGCGGTCAGAATGTACTTAGAATTTCCTGATTAAAAAGTTGGTATGAATGAAAGACAATTTTTAGCTACCATCTGCACTTGTAAAAAGTACACCCGCGCGATTACCACGCACCTGATTCGAGTGGAATGATTTTCGCGTTCATCCGCGTGTATTTTTCAATAATAATTTCCTCGACAATTGCCGCCTGCAAAATATCTTTCTAATAAGCAATAGTTTTAAAAGGCGACTGTGTTTGTAAAAAAGTTGAAAAAAACAATGTCAATTAATGTTTGTTAATTTTAGAAAAAAAAAAAATAGTAGTGGCAGCGGTGGGATTCGAACCCACGCCATCGAAATGACTGGTGCCTAAAACCAGCGCCTTAGACCACTCGGCCACGCTACCGCACATAGTCTGGAGCGCTGAAAATACTATTAATTAACCAATAGACCACACTTTCTATGGGTTTACCGGCGTGATAACCCACGCGGGATGTTGGGAGAACACGAGAAAAGCTTGTAAATCACGAGCCGAAGGCGAGTGATTTACAAGCTTTTCGAGTGTTCTCCCAACATTCCAAGTGGGTTATCACGCCGGTAAACCCATAGAAAGTGTGGTCTATTGCTTTTATAAAATAACTTTTAGTAGAATGGAGTATTTTAGGTAAAAAATATGGTTCTAGTACCGTGATCAAGTCACGTCTTCTCTCTAAAGTCATCATAAGCCAATCATGACTCACGATTTAATGGCGTTGAACTTTCTCAAAACTCAGTTCAGTCAAACAACAAACAGCAGCACTTCAAAACACGAGTTTTTGCACTCATTACATGATAACTTATGAAAGCTGTTTTACAGGAAAAGTCAACACATATTCATGCGAACGTACAATGAAAGAAGACGTTCATGGTTTGTTTACTACAGAAGTAGAAATTAATTGAACATCAGACTGTACGCAGTTGTATTTTGTTGAGTCGATCCGTAAGAATTTCGTTGTTACAGACGGAACTGGCAGCTATTGAAATAGAGGACTTCATTCACTTTTAACAAGCCGCAGTGGTTTAAGATCTGTTTTCTGGACTTTATTATGATCAAGAAATGCTGCGGTATCGACGTGGCTGCATTTGCGAAGTTGTCGCATGTAACTTTATATGCACGTACAGCGACCGATGGAAATATGTCAGTGCTGGAGAAAGGTTTCTTTGCCGTAGCCACATATTGGCGTTAATATTTGTCGATTCGTGAAGTGAGGTGGTTTGAGGTAGGTTATGGCATCGATATCACCGAATAATTTGTGCAAATGTTGGAAAAAACCAGCCCGAAACTCTGACATCTTTCATCATCGTTGGCAGCTTGTTTACAACTTACAGCGGCCGATTTTGTACCATATCTTGATCAGAGATCTGTTTTTGGAACAATTTCTTTCATTAAGAAATTTAAGTTTGAGATAAAATAAATCAAGAATGCTAAAACTATCCGTTTTGTTGCTTGTTGGCACATGGTTAAGTTTTCCTAAAGACTTTCTATACCAGAAATTCACACAGTTGTTGTCTTTCTCTGCGATTTGGCATCGTCGTGAAATGTAAACTGTTTTCCAGCTTTGTACTTTATAACTTCTAAAGCTATGGCAGTAGCGAATTGTGACGCTCAGTAATAAAATGTGGAAACCAACGCTTTTAATATTAAGAAGGGCTGGGTAAGTAAGTTGTTCTGTTTTTTAGCCTTTCTCAAATCGTTGTTTGCAGATCAATAGCCGGTTTTGTTTATGCCTCGTGGTCCGGATGCCTTTTTCTATGGGTTTACCGGTATAATAAACCATAGGTTTTTGACCAATCAGATCACGCGTACTATCTCAGTTATTTTATAATAAATAATATACTGGCTTAGTGATGGTAAGAAGACACAATTGGTGGTAAATTTAAATAAGGAAATAAGGTTTAAAATATTACAATTTCATTATTGGTTGAATTTTCGCTTAATTGAGCTAAAATAACAATACACATGTCTGCAATATACAACAGTATACAATAGTTTAGGCTATTTTCCCCTTTAAAGCTTACCCCCCAGCCGGAAGCATCACGAAACACTTGGGTCATTCTCTCACGATGTTGTAACAATGTTGACAATGATTTTTCCAGATTTTTTCGCATTCATAAAATTTATTCATACAAGACTGTCTGAGAGTGTGGGAGTGGCATTTTAAGGGGGTAGGAACAAGTTACAATTTGTCTCTTCTTTCCCCACTCTGATGAAAAAGGTCTAAACTGGCAGTGTGCGCCTCCCTTGGTTCTAGGATTTTTTAAAATTGATTATGAGGAACAAAATTTCTTTTACTAGCTAGCAAGATAACTTTTAAACAGGTTCACCAAGAATGAATGCTCTGATTGTACAAAATACCAGAAAAAATTTTTTGTTAACTACCCAACCACC
Source organism: Porites rus (assembly GCA_964035705.1). NCBI lineage: Eukaryota > Metazoa > Cnidaria > Anthozoa > Scleractinia > Poritidae > Porites > Porites rus. Next base: position 22,291,546 of record OZ038002.1, on the reverse strand, counting down.
ACCTCCCTCCCCACCCCTGATGATTCAGCAAGCTCAGGAAATATAATATATAATAATAGTTGTTGTAAAATATTAGTACTGGTTGTTTATAAGTAGAAGATACACATTTGTAAGGGCATGTCTGAATTGTACATCATCGCTTGCAAGGCAGGTACAAGGGTGAGTGAATAGCAGAGGCAGGGGACCCCTCTTCCCTTTCCCTTTCACTGCCCTGCCTTCTTGTTTTCTCCTAACCTATTGTGCAGAACAAGTCATTTCTAACACAGCAAACCCTAATCCAGCAAACACCCGCTAATAAAAACCTACTCTTTTTGGAGTCTGGCAAAATAGGTTCTTGTATTTTGGGGTACTTATTGGCAGTCTAGGCCAAGTAGGTTCTTTTAATTAGTATTCTTAATTTTTATGAAGGGGATAATAGACTGCTGATTACCAGAAAAATATATAAACTTTTTATTTATTCAAAATTTTATTAACCCTATAAAAACTGATTACCAAATTTGTATCCAGATTAGTACAGTATGTTCTTGTTATACTAAAATTTACCACTCAAAGTTACACTCCTTAATTATTAAATTAATTATCATAATTTAATAATGTAACCCACATATAAGAACCTGCTTGATTTCGCTTGGCTAAACAGGTTCTTATATTTTTGGATATTAAACTGCCAAATGTCTGCCAGGAAGTTCTTAATCCACAGTTTCTTATTAGTGGGTGTTT
>OZ038002.1:22115826-22285826 GCA_964035705.1 Porites rus | reverse complement strand
ATGATATAGCAAAGGGTATGTAATCCTGATTCAGTAAATCTGTAAGTCTTATTGACTGCTGAGAATGCCAAGAGGATATATAGATAATGTGGCAATTGACTGATGCACACATTGTATGAATTTCATTTCCTAGTCTTTTTACCTGTTCATTAGTTGTACGCCCCATTGAAACAAGTCCTATGTGAAAGACTGTTAGGCCAACAACAGGAATGGATGACAAACCACATATTACCATGACTGCTATCCTGTGTCAATTGTCAAGGAGAACTACCATAGTAAGTGCTGAAAAAATCTGAAAATGCTATAGTAACTAGTTTTAGCTGAACTTATGGTGACTTTTTATATGACCTCAATAATAATCCAACCATCTGCATAAAGAATTAAAGGAATTATCCTAGCCTAGAAAGGAGAGATGTTTCCCTCTGGAGCTCCATATCTTTCCATATCACTTTTTAATGTAGGTTTGAACAAAATTATTCAATAAGTGTATACTATGCTTTCTAGCTGTCTACATTGTAACTATCCCACTGACCATGTCAATAAAGGAGAAAACAAAAACTTGTTCCCAAGCATAGTGATCCATACTGTTTATCTGCTACTGCTTGCAACTTCAAAATGTAGTTTTCACCAGGTTATAATCAGCAGAGTTATAAGCTGAATCAGAACACTGCTTTCACTAACTCATTACAGAGCTAAAAAAAACCTTGAATCATTTTTTTAAGGCTTCTCCCTTGGGCAAGCCTTAAAAAAAATATATATTTTTTTAAACTCTGGCAAGCGGCTCTCACATCTCACTTCCCTGTTGGGACCATTACCTGCTTGTCTTAGTTAATGTCTTCTTTAGAATAAGGCTTGACTTGACCCCTGTGCATGGGCAAGTGAGCATTACAAAGTTACTTATACCAAGAAAATCTACTAAAGCTAGACTAATGGATGGGACCATTTTTGAGCCTGCATTATGCTTTGTGTTTCTGACTACAACCCTGACTCTGTTGCGAGTGAAAACCAACCACAAGAGACCAACCCCACCCAGTGTTCCAGATAAGAGACAGGTCTCTGGTCAATGACCCAACAAAGACGGCTTCCTAACCCGACAGATCATGACATGTAAGTATTAAGTTAAATACAAATGAAAAAAATTAGCACATGGTGTTTGTGACCCCTCAGATGGTATACACGACCCCCTGCTTGAAAGAATTAACTAGAATGCTGCCCATTGACCCACCTCTTATAAACCTATAATATCATTCCTAGCTGGGAAATATAATCTTGAACACTGTCTGACGAAAAGGATACGGAACTGCTGATTCCTTAATGCCAGCTGACTGCTCCAGGACAAAGACCAAACAGAATACAAAGACTGAGATAATGTGAAGGGAGAGGGAAGAAACAAAGAAAAAAAAGAATCTATAATTTCTTTTGCCAACACAGTTGTCTACCCATGGGCAATGATGATCAAAATTCTGAAAAAAGAAGAGGAACATAAAAAATGAAGACATGTTACGATGCCTATATCATTACAAAGCCTATATCCCAACGATCAATAAAAATTTCCTCTAACATTTTCAATACATTACCTCAAGAGAAGGTACCATAAAGAAAATTAATAAATTCTCTTAACTAATGATAAGGAACTGTATGGAGATAAGCCCGGAGAGTGGGCCATTGCCAATCTGCCCCAAGCCTCTGTTTCAAAGCGAGGCTTTTATTCTTATGCAAATAAAACTCATTTTCATTAGAAAGCTACGTTTTGCACTTAGCTTTGTTTTGAAAGTGAGAGTTTATGCAACTCAGAAATGACTTATTTGAAAGTGGATATTGGGTGCCGCCAGGGAAAATTGACTTGTACCCATTCTTCTTGCGGCTTTGCCACCAAAACAATACAGCACTCCCACACTAATCCAGCCAGCTACACAAGCTATAAAATTTATGACTTCATGGTTTGTTTAATCAGGGAAGCCAGGGTGAAAAAGAAACATCAGTACCTCTATACAGTTGTTACAAATACTACAATGTGAACAGCGTGGTGGTCTGTAAAACTTGCAAGTGTCACACCACTTCATACGGACTGTAATGCCATTGATATCAACATTCTTGTACAGCGGGACTCTAAAGTCATCTTCTTGATCAACTGTTGATGATTCTGTCATAAAATTCACAACGTGAGTTCATTACTTAAGGCGTATTTGATTGACTGTATTCTGGAATTATATCCATAAGAATAAAACTCTAGAAACCACACTTTTTATGATTGATGTTTTGTTGCACAAAAACTGGTTTTAGACCTGTAGCAAGTTGGGGAATCACTGGTTCCAGTTTTCAAACAACAGAGGGTATGGTGACAGTACATTATTATTATAGGCAATTACAGTCTGAGTCTCTTTCTCAAAGAATCATGAATGATTTAGAACCAGGCCTTAATCTACTAGAAAGTGTCTCTCTGCTGTCAAGGGTTATGGAAATGGGTAGGGAGAGCACCTCACAGGGGAACCGAGAATCTTTTTCCTGTACAACCCCCTCCCTGCTTTACCCAGAAAATAAATGAATAAAATAAATAATAAAGGTATCACTTCCAAACACTAGGAAGATTTCTTACAGATTAATGGCTGATACAGAACTTGAAGTAAAGTGGGGGGAGTGGGGGCAGCTCTCTGACCAAAACAAGTCATCTCAGTCAGAAACTTGACCCTGTAAGCATTGTGGTGGAATTATGATGGTGGGGTGGGGGTGGGAGGGGGTTCCCGTTCCCTTGGGTCCCTTCCCTAGGTCTGCCACTGCAGGTGCAGTAAACACCCATTTATGGTATTCTAGTGAATGATCAGCAGGTCTAAATAATGGCTAAATACTGCTCTGAAAGTTAACTAACATGATCTTAAAACTTATTCTACATAGCAGACAGTAATATATCATTCTATTTCTATTCCCACCAAAGCATATCATCATCTTTCAGTTTCTGAATTTCCCCATACTTGCAACAACAAAAAATATACAGGAATAGACAGGTTAAGAAGGAAAAATGGTACTAAGCACTGACTATATGTACGGGATCAAATTACATGTACAAGATGGCTTTTTAAACTGTAAGTACTATTCAAATCAATCCATATTTTTGTGTGCAGCTTTCTGAAAGGAGTTTGTAAGTAATTTAATATTGCAAGTCTGATAAAAAAAATTTTGCATTTCATTAGCATTCCAGCAATAAAATAAGAACTTTGGTTTCCATTAATTGCACACATGATTCACATTTGTTTCAAAGATTACCAATATCTGCCTTGTCTTGCATAGAAAAACCTTGTTACATAATTACATGAAGCCATTCTATAAAATTAATGTCATCAACACAGATACAAATTTCCATCACTTTCCTTTATAATATATGTTTGAATTCAACATATCCTTCATTCAAATTTTATTTTCCCTTGTTTGAAATGTATTATAAAATATTATGACTTTACTTTAACTATATTCAAAGACAAAGGAAAATAAAATTTGTACCAAAGACAAAATAAAACCACAACACATATGTTTGAGCATACGTATGTATGCTGTGTTAACTTCAAAAGCAAAATATATCAGAGACAGTATAGATATGGGTAGCCCAAGGGTGTTCATTTCAATTGTCAATGATTCAAAAAAAATTTAAGCCAACCAGGAAACAGCAGACTTGTGTTCTTAAAATACTATAAAATACTGATTTCAGATACATACACTCTGTCAGTGTTTAATACACAGCCAAATGCCTACAGAGGACATGTAAGTCATTAAACATGTTAAAACTGCCTGCAATGATTAGTGAATTGTTGTCCAGTTTTCTTAAAGGGATATACATGTACTCTAGAATAATTTTTCTTTATTCATTAATACCATTCATCCTTTCTCAAAACAGTCAAAGGCTTTAATACATTTTGCCAATAAACAAGAAAAATAGGATTCACATAAGAGGATCATTACAAAAATGGGATATCAACCCCTTGCAATGATAAAATTATGTATTCTTATGAATTATTTTTAATAATATGACCAACTGACATTAAAACTGGGTTTACAAGTTGCAACGTGTGGGTTGCAATATTTTTAGCTGTTAAATGACATAAGTTTACGCAAGCTCTGCCATGTACTTTGAAACTTGCCAAACGAAAATAAAAATAAGACACATTCTCAGTTCTAGGAAGGATGCAGAATAAATGTACAAATAATAATAAAAAATTGTATTATACTGTTAACCAAAATAAATAGGTTAATTTTGAGCCCAGTTTTCAATACGTAAGAATAAAAATTCAACTTCACTTGGATAAGTCAATGTCAATCCCTTTCATTTCATTTCATTTTATTTTTGCCATAACATACAAATACATACAAATACAGTTGACTCCTGATAACTCGAACCCTCTTTAACTCAAACCTCGTGCGAACTTGAACCAAAATCAATTTCCCCTGGATTTCCGTCATACATTTACTGTAATTTTACCCTCGATAACTCAAACCCTCGACAACTTGATTATCACACTAACTCAAAGTAGTTTTTGTTTCCCCTCAGATCATTTCTATATAATTTTACATTTGATAACTCGAACCACGTTTTAGCCCTTTTTTATTTCATTAAAAGTCGGTAAAAAACAGTCTACTGGCTTCCCAAACATTGAATTTTGAATTTCCCATTGATGTGTTGTAGGCATATAGTTTACTATTGGAGGCTGATGTTGTTTGTGACAAATCTAACGTGAAACAGCTTTACTTCTCAAAACAGTAAAACGCATGCTCTATTTAGGCAATGTTTTGTTATGTTACATTCTGATTTAATCTAGAAGTATCTTTTAATTTTCACTTGACATTTCTACAATCCACTGTACCCAAAAAGATGGTGACTGGTACATTTACCCACAGTTCTTAGCAGATAAAAACCATAAAATTGCTCATAAAAACACACAGAAAAGTTTTTTAAACTTCAAACCTAGGATAGCCAATGTTGCTATTACAGGGATGAATTTCGCCCCCCCAAAATATGACTTTATGTGTAATTGGCCGTGTTACGTTCGAAAGGAATTGTGGTAAAATGTTCAGCCACCATCTTTTTCTGTACGGCGGATTAAATGTGATTAAAATGTTCACTATGCAGTAAAAACTGTTTTTTCCTTACTCCTGGCTATTTTTTTCGAGCTCCCGATAACTCGAACCTTTTTGGATTCCCTCGAAGGTTCGAGTTATCGGGAGGCAACTGTACAACAACAATATACACAGAAATTTATAATACATTAACGTGGTAATGACAAGGAGGCCTATAGAAGCTTACAGTCATGAATAAATTAACTCATTTAAAAAAGCTGGTGCTACTGATGGTTTAAAAACTCTGGCCATTTTTTGGGTACCACAGATATGTTTTTTCTTTTGTTAACATAAATTTTAAAACTATTTTTGCAAGGCCATGATTTAACTTGAAAACAAATAACACTTTGCAGTTTTAAATTTACAAAGTAGAGTAACTGCTGAACCCCCACTAACGGCCACCTCTCTAAAATGGCCACTTTTTTGGTGGACAGTCCATACGTTGACTACCCTGCGAGCAGAGGCTACATTTTCGCTGTGTGAGCTTTTGGGCGAAAAGTAGCCCCTACCAACAACTGTTCAAATCCGTCAGAAATCTGGACGAATAGATTAAAAAAACTGGGTTTTTTCCTGTTCTTGACCGGTTTAGAGCATTGCGTGAGTCTTGCGTGAATTAAAATTGTCGCAATTTTTTTTAATCCCATGAAACTCGTGCCATTTGATGACAGACCTGACGATTAATGTTGCTTGCGAATCTGTTGCAAATCACGTGATGAATTTCGCGCATGTAAGATAGAAACTTGAACGGTTGTCGGCAGAGGCTTCTTTTTGCACAACAGCTCAAAAAGCGAAAATGTAACCGCTGCTCGCAGGGTATACATTGACTGACTTGTTTAAACCTCTTGACAATGGTCACCTCTCTACAATGGCCACTTTCTTCTGTCCCCAAGGTGGCAGTTGTGGAGAGGTTCAACTCTATGTTTCACTGTAGAAGAGTTCAAAGTGGCATCCTTGACAATGCATTACTACATAGTTACCAATTCACCACAACCGTATAAACATTCACCACAGGTATCATCCACCCTTCAGGACCATCTTTGTGCAGATCATGCTACATTGTAGATACCCTTAAAAACCATGCCTTTTTTAAAGCTTAATGGTTACAGATTATGGATTATTTATCTAAAAAAATGAAAAATGTTAAAAAAGTACGTGCATTTTCAAAATGGAGAAGCTTATGCAAAAGTAAAGGTGAGCCAATCCTTTGGCACCTGAGGACATTGTTTTTGTTGCATGTTTTCCATCAAAGTGTTGGTTCGTCAAAAAAATTGTTGCACATTAAGAATTTTTTTGCATGGTAATACTACAAATTAAGCAAGCTTGAGCGAAAAAACCATGACAACAGAAACAAAGAGCAAAACAACTCTGAACATGCAGTACTCTTTGTGGTAGATAATTTGCACAACAATAACATAGCATCGTCAAATTTGATCAGAATCAAAATGTGATTGTTGCTTAAAGCTCTGAAATCGTCAAAAAAAATTTTTTTTTCCTTGTGTGACCAATGCAGGAAATCCTGTGGGACAAGAAGGACCCATTTTGCCCACTCGGATAGCCAATTGGAACACAGGATTCACTTTACCTTGCTTACTCACGGATTAGGCCATACAACAATAAAAATAAATTAAAACTCAGAATTAGCACTTGTAGCAGCAAACTTCAGCCTTTAAAAAAATAGCGTTTTAAGATGAATTGTTGATGTTTTGGAGTTGTTTTCACTGGTAAATGAAGTAACACATTATCAAAATTATATATTTTATAGGCATAAGACAAGTTTAACTAAATTAATTCCTTAATCACGCTACCTGCCAAAAGTTAGGAGAATCACGGCATTGATCAACAATGACTGCGCTTAAACACAAGTTTTTTGAATACCTCTGGATAATATTGACCCGTTGCTTTACACATACATATTTCTCTTTTCTGGGAAAATTTAAAATCTCTGATTTTAATTCGGCTTCATTACAGATCAGTGACAAGATTTGGTAAACAATTTCCTCGTTAAGCAGTTTGTATTCAGAAATACAGACGGTAGACAGGCAAAAATACGCAAAGTAAAACCGGTCGAGGAAACAGCTGCGATGTCTGATAAACCACAGCAACTAAAATTCCATACAACTCCACTCCAACTATAAACCAATCGTAGGATCGGTTCTTCACCCCTTGAGAAGCTCTAGAGGGGTGCTTTCTTAACCAACGCTAAATAAATTGCGGTTAAACATGATCTTCAGCGGTTGCCTCTTTACAAGTCTGAGTGAGACTACTGAATGTGTATATTAGCAAAAAGTTATCTCGCTTCCCTACCTCTTGGAATTATACCGGGATCCCTGAACGTAGCATTCGCGAAGCTGGATAAGACTATTAGAGTTAGGATTCCTTCATACACAGGGATCGCAACTGTATATTCCACTGCCAAAGAAGGGCATCTGAAAGCAAAAAAACTAGTAAGACAGAGACAAGTGAAAGCCTGCAAGTTTTCTCGGCGTGGGCACAATCAGAGTTCGAAACACACAAAACCCTCCGACTCACACGAAAACGAAGAACAACGCTGTGGTTCCAATCAGCAGAACTGTTGCACAAATTACTGGTATTTGTTGTGATGTAAGTTTTTTACAAGGCCGAGAGCGGGACATGTTTTGTTAATCCCTTTTCTCGGCCCTAATTGTATGTTTTTTTTTCTGTCGAACACCAAGCGAACAAGAGTGAGCATGCGTGTAATGACATTGCTTTGTCAGCGGTGTTTCGTAGTAATGTATACGTTCCATGGATGTTCCATGTTACATTTCAACACTCTTTTTTGAGTAGGCCTTTATGAGGCGAAAAATCTACTGAACTGAACTCAGATATGGACACTGAAGACCTTCAACTGTTTCTTCAAGAATGGAAGGACGAACTGAAGGTAAAGACCGCTACTAACGCACACAAACGTAGTCTAGGTGACAGGGACAAACTGGGAAAACATCAACACTCTCCTGAAAAAAGAACTTTCTGGGAGTTGCGTTGTTTTGAAGAGGAAGTGACACAGCTGAACGCCCACTCGGTCGATCCGCTGGAATTTTTAAACCAAAAGTCTGGAAAATTCGAGACATCGCATCAGATTCCGGAGAGCAAATCAATTACAAATGCCAAGGAGAGTGATGATACTATATTGTTTAGCTTACCGTTGCCTTCAGACGAAAATGTACAAAGTACTTTTTCTCCAGGCTGTAAACTCCCTAGTGGACAGTCAAATTATATTAATAACAGGACAAAGAGCCTTGTTGATCAGCTGATCGAAGACATAGATGAAGTAACAAGTATTCCCTTCTTTGATTTGAGTTTACCAAGAGAGGTAGGGATACAAATATTCTCTCACCTCGACTTTAAAGACCTATGTGCTTGTGCTCAAGTGAGCAAGTCCTGGAAAATTTTAGCAGAAGATGAATTGTTATGGTATCACGTAGGGTGTCAGTTAGGGTATGTTAGAAGAAGGAACTGTGCAGTTGTGGATCAAGAAAATTGGAAGGCCATTGTTCAACATAGCATGTTAGAAGAGCGGAGCTTAAGAAGGAATTGGAAAGAGAGGATATGCAAAGTATCTGGTTTGGAATTTGAACGAGGTAAAATGCATCCTAGATTTGTTGATATGACAGTGAATTAAAAATATAAGATAGGCACAGTAGCCCCAGTAAGGTATTGGGGAGGGAAGTAAGCAAGCACACAAAATGCCTGGAACCTCTCCAAGTCAAGGGCCACAGTACCAGTGGGGCTACCCTGCAAGCAGAGGCCCTTCAATCTTCCCAAATAAGTCCCTTCCTCTTCCTGACTTATCTAGGAAGATGGAAGGGCCTGTGCTTGCAGGGTACAGTGGCGCAGACATAATTAAATACCACAAATGGACTATTAAGCCCATCTTCTGAAATAAGCCCCTCTTTTTATAATCCCCCCTTTTTCAGCAAAAGGAAGTTATTAACCCCCTCTCTTTTAAACCCCCTAGACTGCATTCATTAATCATTGCTGTAATGCTGCATGTGGACTGATCTGGTATGGTTTATTCAAATGCTGAAAGTTCCCATTTGTGTTTGATCTTTGATCTTTGGCTGCGTGATCACCAACTTCATGTGTTAAATTAAATAAGTTCCCCCACACCTCAGACATGCTTGAAATAAATAAGCACCCCAGGGGGCTTAATACAGGAGTTGCGCTAGTTTTGCTATATCCTTTGACCAGGCGATGGGATTTCTAACACACTAGAGTTCAAAAGGCTTCAGTTATTCCAGAGCTGGAAAAAATTATGGCTTAGGACTGACTCAATACTGATGTAAGCCTACACCAAACACTTGGCATTTTGGGTGGTTGGACTGCATTTTGCATTCAACCAGGGTGAAATACCTGCTTTTAATATTGCTGACTTAGAAATATCTTCCTCCTTAATGCTGTTTTTATTGGGCCATCCCTTTCAGGGACCGCGGAGGGGGAGGGGCTGGTAGGGCCGCGGCCCCACCACTTTTTCGCGCCCCCGCCCCCACTTTTTGCGCTAAAAAGAAAAATAATTAAAATTAAAAAAAGACTTGAAACAAGTTTTTTTTTCCGTCTATATTCCGCTATATTCTCTGTATTTTCTTTCATTTCAAACGCCAGGCGTTTTATGGGGCTCCTGTGCTTTTCGCGGTAATTGTGCCCTGGGGCCGACTTGCCCCTTGATCAAACGTCATGCCTTTGCCACCCCTTCGCTTCGTTCGGCAGCGTGTTTTGTACTTCCAGCTCCGGCAGAGTTTTTTATCAATTTTATCAGACGAAATTAAGAAAATTAATAGCTTTTTCAAGCCAAACGAAGGTGAGTAGTTGTTTTGAGTTGATAAAAGTTTTATATTTTGTCTTTCTCCTTTCGAATCAATGAAATATTCGATGGCAAGAAGAATTGCATTACTTGAACAGTGAACGGTCATAGTTAGAAATTTTTCAGATCACTTCAGTGTAGTATTTTCTATACTAAAATTAAAGTCGCGTCTTTTCTTGCATTGAATCTGAAAGACATGGCTGCGATCGAACATGAAAGAGCAACGATTCAGCAACTTGACAGTACTTTATTGTCATAAGAAATTAACGGAAAGCTTGGACGTGATTCAGATCGCAAACACATTTGCAGGACGGAATGAAACTCGTATGAAGAATTTCGGTATCTTCACTAATGCCGACCTATAAAGAGCAACAAATACTGGATAAAGTATGCAAAGTCACGCGACAGAAACAAATCAAATACTATGATTTTATTCCTTTTTTCGATTTTCAATATGAAAAAATTATTTTCAATTGTCAGCCCTCCCACTTTTCACCTTGCTCCGCGGTCCCTGCCTTTAAGCCAAATGACCATCGTAAACTATCAGATCAAGACAGTGAGCCCCTTACTTAGGTCATAACTTTCAGATCAATTTAGGTTTCTTGGAAACTGCCCACCTACCCCTCCCCTAAGCCAACATTAACACTTACATCTCACTTAGGGAAAAATAGATCCTAACGTTCTTGGTAAAGATACTTTTGAATACATACTTCAACAAACTGCATAGCTGTTGTGGTTAAACTTTACCCTTGGTTTAAATGTTACTTTCCTTTGTTTTGGGGTATGGTAATGTTTGAAACAAAGGAAAATAAATTTTAAACCAAGGATAATATTGAGCCACAACATAGCCTAGGACTAGGACTCGTATATGTACAGCTCTCAGGCCCTGTTATTAGGATCAAATTCACACAAGGGACTTGGCCTTAAAACAGCAACACAAGAATGAGACAAGATTGGTTGAAATTGTGACAGTGACAACTTGGATGTGATTAAACAACTGGTTTTAAAATGCAGACATTCCACATGCATGCCCTCCCCCACCGACCCCCCCCCCCCCCTCACTCCTAAGAGATATTAATCCGAGGCTGAGAAATGTTTCAGCAAGAGTCATGGTAATTATGAGAGAATTTCAGCATTTTTAAACACACAATATCTTATTCACTTTGAAGGTGGAAGCTTATGTGCAGTGTCTATTCATCAAGATTTGATATGTTCAGGTTACTCTAGTGGAGCTGTTGTTGTATGGGAGACAGGAGACAGGGACAATAACGTAAGCTACAGGGAACTTATGACTCCTGATTCACAAGGGATCAAACCACATGTTACATCTACAGCTGTTAACAGCACTTTGTGCACTGCTGGATTTAACAATGGTAATAGCCAAGCTGTAAGAATAGATATCAAGATGCTAAGCAGGCCAAATTACAAGTAATACAAATGCAGAATATACAAATACTATTTCTCTCTTTCATGTGACTGCAGTTTATGTTGGAAGCTCCCTGACGGTGCACAATCTTTTGTTTTCTGTTTGAAAATTGTGACCAAAGAAATTAATGGGATGTTTTTATTGGTCAACAAGATCAAAATGTTAGGAATGCTATTGAACGGTGTGCACTGTCAAGTCTAGAAAAATATATAACAAAGGAGTCTGTCAGTTTTCATAATCATTACACTCTGTTAACTATGCACTGTACTATCACTATCCGTACTGGCGGTTCTAAATGACTGTTGATAGTCATTATTTTCATTTTTGATGGTTGTAGGTGATGTTTACACATGGCACTCAAACCTGAGTTCATTACCATTGTGTCACTGTCGTTGTGAAGGATCTGTAAAAAGTGTTTCCCTAACAAGTGATCCCCCAGCATTTCTAGCAATATCAGATCATGAACTCAGGGTTCAAATGAGTGACTCTAATGGACAGTGGACTTGTATTGAATCCAAGAATTTTGAAGATAGGGTAAGTTAACACTCTTACATGCAGCCATGCAGCTGTTATAAGGGTTTGCAGCTATCAGAATACTTTTCAAATTATTATTAAATTATTAAATAAAAGTATATTATTTTATTTCTTATTATTTATTTTATCTATACAGGATTTACCCCTTCAGCAAAAGTGATATCAACAGGGTCATGAAAAATTAAAATTCTATATTTAATAATATGACACAATAGGGCCATTTATACGAGGAAAAATAAGACGAGTCTTACATAAGACTCGTCTTAAATAAGACGCGAACTGTACCATTTATACGAGCATGTCTTATCTAATAAGACGCGTCTTGGACTGGGTCGGGCGAGATGTCGGTGTAGACGTGTGCGATTTTGCTCCGCGCTTGGCAATGTTGTATGGCCGAAACTGTTAAACGAAAATCGAGGAAAAGCTCTTCAGCATCTTCCACTGACGATAATCTTTCCCCAGATGGCAAAAAGTTAAGACACGACGCTTCGCTCTCAGATTCCGAACTGTGTGAATCGGACGAAGTGTTATCTATACTGAATATGGCGGGGGAAGTTATCCCGAAACTTGAACAAGTGTTGGAAAAGCTTGAGAATTTGGAACGGTATGTAAAAGCTGTTGACGAAAAAGTTAGTAATTTGCAGGCAAAGGTGGATTGTTTCGAGGCTTTCAAAAACAAAACAGAAAAAAAGATAAAAGAACTGGAAGACGGATTGGATTTTGCGAACACGGAACGCGAGTCTTTCAAGGAGAAATTTGACAAGCTGAAATGTGAAATTAATCAGATCCGGGACGAGAAACTATACATGGAAGTTTATCAGCGGCGGGAAAATCTTCGTTTTTTCGGAATTAAAGAAGAAGCCGATATGGAGGAGGATACGAGAGAGGTTTTGGTTGGATTCCTTAAAACAGAGCTTGGTATGGAAAATGCAGACCAAATCGAATTCCAAAGGGTCCATCGTGTTGGAAAGCGTGTTTCTTCCAGTGGTAAACCTCGACAAATAATCGCACGTTTTTTGAAATATCCTCAACGTGAAGAAGTTATGTCCAATGCTAGAAAGCTAAAAGGAAAAAACTTTGGAATTTCGCCGGACCTTCCAAGTGAAATTTTGGAAAGAAGAAAGAAGAAGATGAAGCAATTTAAACAAGCGAAAAAGGACGGTAAGACGGCCTTTTTCAGTAGAGCGGAGCCAGATAAATTGTTTATTGACGGTGTTGAGCTGTAAGAACATTCGAAAAATCATTTAGGCCGCATATATTTTCTAGTTGTGTTTTTATTATTTTGCCAAGAACTGGAGCAAAAACCTGAATGCTATTAATTAAGATCAAGATTGCAAGGTGCCAGTCAGAGGTGGCACTAACAGCTTTGGCTGGCCGCTATTTTATTTCTATTTGTATGTATAGTGTTTGTTCTTTGTGGCCATTGTTAGTTTTTGTCATTGTTTTTCTTGTTATTTTCGTATTGTATTGTTCTCTAGTTGTTATTGTAATATTTGTCTTGCTTTATTTAGATCTAGGTTCGCCTTTTGTTTTACGTTTGATTGCCTTCGTTTGTTATTTTCTTATTGTTCTGTTTTCTTTTGTTATTTGCGGCATCTTTATTATTTTCGTCGTTGTTGTAATAGATACATATATTTTTCGTTGTTATTGTTATCCTTTTTCCTTTTTAAGTAGAATTGTATTTTATGTTTGTTCTTAAGTAACATTGTAAAACTTGTCTTTAATTCAATAAAAACTGTTAAAAAAAAAAAAAAAAAAAAAAAAATAAGACGCGTCTTAGCTAAGCTGCATCTTATTTTAGACGAAATGTGCCGTTTATATGGAAAGTTTGCGTCTTATTTAAGACACGTCTTATGTAAGACGGGTCTTATTTTTCCTCGTATAAATGGCCCTAATGTGACAATTAAAGACTTGCAAAATGAATAAATTATACAGGAAAATTGCAAAATAATAGTCCTCCACATCTCTTTGAATAAAATTATTATTGAGGTAAAGGCTGCATAAGAGACTACCTACTTGACTGAGTGGACACTCTCCACACACCACTGAGTTGCATCTGTAATACAGTAAGATTTGTATTTTACAGAAAATATTCAAAACAGAAAAAGATTGAGAATTTTTCATAACTCTGTTTGTCCCTTCAATGTGGGATCTATCTCTGCTGGTTTTAACAATTATTAAAGCTTCGAAACAAACCTTTACATTGGAGGTTAAAACGGCAGACATAAATTTGAATTGAATTTTAGACCAGGAATTTGATTTATTTACAGATTGGCCATGCCATGTTTATTCCTGCCAGCAGCTCATATTCGTCAACTGAACATGTTGCCATAGCAACTCAGGATACTGTGTCAGTGCTTACACCAGGCAAAGGTGTTCTTTTGACGTTAGATCAAGTGATTGGTGGAAAACTGAGCTGTATGGACTGCACTGCTGACCACCTTGCACTTGGAGTGGGCTCATTTGGATATGGGACACTTGGAAACAAGGTATCTGACTCAAACTTCCTAATAAAGACACCAAAGGAACAGAGCAAAGTGCCCACTTTACATTGGTGTCCACATTATAAAGGTTGGGCATTTCCCAGTTGGTGCCAAAGATGGTAAACTTCATACAAACTCTAGCCCTCATAGCAGGCAGGTTTTTTGGTGTGTCTTGTTTGTGTTTCGTAAATTATACGCAAGGGATACAGCCACACGAAGGCTGAACCAAGTTCAAACGAGAAAACCTGTACACTTTTTGAAAAACACACCATAAAAAAAAACACCCGCTACGCAGGCTATAATTCCTGCCTCTCTATTGCGGACACATCTGTAAGGTAGAAACTTGGCTCTGTCATTTTGATGTATATTTTACGGAGGTTTTTCAATAGTTTATTGAACATTAAAAAAATGCTATCTGACTGTCATCAAATTAAGACCATAGAAAATAAATTTAAAAGTCCAGTTAGAAGTGAAGGGGAGGTGTTACTTGATAACCCACCTTAAAAAAGGATCATAGCGGTCATCCCTCCCCCTTCACCCATTTCTAAGTTCACATGTTACAAGCCAAGGGCACTTCAGTAAACTATTTTTACGGCTAAGGTTAGCCTGCATAACAAGCGCTCTATGAGCCAAGCGCGGCGAACGCAGCATTTTGCGCGAAGCGCGAGACGAGAGGAGGAGAAAAATAAAAAGGTTGGCCAAAAACCTCAGCTAAGGTTTTTGGAGGCTTATCAAAATTTCATGGGAAGTATCTTACTTTAAAGCCAAAATGTTGATGTTATAGTGTTCTGCGTCCTATAGTTTTGTTCAAAATTTAAGACAGGGGTATCGCGCGCCGGCTTGTCTCATCTCTCGCCCGCGTTGCAAGCCATCTACCAGGCTACGTGCTTGTGCGTGTGCCAAAAAAAATTCACATCACAGACAAGCCGTAGAAAGATAAATTACGAGCTGAAGATGTTGAAAAAAGGAAATTATTCGCTTGATCGTGCGCACCTGCTTTCACACGATTGTTACCTTTAAAACATTGCGACCCACTTGGTACCGTTACTTTTGGCAAGAGTTGGATTAGCTCAAGCTGAGCAAAGGGGAGGCTGCCAAAAAACGGGCCTTTCTTACCCGGCTTTAAACAAAGGCAACTGTATTTAGTATCTGTATTCATAAAGTTGCAGCTTATAAGAATCCAACGTCATTTCCTTCAGTTGAAATCCAGCAAAGCAGTACCGAGCTCCCGGAGGTGGGGAGGAGGTACTGTCTGTAATGCTCTGTTCGGGGAGGCTCCGCTCGAAAGGGGTACCTTGTTCAGGCTTCAGGTATATGAAAGGGTCAGGATTTCAATTGTTGAAGCATATGAAAGGGTAGGGAAACCTGTCATTTCGGTCGGTAAAGAGGTTCAAAAGGGCTAACAAATGCTTTTTATGGCTGAGAAAAAGTCGAGAAAACGTTCTGGTTTTGTGATTTATTAATATTTTAAAGACAGTACATTTTCAGCAGTTAAAAGGGTTGCAAAGCTCTAAGCAAGGGTGCCAATAGAAGGTATACGAAAGGGGTACCTGTTCTGTCAAAAAGGTATATAAAAGGGTAAGGGGTTGGACCTCGGGGCGGAGCCTCCCCTCATAAAACGTTTTTGGAATACCCACGGGTAAGTTTGCCAATTCTCGTTGAATCGCTGTGCCATAACGTAGGAGTCGGTCAGGAAAATATCAGCTTTTTAACTTTCCCCATTCAGTTTAATTTTCCCGCGATTCTGCATTAATCCTCCGTGAGATAACTACATATTTATAGACTTTTAAGTTAGCTTTCTTTTGACGAAGACAGCGCCATAAATTTGTGATCGTGCGCGCTCCAATTTCTGTGCGCGCTGCGGCAAAAAAATGGCAAAACAGACGAAAAATGATGTCGTCATAAAAGAACCCCCGAAAAACTCAAATCTGGATTCACAAACGAATCAAGAAAGGTCAGCGCTTTGCTTGACCTCTCGCAGTTTTTTCCCTGAAAAAATGTCGTAATCATTGCCTGAAAAACGCCGTGTACATTCCGCAAGATCCGGACTCAAGTCCCTTTAGCAGCAAATTCGCGTGGCGCTGCAGTCAACCGTGTTCTGTAATCTGGACACTGATGGGGGGCACAGAAAGTGTCCGAGTATTAAAGAGGTGTGTGTATTAAGAGGGTTGAATTTAGAGAAAATAAAAGGGGTTTCTTTCCTCAGGAACAAAGCAAACTGTCCGTAATACAGTGATGAGGTGTCCTTATTAAGCGGGTGTCCGTAAAGAGAGTTTGACTGTATTTGTTTTCAGAATTTTACGAATAGCTTGTGAGTAGCATTGTGTTCAGACTGATACGTCTGCGACGACTTTTTCAGTTTGTCGCAGAAGCATCAATCTAAATGCAGTGACGACGGATATTGTTATAAGAGGGAAAAAGCTGCGTTTAATACACATAGAAAACTGATATAAGTTGTCCGTAAAGCGTTA
This sequence comes from Porites rus, assembly GCA_964035705.1. Lineage (NCBI taxonomy): Eukaryota > Metazoa > Cnidaria > Anthozoa > Scleractinia > Poritidae > Porites > Porites rus. The sequence continues at coordinate 22,268,990 of OZ038002.1, read as the reverse complement.
TGAACATAACTTCTAGTAGAGCCACGCAGTCTAAGGACGGCGTTGCCCCATAATGAGAAATATTTTTTCCCCAGATTATGACTATGTGCGGAGAGAAGTAAAATTTACCGAGCTATTGAAATCTGAAAAGAAAACTGGAGCTAACAACGAATTTCAGAAATAACTGCGCGCAGTCCTTTGCAAATCGACCTATGAGCAACTGCTAAAGAAGGCTAAATAACTGCCCTGTATAAAAAGACTTTTCACACGACCATGGCTGCTCGTAAAAACGAATACTATGAGAAAAGCTGAAATTCGAACAGCTTTATTCCCATCATCACTCCCTAAAAATGGCTTGTCTTGCACCTCAGATCATTTTAAATTCCTGATTTTTCGTTTGATCGACAGGTGTATCTCTACAACCTGGAAACGTCTAAAATGCTGTCTATATTGGGAGGTCATTACCGCGAGATCACGTGTCTAGATCTGGCCAGTTGCCCGCAACATCGCCTGGTGACTGGGAGTTATGATTGCCGAGTGCGGGTGTTTGACTTGCGCAGTGAGAAGGTCACGCACTCGTTTCATTTGGGCCATAAACGATCTGTCACTGCAGTTCAAATGGACGACTGCAAAGTGGTCAGCGGTGCTGAGGACGGAACACTGATGGTCTGGGACCAGCGGATGACGTCACCTTTGTGGATGACCCGTGCACGGCATCCGGTTAGACTCTGTAAGTTTGAAGGCCCCCGGATGTTCACTGCTAATATCCCATTGGACAAAACAGCTCGTGAAAATCTTTGGTATGCGGACGATTTGATCCTTCACCGGAGACACCGAGGAATAATTCGTCTGTATGATTTTTCCGCGAAAAATTCGACTGAAGGAATCCCGGAGATTTGTTCCTCAAGTTATGACGATACAACGGGTTACAACTATAACATAAAACTGAGTGTTCCTTACGACAGGATAGATGACGCGTAGTTGTTTCAGAGAAGGGAAGATAACGTCTTTCTGTCTGTGTCTGTGTGAAACATCCCACAAAAAAAATAAAGAATGGACTGTCAGGGTTGTCATTAAGAGCCGGGGGCCGGGGATTTTCCCCGGCTACTTTTATTGGAAAATAGAAGAAAAATAGAACCAAAAGAAATCCCTAGCCGTTTGATTCCCCGCCTACTTGTTGTATTTACCCGGCAACTTGAAATCTTAGTGACAACCTTGAATGGTATTAGGAATGAGTGGAGTCCTGCTCACACTGCTATTACACGAGTGCGAGTGATTAAAGTCTAAGGCTCCGCCCCAACAAACCCGGGCAGGTTGAAAAGTAGCCTGCGTGCAGACGATAACTAAACTCTGATTAGGAGTTAACCAAAGTTTAATTTCGTCTGCGCGCAGGCTTGTTGAAACGATATACTTATTGAATTCAAAAATATCCGATTTCAATTATCTACACGAATTCGCAAATCCGTCGGATAAACAAAACACTCCACTGAGAGAGCGATTTCAAAAAACAATACACAGGGCTGTGCTGTAACTGCGCCTAGTAGTGGAAGATCATAGCTTTTGCATAAAAATCATACACTGGGCACCCTGGACTCGACACAGGCTCAGAGCATTTGGCTGCAAACAATTTTTCTTAGAGCGCAGCCTTCATGTGGTTTTGTGAGAGGATTCACTGGCTTCGTGCCGCAAAACTCGGTATGGTTTTCAAGGTCTTTCGCCTTCAATAAGGTATACGCTCAATTTCACAACTAGCTGGGTGTCTGTGCGGAGTTTATTTTCCAAATTCAGCTAGACCAAGGTGTTTCTTTTTCGTGTATTTTTGACAAAGAACGCTCATTGACGCAGGGAAATTAAAAGTAGAAATATTTTTTGGAAGTTAATGGCTCCTTAGTTAATCCAAAGGACAAATATTTCTAGTACTGAACAGGGTGTGAACAGGGTATGAGAATAAAAAGATTTTGTCTTAAAAAGGATTAGGGTTTGAAATCTTTAACGGCATTACGTACCCCACCCTATTGACCCGTTTTTACCAAGGCCCCGCACTACCCATCCCTAGTTTTTACCAAAGCCCCTTATGAGATGGTTATCCCATGCAAATTTATAACCAACCAAAAATAAAATCACTGTACCCCTGTGTAAGAGAGTAAATTTTCGAAGCTGGTTTTAAGTTTAACCTTATCGACGAGTTATCGACGGCTCTCTTGATCATATTCAACAATTTTGAAGCTCTTGATGTCAAGTGCTTTCGGAGGCAACCTTAGTTCATTTTGAAAGCTATTTAAGTCTCAAGAGCGACCAGGATTAATATTATTTTCTCCTGACAATTTCAATACATATTAAAAAAAGAAGAAAAGGTTACGAGAACAAATGCACGCGGGAAAATGCTTCCGATCTTTTCACAGATTTTCTCAACTATTTTTAAGGGAATATGAGATCAGTCTGGAGAAATTGTAAAGGGTTAAAGGTGTTACAGTACAGGGCGATCTGTAGAATAAATTAGCCTGTATGTCGCACCTTTCTAAACCGCCGAGCAGGGAACGCACAAAACGAGGTAAAAAAAAAAGGAAAAGAAAGAAGCAAGGCTGATTTGACATTTGGGAACCTTTCTCCTTCCTTCTGGGGAATCTGTGACGCCTGTTGGATGTAATCTCGAGTTAGTGACTTTGACTTTTTGGAGACTACGTGACTAGACTGGATCGGTCTGCGTGCACATGTGAAACCAATTTATTAACTGCCCTCGCGTGGTGTCGAGTTTTCGCGTGAGCTCGCATGTTTCATCTCTTTTACGGAAGTCCTCGGGCGAAATGAAACCAGAAGAACAAAAAGCCATAATCTATTCTATTTGTCGCACTAACGCAAGGCACTCAGCAGCCAAGTTGGATTGCATCCGATGTTACAATGTAGCTGTAATGTTAGGAGATAAAATGTTATTTCCTGTTTTCATGTGTTTTTGCACTTCAGTTCATCTAACAACGGGGTGATCTCATTTTTATTATGTACCTTGTCATCGCTAGGAGTGCCATTACCTTAAAGGTCAACAAAAATATTGAGCACACACCGCTAATCAATCAACGCACCTTAATGGAATGTTAATCGTGCAGACATGCACTTTCGCGTGCCACCTATGTTGGTTTTATTGAAATTTTAAAAGTACGTTGCGTGCCGCGCGTCGATAACTCTAGATGAAGGATCACAACTGTTTACTTCGCAATAGCCACCCTTACAACCTCAACATGTAAGGGTTGCTTGATTGGCGATGCACTTAAATTTTTCGCGCCACACCCATACGCATCGTCAGGAGCCCATCAAATGGCATCGTAAGTCTTATTAAATGAAGTTGAGAAAAATACTCGGCAAACGCAAAGAGAGAGAGAGAGATCTCTGGAGTTCATACTTACAGATCAGTCAAACGTTATGACACCATATCTGCGCGCGACTTTTTCTGTATGGTTAATAATATTAACCAACCTTGGTAGTTCAAACTCCCATATCATTCAATACTGAGATATCACTATTCTCTCTTTTTCGGGGTTAGCACTTCCTAGAGTAATACGAGACCTTAAAAACGCCTACACCCGTTCTCAGTCACATCACTAATCCATGGCAGCCATGGCTTTTGGTCACAGTAAATGTGCACTTCACAATTTTCAAGACAAGTTAGAAAATTTCTATTACCACATACATATTACCTATACTAATAACGACTTTCGAGGTAAAGAAAACTTTACAACTGAAACTTACATACATAAATGAGAATAAGTAATTTGACTACACACTTTTTATCAGAGTGAGATCGAGGAAAGGCAAATGCGTTTTTGGCGATACATATTATTAGTATAGATTTCCGCACTGACTACTGTTTAAAGCGAAATAGGGAAAGTAAAAGTAAACCTTCGACGAGAAATTTATTAGTAGACGCAAATGAGTAGACAAGGTCCACTGAGACTGGTGCCATATTCAATGTTTCCGCGCTAAACAAGAGTCTCCATAGGGTGGTGGCTTTTACGGTTGTCGGCTAAAATTTTGGCTCTTTTACGGCTAAAGGTTAAAATTTTTCAATTTTTACGGCTATCGACTAAATTTTTGGCCGTTTTACGCCTATCTGTTAACCCCATTGAGACCCTCCTAAACTGCAAGCGCGGATGGAATATACAAAACCTTTTTCCCGGCCTCCGCTATTCTGCAGTTACCAAGAGAAATGCGTCAACAGGGCTGTATGACACGAATTTTCAGGTAACGGATAATACAAAATTGTCGTAAGCTCGAGGTGGACGCGCGCTATCTTTTTCTCCGATCTCTCCCCAACCTCTCAACGACACAAAAAGACCTCGACGGTGGATGGAGAGAAATGGGCGTAAATCCGTGTCTCATGTGTATGAGGAAATGGGGAATATACAGAGAGATTTTTTGTGTCAATAAAGGGGACTTCGAATAAATCTTCTGATCAAAATTTTTGTGAAGGACTCCGTGTTAATTAAGCTGTGAAAGGTTGTTTTACCTCGAAGTCAGAGGGCGAATTTCTAAATCGCGCTAATTCCTAACAAGCGGGCCACATTACACGATATTTTCCTTGGCCTTGGGTACTGAATACGGGTATTCCTGTCTTGTAAGTTATTGAATGAACGCCACATCTTAACAGTTCAAGTCAAAGCTAATTGTAGCTTCCTGTGGTTTTGTAAATAAACGTGTAAAGCGATTCTAATCCTTAAGTGTGACTATTCAAAGACTGCCTCACTGAGCAGACTTCCCCTCAGCACTATTTAACATAAACATGTAAAAGTGGTTTTAACTTTTGGGATTAGCGATTGGATCCTGGTAAAGAACGATCACTGAAATCACTGAGAGCAGTACTGAGCCGAATTTTTTCTATATAACCGGCAGTGACAATATCGTCATGTGGTTTAAATATATCTTCTGGAAAAAAAACTCCTACAGAGTTCCGGACCAGCAGAATTTTGCTAAATAGCACTATCTAAGTACTACACTATACAAGCCGCGTTGGTTCTTACTTTTGATTCTCTGCAGGTTGAAATCTTTGAGTGTCAATTGAAGCGAAATCTAATGAACAGAAGTATCCTACAGTACTGTTTATTATTCTGCTAAAAAGGTTCTAACCTCTGAGTTGACATTTAATTAAAAAAAAGAGACAGAGATACGGACCACTTCACTCCTACGATGCTGTGCGTTGATCAGTTTTTTTATAACTAGGCAGGACAGTATAAAATGTATTTTCCTACTACCTGCGTGCGCTTTATAAACAAAGCGAGTAAAGATAAACTTTAATAAAACGGTTGGGAAAAGTCTAAGCGCAGAGCAGGTGTAAATCTCACTCGCGTGAAAGGAAGTACAAGAGATACTTAACGACTGATAATTGTAAAAAGGCTGGTCTGACAAGTGATTTATGGCCTCGGTAAGCAGGCGGTATTTCTTCCGCGACGGACGCCGCAAATACCGGCTGTTTGCTCTCACAACTGGAGCTACTCTCTTTCGATACCGGCCGAAGTCATCAATGCCGCAATTTTAAAATTACACCACCTGTCCTACTGAACAGACGTTTTATACTTTCGCCTGGTTACAGCGAAATTAATTTGAAAATAAGTTATAGTGATACCTACTGTACAGTATCACGGACAATTGTAGTTTCTCCAGAAATCAAATAGTTGATGTCTGGGTTAAGAGGTGAAAAAACTTATAATATATTTATATTTTTGGAAGAGCTTGAGGCGAGTCGAATATCCTAAACAACGTCAAAACGCTTTTAAGTGTCTCTTGTTGGGCTATAAATTTATATTCACATCTTTCATGCTTTTTCCCGTGAATATACACAGCCATTAAACGAGGTTAAACTAAGAATGAGAAAACTTCGGGCGTAAATTTAGTATCCGCATTTTTTTCCCGCCAGGTGATATTCGTAAAAAAACCGCGTCAAGAGGTATCTCTTACCTAATGGTAAGAGACTTCTAGCTTGTGTTTTACTGGCAAACCACGGACTGGCTGTAGAATGGACGAGAAATTCAAATACCGCACGTAGCGTAGCCGAGAGCAGTATAAGGAAATTTACGTTCATTCGGAAAGAGGGCTTTCTGTTCATACGCAGGACTTTCGAGTTCATTCTACAGCCAGTGTTTGCATTTAAAAGTCCGTGAACTGGGCAAACTCAAAGTCTCTTAGGCCCGGTTCAGACGCCGTACTTCACATGCGCCGAATGGAATTCAATAAATTAAGCCCACGTAAAGTACGGTGGCTGAATTTGGATCGGTTCGGCTAGGAATAACGCCGAACTTCACATGAGCCGAACTAAATGCATAAATCTCTATAAGTGTAGTTTACCGAAATGCGCGTTTTTTCTTTTAGAATATTTCGGCTTTGATCAGAAAGACTTAAGACCGGCGTCTTTTAAGAACCCGGTCTAAAATCAATTCAGCCGGCCTAAATTAATTTGCGTCGCGGGCCTACATTCGAATTTGATTAGGCCGTGTGAAGTAAGGCGTCCAAACCGGGCCTTTTCCCTTTGAGCGCTTTGAATGGTAACACAATGGTAACAAAATAGAGACGGAAAATAAATAAGAACAGATAAAGGCGGGTTCAGGTGCGAAGGGCCTAATACCAACTCCGTGTAAAGTTAATTTAAGGGTCGCGGAAGCTTCTTTTCCGGCTCCGGAGAAGGAAAGAGCACCGCCTGAACAGAAGTTTTTTTAAACAGCACACCTCAACCGGAAGTGGACTTTTTGCATTCTTGGGTAGTGATTTTGCGCAAATGTTTTTGGAAACCCGTCTCTATAAGAGCAATGCACTTAGCAATACAAATTTGGTTTCGTCAAGGCACATTAAACGGGAAAAGGCTTGACTTCCGATTGAAGTACGTTGCTCAAAAACATATGCAGCCGGACAGGAATGAGCTGGCCAATGGGCTCCCAGCGCGCGAAGTTTGAGTATCAAACATGGATTAAGAACGATATATATCACGAAAAAAACCGCGCAATACTCAGCTCCGTTATTAGGCTGCGAAAACCGCCGTTTCTCCTCGCTCCTCGCCGCTTGGGACGTTTCGCAAGCGGCGAGGAGCGAGGAGAAACGGCTGTTTTCACAGCCTACTCCGTTATTGGTCTATTGTTGAATATTACTCACGGTCCCTAAATATTACATCAACGGTAGTTAGTTAGCTACCAATACAAAATTAGTTTAAGCTTAGAGAGCGTAGCCTTAACTCGTAATCATGGCATTTGGAGCAACACTGTCAATTTGTAAGATGTGCATCAATATTTATGTAGTTGTAACTTTTTAAAGCTCTGGAAGAATTTCTATGGTTCAACCAATCACTCAGTACTCAACAGGGTACTTTTCTCAATAATCTGACCATGTTGTCTTCCAGCAGCATGATTAAAAAACAAAAAAGTTGTTCAAATGAGGCCTTAAACTGCTGGTTAGAAAATAAAATTGGAATCCAAGCTTTCGCCGATCATTGATGCCGTTGTTCAGCGAAAGCTTGGATTCCAATTTTATTTTTTAATCAGTAGATCAGAGTACTTTTTGTTTATCGTAAGTTTAAAAAAAGACAAGACAGTTTGATTTACCTTTTATATGTATTGTAATGTTAAGATATTGCGTTAGGTTGGGTTAACGTTCTTAAAATAGAAAAAAGTTGACGGAAGGAAAGGAAATATATATAAAAAATGTAATAAGGAAAATACGTGACAGACAAACGACAAAGTTTCCGTGACTCCTGTTATGTTGACAGTCAAATTTGATTAACTATAAATCCGCTTCCATCCGTGTTATCCTGTACTTTATCTCGAGAACTCTTGTTTTGTTTTTCTATTCAAAATCCTTTGATCCGATTTAGCTGTACATTTACTGGCGTTAAAATATCATAAAAAATATTGCGCAAGTGAGTTCTCGATATATTTTAGCCCGGCGGGCCGAACGAACGCTGTCCATGAAGTATCTTAAATCTTGCAAACCGGATGAAGTGAAAAATTACGAGATCTTGGAATCACGAAAATGAACTTAACACGACAATCAATATTACAATAAATTTTCTGAGCTGATTGTGAAACTGAAATACACGTCTGGAAGTTCGACTGTATCAGCAGAAATTCGTAAGGATATGCGTGCGACGAACGTGGCCTGTGCTCTGCTGTGTACAGCGGTTTTACAGTAAAGAGCAGGTGTTGTTTCAAACAGGTGTTTGGGCGAATTAGCATTTTAAAACCAAAACTTTGGCGGATTTAATCCGCAGCAAAAATCAAGTAGTTTAATTCACGGACAATTTACACACCACTTGGAAAAAAAAAATCGGTATTTCATTAAAGCTTTTTTTTAAAACGAATCGTTCTTTTATACGATTTTTGGACTAGATTCAGCAACAATCATGTAAAAATCCGTCTTCCAGATGATAAAACGATTGGGATACAACGATTAACACGGAGCTAGTTAACAAAATTTTGCCATTTTGTAGTTATTTTTGCGAAGGAAGAGCTCTAGACAAGCTTTTTATTAAAAGTAATGGTTTGGCGATCGACATGTCAAACTCGAATCGAAAGAGCTGTCGGCGTTGTTAAATTATTCCCTTTGTGAAATCGAAATTAAATTGTCTCGGGAGACAGGCACTTTCGGAAAAACTGGCTCCGACACTAAAAAAAATAGCTACATGCGGGTTTTTTCCGCGACTTTCAGGAGCCAACAAGAACTGATGCGAATCTGTGGTTTGCAATTTTCTCCTTAGTGAAAGCAGATGTCGCGTTTTGACCAAATTTGGTTCGCGACTTTTTGTAGGGATCACGACGAAAATATCGCTCCGCAGTCGCGAGAAGGCAGCCAAGCGAGATCACCTCCCAAGCTTATTACAATACGCAGACTGTGGGGCCATTGTTTGGAAAAGTCAAATGTAAATAAACACTCGCAAATGGGAGTGTTTTGACATCTTTTAGTGACAACAACATAAGGTTTATCGCGAGATAAAGTAAATCTCGGCACAAAAGTTTTTCCGCTTTGAACAGCCGAGTTTCGCAGCCGCCTATTACTGATATGGATCGTCTTTATAGCACCAGCATAGAGATGTTCTCAAAAGGTCGGAAATGTCTGTAATCCAATATTCACACAGTGGCGAGATAACATGCCAGTGTTTCCTTTGGAATATCAGGGACCGAGCTCGCCGCCAACGCACGCGTGTTTTTGCCTCGCGAGACAGGCAGACGCTTTCTGCCTTGTGGAAGCGGTCGAAGCGAACAATGGCGCCACAAAGGATGTTCAAATTGCGCGATTTTTTCGAGTTTACATAATCCCGACCGAACAATACAGTGTTGAAAGTTTGGCTCGCGCTCACAAAAGCTCTCAATGTCATTGGCCTTTGTCACCGTGCTGTCAAATTCGAGCTGTCAATTCATTTTGACAGGCGGAGTCAAATGATATCAAAAGAAGAGCGCGTAAATGTGTTGTCTTTCAACAAGCTAATTGACATGTAGCAAGGTGCACTGAGTGCTTTTTGAGTCGCGCACTTTTATCCCGTCATTTTGCATTCCGTGCCTCGAACCATATGCAAATTTTGACCGCGGAATAAAATAGAGCGTCAATGTTTAGAAAATCCACAGTTCCGTCCTCTAGAATCCCATTTTAACGTCCCGTTCGGCAGCTGGTAAAGCCAGAGGTACCACCTACCGGGCACGTAGAAGAGTTACTCGCATAAATTTCACGCGCGGAGCCCTGTGCTTTACATAAACGTACATAGCAGAGACAGCGCTGAGTTGGAACTGAGCGAAGAATTAGCTGAATGAAGGCGCAGATCTGCAACATGGTTCAACAGTGTGCTGGGTGCGAGCAACCCATCTCGGATAAATTCCTACTCAAGGTTTTGGATCGCGTCTGGCACGTCAAATGCGTCCAGTGTCATGACTGCAAAAGCGCACTGGCAAACAAGTGTTTCTCGCGAGAAGGAAAGCTGTTTTGTAAGAACGACTTTTACAGGTAAGCGGCTCGCAATCGGCAGCAAATCCTTAAACCGCCTACTTATCTTCAGCCCTGTCAAACTCTGCCCGGGCCAATTTAATTTGATAACTAGGAATTGCACTTGTTCTAAACGTGCGTTTTCGTGTTGAAAATTTCAGGCGGTACGGGACCAAATGCGCTGGTTGCTGTCTGGGGATCTCGCCAAACGATATGGTTCGGAGAGCCAAACACCTAGTGTTTCACGTTAAATGTTTCAATTGCGCCACCTGTAACCGGCAAATCTTGACCGGCGATGAACTTTATTACGTGGGAGAGAGTAAATTCGTGTGCAAGGAGGACTACTATAACTCGCGCTTACCACAATCTAAGCAGTCCGGTAAGTGAGTAGAAATGGCATTGGTTTGTTTATTAATACACAAACGGTTATTTAATCTTAATGGGTCTAATTTTTGTGTGTATGTGCGTTTGTTACATTGTTTCACAGACTCAGACTCTGAGGAAAAAGATCTTAGCTACGGGTTGGACGAGGATTTAGACATTGCGCTGGGGACGAAACGTCGCGGACCACGCACTACTATAAAAGCTAAACAACTCGAGGCCCTCAAAGCAACCTTTGCAGCAACACCAAAACCGTCAAGGAATATTCGCGAAAAATTAGCTCAGGAGACAGGTCTGAACATGCGAGTCATTCAAGTTTGGTTCCAGAATCGAAGATCGAAAGAGAGACGACTCAAGCAACAAGGAGTTGCACATCCCAACGCCGCGACCCGTGCGATCAGATCAGGGAGAAGGTCGCGAAGAGCGAGAGGCGAAAACCTAGGAAACGACTCATCCACCAACGCTGATCAGTCAATCAACACCTCACATATAAATTACGCAGGTAGGTTGTAAATACTGCTGCGAGTAAGCGTGTATTTACTCTCGTTCCTCGTTTAGCATTTCTCCAGCTCCCTTTTCTCTGTCCCAACCCTTTCATTTCGCGCGGCCATGGGAATCGTGTTCGTTATGCGTGTGTCAAGGGGAATATATCAGTCAAATTTAAATGGAAGGTACTCGAGTTCCTGTTTGAGAAGCACTCGAGAACTCTTCACTTTGATAGCCCTTATGGTGGTCCTGATATTTTCCCCTCTTGCCCCAAGCTACCAAAGCTTGCTCAGTTGCCCATAGAGATGGACAAACTTACAAAGAACGTTTCAGTGTTCTCAGTGTTTGCCTTCTCCGCGCGCACACTTGAGGCACACTGAAAGCCTCCTAACCGCAAAACACACAATGTTCAAGTGCATGTCACAAACGACTTTAAAAAAAAACCCTGGCAAGTTACCAGAAGATACTTTAAATTTCGATTTTGAATAATGCGAAAGTGGCGTTTCAGCCTCCTATTGTTTTATAAAGATATTATTCAGCCATTTTGGTTGTCTTAAAATTTTTAGTAAATTTATGGGAACCAACAGCTGGAGAAACAGTTTTCGTGCGTACGGTTTCAAACTTTACAAAAAAGTTTATAAGCTAAAAATAGACGTTACAAGGGAACATGCAATCTCTTAAGACATTTAATATGGGTTGGCAGGAAATGGCAAAATGGAAATGCTGTTTATCGCGAGTTTGGTTTAACGATAAGGGATTCAGCGGCAAAAAATTCGTTGGAGGTTACTTCCTTGAGATATTTAACGTCTCAAGTGACTTATGGCTGAAAGCTCTCGTAGAATTTGCTATTGTATTGCAGGCGGAAATGGTCTCTTTGGGTGTCGTGATTTCTTCCAAGTGATATAGTGTGTTTCTTCAGCTGAAAGCGAACTACCCACTGATTCAAAATAGATCTTCAACCTTTAATAATTCACACAGTTTGTCGTTTAGCCTTTGTAAGTCAAGTCCTGCAAAGCAAACAAGTTTCCCCGGGGTTTCAAGGTAAAAGGGACCACTAAGAAATCATTTTAATCAGATTTTCCGTGCAAAGGGGCTTTTATTTATTTTAATGTAAAATTCTTTGCTTGGAGATTTGTCACCACTGATAGACCATTTCATAATTCGACTAAAAAACAAAACCATTAGACAAGAAAAGCTTTAATCTCGATTTAAAACGAATACAGTTCAAATATAACAACCTAAGATTTGTTCAACTGCTAAATTTTAGTACAGAACATTAACATGCTTCATGATATCCTCAGTTGTCGCCTAGAGATGCAAAGGGGAAGGAAAGCTAAACTGATTTGAAGGTTTTCAAATAAAAGTGTATACATCTGACAGCGTTTTAAAGTCACGGTACATTCAAGGAAAATGACAGTTTCGCGGAGCCTAGTTTTAATGTTATGGGATCACCTTGAACTTTCAATATTTCTGGCTGACAGAAAGAGTACTTAAACGAAAACGTGTACCCAATACAACAAGGTCACAAACCTAAAAAAAATAAATAAGTTTTGAAAGCTCGAAATACATTAAGTCGACTTGATATTGCGCATCATTTCTGGGGAAAAAAAGACTGATTGATATTTCTCGACAACCTTGTTTTTCGCACAGACATATTCGATATTGCTTTAGGTCGGTGAAAATTCTGTCTTTACTCTAAGGTCAAATCATCACTCTTTGGCTTGCTTTAGTAAAGTGCTGTCTGTTCAAGCCACAATAGAACTGTTTATAAATAAAATTTAAGAAACCCTCAAACGTAGTCCCGCGATCTCGTTTTCGTTTAGATATAAACCACTGAAAACAGGATGGTTAGAGCTTGGATATACCCACATATATCTATCAAGATGTTTGTTTCTTACATCTCACTGTGTTGTTTATTAACATTTTTCCCAAATAGCCTCGCAAAATGTTCAGTTTCCACACGCCACTTTCGATGACTTTTACATGAAGCATGATTCTGGTTTACCGAGCGAAGTACCGACATCAATGGATAATTCTCAAATGATTCAAAATACGGGATTTAATAGCCAGGGATTAATGCCGCCCAATGCAATGAACGATGGAAGCGCCGGAATACAGATAACCAATTGCATCGTTGGGCAAAACTCGAACGGTGGTATTTACGAAACGGTAGCAGGAAGATCCCACAACACGATACCTCCTTCTGCTGAGGTCTGGTGAAGAGTAGGCATCATTTTTGAAATTTGTAACGCTGTAACTATTATCTAAACAGATTATAGAGAAATGGAGAATTATTTAATGGACAGAAACAAAGTCCGCGAGCATATTATTTGCGCCAAGAAAAAAAGGATAAAAGACTGTTGAATGATTGTAAGCCCGCCGCCCCTAAAATGATAAGAACAAAACCCACACAAAGAATACTCGATTATCTCGTTTAGCGGCACACCAAATCTGGCAGAGCTTAGAATGAAGAAAAGAAAACGTAGTTATCTTTTGATCAATGAAGTGCCGCTCGCATCCTCGCATGGCCATTAAAAAGATCTAGTAAATAAAGCTGGCTACTGCCTAAGGGCATGCATTAAGTGGCACGTTTTTGCGGAACTTGTGTAAAGAAAAGATCGAAGTATTAAATGAGACTTTATGACAACTTTTACAGACAAGACATCTTCTAATATAAAGCGTTTTAAGAGGAATATGTAATTTATATATTAGTTCGCCCGGCGAACATCTGTATATGAATTTGTAAATGTTTAAAAGGACTCTTTTATAGTGTTCTTGTGTGACGTGAGAAGTTTTCAGGGCGCTGAAAACGCCCAACTCAAAAAATCTCGACAATCGCCTTTGGTTGGTAAAGATATTACTATAGAAATTTAGTCACTTTTGTGACTGTTGTAGTGAAAAGAAATCATATTTACCAACCCTGAGCTCAAGAGTTACGATTTTGCTTCAAGTGGAATAAAATATTATAAAGTCTTTTGACAGGTGCACTTGGTATGTTTACTCCTAAACTTTGATGGATAACTGTTTTGAAGTTTACTGAAAAGCATTGTTTTTTGACCTCGAAAAGCAACCTATTTCGAGAACGTTTTTGCAGTTGCTTCGCTCCCATTTGCGAGAAGCTTTGAACAGCGTTTCACACCTGCTTGTAAATCTTTTCAATTTTCAACCAAACCAAAAGGAGCCCATTTTCGCTTATTGATGAAAAGAACTTGGTAGACATCAAATTCCTTTTGTCGAGGGATTCTTGTTCACTGATTAAGAAATGAATTGCTATAGTTCTCTGTTAAAAAAGCAAATTAAGAATCCCCTTAGGAACCAAAAGTCGCCTCATATGCACAGAGAATCGAGCATTCTGTCGTTCGATTGATTACAAAAACAAGAAAGTCAAAACAACCACAGAAGACGGAACTGCTTTAGAAAAAGCCTGGCAGGCGGCCGACAGAAAGCGCAAAACACATGGAACATAGCAAACGACCTCCCAATGTTTTGCAAAATAGAGGCCGGTTTCGTTCTTTTAAAAGGCCAAACTAGCTCATGTTTTATGTACGAGCCACAAGCGAGGCTTTTTAAACCAAGACCCTTGAGTTGGCTATGCCAGCGGGTGACTGATTGCTTCTTGTCCACACCGCAGCCATATTTTAGTCCGCTTTTGTTTTTAGCGCGACAAAATACCGCCCCAAAGCAGTCACGCGCGAAAAACAACGCGGACTTTTTCGACCCTGTTTTCGCTACCTCGTGATCGATTTCTGAAAAAATTGCTTCTAAAAAGTTCAAATCAGTTAAAAGCTGTGGGCTTGGTCCAGGAGGATCAACAGGAAATTCAATAATTCGGTCCTAATTGATATAGTAATTTTGCAAAACATGAGAGAAAAAATTTATGTGCATATTTTGTTCACCCCTGGGCAGCGATCACGATTTTCCGTCTTATATATAGCTTGTTCTTTACAAATGGACGAAAGTGGACATTTCTAGAGACACGAAGAACACAAGACTTTTTAATTTGAATGAATAAACGATGAGCCACGTCTTTTGTTAATCTCTACTCTAAATCATGATGTTGGCGAACTTATGGCGCCTGAAAATTGGCCTATCATTTCTCTTATTATCCGTGAGAGAAAAATTAGTTGAAAACTGCCCCTAGCAAGGCTTGACCCTTCAGAACATCCGGTTCGTTTCTCCCTTTGTGCGGCTATTAAGAGATCCATCATATTTTAAGAACAAAAACCACTAATGCCCAAATTTAGGCGTTAAGTGCAATTTCGTTCTTAAATAGCGAGCAAACCTTTCACATTTCAATTATTGTTGTTTTATTTGGAGAGTCGACTTTTGAAATCTAAAAAAAAAGTTTATAGTTCGTTTCCGCTTCTGCTAAAAGCCTTGCGTTTTCGTGACGAGCAATTACAACTCGAATAAACAGGCCTTTCTTTCTCTAATTGCGAAAAAGCGAGATAAATTTTCGAATATTAAACATTTCTTTGCATGAGGCGGTTTGTTTGCTTCTGTCGGATAATTTTAAGTGTTTTCTAATCAAAAGCTCTCGAGGGACATCATTACCCCTTCCTCTTTTACTTAAAAGCTTTGAGGACAAAACCTATTAATCTAAGTACAATTTTCAACCGCCAAACTGGCAATACGGTAACATCTTAGCCAAAGACATTAGACTGCAATAATACATTCATTCCAAAGGCTGGAACGCGTGGACTTTTAAGGCTGCTTTAATTGTTTTTGTCCAACCTAAGTTCTGTGCAACAATTTACGAGTTTACACGGTTGATCGGTTTTTCTCGCGGGTGCAATTTTCAACTTGTTGGAAAACTACTCTCTGAATTTCTATATACTCACGCTAGAGAATTTAATGTCGTCTTGAAGAAAGAACAGGATACAACACATTGTATATGAAACCAAATATTTGACAAGAATTACGACAGCCCCATAATACATATGAAGCACTTTGCCGGAAAATTTGCAAACTCGTAACAGGTGAACAATGTTCTGGCACTTTCTAGTTGAACAGTTTTTACGATGTTGATTTTTCTTCTTTTAGCGGAAGTTTCTAAATTGCACTCGTGTTATTTAGGTAAGAAGGGTTTGATTTCTCTGAGTGTTTGCCTAGACCTCATTACTTCCAATAAAGTCTACTGAAAAATCGCACGTCAAGAACGATCGCATAACTCATTTCTTTTGGCAATAATAAAAAATGAAGAAAACCAAAAAAGAACATGATAACTACCATACGACATTACTGCTGAACAGGTTTAATTTGAATAACAATCCCATAGGATTTTGACCAGGAACAAAAATATAAGAAATATAAGTTGAATCCGTGGGAGGAAACGCATGGTCTTCCAACTGAACAATCTGACGCGTTTTCGTTTCACCTGAACTAAGGGTGGATTTCCACTCTCGCTGAGGGCACGTAAAAGTGAACGTGCGTAAATAATATCGAGGCGATATATGAAAACCCGCGTGTAAACGTTCATAAGCGAAGTTTAACTTTTACGTTTACGCGCGAGCTTCCATACGTGCCTCTATTCTTTTTTACGAACGTACACACGTTTAAAATATGCGCAGTGGAAATCCACCAAAAGACTTAGAATTACGTAACTTTAGTTTTGTTTTGATTTTGGTATCAGGTGCCCATTCAAGTGAAAACTAAACCAAGAAAGGATCAGAAAAAGTCAAAAGAAGATAATTAAGGCAGCTTTTAGCAGAGCACAATCGACACTGAAAAGCATGTTAAGTGCGCTAGCCCTTGAAGCTGAACTAGATGTGAAAATTTTGGCTTTGACGGTTGTAGACTTCAACAGACTCTTAAACAAACTACTCTACCCGACTGTCATAAACCACCTTAACTCGATAAGCGCTTTTCAAGAGTAATAAAGAAATAGTGAGGCTGGGAACAAAAGGCCAAAACGAAAGCCATAATCGCTGTTGATTTTGTTAAATCAACTGGAGAAACCTGGATAAAGGCTATTGCTATTAGCAACGCGCTATTACAGCAAAATATTTCTTTGACATCCTTTGTCCAATTATACCGCCCGGCCTAGACAAGAAGTAAACACTGTTAGTTTGCTCATTAGCCTTTCAAATGGGCTAATCACTGTCAGAAAGTTCAACCTAGAGAAACTTAAACCTTTCTTTCTGGTCTTAGAGTGATCAGCCAAGGGAAGCTTTAAATGATTTCTTTCCTGTTTTATCATTCAATTATACTGTACAAGGCGTTTCTAAGTTTTAAGTTCATGAATGAAAACCTATCTGAGATGTGACAAGTTGGGCAACGTTTTCATTTGGTGCTGTTTAGCCGGCACACGCAAATCTCTCTGTAATAACATTAATCAATTCAGTTTGAGCTTATTTTGTTGAATTTTCTCGTTCACGACCACCTCCCGTAAGCGACCACATTGACTTGCAACGAGGGTGGTCGCTTACGAGATTGACTGTACACTGTACAAGGTGGTTCTTACTTTTTGTACAAGCCTTAGTGAAAGGCGCACTGAGCTGTGAAAATGGAAGCGGAAGCTGCTTCTAAACATTGTGCTTTGCAAAGTGTTTTTACTGAATTTTTGAGCTTGTGGATGATTCCTTGCTGTGTTCAAATGAATGCTATTGAGCAGCTATTTCCTCCGGTACTATTATATTGCCCCCGAGGAGGGGGTACTCCTGGGAATTCTTGGCTGGGGTGTGCCGCCCGGTTCTCCAAATCCTGACCCCATTTCAGACCAAAAATGTCATTTTTCACACCCTTTTTCAGACCCGGACCCGTTTTCAGACACGACCTCGAAGAAATTTTGTCATCATTACTTAGAACAGCAACAATAAAGATTTTTTTAAAATTCATTTCGATTCGTATGTTTTTCTTTCTTTCTTACTCATATGGAATTCTTACACTCCCGTTCATCGCTCGAAAACCATACCCGATTCCAGACCAAAACGGACAAAGTGCATACCCGTCTTCAGACAAAAACGGCGAAAAAACCCTACCCCTTGGGGCGGCACACCTACATGGCTTATATAAGGAAGTACCCCCCGGGTATACTGCTATTTTGTACTACATCGTGGCCTGTTCAGTTGGTTCATACTCTGTCAACTTGCTGTGGACGAGGTCGTTAAGTAAGAACAATAAAATGAACATTACAAGGCTCTTGTGTACTATTTTAATGCTTTGGTTATTCTTTTGTAAAAGTGGTTCTCAAAACATGAATTTCCTAAATAGTTAAAATGTAAATCCTGAAGAACTATATTCTAAAATAAGATCTTGGATACCAATCTTTAAACCAAAATCTCACATTTGCTCAGAGCTCATTAAACCACGGTTATCGTTGACTTACGAGGCTTTTGTTGATTGTTCGAGACCCGTGAATCTCTAAAAAGACAATTATAACCTCTTAAAGGCTCTTAACAAAGAAACGAACAAACACTTTCAAGCTAGGCACTGTGAGTTGTTTGCAAAAGCTATCATTTTTGTAAATGAATTTTGACGCTAGGAAACGGCGTTTTCTGACCTTGGATATCCATAGTGGCGGTACCAAGTGTGTTTCATTATGAAAAAATCCTTATTAAAGGTCTGTTCTTTACTTTTTTGGCCTCCATAATTTTGACAAAATAAGGGAAAAACACAAACATTAATGAATTGTGCCTAAACGAACGACCTTTCGTGTCAAAGCTAACGCCCGGGAACTAAAGATCCTTTCACTTTTTTGCTGATCGTCGTGGAAAGTAAGCCATCAGTGCCGCATCGTAGCATAGGCTCGTACATTCCCAATAATACATTTCAAAAAATCAAGGAAAACTGCAAAATTTTATTCGTAAACGATTGAATAACAAACTGTGCGTTGTAAAGGTACTCCTTCTGAAGAATAACAAGTACTGATGAATGGTCGAACCATCAGGATTTTATACACAGGCTCAAAAGTTGGAACCAAGCACTTAGAAAACAATACAATTTGAGACTGCTAGGGAGGTTTCATTTGAATAGCTACACACATAATTTCCTCTTGACACTCACACGCATAAAACTGCAGTACAAATCTCTACGATAAAATCTGGGAAAACAAACGTTTCTTCAGACGAGGAGAATTGCACCGTTTTTTTACGGATTTAGTAGTCAATTCCCTTATTTAACCTCTTTTGTCGAGCAACGCTAAGCATAACACATGAGACATTTCAGATTAACTGTTAAACATTGCACTTATAATTTCAACTCGAAGTTGACAGGTTGTATTTTCCTGAGACAAACTACTTATCTCAAGAAAGTTATTGTTCAACGTGGCAAAGGGTGCAAAATTAAGGTACTGTTGACCATGTTTACACACAGCTGCACGCAGAAATAAACAATGACATACAATGAAAAAAATACAAAACACTTAAAACTCACGGTTCACTTTTCTTTCTAACTAACTGCACTAACTCTCGTTTTCATTCTGAAAAGAAAGAAAAGAATCTCTAAATTAGCGTGGAGCATTCCAATGTTCAAAAACTCAAAGCAACAAACAGATTTGCGCTTGTTACGTAATCCATCGTTAATATTCTATACAGCACCCACTGCGCATGCGTACAATTAAAACAATTTAAAAACGTCAGCCAACGGCTAAACCAGCGGAAGGACAGCAAGAAACAAACTTGTTTGTGAAATAATTTCTGAACGAACCTTTAAACCAAATCCGGAGACAACAAATACATCCCACAATTCAGCTATTGTCGACATACACACATATAAATACTAGGCGAAAACAGAGACTACATCGGGTTGGGTGAAATGCTCGCTTAAGGGGCCACTACCGAGGAACCTACGTTCCTGCCGATGCCCCTGGGAAGGTCTGAGACAAAGGCCCTTGGGTATCCTAGATGGATAACCTCTGAATTAGAGGGGTGGATCACTAGAAACAGGCTTGACGAGTAACACTGGGCAGATGACTTTGTTCTGATGTCAGAGCAGAGGATGCTTGAAGCTGCGTCACAGTTGGAAAGGTTCCACGGCCGGCATAGTCAGTTCAATCAGCGAGGTAGCGTCCCAAAAGGCGCTATAACTCAATTCAGACTACTCTTCACCCAACCCGTTTAGTTTTTAGTTTAATTATTCTTTATGATTTAGTTGAGCAGATCTTCAACCACAGAAGTTTGAGAAATGAAACCAATTCAAAACAGTGGTTATTTTTTGCGAGCTTTGAATACACTGTGGGTTACACGTTGTTCATCTTGCGCCAGATATCAATCTTAGTTTGTTGTTTAGGCGATTAACTCCGTACTACGGTCATTCGAGAACACTTTCTTTCAAAATCGCTTTAGCATCCGTTGGTGTCGGGTTTAAACGGGACTTAACATTATGTGTATGTTTTAAGAGACTAAGTTTGACCCACTTTCCCGCGAAACCTAGAAATAACCAATTGCAAAACACAATAGCATCCCACGAAACATTCCCACAATTCAATTCAACACACCACCAACACCTCCGATTTTTCAGAATAGGGCATTTCCCAGTTACCCCAAGCCTCTGTTTAAAAGCGAGGCTAAGGGCGACGAATGAATTTTTTTTGCTGACGCACATTAAACTCATTTTACAAGAAAAGATAGTGAAAGTTTTTGGAAATCGGAAATGGCCTATTAGATTTGGTTTTCACACATATCGAGTCAGGTAACAATATTCGGTATTCCTCCTTCTTTTTTGTGAGATGTCTAACTAGCGATGGCAGAAGTTTGTAAAAAAATCAACGTTAGATGATTTTCGCGTCAAAGTTTATTATTTAAGGGGTTTGACCCCTCGGTTCGTATGAATTCGGGCCTTTTTCCTCCATTTCTTATATAATTCCAGTTCTTCTCACGACCTAATGAAAAGGGTGATCGCCCCATCGCAGCGCCAAAAAACTAAAAAAAAAGCAAACGGTAAAAAAATTGTCCATGGTGATCACAACAAAAAGACTCTGCTGAAACTACACAAATATACACTCTATTCCCATATGGTCTAGCGGTTAGGATTTCTGGTTTTCACCCAGGCGGCCCGGGTTCGACACCCGGTATGGGAAAGAAATACTTTTTAATTTTACTTCGGCAATAATTCAGGCTTTTCAGTTGTTTATCCCTGTGTCAGACTGCGAGGAATGACTTTCAAATTGATAATAACTTAAAAAACTAACATTTTTTTACATTAAATTCGCGCCCAAGCTCTGTAACTACAAAGTGCTAAGAACCACGTATTCAGGAGAAACAAAAAAGTCTATACACCTCAGAGAAGAGTGATAAAAACTCCACGAAATAAACAGAAACACTTTAACGATGGCCATCACAAGCACCTGTGCTTCTCAATCTCTAGGAATAAGCCCTCGGTACGACGTTTTCACAAAGACCATAATGTGTAGTTCCAGAAAATATCCACACCCTCACGGAGGGCAACGGAAATTTAGAGAGGAGGGGGGGGGGGGGACCAAAAAGGACGCAATTTCCGAGGGGGTGGGGGGTGGCTTCTCGAGGTCTTTTTCCGGGGGCTTCAAGTAAGGCTAGTGATTTATCAAACAGTAACAGCCGCACTTTTGAGCAAGCTCTCAGTTATTTTATTGTTGACGATCTTTTAAAACAAGAATTATGGTTTTCAGCAATGATATTTCATCAACGGTCGGCTGAATTTTATTTTTCATGGCTTACGTGATGGATAGTTGCCATCGGCTTATAACTAAACTTATGGAGATATAGCTGTAACGGTATTAAACAATATATTGTGGTATTCACCGTAATGTGGTCGACATATGCATTTTTTTTAACTGGAAGGCAGCAACTGAAGTCCACTCAGTGTTTAGTTACAGACGGCATCACTTGTGTCGTGTAAGGTATCAACCTCCATGTTTTTCAGTGACTTGCCGTTAATTATTAACTAAGAAAGACCTTTCCAACGCAAAATTGAGATTATTACACATTGTATTAACATGAACAAAAGAATTTTTTTCTCGCAGAAACAATTAACTTTCGCATAAATAGTGAAGCGCAAAAGCATTACTGAGGTAACTGTTCTTTCCAGGGGGTGCCTGATCAAGTTGGAAAATTACGGAAATTCCAGGGGTGGAGGGTCTAAAGGAAAAGTCCCCTCCGTGAGGGGTATGGATATTTTTTGGAAGTACACAATTCACCTTGTTCACTTCCCTCCCCCTTCCAATTGTTCCTGTGTATTACAGTCGTCCCACGACTAATATGCAAAATTCTGGGTGGAAAGAAGGTAAAAATGGTGAATTATGGTCTACGTGAAAATCGTGTAAACAACAGGAAAAAACTCTTACACTCCACGACAAGCACCTGTCTTTCTCAACCTCTAGGAAAAAGTCATGAGTTCGAAATTGCTGTCCCGCTACGTCAACTAAATAAGAGAACTGTGATACTAACGAAATCTTGTCGAATTCCCATATGGTCTAGCGGTTAGGATTCCTGGTTTTCACCCAGGCGGTCCGGGTTCGACTCCCGGTAGGGGAAAACGTTTTCATTTTTAATTTAATTTTTACTAAAAAAATTTAAAAAATCAGAATAACTACAAATACTCAGTATATTTCAATATATATCTGTTTTAAGGAAACTGACGATTTACGTACTTGTATTTTAACTTTGATACGAGTTTAACCCGGTGTTCACAAGTATAATGAAAAGACATGGATTTTTCTTTTTCAATAAAACTGCTGTCGCTCCATTACTTGGTTATATGAGCGCAGCCCTTATGCTAAAATATTCTGCAATGCTGGTCAAAAATAACAATTTCAGAAAATAGCAACACAGCATGCAGCAAGGACACTATGTAAAATTTATGCCTTAGCATATTTTTAGATTAAATACAAAATCCCATATGGTCTAGCGGTTAGGATTCCTGGTTTTCACCCAGGCGGCCTGGGTTCGACTCCCGGTATGGGAAACACAATATTGTTTTAATATTTCAGTCTTTTAGTACACAAATAACACCTAATTTTTTTAGCGATTGTTGAAGAGTCTGGCGGAATTTTCATTTACTTATTGCAGGATACGAGTTTTTTCATTTAAAAAAAGTGTGATAAAAGAAAAAATGGTTTTAATCAAACCGCGGGAAAGGACCCTTTTCGGTTTACGTTTTTTTTTTTCATTGTTTCAACATTCGTTAACGAACGATAAAACGGGCAACAAAAACGTACAACTTGTTCTGCAACACTGCTGCAGAAACAAGTTGAAGAAAAGCCTGATGTTGCGCGTTTTACCAGCCACGGATCAAAACAAACAAATCAGGCTGATTTGTCAAAAACATCCAGTTGACGTGTTCAATTCCCATATGGTCTAGCGGTTAGGATTCCTGGTTTTCACCCAGGCGGCCCGGGTTCAACTCCCGGTATGGGAAAGAAACACTTTTTCATTTTGCTTCAATAATTCAGGCTTTTCAGTTGTTTACCCCTATATCAGACTTCGGGAATGACTTCCAAAGGCGTTAATGACTTTGAAAACTAACATTTTTTTACAGTTTTCCCACTCGCACCCAAGATCTGTAACTACAGAAGTGCTAAGAATCATGTATTTACGAGAAACAAAAAAGTCGATACATCTCAGAGAATAGTTCAGGCTTTTCAGTTGTTTACCCCTATGTCAGACTTCGGGGAATGACTTTCAGAGGTGATAAAAACTTTGAAAACTAACATTTTTTTTAGCGCTTTCCCACTCGCGCCAAGGCTCTGTAACTACAAAAGTGCTAAGAATCATGTATTCACGAGAAACAAAAAAGTCGATACCCCTCAGAGAATAGTGATAAAAAAAGAAATAAACAGAAACACTGGCTGTCACAAGCACCTGTCCTTCTCAATTTCTTGGAAAAATCCCTTTGAAAACAGGAAGATCACCCTTGGCGAATTCCCATATGGTCTAGCGGTTAAGATTCCTGGTTTTCACCCAGGCGGCCCGGGTTCGACTCCCGGTATGGGAAAGAACGCGTTTTTAATTTTGCTTCAATAATTCCGGCTTTTTTATTCCTATGTCTGGGAATGACTTCCAAAGGTGATAATAACTTTTTTTTACATTAAATAGACGCTTTCCCATTTGCGCCAAAGTTTTGTTACTACAAAAGTGCTAAGAACCATGTATTCACGGGAAACAAAAAAGTCGATACACCTCACAGAAAAGTGATAAAAAAACGAAATAAAAAGAAACCCTTTACACTGACCATCACAAGCACCTGTCCTTCTCAATCTAGGGAAATGCCTGGGTACGAGGTTTTGACATAGACCATAATGCACCTTGTTCACTACGGGAAAGCATTAGCACCTAGTATCAAATTCTACAAGTGGATAGCGAGAATCACATTTTTAGTTAAAAAGGAACGAAAAGCGAGAAAGCCTTTTGCCCACTCATCTTATCCCCGTCAAGAGTTTTTCGGAAGGATTCTTAATAAAAATTCGTCGTAAAATGTTCAGAGAATACTCACTAAACTAAACTTACCAAGCGCTCCAGGATCCATGCTCGCCACACCCGCAAGCGTGATTTATTACATATACCATTGTATAGAACTGCTTCTTGCCAACGCACATTCGCATATACAGGAACTAGTACTTGAAACAATTAAGATAATGACAAAGCAATGCGTTGGGGTTTCCTTGCAGTCTTTCAAGCAAGCTATAAAAGGGCAACTTTTAGAGCAAGTCTTTTCGTAGGTGTTTTGTTTTGTTTTGTTTTTGTTTTTTTACGAATTCTTAGTTTCTTATATTTATCATTTATAACTTGAGTAGTTTAGTATTTAATGTATTCATGTCATTGCAAATAGTGTTTCTAATACCGTTCTAGAGGAAACACAATCTTCTTTAAGTAATTTTTTGTTAACAAATTTGCCACATATCTTCAAAGCTACAGTCCATTTTCAATCTGAACGGCTTTATTAGCCAAATACCTTTTTGTACAGACAGGTTTCAATATGTATTGACGTTTTCCATACCTGGAGACAAACCCGGGCCGCCTGGGTGAAAACCAGGAATCCAAATCCCTAGACCATATGGAATTTTGTCGTATGCGTTATTTGTAAAAGCATGATAATACTGGAAAGTACATAATTTGTATCAATTTTTCTTCTTCTTCCAACTGAATTCACTTTACCCGTGTTAGGAGAGTGCTTCCCTACACACTCATGCCGCGCGTCAGGGTCGGCTTTTTTCACCCTTTACCTGAACTTATAAAAATCAATAGTAATAAAAGTCCAGAAATGCTTTAAAAATAAAATGAAAACGTTTTCCCATACCGGGAGTCGAACCCGGGCCGCCTGGGTGAAAACCAGGAATCCTAACCGCTAGACCATATGGGAATTTGCTGTATGTGATATTTGTAACAATATGCTAATGCATAATTTTTTATATATATTTCATTTGGTACATAAGAGTCAGACGCAGGTTGCCCAAAAGGAAACAAGAATGTCTGACCACTAGCCCTTATGGAAGTTTTTAAAACTAGCGTTTTATTGTATCTTTATGTAGATTTCTGAATTCAAACAGTTGCTATATTTCTTTCGTTCTTGTTCGAGTGCTGCCACTTCTGTGAATTGGTGAATTTCTTTTAAGTTCTCATCCGCTCTGCTTAAAATTGCCTCTGCTACGAGCGTAAGGAAAGTATTGTTGACCATGTTTCTTGATCTTCATAGTCACAAGCTAACTCGTGAAACGCTGAGATTATATCAAAAATAAAATGCAAAGATGCAAAACTACCGATTATCTAAAAAAAATTGTCATGAAATTACTGAAGTATTTTAATAATTTACCATTGTCATTATTACCATTATTATTACTAAAAATAACAGTAAAAACTACAACTTGTTTTCCCAGAAATCTGGCATAGGAATAAACAACTGAAAAGCCTGAATTATTGAAGCGAAATAAAAAAGCGTTTCTTTCCCATACCGGGAGTCGAACCCGGGCCGCCTGGGTGAAAACCAGGAATCCTAACCGCTAGACCATATGGGAACTCGTCGTAACTAGTTTCCTACATAAACCTTTCATAGTGTTCTTGCTTTGTTGCTTTGTTGCTAGCTGCGGGCAATACTTATGTAATTTTATTTTTTTATTAATAAAGTTTTGTTGTTTTTATTGTTGTTGTTGTTACTGTTGTTATAAACAACTTAACAAACAACATAACGCCTGTAAGGCTCAAACTGAAACCCTTACGACGGGAATTTACCACGCCTAAGACTGACACCAACATTAGCAGCCTATTCTCATAAACGTAAATGCTGCTGTAAGACCTTTCTCGAAGCGTCAAATTAGGATTCTAAATAGCATGTGAATCACGAAATCCTCGTCAAATTCTTGCTTGAAGAGGATACCTGTGTTATCCCCATTTTCTCTTTCATGATTGAACAGGAAATTATCTTTATGCCATCAACACATGTAAATATCCTTATCCTGTAAATATTCCTCCATCTATCTGGATAAACTCCTTTCCTTCGTAATTATGTGTGCGTCATAGTGTCAACCAGGAATTCTAACCGCTGTATTACAGTCGTCCCAAAATTATGGTCTATGTGAAAATGGTGAAAACAACTGAAACTCTTACACACCATCACAAGCACCTTTGCTTTTCAATCCTTGCGAAAAAGCCCTGAGTTCGAGGTTGCTTTCCCGCTACGTCAATTAAATAAGAGAACTGTATGTGATACTAATGAACACAGGAAAATCACTTATCGAAATCCCATATGGTCTAGCGGTTAGGATTCCTGGTTTTCACCCAGGCGGCCCGGGTTCGACTCTCGGTATGGGAAATACGATTGTAGTTTTTACTGTTATTTTTAATAAAAATGATAATAATACTACTAATAATAATAATATAAATAATAATAACGACAATGGTGATGATAATGATAATGTTAATGATAAAGATAAATTATTAAAATACTTCATTAATTTCGCTAGTTTGCATGTTTGCATTTTATTTTTGATATAATCTCAGCATTTCACGAGTTTGCTTGCAAGTATGGCGATGAAGAAACATGGTCAACAATAGTTTCCTTAAGCTCATAGCAGAGGCAATTTTAAGCAGAGCGGATGGGAACTTAAATGAAATTCCCCAATTCACAAAAGTGGCAGCACTCGAACAAAAACGGAAGAAATATAGCAACTGTTTAAATTCAGCAACTTTACATAAAGATAGTATAAAATGCAGGTTTTAATAACTTTCATAAGGTCTAGTGGTTTCACTTGGGCAACCTGCGTCTGACTCTTATGTACCAAATGAAATATATATAAAAAATTATGCATTAGCATATTCTTACAAACAACACATACAACAAATTCCCATATGGTCTAGCGGTTAGGATTCCTGGTTTTCGCCCAGGCGGCCCGGGTTCGACTCCCAGTATGGGAAAAAATTTTAGTTTTTTAAAGATTTCTTTATACACTGAAACCTGAAAACGAAAAAGATGGTCTGGCTTATAACCTGTTTGAGAGTTAATTAGATTGCAGCTTTGAAGGTGTGCGGAACATTTTGTTTTAAATATTTTTAAAGCATTTCCGGACTTTTCTTACCGTTCATTTTATAGGTTGCGGTAAAGGGTGAAAAAAGCCGACCCTGAGTGACGCGCGGAATGAGTGTGCAGGAAAGCACTCTCCTGTGGAGAAACACGGCTAAATCCAGTTGGAAGAAGAAAAATTGATAAAAATTATGTACTAATTTCCAGAACTAGCATACAACAAAATCCCATATGGTCCAGCGATTAGGATTCCTGTTTGTCACCCAGGCGGCCCGGGTTCGACTGCCGGCATGGGAAACTGTTTTCTTTTTCTTTTTAACCATTTCTTTAATACATATTGAAACCTCTTTGTACGAAAATGTATTTGGCTACTAAAGTAGTTCAGGTTTAAAATGGATTGCAGCTTTGACGATGTGAGGCAAACTTGTTAAAAAGTATAAAAGTAGATTTTTAAAAAAGTATTAAAAGTAGATTATCATGTTTCCTCTACAACGAATTTTTATTAAGAATCCTTCCGAAAAACTCTCGACGGGGATAACATGAGAGGGCAAAAGCCTTTCTTGATTTTTTTTCCTTTTTTACTTAAAATGTGATTCTCCCTATCCACCTGTAGAATTTAATACTTCCGTGTGGCACGAAATTTTTGCGGGTTCTAATTGCGATTTTTCCAGCGATCTGCAAAACAAGTTCCCGCAAACAAAAATTACTCCAGAAATATTCTCTAATACACAGTACTAAGAAATCGTGTCGGTTCAATCACACCGTGTCTCTTTCATTCAAAAAACAAAACGGTATGCAACGAAATACTGGTTTATTGTTTGAAAATATGTATTTCTATTGCACGTACTCAGTAAAAACGAAAATATTATCAATGCTGGGTACCGAGTACTTTCTGAAAATCGCAAAACTTAATTCCCCACAGCCAGCAAGTAAAACCAATCTGTCCTAATCACAAAAACTAGTTCCCGCAAAACAAAAAAAATTGCCAATCCGCAAAACTTTCTTGCCACACGGTAGGTGCTAATGCCTTCCCGTAGTTCGGATACGGCGCATTGGCGAAAACGACGAAAAAAAATCTAGAAAAAATAAACAATTTCAAGAAGGTATGGACCAATTAAACAACACTACAACAGTATTTATATTGCCTTCCTTCAATTCTTTGTTGTGACGGCGGTGATCTTCATTCCTGCATTTCGGAGTCCAGTAAATCATCCAGCAAGTCTTTCTTCTTCTTTGATGTTTTCGGGGCTGAATGATAGTGAAGGCTATTTTAACTTTTTCACAACATGTATTTGTCGCTAACTGTTGCATGTCTAGACATTCAAATTACATGATCAGCACTGAGATAGAGCAAAAGACGGTGGAAGAAGAACGCATGGGTGGATTTATGGGTTGACCGTTGACCGGGGGGGAGGGGGTGGGGGAGTTAGGCACCACCCGCACCTTTTTTGGGTAAAATCAATTTCGCATTATTTTTAAGTAATTCTCAGTTTAACAAATAGATTCCATATTGCCGTGCGTCTGTTCAGTAATAGATCACAGATGACGTCTAAATGTGATAAAAACAAGTGCAACACGAGCCGCAGGCGAGTATGTCACTGATGTTTTTACAACATTTTGACGTTCTCTGTGATCTATTACTGAACAGACCAACGGCAACATGGAATCTATTTGTTTTATACAATGATCAGAAAAGAGTAAAGACGATACACATACTTGCCTCATACCGCTTGACTGTTCGAGGATTTGTGCTAGTTTAGGTGTTTCTTAAGTCCCAAGCGCTACTTTCCGTCCCTGCTTCTTCTTTTTTTCTTTATCTTACTTATCTTATCTTACTACTTCTTACTGTTGTGAAGATTTCTTGTAGTTTAGGCATTCTCAAGTAGTCAAGAGCTGTTATTGTCTGCGTTTCTCCATTTTTCTTCTTTGTAAATAGCTCCTGCTAAACATTTTTCGAGACTTTCATTTGCTTTAATCCGAAATAATCTCACAAACATTTTTAAAACCGCTCGCCATATTGAACAAAACAGTGAAAACAAGTTTTCGATGACGTCATCAATGTATCTGTACCGTAATAGATCTTGGCCAAAGACCAAACACAGCGCGCAGAGCATTCACATCATTGTATAGAAAATAAATAGAATCTATAGAGCTTGCAAGTGTCCCTTCCCCTCCCCTTCTGAATCTTTCAGATACGCCCCCAGAAAGAGCACTCTTAGCCCATTTTCTCTGCGGTTTTTAAAACATCTTGAACGGTTCCCGCTTTCCTTTCACTAAGTGCGGGCGAGAGAGCCAATGTAGGGGCTATTCCTACTTATTCAAGATATTTCCCCGTTTCTGAGTGCCTTAAATTCCCACGCTCGAGACAACCCTCACCCTTCGCATTCGCGGTTTCTACGTATATTTTATACAGACACGTTTTCCGTTTCGTCTTCTTTGCGTTGGGTACCGAACGTATAGAAGGCAGATACTGTAGATCAACTCACTCTCTTTATTATTAATTCATTGTTATTAATGTTATTATTACTATTATTATCATTATAACATTATTTTTTATATTTTCGTTAAAAAAGGATACTGCCATGAAAGTGTTCAGCGGTTCTC
Source organism: Porites rus (assembly GCA_964035705.1). NCBI lineage: Eukaryota > Metazoa > Cnidaria > Anthozoa > Scleractinia > Poritidae > Porites > Porites rus. The sequence continues at coordinate 22,239,170 of OZ038002.1, read as the reverse complement.
TTTCTAAGAGCATCTACACTGTCCTCATCCTCAGCCCACTCGAGTACCAGTCTCCTTCCGTACAAATGCGTACTGCTACACAAGGATTCGAAGGCACGCTAAAAAAATATCAAAACGACGGAATTACCTCGTAATCTTACTCTGGACAAGTGACTTGTTTCTTCAGCAAAAACCAATAACATTTTATTGTTTGAGAATGTAAAGAGAAAGGAATCGTTTTCTACGATAAAACGTTTTCGCGTATTCAGTGAATACGTTAAAGAATCTTAAGAAGAGAGCAAATTGCATTTCACGCAAATTCAGAGCCTGGCTTCAGGGCCCCAAGACCTATCTTTCCCGCGTTGCTAAGGGAAAGCATTTTCACTACCGATGCGCTTGCATATAACGATTTTAGGAAGCACTGGAAGGAAACTTTTTCCTCCTTGGTAAATTATTTCAACTTTTCAAAAAAAGGCTGCAGCATGCCATCCGTGGCGTGAAATTCAGGACTATAAGTTAGTATAGTCAAATTCTAAATACCCTGCTGTTTCATGGTGTTACACGGTGTTACAGGCTCTTACACGGTGTTTCATCGGGTTGTACGGTGTTACCGAGTGTTAAACGGTGTTTCATGGCGCTACACGTTGTTACGGGTTACGCGGTTTAATGTAACACCGTGTAACACCACGTAAAAACGCGTAACACCATGTAACACCGTGTAACACCCTGTAACATCATGTAATACAGTCAAACACCGTGTAACACTGTGTAAAACCGTATTGCTATGTAACACCGTGTAACAACATGTGACACCGTGTAACACACTGTAACACCATGTAACACCATATAACACCTTGTTACACCATGTAAAACCGTGTAACACCCTGTAACACCATGTAACACCGTGTAATACCATGTAACACCCTGTAACACCATGTAACACTATGTTGTTACAAGGTGTTATATGGTGTTACAGGGTGTTGCATAGTAATACGGTTTTATATAGTGTTACATGTTGTTTCATGGTGTTACACGATGTTACATGGTGTTACAGGGTTTTACATGATGTTACAGCGTGTTACACGGTGTTATATGGTGTTACAGGGTGTTACATGGTATTAAAGGGTGTTACATGGTGCTGTTACAGGGTGTTACAAAGTGCTACATGGTGTTACATAATGTTACAGGGTGTTACATGGTGTTACAAGGTGTTACACGGAGTTACATGGTGTTACACGGTGTTACATAATGTTACACGATGTTACATGGTGCTACACATTGTTACATGGTGTTACACATTGTTACACAGTGTTACATAATGTTACAGGGTGTTACATGGTGTTACAGGGTGTTACATGGTGTTTCACAGTGTTGCATAACGTTACACGGTGTTACATGGTGTTACACACTCTTACATGGTGTTACACGGTGGTACATGGTGTTACATGGTGTTACACGGTGTTTCATGGTGTTACACGATCGTGCAGGGTGTTATATGGTGTTACAGAGTTCGTCAGGTGTTTCATGGTGTTTCACGGTGTTCCAGGGTGTTACATGGTGTTTCATGGTGTTACACTGTGTTACACGGTGTTACAGGGTGTTATGTAACATGTTATGTTAACATGCTATGTTACGCGGTGCTACATGGTGTTACCCGGTGTTGCGTAGTGTTACAGGGTGTTACGTGGTGTTACACGGTGTTACAGGGTGTTAGAGGGTGTTACATGCTGTTACACGGTGTTTCATGGTGTTACAGGGTGTTACATGCTGTTAGAGAGTGTTACACGCTGTTACATGGTGTTACACGGTCTTTCATCGTGTTACACGATCTTACAAGGTGTTACACGGTTTTACAAGGTGCTAGATACACGTTGTTACGGGGTGTTACACGGTGTTTCATGGTGCTACACGTTGTTACAGGGTGTTACACGGTATTTCATGGTGCTACACTTTGTTACAGGGCGCTTCATGGTGCTTTAGGGTATTACACGGTGTTGCAGGGTGGTATTCGGTTTTACAGTGTGCTTCACGGGGTTTCAAGGTGTTACACGGATAGATACACCTTGTTATGGGGTGTTACATGGTGTTTCATGGTGCTACACGTTGTCGCCGAGCGAAGTGAGTTCATAATCTCGTCGCGCGCGAAGCGCGCTCAGTGCGTAAACCGCGTGTGGGTCCTAGCGAGCTGCAGACTCGCAGCTCTCATCTTTACTTGTATATATCCGATGGTGTCCGCCATGACGTCATACAGTAGTTTGACGTCACGGCGCATAAGTATTCATGAAGAGCTGTCTTTTCATCGTCTGCACAACAGTGTTTACTATCGGTGAATCTCAAGTTATTTCTCACGCAAACAGAACAGCAAGCACAAGAACGCCAAATTGTCAATACTCGCAGGGGAAGATTTGACACCGAAAAATCCTCTGGAGCGAGAACGCCGACGTGAAATTCTTATTCAACGGCGCAAGCAACAAAGATGGAGACAGCATCAACAAACAGCGGAGCAGAGGGAACATCACTCAATGAATGTCGAATGCTAAAGTACTTTACGAGCAAATGGAAGCGATTTTGGATAATTAGCCTCAACATATCAGAGAATATCGCGGTAACAAAACACGCTTTGCACGCAGACGAGTATACCGTATCGGCCTAGACTGTTGGGCTTCCATTATTTACATGTAAATGCGATGAAATGCATCTACGTTGGGGTTTCACTGTCGAAACTGCAGTCATTCTTCTGAAAAATATCTTTGAATTCACCTTTAATAAGGCTGGAAGGCTTTAATAATAAAATTTCGACCAACTTCCCTGTGTGTTCCACGTGGCCTAGTGGTAAAGCTTTGGGCCGGTGTGTCGAACGTCTAGAGATCGATTCCGGGCAAAATCTTTTTCTCTTCGCTTCTTTTCTTTTCTTCTTTTTTTTCTTTTTCTTTCGTTTAGTTTTCATTTTAGGTATAACAGTTTTGTTCTGTTTCTGTATATAGCTTACAAATTTAGATTTACAAATTTTCTTCTCGGCTTTACTTGCCGTTCCCCCGAAGTCCTTCGCGAGGTCTTGCGATTTACGTATTTCTTGTAGTGTTAAATGATCCTGCAGGGTTTTACATGGAGTTACAGGGTTCTTCAGGTGTTTCACGATGTTACGTGGTGTTACAGGGTTCTTTAGGTGTTACATGGTGTTTCATGGTGTTACACGTTCTTACAAGGTGTTACAATGGTTGTGCGCTGTTTCATGGTGTTACACTGTGTTACATGTAACATGTTAGGTTACAGGGTGTTACATGGTGCTACAGGGTTTTACACGGTATTACATGCTGTTACAGGGTGTTAGACGGTGTTTCATAGTGTTACACGATCTTACAAGGAGTTACACGGTTTTACAGGGTGCTTTACGGTGTTTCATGGTGTTACACTGTGCAAGCTAGTCTTACAAGGTGTTACATGGTGTTCCACGGTGTTACATGGTCTTACAAGGTGTTACATGGTGTTACAGAATTTTACACGGTGTTACATGGTGTTATTCGGTGTTACATAGTCTTACAAGGTGTTACATGGTGTTACACGGTGTTACATGGTCTTACAGGGTGTTACATGGTGTTACACAATGTTACACGGTGTTACACGGTGTTATATGGTGTTACATGGTGTTTCATGGCGTAACATGATCTTACAAGGTGTTACACTGTGTTACATGGTGTTATGTGACATGTTATGTTAACAAGCTATTTTACACGGTGTTACATGGTGTTTCCCAGTGTTACATAGTGTTCCACGGTGTTACATGCTGTTACATGGTGTTAGAGGGTGTTACACGGTGTTACATGGTGTTACACGGTCTTTCATGGTGTTACATGATCTTATAAGGTGTTATACGGTTTTACAAGGTGCTTACATGGTGTTAGAGGGTTTTACATGGTGTTACACGGACTTACATGGTGTTACAAGGTGTTACATGGTGTTACAGGGTGTTACACTGTGTTACATGGTGTTACACGGTGTTACATGGTGTTACAGGGTGTTACACGGTGTTACATGCTGTTACATGGTGTTAGAGGGTGTTACAGGCTGTTACATGGTGTTACACGGTCTTTCGTGGTGTTACACGATCTTACCAGGTGTTACAGGGTGTTACATGGTGTTACATGCTGCTATAGGGTGTTACATGGTGTTGAACGGTGTTTCATGGCGTTACACGATCTTACAAGGTGTTACACAGTGTTACAGGGTGTTACCGGGTGTTACATGATGTTACCGGGTGTTTCATGGTGTTGCACGGTGTTCGGGGGTATTCGGTGTTTTATGGTGCTACACGTTGTTACAGGGTCTTACACCGTGTTTTATGGTGTTACAGGGCGCTTCACGGTGTTACACGGTGTTTTATGGTGGTAGACGATCTTACAAGGTGTTACAGGGTGTTACATGATGTTACAGGGTGTTTCATGGTGTTGCACGGTGTTAGGGGGTACTTCACGGTGTTTCAAGGTGTTACACGGATAGATACACGTTGTTACGGGGTGTTTTACGGTGTTTCATGGTGCTACACGTTGTTACAGGGTGTTACACGGTGTTTCATGGTGCTGCACGTTGTTCACGGTTTTACAGGGTGGTATACGGTTTTACAGGGTGCTTCACGGTGTTTCATGTTGTAACACGGTGAATTCATGGTGTTACACGGTTTTTCAGGGTGCTTCACTGTGGTGAAGCACTTATGGTGTTACAGGGCTTTTCAGGGTGCTTCACTGTGGTGAAGCACTTATGGTGTTACAGGGCGCTTCACGGTGTTACACGGTGTTTTATGGTGGTAGACGATCTTACAAGGTGTTACAGGGTGTTACATGATGTTACAGGGTGTTTCATGGTGTTGCACGGTGTTAGGGGGTACTTCACGGTGTTTCAAGGTGTTACACGGATAGATACACGTTGTTACGGGGTGTTTTACGGTGTTTCATGGTGCTACACGTTGTTACAGGGTGTTACACGGTGTTTCATGGTGCTGCACGTTGTTCACGGTTTTACAGGGTGGTATACGGTTTTACAGGGTGCTTCACGGTGTTTCATGTTGTAACACGGTGAATTCATGGTGTTACACGGTTTTTCAGGGTGCTTCACTGTGTTTCAAGGTGTTACGCGGAGATATATAGACGTTGTTGCGAGGTGTTACACGGTGTTTTATGGTGGTACACGTTGTTACAGGGTGTTACACGGTTTAACAAAGTGTTACACGGTGTTACAGGGTGCTTCACGGTGTTTCATGGTGTAACACGGTGTTTCATGGTGTTACCAGAACCGTAGCTAGCATAAGGCAAGACGAGGCAGTTGCCTTGTCTCGATTTTGGCCTTTTTTTTTTGGACGAAACGTTTAATTGAGAAAATAACCCCTAGAAAAAATTGGATTGGTTAAGATAAAACCAGCTGATATAAGGTGGATAAATTGAGGGGAAAAGCATTTTAATGAGGTTAATTCGTTTCATGTGAACTGGTAGTAGCGGTTTTTCAAATGCTTTAAAATGCAGATGGTCATTAACTTGGCACCAGTATCGCTAAAGAATAAAACTGAAGTGAACTTCTACACCTGCCCAAGATTGACTTTTCTGAAGAAAAATGCCACGGCAAATGCTTACAAGAGCATCTCTGAACCTCTAGATTTCAAAATTTTCTGGCGGGGGCCCCCAGAACCCCCTCGTGGCTCACGCCCTCGGCGCTCGAAACTTGCCTCGTCTTGTTCTGAAGTCTGGCTACGGCCCTGGTTACACGGTTTTACAGGGTGCTTAACGGTGTTCCAAGGTGCTACACAGTGATACACATTGTTACGGGGTGTTACACGGTGTTTCATGGTGTTAGACGGTGTTACAGGGTGTTACACGGTTTAACAGGGTGCTACACGGTGTTTCATGGTGTTACACGGTGTTTCATAGTGTTACAGGATGCTACATGGTGTAACACGGTGTTTCATAGTGCTACATGTTGTTAGAGGGTGCTACACGGTGTTTCATGGTGTTACACGGTGTTTCATAGTGTTACAGGATGCTACATGGTGTAACACGGTGTTTCATGGTGCTACATGTTGTTAGAGGGTGCTACACGGTGTTTCATGGTGTTACACGGTGTTTCATAGTGTTACAGGATGCTACATGGTGTAACACGGTGTTTCATAGTGCTACATGTTGTTAGAGGGTGTTACACGGTGTATCATGGTGTTACACGGTGTTACACGGTGTTACAGAGTGTTACGCGGTTTAACAGGGTGTTAGACGGTGTTACAGTGTGTTACGCGGTTTAAGAGGATGCCACACGGTGTTACAGGGTGTTACACGGTGTAACATGGTGTTACACGGTTTTAAAAGGCGTTATACGGTTTTACAGGGTGTAACACCGTGTTTCATGGTTTTACACGGTGTAACAGGGTACTTTACGGTGTTTCAAGGTGTTACAAGGTTTTTCAGGGTGTTACACGGCTTTACAAGGTGTTACACGGTTTTTCATAGTGTTACACGGTGCGACATGGTGTTACACGGTTTTACGGGGTGTCACACGGTGTTTCATGGTGCTACACGTTGTTACAGGGTGTTACACGGTGTTAGAGGGTGTAACGCGGTTTTACAGGGTGTCACACGGTGTTTCATGGTGTTACACGGTGTTAGAGGGTGTTACACGGTGTTACATTGTGCCAAGATCCCATTTCTAGGCCGTTGTCTGTTGCGCTAGGACAGGCACACCACTCTCTGTTTGTGTAGCCGTTTTTGTCATTGAAAGCTGAGCATCGGTCTTGATAAAATAGACGAAATACAGATGGACATTGCGGCGGCTACAATTCACTCGAAAATACAGATTTGAACCCACAATTTCTAAGGAAGTTCAAGCGAAATGCTAACTTGGTCATCTGTCATCTGTTTTCGTCGTCTCGAGCTGTTTAAAGCGTTATTTTTCGCGATGACTATTTTAACCCAGCGGTTAGAGCTACAGAACGAGACAAGGCAGGCAGCAGTCAGCCGCGTCTGACTTCGAGCCTTAACTGAAGACAAACCATTGAATTTCGCAGCTCCGACATCTGATCGACGAGATATGTCTTTATACCCTCGCGTGTGCTCAGCACGATCCTTCCAAAATGTACCAAGAAAAGCGATCCTGAATTTGCAAGAGCAGCTTTCTCAACATGATTGATGCAAACTTCTAGACTAGTGGCATTTGAAATATGCGGTTTCCTGGAGTCAATTGACCAACCGTCTCCCACACGGGGTTTTCAAAACTCCTTTCACCGTCTCACTTAAAGCTTGTAACAGCTTAACCTTTCCGAATATATTTTAGCCTACGTAGCATGTCGGTTTTGTCGTGCACACTCACAGTATCACTAGGCCTGTTTGCGCCCCTGACAAAACCGCCATGCTACGCAGCTAAATATATTTAAAAGAACCCTTGCAATAACCCCGTAACGTGGAAACAGCTGGTAAAAACAAAATGGTTTATGTCTCGAAACTACCGAGCGGGGCAGGGTAAGCTTTCGAACAGCTGGAACTGGATCTGGTGATGGGCAGATTGAATACACCCACAGTAGCAGTACTAACAGTAGGTGGAAGATGTTGCACTACCCAGCATCTGTACTCTCAGCAATTAACCCAGTAATTTTTCCGGGAAAAACAAATAAAATTTTTTGCTCATAATGACGCACTATGCCTAAAATTATGCTAGGATAATCGATAATGGCCTAACCATATCCGGGTGTTGGGTTCTTGCCATTTTCCTTGCAATTTGTTTGTTTGTCTGTTTTTTGTTACTTGTTCCCTTTATTGTCTTTATTTACCGATTGTCTTTTGCGTACCAATCCTTGACGTTTATGAAAAGGTTTGGCAATACATATGTTGGCGGTTCCCGGGCGCGAGCGGACTGCTGGAGGCATGACACAAATACAAGGGGCCATGTAAAATGTTTGAAACAAGAGGAAATATATGGGAATATCGAATATCGTAATTTGATGAGGTCAATTTTCATGTATAACATAGAAACACCTTTTCACCTGAAATGTTTTGTACTGTCGTTCTCCAGCTGTAACGAAGAATTATTGTAACCTTAAATTTGAAGGGTTTTAGATTCGGCGTTTCATAACTGAGCGTATATTAGAGAAACCAATTTTCCCTAGCAACAGCCCCAAGTGATATCTCAGAGGGCCCTTGAATGAAACAGCAGTTCCTAACTCTAGAAACTATAAGGGGAATGGACACAAGTTTTCGGCGCAACGATTTGTGGGATTGTTTGGGTGGGCAAGCATTACTTATGATTGGTTAATGGTGGGTAAATAAGAAAAATGACGGTCTGCGGACTGAAACTTGCTTTCTCCAGAAAAAAAAAATTAACATCATGGAATAGTATATAAAAGTATTCATTTTATAGTAACATAGCACGGGTTACTTACTTTTGCGTCTTGTTTGGTGAGAAAGTCGACAAACGCAAATCCTCTATGTGTTCCAGACTCTGACAGCTTTTGAGGAAGCCGAAGTGTTTTGATTTCTCCGAAAGTGCTACGAAGAAATAAATATAATTTTTTGGGTAAATGTCTGTCTCTGCTTTTACTCTAAAAACTTCAAAGTTTTCGAAAGCACATAGTTATGTAGGCCGCAACACTCTCTATAAGGCTTTCGGTCCAAAAGACAAGCTACTCAAAACGCTAAATTGTGATATGTCATATCTTGTCAACACTAGAGACCCTCAAAAGTATAACCACGGATAATTACGGTCGTTGTTGTTCTCAATACTTTTAAAGGGGCGACGCGGGTATCGGAACCTCGCCCAAAATGGCACCTTCTGGGAGTCTTCTGGTATCAAAGCGAAATGATAAGCATTGAACATTCTGCACATTTACGTGCATTCTCAAAACTATGGTTCACTGCAGCCTGTGTACAGACGGCCCCCCTCTCCTCATGAAGGAGGGGGGCGTCTGTACACAGGCTAGGTACACTGTAGTTCTTTTTTTTCCGAAGAAAAATAGTACTTTTCAAAGTCTGCTAGATGCGAGCTTCTTAACTTCTTTCTTGTTTTGTCTTTGTTGTTGTTGTTGTTGTTGCTCTTTATTGCTTTGGCGATCTTCTTCATTTGTTGTTTTCTAAGGTTTGCAGTCCAGTCGATAGGTTTGCATGTGTGCTTCTGTTTTATGTCGTAAGTACAGTGTTTGATCTCTCAATAAACCCCTCGCCTTGGTGACCTCTTCTTCAAGCATACTTGTTCTTGGACGAGACGTTGTGTGCCGGAGCCAATTATTCGAAAATGGTAGCCAGCGTAGCAAGCGTTTCCAGTCGAGTTGTAGCGCGAAAGTTAGAGCGGGAGCAAAAAAAATGGAAGGGGGGGGGGGGGGGGAGGGGAGAAGAGGAAACGCTTGCCCGCAAACCCAATGATTCTGGAAAACGCCCCTTGATATTTCACGGTTCGGTTCATTTGTAAATTGACAGCTCGTCAAGATAGATAACGAATAGATTACCAGATTTGAAAAATTTACTTTGTTCCCTCAAACACCCTCCAAGCGATTGCAAAACCGTAATAAAAAGAAGCTTTACGATAAAAGAAGGTTGAAACTCTAAGCGACTGCTGCGCAATTTCTTGTTCTTTATAGTTAAGTTAAATTTTGAACGTTATGTGGCTTTATCTCATCTGAAACCTTGTCAAAACGTCGCAAAGAGATGATTTGTCTGGAACAATTCACTCCGCCAGCTATGAGTTTTGCAGAGCGGCTGCTCTCTATAGGCCAGCCAGTGTCGAAAAGTTCTCTACAATACATGCCACTCAATTTCCAATCACTTGTCCATGGCGGCTCTAGCTAGTGTCTAGTACCGATGTTCTGATTTACGTTGATGTTATCTCCAACAAACAGTCCATTTTTTCCATTCAGATACGCACGCCGTCATTCCGAATAAATTGGCCTTCACTAGCCTTCACCGCTCGATCTCGATCTCGATCGAATAATACTTCAATTGGACTCAGATCTGATAAACCTTCGCACAAAAATGATCCAAATAAATATCAGACCAAAGCATTTGTAATCTGCGACCACAAATCAGATCAGACCAGATCTGCGACGCACGTAAACAAAACATACCTGGTTTGATTGATGAATTGCTTGGTATTTAATCAACACTGCCAGCACCGCACCAATCAAAAGCTGCGTTCGTGGGCGAACGCATTTTTTCAAAATCGTGGGGTTTGCGGCAAGCGTTTCCTTCTCTCACCTCCTCCTCCCCCGTCATTTCTTTTTTTTTTTGCTCTCGTCCCAACTTTTTCGACGAACTCCCGCTGAAACGCTTACTGCGCAGGCCACGAAAATGGTAGCAAATTGAGTTACTCTATTGTTGTCAGGACAAAAACATTAAAAACTGAATACTATGACTATTCCAAATTCCAATTCGACTAGGCATCATGTAGAGGATAGATTGCGAGCAGTCTCTTATTTTTCTTTGCAAAGTTGCTGCACGCGAAACCCAAGCACGCGAGCGGCGAAGCCGCGGGCCGCGATAAACGAGGGCGTAAGCCCGAGAAGAAAAAATAAGAGACTGGTGACTCTCTTGTTCTGTCTGGGGACAAAGAAGCTGTCAAGGTAATTCAATTAACCAATTAAACCTGAGTAACTTGAAACGGTTGACGGAAAAATTTTACTTTTTTCAAAATCAGGTAAGATTACCTTGAATTTCTTTCCCTTAAGGAAATTTACACCAGTTTCCTTCCGTAAGATATCCTTAAATGTTCGAGTTTACAAGCGATTACCGCTAGGTTCGTGATTGTTCGTAGTTAGTTGTGACGCGTGACTATTTTTATCGCTTGCATCTCCACTACAGACCAGTCAATGATCTGTCAACAGCTGTAAAATTAACCAATCGGTTACTCCGTTTCTGGGCTGACGGAGGGTTTGTTTACTGCAAAAGAGTCCGCAGTCCGTCTTTTCTCGTCTCGTCCCAATCCCTTACGGTAACATAACGTCGTGGTTTGCAATCGCGCTGGCTGCGATAAGAACTAGACGGATTTTAAGAGAAAAGGCGGACTGCAAGCAGTCTATGTAGAGGACGAACCACTTAGTGGAAGTGCTACCTCTAAATCGTTATCTATTTATTCATTTAAATAACACTAAATGCTTAAAAGTAGGTTGAGTTTGATCGTCCGGGTGACGTAGTCCGGAATAGGTCTGTTGTTGTTGACAGTGACTAACGTTTCTACAACCTGTGCGGTAGTCATCTTTAGAGTCAAAGTGAGTTGTAACACCGTCAGTTGATAGTATTACGCTCTGGTTATTGATCTTATTAGTCAGTTAACCACCACGGCTTAACTAACAGACGACCAATAACATCATGACGTAATTGACCAATAAGATTAATAACCAGAGTATAATACCATCAACTGACGATGTTACAACTCTAAAGATGACTACCGCACTGGTTGTAGAAACGTCAGTCACTGTCAACAACAACAGTCCTATTCAGAACTACGTTCACCTGGACGATCAAAGTCAACCTACTTTTGAAATAACTCCTATGGGTGCAAACCTTTTACACTAAATACTTACCCAAACAGTTCTTTGAGTTCTTTTCTTGTTGCTTCAAAAGGTACATTGCGCACCAGTATTTTAGAACTGTTTTGCCTCGTTGCAGTAGCTGTTTTGCGTTGTGATACTTTATCGCTGAAAAAATGAAATAAAATATACAAGATAAGTTTGCAATTTAACGAATTCCTATAATTCAGTCGATTAAAGTTTTAAAAATAAATAAATAAATAAATAAAAAGGAAATAAAGTTGTACCCTAGGTGGGGCTCGAGCCCGGGGCCCTTGGATTAAAAGGATCATACCCTTCGAATGAGCTACTCTCTGTCTCTCTCTTGGCTCATTAGAAAACATCATTACTTGCACATGACACTACTTACGCGGATTTCCTGTTCGACATCTTGAGCTCGAGAGTGTGGTCGTCAAGTGATGAGTTCTAAATGAAAATAATAGGAGAGATTGCGTGATTATTAGTATTACTATTATTACTATCATTATTCAAAAGATAAAAATATATCAATCCTTTGTTACAAGTAGGTTTAAATACCGAAATCTAAATTTAGCAAAAGGTTACTAGAAAGAATTTAAAACCTAGTAAGGGTTCCACTATGTATACCAATATTACAAAGCAAATTCGTACTTAAAACTACAAGGTTCAAAAAGCCCACTAGTAAAGTCTTTGTTAATTTTCAGACCACTGGAAATACTGATTTTTATGCTGTAGGCAACTGGGCAAAAAGAAGCGTGTTCAACCATACTCAACACAGAGATCCTCTACACAGGGCAAGGAAAAATCGTGGGGGGTGGGGGGGGGGCAAGAATGGCGCCTACTTTTACGCCTAGGAATAGGGAAATATGACCACTGTATTTATCACTCTGTAGAGGTTTCCGATTTACTTTGAAATACACTAAGCAACTACAGCTCGTGAAAATGTCACGTCTAGTGGTAAGGACCCTGTCGGCACAAACCTGTGAATTCACTTCTCGTGTCTTTGCTGCTGGAGGAAGAATTCTCCCAATCGCATTGTACTAGCCTGTGTGGAAGGTTTTTGAAAGGGAACGGAAAGGGGCTTTTACGTTTCGCTTTTCTCTGGCGCCTAAAACTCCCTTTCCTTTCCCTTTGAAACGCCTGCCACGCAGGATAGGGCTGCACTAGAGCGAACTTTTATTTGGGGTCGTTTTCAGAGACTTTCAACATTACAAAAGTTATCTTTTTCTCAAGTTGATCCGACGTCTCCGATAGATAAAATTTAAGAAATTTCTTGTTAAGAATATTGTATCTGATCTTTTCCACTTTTGGAAATGTGCGTAACAATAGCGTGACGTCACAACATGGCGGGTTAGAAATATCATCGAGGGGATTCGAAATGGCGTGGAAATCAGTTGTGTTTCGCGTTTTTTCCAGCAGTCTTTACTCGCCTTTTTGTAACACAGCAACGAAGAAGAAACGGTAGAAGGCTTGTGCAAAAGGTGATGAAGAATGGATTTGAAATGTTAGAGAAAGTGAGATTTTTCTTTTCATATACATGTCAATTTTCGGGCAATTTTGCGTGTTGTGATCATTTTTACTTTGGAATATAAATCCTCTGGACATTCTCGAGATATTCTAGCTTTTTCATGTGACCTGTGGAGATGAGCCGCTCTTCTGGTAGACGGGCCGCCGGAATTTTTTGCGAAGCAATCGTCTGTAACAAAATGACCGCCTTCTGCCCTGTATTTTGGACGATATCAAGTTCTATTTTTACGGTTTTATCCAGTTGTCCTCCAAATAGGTACTACACAGGCGCAGATCCACCGTTTTACGGGCGGTCAGATTTTTCATAATAAATATATTTTTAATAATAAAAAACATTTTCCAAGTTGAAATCTGGCCAATATCCCGTCTGAATGACTCAGAAATCCAGGAAAGAGGACTTACAAATACTTTCCTAGGGGAGCCTTCCACTGGACCCTCTAGAAGCTGACACCAGAATCCCGTATCATAGAACGGCTCCAGGCTCCGCCACCCTTTCTACTCTCCAGACTACCACTCGGCTCGCTTCGCTCGCAGATTTCTTTTTTCACCCACCCCGGTATTTTTCTCCTTTTTCGCCCAATGCGGAGCCTGGTCCCAGGCTATACTGATAGTATTTAAGTCTTTTTTCTTGTTTGCATTTATTTGTGTTCTATTTATTGAACTAAGTTTTAAATGTAGTTTTACGGTTTCTTTCTTTTTCAGTCTTGGCATTAATTTGTTAAATGAATTCAGTTTAATTAATACTTTTTGTTGCGATAATAAACGTGACACGATGATCCAGTAACTTGAGTTCAGGCCATTCTGATTTTCCTCTCGGGATCATTTGCGGTCGACAATGGGGGGTCACTTGCGGTCCATTTTGTGGATCATTTGCGGTCTGGGGATCATTTACAGTCGAGGATCATTTGCGGTCTGTAAAATTCTCCTACGGTATAGGGTTTACACCCAGGTAGCACGGGTTCGACAATTGGTATGGGAAAAAGGTAAATTTTAAATTAATCAAAGTTGCTATAGTTTTATTGTTTATTGTTGCTATAGTTTTATTGTTTTCATTTATTTACTTTAAAAGTACGGAACCATATTTAGAGAAAAACTTTTCATGTGGAAGATTTTGTTCCTATACCATGATTTTGATTGTAGTTAGCTTATTGAATATTGGTATCAAAGTTGACCGAATAAAAAGTGACAAATATCTGGCTTTAAGACTTTAAACATTTCTACTGTCTAGTTCAAAAAATTCGAATTCATCATTAGATACCATATCCTTGGGTAAAGTGAAAATAATCCTTGCCGCACTAAAATAATGTTGATAAACTATCCTCTCTCCTTATAAATTAAGCTGCTGATGCATTTTCTAAGGGAGCCAACTCTGCTGTTGCGTTCTGAACGACTGGCAGACGATTTAATTGATCAAGTTCCAGTGAACACTCGATTCCTTTACCTCTTCGACTTTACTATTTTCCGTTCGCGGCCTTTGCCACGACTCAGACATTTTATGTTTACAGTATAATGAGAAATGAGAATGAACTAAGCACCGTCTCACATACATTCGGTTCTTGTACGTAAATACCGACTCTTTTGCGGAGTGCAAGAGTGAAGCTGGACATCGCAAATTTGCTTTTTTGTTAAAGAACTCATTGAAAACGTTGTTCTAGTTCTTTTTTTTTTCACTCCTGTCAGAACTGACTATCCCATTTGTTATCGACGCTTAAGGGCGTTTTAATGTTCCGGTTCAAAGAACACTACCGAATGAAGACTTTGATCAAACAGTTCGGCACAATCCTTGTTTCTGATACAAAGCTGGTACGAGCCTTCGTTAGGAACAGGTCTCTGAAAATTTTGGCCTCCGCCAGCCATAGGCCCTTCAATGAAATGGACCGGACCTAACTCTTCTAAAAATCGTCGAGAGGGCGAGCCACGGCGGAAACGTCTAACTACCTCTTCCCACTTCTCCCTCTTGTTAGCTCCCTGCAGATTCAAACCAAGGCCAGGTCTTAATTTATTGCTTGGCACTTGAAACACGAGTACTGCGGAACAAGGGGGTCTGTTGCCCGCCCAAGTCTCACTTGACGCCTCATTAAAGTCATTGCAAAGATAAAACCCACCGCCATCACTGAAGTCCTTCTTCTTTCCCCCTCTGTTCAAGTCGATACCGTGGTTTACTATATCTTCAGCACTTACGTGGCTTGTCCCATGAAAAAAAAGTTCGTAATCGCCTGCTGACAGTGACTGGAAATTATCAACGCCATGGTCAGAAAGGTAACTCCTGCCTCTCCTGCGTATTCCAAACTCCCTAATACATGTAACATTAATAACCCGGACAGCCTCGCGACCTCCTCTGCGCGTAAAAGGAAGGGTAAACCATTCATTTCTAATTTCCCTTTGGAAAGGAAATAGGGTAGATTGGATGAGTTCTACAGCAGCTTTCAAGTAGTCCTTGATCCTCTTCCATGCTATTCTTCCCAAAAGTGCTTGTAGAGTCATCTCTAATGCTGGTTGACACTAACTCGTATACACATCGGTCGGCAAAAACACACCATAAATCGCGCGTGCAAAAATTCGGATTAATCATCACTCTTCCTTAACGCATGGCCCTCGCTTATCATGACCTCTGATCTCTGAAATCCTACTTAAGTTATTTTAGTTTAATTTAGTCAGGAACCGCATTTCGCGCACATCTAGCCCAGTAATAAGAGAGCTTCAACTCATTTTCAGCTGCATTTCACTGTTTCCAAAATCACTTCTTAACAAATTTTGTCTACTTAATCATTTAAAAGCTCTTTTATGTTCCCTTATCATTTATTTAAACAGTTGAAATGGCCCTAATTCGTAAAAGAAAACAATTTAAGTTTACTAAGGGTGTAGAAACTAAGACAGTTGATCACTGATCAGTCTGATCAGAAATAAAAATTAAATGAAAAACAAAAAGTCACAAATATGTCCAAAAGATACATATAAGTTGGACCATGGATTTCTCATAATAGACAGAATTATGATTTCCATTATAACTTCATATTTGAAAGAACTGCTTGCATTTAGGTAAAGGTTAGGACTTGGGCACAGTTGGTGAAGTCTACAACAAAAGAAAGAAATCTTATCAGGGTCCATTTCTTCCAGAACTCCAAAATTTGGGGCTTCTGCATGCAGGAATTCTTTTTAACTGAAAGTTAAAAAGTGAAATAACCGCATAATAATTTTACTTGTCAAACAGATTCATTTGGTTAATCATCGGTAGTGAATTTCCACCTGTTTCCGCAATTTATTTATTTTGATCAACACAAAATTAAGGAATCAATTGAATTTACAACATAGCGGCCAGAATATTCACCTTTCAGCTTCAAAAGCGCGAGCTGGCTTCATAATACCACAAGCTGAGCACGCTGATGACGTTAACAACCGAAAAACCTCGATTTTTTGTGAGTTTAGCAATCCTCCTACGTGGGTCTATAATTCAATAGTACACGATAAAGCGTTTACGTAGTGTTTTATAATGTAAACTGCAGAGAAAGTGAGTTGAGTGTCGTTGTTATCTGCGCGAGCTATGGCGCGTGCGAAGTTTTTTGTTTAGAACGAATGCTACCTTAAGCGACTTCTGTAAAACTTTTTCTCAGCTTGAAGATAAAGCATTTGTAAACATAATTGTCAGTTAAAAACAACAAATTGTCACGATGGATAATAATTTTCTATGTAGCAACGAGACATTGTCGCATACTATTATTATCGTGCGCAATGGAAGATGACTACCGCATCGATCGCCTTCAAAATGTTATAAAACAATTGGTTCATGCTTCAGCTGTACAAATGTCAAGATATTAAGCACTTGGGAAGTTTGGAGAGCACTCCAGTGGCTAGAGTTGTTCTCGGCTAGTGTTACGCCTTTTTCGTGCTCCGCCAAACGTCTCGCGTGCTTCACACCTCGACATACGCACACTGTTGATTATGCATATACATTTTAACCAAGAAGAGGGGTTTAACAAGATGATGAATAAAGGAGAACACTGAATTTAAATTGTCGAGCTAAAAGAGACCTTCTTAAGGAAGACATTGCAAAGACCATCTTTTCGTACCACTATAGAAAAGACTGGTTTTCTCAGTATTTAAAACTTATTGTATCGGAGGATACTTTAATTGGCAGTTCAAAAACAAAAAAATATTTTAAAAAGGGACACGACCCAAGAGATATTCTATTATGTTGGAGGCTACTTGAAAGCGCACAATCACACTGACATTGCACAATCCCAATTTGATCACATCATAAACAAAAATATTTTAAAAAGAGACACGTCCGACGAGATATTCTATGAAAAAGTTAATTAAAATCACAAAAGAAGAAACTATTTGTGATCATTGTAATCATTATCATTATCCTAAAAATGTTATGTTAGAAGTTACCTGACCGTGCACAATCACAATTTGACCAATTACGAGAAACCTATAAAAACATATATTTAAGGACTTTGATGACCGCTATGGTAACGAAATTGAACAAACCCCTTAACGAGAAAACTATGTCGCAAAGAAAAGAGACATATCTGGAAAAAGAAAGAAAGGCAAACTTTCAAAGCGAGACACATCGTTTGTGTTCTTTGCTTGGATTGAAGTTTGATTTCCTTGACTGCCTTGAAAAAATGCCACAAGAACACCGAAACCACCGCGAACAAAGGGAATGGATACAAATCATTTTGGAAGAGAAAAGTGAATCTCTTTCCCCAGCGGACAAAACAGTTCTCTCTAAAGAACTGCTTCAATCTCTTGGCTTCGATCCTTCAAGTAAAGCCATCAAAACTATATTGGAACGCTCCCTCCGAGAAAGCACGCAACAGCATATTGAAGCATGCGAGTGGACACAAATATTTATTGATGACGAATTCAAGTATAATCCTGAGTTGTGTCCGGGAACTCCTACATTTCCTTTTCTGTTTCAAAGTACTTGCACAAATGAATGGGTATCGTTGCCGACGATCAGTAAAGAAGAGATTGAAAGTAACATTGACTTATCTCGAGTCAAGATCATGAACCTCGTGACTGAGGAATACAAGGCTTGTAATACAGCTCGAAATAACCTCAGTGCCTTGTTGCCAAAAAGCAATCAAAACATTTTCCTTTACCATGGCACGGACCATGAAAGCGCCCGACAAATTTTACTTCGGGGAATATATTTGGGTGCTGGGCGACAGAAACGAGATTTTAGCTGTGGAAAGGGGTTTTACTTAACCAAAGGAATAGAGGATGCCTTCAACTGGGCAAAAAGTACAACAGCAAAGCCAGCCATTTTAATTTTTGCAGCCGACCGACATTATTTCAGTAACTCTCGGAGACTCAGTCTGAACGAAAGAGAAGGAAAATGGTGAGAAATAGTATCTTCATTCAGAACAGCATCGCGAACAGCAACAACGCTGGAGAGTTTAAAATCGTATGACCTAATTGAGGGACCCACGGCGAGGGTAACGACGGACGAAACCTCAGGCGAGCTGGTATTCGAGCCAAAACCCTCATCCTACCAAATGTGTCTAATTTCAGACGACTTCGCAGAAAGTTTTGAAAAGAATCTTCACTCGATTTTCTTCTTTGACATCTCCTAAGACACGCCCATCTAACTGCTGGGCAATCATGGAAGACTTATTTCTGTGGCACATTTCATTTTTCCACCAATACCAAACCAATAGCTTTGTTTCACCATCTCATATAAAAGCCACACCCAGCTCACAATCAACAATGAAGGGCTAGCCCTCAAAACGTCAGCTTCACAATCCGCGATAGTAAATTGACTTAACCAAATCACATTTTTGTGTTTTACTTCCTCACTAGTGCAAAACCACAGTTTATTTTAAAACAACCTCTTTATTATTACTATTTTTTTATCTTTCCTTGGTGCACTTTCGAAAATTTTTATCCTTAGGAGGAACAAGGTAAAGGATGATAAATAGTCAGCGAGAACAAAGAGGAAGTGGTGGTGACGTTTTGTTCGGGGTGCGAGCACGAGAGTGAGTAGGGATAACCACTAAGGATTTCTCTACAATCAGACACCACCAAAGCTGATCTGAACACAGATGACCACCACGAGAAAAGCCCCAAAGTCGTGTACTTAGGATTGAAATCCACCAATCACCAACAGCAACGTTGCTAATCGAAATAAAAGTCAGCAACTAGACACCATACCCTGATAAAACCCGCCGTAGTATAGGCTCGAAACGTAGCCATCGATATCAAACAGTCAAGAAATTGCAAAGTAATCTATCTATTCGCGCTCAATCAGCACTGTAAATATTGTGAAATCATATTCCTAGGCATTACCCTTCGAGATCAAAAGCGAACACCTGGATCCGTCATCGAAAAGACAGATCTACAGTGATCTGTTAACAAGAGCCTGTCTAAGACTTCAAACAACCAACACTTTTGCGTTCAAGGAGTAACCGAGCTAAGAACGTCCTTTAGTAGAGCGGATATGTGCTTGAATTGTTCACTTTCTGTTAAAAGCATGAAATTTGGCATGATGATAGTTTTCAAGGCACTACAAAAGATAGGATATGGTGCCAACGCCAAAAAGTCCGTTAAGTGCGAAAAATAGGAATTTTAAAATTTTAAAACATCTGAATTTCAACAACTTGGATAAAAAATGTCAGCAAATGCCCAAAGCAGTTGTTTTTTCATGCAAAAAAAATATTATTTCAACGCAAATTGTCTACAAAAAATAGAATAGAAAAGATATATAAGTGGCCGCCAGCTAGACCGGAAGTAAAACTACCAGAGTCGGAACTTTTAAGGGATGAGATTAAACTTCTGTTGTGCCTGCTGGTTTTCTATACTTTAATATTTACTTTAAATGTATACACTAACTTACCTGTTTTCATCGTGTATAATCCATTACTAAAATTAAGCCTACTTTGGCTATGATACAGAATATCGAAGAATAACCGGTGATGTCTCGGTGACCTAATGACTTGATACTTCATCCAGACGAGTGCTTATAATCGAAAAAGAGTTTGGGATTGCCCTTCATGTTTTTCACTCTTCTGGGCACTTGCACAGAGTTATGCACCACAGGCTGATGTTGCGAAAGCCACAGCCTCCCCCCACAGCCTATCTTACAAGCGTACTTCACTAGTTCCACGTTCAACTTTGCAATTGCTAACAGTGGCATGCAAGAGAGTCACCACTCTCTGCTTGGAGATATCCAGCCCCAATCTTGCAGACTAGGAACCGATATGCTTGGTACCAGTGCCTGACGCCATATGTGGCAGCATGGTTTGCGGGGGATCTGCTTTGTGATGTAGCATAACGATAAATGTTTTCCAGCGAATTGATTTCAAATGATACAGGGAAACAATTGGATATCTTGCCCTAGACGACATGCGTTGCTCAATGTGCAAGGTATCTAAAAAGCACCTGCTTGTTTTGATCTGTACAAAAGAACTAGCTTTTCCAGTTTCTTAGTAGCTCCTGATACACGTTTACCCCAGATCTTGGTCTTCAAGCTGTTCTAGGCGCGACGTATTTGTCAATACTATATCCGAGGAAATACGTTTTACAAATTGATTAAATACTGATTAACGTAAGTGATGCATATTCGGAAACGTTTTTTCCTTTCTTACATGTGAACTTTAGCATGATAATCAGTGCTACTCGGTCCATGAAAATGAAATGACATTCTGGGGGTGGTTGCAGAGAAGAAAAGAGACTAACTCTTACTCCTGTCGAGAGAGGCGCAGATTCATGTGGTAGTGAAATACACTGAGATGAATTAAACTGCTGCCCAGTAAGCTCAGGTGGATAAGCACCGGTGAGTGAGAAGCTGAGGTTTCAAACCCTGGCCGGACCAGTACTCGATCAGGATCTTTAAATAACTGACGAGAAAGTGCTGCCTTTTTAATGTCACCTGTAAACGGTTAGACTTTCTAGTCTTCTCGGGATAAAAAACCGTAAGCCCCGTCTCACAGTCCTTATTCATATAAAATTCTGTGGGAAGTTAAAGGACCCAGACACTGTTTGTAAAGAGTAGGGGACTTAGTCCTCGGTGAGGTTGTCTATCTAAAATTTACATTCATAATCACTAATTAATAAAATTACTAATAATTCATTGTAAACTGCTCCACAAGCGGTCTGGTTTAAAATGATATTTACGATTTACAATTAAACGTTTTCCCTGAAATTGACTGTGAAACATAGCTAGTGGCTACTATTCTTGTTATACTAGTTCTAGCTGGATATCAAGTACTTAAAGTTCATAAAGAGGATACAATCAAACCCTGCTAACATGGACACTAAGGGAGCCATAGAAAGAGTCCGTATTAAGCGGGTGCCTGTTACCGGTGGGGCTCGACTGTATTCCTTTCCCAGTCCAATCCTGATTAAGGCAACGGTTGCTTATCATTTATATGGGCAAAACAGTCGGTCCACAGTTTGGGTAAATGGTACGTAAAATTCAGAACTGGTAAATTTCGTCCCGGAATCGCGTTTATCATTCGTAGAAATCAGTTCCATTTACCGAAAAACGACCGCGAACTGAAACCGGTGTCAAAGATGGCTTTGAAGAAATAGAACACGAATTTCCTTCCGCAAACAGGACTACCTTTGCTACCCTTGCTCCCGGAAAATTTCCACTGGAACGACCCAGAAAGTCGCGTTCCATTTACTTTACAAACAGATTTCCCGGAAAATTTTTGTAAATGGTAAACAACCAACATATTTCATGACTTTGAAATGAGCAGAAGTTATAGTGAAACCAATTTCAATCCGGTATATACATGCAGAGAGTGTTATTTATACTCCTCAATAACACAAAATGGTGGAACTATTATACCTCGAATTACTATGAAAGCCGCAAAGCATTCTGCATCAAGGTTAATGGTGGATCAACTCTTTTAAAACAAGTAACATAAATGATCTGTTTTTTGCTAGCTTAATTTTTCGTATGTTTTGGCCTTTCCTTTGCTTAAAAATATGAATCACTGTTTCACATTTTTTTAAAATTCACTAAATGAATTGCTTTAGTGAGTTGCATTTTCCATTTTATCCCCCTTTTACTTCCAGTTTTCTCATTTAAACCGCCATTTTTGTAACACAGTTGATTTTTTTATACGACATTAAATATCTGGAAAAACATAGAACAAAAAAATTCGTCGTCATTTTGACCTTAACATGCTAAATTTCGTGTACTTTCGGTTGGATGATATTTACCTCCGGTCAAAATGGCGGCCACTTTAGTAATCACTCCAAAAACCGCTTTAACAGGAAAAATTTTCGATGGCACCATTCACATATTAATAGTCATGATTAGTTTTGTCATTCCTGAAAATTTGGTGCTTTTAACAAAAATTGAACAATTCGGCCCCAAATCCGCACATATCCGCCCCACATTAGATTATTAGACACCCTATTAACATGAATGAAAAGTTTTGTTTTTTCATCCTTTTACAGCAGAAAACATTATCTTTCGCATAATAATACAACGCAACAACATTTTTGACACAAATATTCTCTCTAGAGGGTACCCAACCAAGAAGAAAAATTATGGAAATTCCAGGGAGTGGGGGTGGGGGTATGACAAGCACTCCCTGGAATGGAAATTACAGAGGTTGGGGGGTCTAAAGCAAAACTGCCCTCCGTGCGTGGTGGGTGGTGGGGGGGCGGGGAGTATGGATATTTTCTAGAACTACACAATTCGGAAAATTCGGTATCACAGTAATTTGCTTATCTTCGTGTTTTAGGTATCTCCTTGTCAAATTACGCCAGTGTTTAGGGCATCACCGGGTACCCTCCTCAGATACCAAGATCAACAGTGACTTGGGTATCCCCTTCTTGTATTACGCTAGTGTTAAGGGTATCATTCACCGGCCGAGTGCCCTCCCAAGAAACCAAGATCGCTACTGATTTGGGTATCCTTTTCTCATCCTGTTACGCCATTGTTTTGGGTATCACCAGGTACCCTCCCAAGATACCAAGATCACTTGCGATTTGGGTATCGTCCTCTCATACTTCGCCTGTTTAAGGCTCTCAGATAGTGGGGAAGACGCGAAACTGAAAAACACCCCAGTTTCCTCCCGGTTTATTTTCTCGGAGCTTGGTACAGGCTATCTCATATTACGCAAGTGTCTTGAGCACTTCCGGGATACCCAGACCGCTAGTAATTTATTTAGGCTGAGAAGTCAAATGTAGTGAAAGGCTTCCATGTGCAACAACTCCACAAAAGCGAATTCACTTCTTATATATATGTTGAACTGAGACTTGATTGTTTTACTGAAAACTTTTTATCACTCTGGTAGTCCCTATCCTGAATCACTCAATGCATGCTGCGCTTGATGTGTTTCTCTGGCACTAGTGATGAAACCGAACCCAACAGTGGAATTGCACATATTTAGGCATTCTTACGACAAACAGATACATGTATTTCCGGCAACGAAAATTTGGAGTCTGTCGTCTTCGAGTTATGTTTTTTGTTTGTTTGAAGCTGTTTACTACAAAGTTCCCAAAAGATGTTGCTCATATTAGTGGTAGAAAGTGACAAAAGAGAGAAAAACTGAAGAGAGAGAGAGAGAGAGAAGGGAGCCTCCTGTCCTACTACATATAAAAAATATATCGTGATCCGACGAGGAGGATTGAATACGAATACCTTGTACCTCAACGCTGGCAATCAGCCATCGGATTTTTTTTTTTAGAACACCGTATACTATTATTGGAAATAAAATCGTAACGGTATATACCGGTAATATACTGTAAAAAAAAAAACAGTTTGCTTGTTGAATAACCCTCCTTTCAGCTGTCCAGTAGTCGGACATAGTATCAGTATTTTGGGAATTCCCTATCGGGGTTACCCATACGAGTGATTTGATCACGGAGGATACTTACACGGGGCCGGGGATACTAAAATTACCTTTAACACCGGATCAACCTCGTCCCTGTCCGATATAGATAGCCTGTGTACAGTCGCCACCTGCGGCTGTACACAGGCTACATACAGACTGTCAAACCGTCGGTTTTTTCAAGATCAGTTTTCCACGTGCATGGCGCTAACCTCCGGCGTGAGAATCATGCGCAAGGGGCGTAGTCTTCACAAGCCCCATAGTCTCACTCTCCGCTTTCACACTCGCTCGAGGCGTTTTGTCTGATCGCTTGCGTTCATGATATATGCAAAAATAAGCTGGCTGTTTTGCAGCATAGAACCTATACTTATTTCAAAACCGACATTTGCCCGCATTAGCCTCGACAGCAGCCTTACTAAAGTTAACTAACGAGGATACGAATATGGTCTATTGTCAGATTCCCAGAAATGTTTCTGTTTGTGTAAAAGTAAATTACGCACACCGCAAATCTTACAGCACAAAACAATTTTTAAATTGGTTAAAATTGTCTTACGGGCCCCCGGCAAGATGAAATATGTACGATAACCTGAAACTCGAGAGAAGAAATGATAAATTCTTTCATCTGAAACGAAAATTGAGCACACAGTTACTTATTAAGTATTTTAGTAGTTATACGCCTAATATGCTGAATTTCCAATTTCCCTTTTTTAAATCTCGAAAAAACAAAGCCCTCGAATACCGCTCTACCGTTTCGTTCTTCTTCAAACTTATGGTCCGTGACTTGATTAGTCTCGATGAGCTATCAGGCTAAGCTGAATACAGACAAACAAACCGTTATTCTCAAGCAGTTGTCAACTTCGCCCTTATAAGGGTTTAAGGTTTGTCGATTCATACAAACACGAACCCACGAAAAAAAAACAGTTAAACCCCTTTTAAGCCTTAACAAAAGTAAAGCAATGTAAATAGAAAGCCTCATTCTGTGCAACCAGAGGTGAAGATGGCATAAGTCACATCTTGTCAATTCATCTAAGAAATACAAACTTCAGATTTCACAAGGAATTTTGCCTTTTATTTCTTGGACAGTTAAGTGATGTGTAAACAACGCTTGGCTGTTGAGCAAAAGTAGTTCTAGAAGGAAATTTACTTGCACATATCAGTGGGCGACATAGTCGGAGTAACCTAAAATGGACAAAATTTATAACTCCTTGCTTAACATTTACTTGTCCTTTCCCACACAAAATGGAATTAACTTTAACACAGACATAACTGTAGCTATAAAGATGAAAAACTATCCATCGTTAGTTTCGCCTTTCCTCTCCAAAAAATAGAGGACTAACTGTTCAGGTCATTACATATATTATCTGTGCAGTCAAATGAAATGCAATTCAACGGTCAGGTTCGAAGAAAAAAATCGAGTGGAGATGTCGATCAAAAAATTTAGCACAATCCAGGCTAACGACGCAAAGCTGATACGAGCCCTTGTTCGGCATCGGATTTTTCAAGCTTTGCCCCTCACCAAACAGAGGTCCTTCAATAAAATCGTACTGCTGCATTTCTTTACGGAACTCTCGAGAAGGACCGCCACGAAACTCTTGGATTACTTCTTGCCACTTTTCAATTTTTCCTTGCAGATTCAAACCATTCCTACCATCTCTCAACTCAGCTTCCGCAACTCGAAATTCAAGTACAGCAGAACAAGGAGGTCTGTTACGGGCCCACCTAGTACGTAGAACATCGTCGAAGTCTTTGCCAAGATAAAAACCCCAGCTATCACTGAAATCCTTGCGTTCTTCTCCCTTACGCAAGATGATACCTTTTTCGATGATGTTTTGGGCGCTTTCGTGCGTTGTTGCATGAAAGAATACTTCGTACTTGACATTTGACGGCAACATAGGAATGCATAGCGACATATAAGAGTTCCTTCTCTTGGCTTTCCCAATAACGTTTTTTATATTCACAGGTTTCTCTCGTTTACCTTCAAGAGACAGAGTGAACCATTCATTCTCTTTTTCCTTCTGGTAAGGAAAAAGGCTACACTTTGAGAATACAACATCACGGCAGCTAATCACACAAAGAAGCGAGTAGGGATGGTAGTGCAGTGAAAATATTACAGCGAAGTTCTTGATTCTAAGCCGTGTTAGTAGAATTGCTAAAGGTACTTCCACTGATGGTCGATTATCTTGTACATAAACATGCTTTGGCCACGCATGCCCCAATTCATCCGCCATTAAATTCAATTCAGCCATCGTTTCCCCCGTCTTTACGTATGGAATGCTCGACGCTTTGTAAGCGTGAAGCTGCGTGACCTCCAAAAATTCCTTAAGATTTTACCTTGCAATTTACACCTTGTAGTAGTGTTGAAAAATATCATATTCTCTAATGTTTGTCCTATTTATCTGCATAGTACAATGTATAAAGCAGGTATTCAAGAGATGCGTGAGGGTTTCGATCATTCCACAGTCATGTATCAGTGGTCAAATCAAAATAATAGATATCATCTTCAGGCTTGTTCGACAAAGGCTACCGGTTGGACTACTGAACAGTTTACCTTCGCAAAAAGTTTGAATTAGAGGTTTTTTGTCACAATGACTACAGCTGCATCACGGCCCACAAATCGAGCTAAGAATCTCCGAAACTTCTGCTCAAGATGCGTTAACGCCCAGCGAATTAGCTGTCTTGAGTCCTGTTATTTCCAAGGCTCAAAAACTCTTAAATTTCTCAGAAAACGTTTTATCGCTATTTTTAGCAAGGTGATCACAGAACAAAAAAGGATTGCAAAAAAATCATCCTATCAGTCGCATCCTGTAAATACTTCCTGAGTCTAAAGAATTTCAATAGGTCCCGAACCCATTACATTCATTATAATGAGTGTCAATTGAATAGAAGCGAACGATTGGCTTACTGTCTTGTCACATGATTGCTGATGACGCCATGACTATCCAAGCGTGATAACATTCAATTCCGCATCCTGTAAATAATACCTTAGTCTAAAGAATTTCAATAGGTCCCCGAACCCCTTACATTCATAATGAGTGTCAAATGAATAGAGGCGAATGATTGGCTTACTGTCTTGTCACATGATGACGCGTGATAACATAGGTTTCAATTCCGAGAAAAACCGTGATAACATGGACCTTCCGGGAAACTTCTTGAATTCGCCACGTATATAAAACACGGCAACTGCTACCTTGGCAATTTTTGCTGCGATTCATGCCCGACATGGCCTTTCGTTCAACTTATAGCGGTCTCGAGCCTACCATACAGTTGCAGCTGTTGAAGCAACGGGCTTACGAATCTGGAGGGTACAACGCTCCTTTCTCAAAGTGGAGCCTGTTAGAAGATGATTATGTTTGTGAAGACTTCAAAAGTACGGTGCAAAATAAAGTCAAAATGTTTAATCCGAAAGGGGACGCTCGAAAAGAAATCAGCTTTGGTGTGTCAGGCGTAAGAAGAACGATCTTTGTCGTTGCGGAACTAGCTCTTGAAATGATGAATGACGAAGAAAGAGGCTCTCTTATAAACCTCGTGATAACAAGCCTTGAACGCCGCTCGTTCATATTCAAAGCTATGTTACGCCGAATAGCCTTGATAAGAGAGAACGACAGGGAGAAACAGGCACATCTTCAAGATCTCGAAAATGCACTTCACAGCGCCCTAAATGCCATAAAGAAATATAAACACTTAGTTTACAAGGAAAACTTAAAAGGAAACAGCATTGAAGGAGACTTGCCTCTCGCCATGAAGAAAGTATGGGAAGAGAAAGAAAAGGTTCAATTTAAGATGACGCCAGAGGATTCTGTTTTCCTCCAGAGCGACACCGCTCAACTTTGTTCCTTGCTCGGACTAAAGCTTGACTTTCTCGACGTTCTTTCAGACATGCCACCAGAAGATCGCAATCATCGGACACCGCTCGAATGGATCAAGATATTTTTGAAGGATAACAGAGAATCTTCAATCATTGCGAACAAACCTCTCAGCAAAGAACTTCTTGAATCTATCGGTTTCGATCCTTTGAGCACAGCCGTTGAGACCATAATGGCGCGATCACTTTTTCTTGGGTCCACGCCATTGCACATTGATGCGTGCGA
Source organism: Porites rus (assembly GCA_964035705.1). NCBI lineage: Eukaryota > Metazoa > Cnidaria > Anthozoa > Scleractinia > Poritidae > Porites > Porites rus. The sequence continues at coordinate 22,211,277 of OZ038002.1, read as the reverse complement.
ATGGGCACAGTTGTTTGTTGAAGACGAATTCAAGTACAATCTTTTGTTGTCTTCGGTAACTTCTTCCTTTCCTTTTAATCACAGTATAATCAATGCTTGGTTCGAATTGACCACCATACCAAATGAAAGTAGAAAGAGTAATGTAAACGTGTGCCAAGTCCAGATTATGAACCTCATAACAGAGGAATGCAATGCTTACAACAAAGCTGACACTGCCCTAAGTGCCTCGATACCACAAGAAAATCAAAACGTTGTCCTTTATCATGGCACAGACCATAAAAGTGCGCAGCAAATTTTACTTCGAGGGATAGATTTATTTGCTGGTCGACAAAAGCGAGATTTTAGTTGCGGGAAGGGATTTTACTTGACGTCAAGCTTAGAAGATGCTTTAAATTGGGCGAAAAGTACCACAGCGAGGCCCGCCATTTTATCTTTTGTAGTTCCCAGTCGTGAAGACTTATGTCCGAAAGATCGTAAGCTGACTCTAGACGAGATTGAAAAATGGAGGAACTTGGTATCTTTATTTAGAAATGACGACGTAACATCAAAAACGTTGGAGGATTTAGACTCGAAATATGATGTGATCGAAGGACCAGTGGCTATGGTGACGACAAACGAAACCTCAGGCAAGTTAGTCTTTGAGCCAAAACCTAATTCGTACCAAATGTGTCTGATTTCAGACAGCTTCGCAGAGGAGTTTGAGAAGACTCTTCACTCCATTGTGTTCTTTGATATCTCGTGACCTCACACATGGTTGCTACGGAACTCTATCGGGTGACTTTGCCCCTTTCTATTGTGGGTTAATATTCGGTGACAATGAACAACGATTGTATGAGGGAATTAAAAACTCAAAGTAGGGTGCATTCGTTCGACCTTACCCTGGGAATAGCGTTAAACAGGGGCACCCAACGAGATGTAGTTCAAAACCACTTAAACATAGCATTGTTAAACGTATTTTAGTATTTAAACGGTAGATATAGACATAATTTTATCCCCTAAAATTTTTTTTAGCTGTTCGGATTTCCTAGCTGAATGTCTAGTGATCCGAAAATTATAGGGAACAAAACTTACCTTTTCGAAAACTTCAGCCAGAAATAAGGCTTCCGAAAATTCTTGGTGAGCTTTTTAGGGTAAAAATCCGTTAAAAATGGGCAATTATACCATTTTTTAATATTTTCGAAAATCCTTGATTTAGGGGGATGGGGGTTTGCTGTTCCATTTTATTCTGTCCAAGAATGTAGGTGAAGAGTGGCAATAGACCTTTCACGGTTTATGACGTCATCTTGGCTGGGGGGGGGGGGGAAACACGGCTAAAATTACAGTGAATGCATGGGATTTTGGCTCACCTAGCACCGCTAAAACGCCGCTACAAAGAGGCGGATTTCCAACATTTGGCACTACTTTAAATAGTTTTATTGATATCATTCATTCAAGAGAAAATAAGGCTATTAAAGAAGGTACGACGTCCGTAAATTCGAATTATAAATCTTCTCATGTGGCTTCTAATTTCATGGTAATTTGCATAATGTTGATTAGAAGGGTTTGTATGAAATCTTAAAAATTCCTTTACGGTCGGTATAACCTGAATCTCTTCTTTATTCTTCAGGAAAATAATCTCAGTACAAATGTAATTAAAATTTTCGCTGTGGAAATCGGCCTTTTTGGAGCGGCGTTATAGCGGTTCCAAGTGGGCCAAAATCCCATACATTCACTGTGATTTTAGCCGTGTTTGCCCCCCAGCCTAGATGGCGTCATAAACCGTGAAAAGGTCTATTGAACGAACATTCCGGATTATGGTAAATAGAACAAACAACCTTTAATAGACCATTTTTTAGTTGGGCCATAAACCCTCTTTTTCAAACCCAGGCTAAGTGCAAAACCATTTTTTGTGAAAACGACTTTTATTTGCATGAGAAAAAAAATCATTTTCATATAAATGGCTTCGCAATTAGCCTCGCTTTGAAACAGAGGATTGGGGAACCGTCGGAAATGACCTATTTCGTACTGTCGGTCATTTCCAATTTTGTTCAGTTTGGCTTTCATCAGTTTGTTCTCGTTTTTAGTATTTACTTATCTAAAATGACTTAACAGCTAAATGGAGTGTATACAAGGTTCAAGATCACCTGTAACCATGCTCCCCTGGCATAACCTTCCTTGGTGGTCTATTTCCCACACCTGACCCGCGAAGACGATTCCCTTTTTCCTAGGCCCCCTCATCGACAAAATATGAGCTAAAATATAGGTTTCCGTACAATCGCAAAACCAGACGTTTTGACACGAACTTAAAAATTTTCTAAAGCGAAGGAATACGTGCACAATATAATGAGAACATGACTTTCATATTTCAAAAACAAAAGAGAACTAAGCGAAAAAAGTCCTGGAAAGAAACAAGCTTACAATCAGCGCACAGAAAAGTGGTATTGCATCAACAGTCAAAAGGGGAAAGCAAAATCCAATTTTTTTTCGCTTAAAAAGTGCTTAAGAACCAAATCATTGAAAAGAGATGGCGCTCAAAGAAGTCCGGCCTCGCCACATCAACCGCAAAGTTGCATACCTGCTCCACTCCCTACAAGACCGCTTCATACATTCCCCAACCCCACCCACGAACCCGGGGACTGGATTTGTCCCGTGGATTGCGCGGGGGGGGGATGGTTACAGGTAAATCGAACTATGAATTTGTCACCCTTTTGGTTGATTTGTATTGCTTTTCAGCACTGAAGGTTGATGAGCCAGAGATCTACGGCAAGTCAGGTTAGTATTTCTATTTAGACTCATTTCTTTACGAAATTTCAAATTAAGGTGGCATGCCACGCTCCTAAAACCATTGTTTTGAAATAACCATGCATTTTGGCACTTTTCACAAGTGATGGAAGACAACAAGTAGTTCAAAATTTTCTAACTGAAAATCACTTTTGGCTCACAATTACGCGTTTGGGTGTCTTTTTGTGACGTAACGTCGAATGGGAGACGGGATCTTCTTCGGGATTTTCTTCTCACACTTCACTAATCTTTTTATATGACAAAACATTTATAGCTTGTATTTTAATAACAGCGGTTACTATAGCAACTATAATAACTAAAATTACCCTAATGTAGTGTCACAATGTTGATTCTAGGGCGCTTTCATCATTCTCATACCTTACGATTTTGCAAACTAAGTTCGGTAAGATGTGATATTTTGCTCCTTTCAGAGGAGAAATTAGGTCAGAAATATTTACCTCAGAGTAGTCTGGTTCATACAGCCTAAACAAGAACATATTTACAGTTGCCTGTAATTATTTACTAAGGAATTCATAGAAGAATAACCAGGGGTAGTGCGACCGTGCTTTTGAGAGGATTAATGTGGCCCGAACCTATTTATATTGGTTATGTTTTGAATCGCGTTTTTCGGCAAGAAAGATTTAACCGATTTCGATGATTTTTGGCATCCTTAATAAAGCATAGTGGAACTTTAAGAAAATGTTATTGATTTTTTTGTAAGAATAACAACGTTTGAGATATCGGCATATATTTAAAACCACATTTTTACAAAGCAAAATATAACATCTACGAAACACTCTCAACAGTTTTTAGCGTCGCAGGTTTCCGTTTCGAGGAGAAATAAAGCCCTCAACTCTGTAACTTCAACCGACCCATTTTCAGGTGTAACAAAAACCCTTGTATTTGGCAATTTATTCAAGCTTGTTAGATTTGCCATCACATACATTCGCACGGGTAGTTTGCCGTTGGGGATAATGAGAAGCATAGGACGATTGTCATATTTTCTTCATCTTTATCCCCAAGAGGCAAACTTCCCGTGCGAATGTGATGACAAGTTAAAGCTTGAATAGATCACCAAGAACAAAGGCTTTAAGTGCAGCCGAAAAATGAATGTTTAGAGGTACTGGAGTTGGTGGCCTTATTTCTCCTCAAAAACGGAAACCTGAGACGCTAAAGACTGTCGAGAGTTTTTCGTAGATGCTATATTTTGCTTTATTAAGATTGGTTTCGAAAAGAGAAGGGCAAATACAAAGTAAGTTTGATGAATGGAAGTTCCTTAATCTTGACCCACATTCAGAATAAAGTTGTTCTTCTTGTATTGCTAACTGTATTCGCCGTAGGTTTCTGATTACTCAATTTCTTGCAGTAAAGCTTTGCGCAAGAATACCCTTGCAGATAGGAGATAGTCCGTCGGCCCTCTTCCTCTATTTGGGCGTCAACTTTCACAAATGTGTTAGTGGTGCATTTTAAGGTTAAATTTGACCAGCATTTTGTGCAGCGAGTTCTACGGTCACGATTGACTTCAAACTCGCAGATATAAAACTAGAGAGCTCTGAGGCTTATTTGCTAAAGTTAGAGAAAAATCTGTCGTAGGGTTTCTAAGTTATTGACATTTCTTGTAAGAATGCGGTTTAAAACACATGCCGATATTTTAGGTGCTTTTATACCTTCACAAGGTGTCCAGCGGCATGGTTGCTAAAAAAAAAATAGGAAACTCAGGATTGAGAAAATAGGAAAAATAGGAAACTTTGTACTCAAAAATAGGAGAAAAATAGGAAAATCGATAGTAGTTTCGTCGGCAAAGATAGCCTCCCTGCACTCCATCAGGGTTATAACAAAGGCTATGAATCCTCAGCTTCTATGTTTGCGGGATTTAGCTCAACTTACGCGGCTTAGAAGGAGTGAAAATGATCAGTGACGTTTAGCTTATTGGCTCAGTTACCCTGCAATCAGAATGGTATGCTTGACTACAGGTCGAGCGTGGTTCTATGATCGAAGGTGATCACATGCAATTCCCTTCAAGTTGGCAGCAAATCTTTGGAAAGCTTTGAAGATCGAGTGAAATTTGATATGATTGCGTTGTCATTGAAGGATATCTAACCAGGACTAAAAAGTCCCATGGAAAGCTTTCCTTCCATTAATCTGCAATTGGTAGTTGGTTGAGAATATGTTTGTTTGAGTCAAAAGACAGCATAGTTTTAAGTAGGGAATCAGTCTTTCCACAGTGTTTGAAAATAACACTGATCTATTTGGTACCAGATTGTAAGTGTGTCATGGTTAAGTTTTAAGAAGAAGGTAGCACTCTGCTTAGCTATGACTGCAAGACCGGTTTCGCAACCAAAATATTGGATCCTTCGTCAGTTGCTCAGGTATAGCTTTTAACAAGGGCTCACCGAGAGAGCTAGTGCCGTAAACTAAACGTGAGTCTGTTCTTTTCATGTAGCATTTAGAATCAAGCTAGTGATTGTTTTTGTAAACAAGAAGCTGATTGGATGATTTATCTGACCTGTGTTGTGAGAGGACAACTTGATTCTGTTTTCAGTTTCAAAGATGAACACAAAAGCGAACATGACTTGAAAATAAAATATAACATGTACAGACACTGAAATGCAGTTTTGGTGGGCTATGCACAATATTATCCAACAGTCACGAGAACTATAACACTACATACAAAACATGTGGGTACACAAGAAAATTATACACAAAGTAACAATATAACAAAGTTGTTAATAGAACTCTAATAGGCGATAGAGGTCATGGAAAGAACAAATGTAACTATTTGCTAATATTAGAACATCAAAGTCAACATACTACTTGCTTTATGATAATTCTCACTCTAAGGACACATACAACTAAAAATCCCAGTTTCAATTTTGTTACGACTTTTTAAGTTCACCAGCTAAAAAATAGGAAAAACAGGAGGTTTTAGTTAAAAAATAGGAGAAAATAGGAATAGGCTCAAAAAATAGGAAGAAATAGGAAAAAATAGGAACTGGACACCCTGCCTTCAGGAAAATAAATAGCATTTTCTTAAAGTTCCGCTTTTCTTTATTAAGGATGTCAAAAATCAGAGGAATCGGTTAAATCTTTCTTGCCGAGAAACGTGATTAAAAGACATAACCAACGCGCATATATATAGGTTCGGGCCAACTTAAAACTTAGCTACACTGTTTCATGCATTTGTTAATGTAAATAAGACACTTCATTTTAAAATAATTTTTAGTAATATGGATGCGTTAATTATAAGCTTGTAAATACTAGCATGACGTGAGCTAGTGAAATGAAGTTGTTAAGTTATGGCATGCATAGCGTCCGAAAAAGGGGAAGTAACTCATCGAAACTGTCTGAGCTAAATGGCCCTTTTTAAAGAGCTGAACCGGTTTCACCATCCTTAAGTTAGACCCTGGGTAAGACGGTGATTTTTTGCCCTTCCAAGGTTTTTTCAACTACTAACATAGACCATTTGGAGAAATCTTTCGACATCACTGGGAAGAGCGCTTAAAATTAGTAAAATTGGTCAAGTTTGAAAGTGATACGTGTTAAGCGACCGAAGTTATAGATCCGGAAAGTTGCGAAAATGTACAGACGTTTGTTTGGTGGGGGGCAAGTTTGTGCCCCTACCATATCTACCATAGTCACCAATTAACGTTGTAAAACTTCCCGACTTTGACAAAAGAGCTTTATCTTTGTTTGCTTTCAACAAATCACTTTAAAACTTGGCAGTACTTGTAATTTGAGGGCGCTCTTTCTAGCAGAGTTGACGGATTTTCCCCAAGTTGTTTACGTCAAAAGTTAAAAAAGACTGTGGAAAGGCCTATTAGATTAAGGACCATCACATGGAATTTGATTTTGACACCCAGCAAGGCAATAGCTAAGGGCCACAATGACGGGTCTTTTCTGATACCTAGTACAGTTAAGATAACTATTGTTTTTTAGTTTCAGTTAATTTTGTTTGTCTGTATCAGATGTAGACTTTGCTATTTGGTAAATGTAATTTATATAATTAATGGTGTGTAATCAGATGTAGACTTTTAATGGACTGGTGGTATTGCACTATTCTTAACCCAGTCTCACTGTCTAACTGTCTAGTTCTGAATTTATATTATTCTTACTGTATAGTTATTTCGCTGCAAAGCCTCTTTGGGGAAGTGAAATAATGTGTATGGATGCTTGTGTCCTTTTTTAAATGAGAATTAGATTTTCTTTAATATACGAACCAAGGTTTTTGCACACCAAATGTACAATACAGTAAATAATTAACTAGAAGTAATCATTGATTACGGGTCCGCTTTCGTCATTTTCGGAGACGAAATCGAGTCGAAAGGAGTCCAGTCCCCCGATAAAATCAGTAGGGGCGGCCATTCGGCAGTCGCCCGCGACACCTCGAAAATTTGAGGCTTTGCACCACAGGAACACCGTGATTAGGACGCGTTCTGACGAACGCGATTAGATGTTGGATAAGCTAGTTAAATATTGTCATGTAAAAGCCATCAATAGGTAAATCCCCCAACTCACAAAATGTGAATCAAAGAGAAATTCTCTCCGTTTCTTTTCGAATATGTACAAGCTGTCAAACGCACGTGTAATAGCCCTATTTAGCAAGGTACGTTGACAAGTGGCCGATTGCTAAACTGGAACATTATTTGGCAATTGACTATAAAGCCTTATGAGCGTTGACGGTTTATCTAATTCGACTGGAAGAGGTTTTGGAACCTGTCCTCCGATTCGTAGTACAAACGGAAAGAAACGAAAATGACAAGGCAACATAAGTATAATGGAAGTTAAACAAATGAAGATTCTGGGCTTTAAAACTACCTAGACAACTGTACTCCAATGAACTGTTTTCATAGTCACTTAATTGTATCCTGATGTACTCCCCTTGCTTTAAACGGAACAGAACGGAATATTTTGTTAACAATCATTGTCTGTTACAAACCAGAAGTTAACAAACTTACCTGGAGTTGCTTAATGGCTTGCAGAGCGTCAGACCTATTTTTGTACTCAACAAAACCATAGCCCATAGATAGCAAATTTCCTGGAAATTAAAAAAGGATATGGTTACAAATATTATACAAGGTAGAGATGGATAAGTCGGTTGCTTGGAGGTTTCCTCGGTTCTTTTCCCTCCACTAAATTCAGTGTTTTCAGCATTTCAACATTTTTAGATTCTAATCCTACCAGGGTTTCGAGGGCCAAAGTTTGAACACCCTGTAGAACGTTAAGTGCCACTTTCGTGAAAGACTTTTAACGGAGAAAACAACGTAGTGAACAACACCATATAACTAACGAACAAATCGGGGGGATTTGGAAGTCTAATCCTTTTCTAACGTACCAGGCTTCTTGGGGTCCTTTTTCTTCGCTATTACTGTACTAAGAAGAGGACCCAACTTGCAGAATGCCTAGGAAATGAAACAACACACAAAAAAAATAATTTTTGATATTTCTGTGACATAAGACCACAATTGGATATGTACAAAACAAATAACACTACCTTTTGCAACGCGTCTTCGGTGGTATTAAAGTTCAAGTTTTTCACGAACACCGTTGTTCCCTTAGCGTTTTCTGGGTCATCCCCTTCGTCTTCTTGCTTATCCTCAACAGTCTGTTTACTCTGCATAAAAACGTAGGAAACGTTTGTTTCACAGCCTATCAGAATTTCCTAGTTGTGTCTATGTCTTTTCCCGGTGTGTGCTCCCTTATATAAGCCATAAGGTACGTGCCGCCCCAAGGGGTGTGGTGTTTGCGCTGTTTTGTTCTGAAAATGGACACAGACTTTTCCCATTTTGGTCTGGAATCGGGTATCGTTTTCCAGGGAACTAGGGGTTTGTATGAGCGTATTTATCCTTCCAATTCCAAATGAGTAAGAAAGAAACAGAAATATGCGAATAAAGAAATCGTTTTTGTTGGCGTTTCAACTTAAGTAATGATAACATAATTTCTTAAAGGCCACGTATGAAAATGGGCGTGAAAAATGACATTTTTTGGTCTGAAATAGGGTCGGTATTTGGATAACCGGGCGGCTCACCTTCACCAACAATTCCCAGAAGTACTCCCTACTGTCTTTTACAGGCTATATTTAGGGGTAAACTACTGGGTATCGCTCTACCCACCCAACCCGGTAAAAAAGCCGTTACTCCGGGGTTCTGCGGTAAGTAGCAGGCTGTCAGTGCGTAGATTTTCGAAGATTTCATATATTATTTACGACTAGTATAGCCAAAGTCTACGTAATTGCTGCCAGCGGTCAGGTCTCCATGATTCTGATTATATTATTATTCATGATTATCGGAATGAGGAGTTCTACATGAATGTGTTGTTTGTGCGGACGACCACACAAGTTTGCAATGCAGTCATAACAGCTGTAGATTGGCAAGCGTCAGGATGCACAAATGTAAAAAGTCTGCGCAAAAGGAGTAAGCCAAGAAGTATACTGAGCGGCTTTGCTCCATAAAAGAGAGTTTAGTATAGCACTGAGCACGATCAAGCCATAGAGGAGCACAAAGGAGCTGAAAGCAGTAAGTCAGCGCTGTTGGTTACACGATTCTGAGAGTAGCTGTACCTACTCCATGAATCACAACGGCTCCTTTAGGAGCCACCACCTCTATAAAAGTCAGGTACCAATAAATGAGCGAAATCTAACAAACAACACATAAACATAAGTAAATACAGTAAACAAACTTATCACGTTATAAAGTAATTTGGTAACCATACATTCTCCAGTGGCGGATACTGGGGAGAGGCCCGGGGGGGGCCTATTTTTAGACCAAACCGGGGCCGAAGGACGGAAAAAACATTTTTTGAATTAAAGATCAATCATCCTAATACTTAAGGATTGTAAAGAACACATGGCACCCGTCAAAAGTGGCGGGAAAACCTTGGTCACGAGGCACTTTTTTTCAAGACGCCATTGCTGTAAGTTGGCCACCGAATTCAAGTAGGCGATGAAAAAAAGGATCAATTTCGCGATCGGTTGCTGGAAACTGTCCACCTACCCCTCCCTTAAGCCAAAATTAACACTAACTTTTCACGTAGGGCAAAATGCTGACTTAGGGTAGGGGTAGGTGGGCATTTTCCCAGTTTCCCAGAAACCTAAACTAATTTCGTTCCTAACTTCGATGAAATTCACTTGAGATACAACTCCTAAATCGACACAGCCTTCAACTTTAGCGATCAATGTTTGGCTTCTAAGCGTGGAACAAAAAAAAAGGGTCAGAGATATTATTTACACGTCCTGTAATCTCATACAACGTTCAAACTATAAACGCTTAAACAAGTCCAAACGTTGTATATTAAGTTTAAGTGACGTTTTAGCTTCTATGTGAGAAGTTTTTTTTTGGTCTTTAACGACATAGACTACCCAGTTAAAAACAATTAATTTTATACTCTGAGTAACGTTTAGCGTAATAAAGTCGCTTCGAATGTTACAAGGCGTTTGGAAATGTTTATTAAAACCTAGAAAGTAACATTGCCAGAGCAATTTTGTTCCTTAGAAAACGTACCTTATCCTTGCCTTTCTGTTCGTCTTTTTTTGCTTCTTGAAGGTCTTTCTCTTCTGCTTTACCGGAAAATACACCGAGTGGAGCCCATTCCAGGTACAATGGCACGTGTTTAAACTGTAAAGCCATAGGAAAAGTAATTAAATTACCCAAATGAGTAAGAATTAACACTACTTTTTAAAGTCTACATATAAAAATAAATAAAAGGTAAAAAGCTCACTTGAAAATACCTTGCTAATACTCTTCAATGATTTGTAATTTTTCAGGAAATTTTTCGTGCATGCGTTTCTAAAATTGTTTCAATTCACACGAGTGAAGTATCCTCATAAAAGCTTTTTTTTGATGTCACACGCGTTCAGTTCCCGCGCTTAACACAGGCTACCATTCTTTACTTAGAAATGTGATTGGTTGATAAAGGTGGTATGGATTTTGATTGGCTAGTGACGATCTCACGTATATTTCAAATTTCCCGCCATTTTTGCTCAATATTCGCCTTAGTCTCCTCTCTGATGCTTTTGTTAAGAAGCAGCTAGGAAAATATGAATTTAAAGTCATGTTTCAAGCCAATTTGTACACAAATTTTTCACACTCTGATTTAAAAAGTCTTCTATGCAGGAGAGTCTAAGTGAACTCTTTTATTTTTTTTTTGAAAGTGGTTTCACACAACTTACTGTGGGTGTTCCCAAATCTATGTTTGCCAGAACCAGATGCACATCTTTTTACCATTTAGCAGAGCATCATTTGAAGGACACTTATTGACAGCATTTACAAACGTACATTGATAAATTTTCACTTCAAAGAGAGGCAATAATTAACTTTTTCATACCGGAACCTCCTCCGAATTGAATTTTACAAACATGCCAATCAATCTTTCAAAAAAAAACCCTTACTACTTAATGGCATCAAATAGAAATGCTTACAAAGAGATCTTCACTGTTTAAATGGTCACACCACATGACTCATTCACAGACTTAAAGGTCACAACTACATACTAAATAAATAGTACCATGTGAAAGAACTATTTTAGAGGCGTTATTTGAATGGTCAGGCCATAGGATTTCATCCAAACATTCAAAAGTTAAAACGACATAATAAATGAGAGTAATAAGAAAAAATAATGCTTCAGAAGTTTCATTTGAATGGTCACATCATAGGACTTTGTCCACACAGTAACACTTATTATAGAACAAATTATTACCTTGCTATAGGCCAACTTTTGGAAAGCCTTTTTAGCCTGACTTGGTTCAAAGAATTCCACAAGAGCAGTGATTTCTGATGGAGGCAGCACAAGCCTGGCCACAGTTCCAAATGGTGCAAATACAGTTCTCAGTTCATCAGTTGTGGTGTTAAAGGGAAGATTTTTCACAACTATGACAGTCTTACTTCGTTTAGCAGAGGGCTAGTGACAAAAGAGGGTATAATTTTCACCAACATTTTAAAAATGAAATCAGCTTTGACTAACTGAGGTCAAAGGCTTACAATTGTAAAATATCATTCAGCAAAAATTAGCTGACAATAATTTCAAACTTTTTATTCTAAATAATCATATGAGAGCAGGTGGAATATGATCGTTCGGGTGAGTGTAGTCCTTTTGACAGTGGCTGGCATACATGTGAAAGCACTTGCACATCAACTTGTGCTTCCTGAAACTTCTGGGGGTAAAAGCTACAGTTCAATTTAAGATCTTGACTATTAAAAATAAAGACAAACCTCTATTAAGCGGCCACAGATGGGGAAGGTACAAGTGGCTGCTTAATCAACCTTAGCTTCTTAATAGAGGTTCTGTTTTTTAGTGATTTACTGACAATTTGGGTTAATTTGTGGAACTCGGGTAACTGATCCCTGAATAAGGCTACGAAACTCAAATTCAAAAGCAACAAGAAAAAAATTTTTGTTTATTGCAGAAATCGAGGACTGTAGCTCTCTTGCGCTTGATACTATCAAGAAAGGTGGTTTTTCGTTGGCCCAGAAGTCCGTGGAAACTTCTCTCAATTTGATACAAAAGCAACAAAAACTTTGGGAGCAACGCAGGTTGGTTGGTTGTCCAAGAGTACGAGCAGGAGGAGTTGGCAGACAATTCAGAAGATGAAAAGAGAATTTAAAAAGCACAGGAATCCTGTGTTCTGATTGGCAACCTGAGTATCTTTTTTGCATTTTTATTGACCTTAACACCTAAAATTGATTGATCATCTTGACCCATAAAATTGTAAAAAAAGAACCTTGGTCTTACTAGTGCATATATTGATATACCAGTAATATGCGTCAAAGGGTTATCATCACATGCAAAAGAAGGGTACCATGGGTGTGGCCTTTGATAACCCATTTGACTCAGCATACAGTGTAAGTGCCCAGATTAGCGCTATAGCTATTTGCAGGGCATAAAATATTGTAAGCTTATGGATCTTAAATAAAATACATTGTTGTTTTTGTTGTTGTTGACTCAGCATTATGCTGCTACGGGTAAGAATGCATTCGAAAAAGTTCTCGAGAAACACACCTGTCCAAAAACATCGAGTTTGACTCCCTGTGAAACAAGAAAATTCCTAGTTTCTGTAACGACTTGTGTTTCTCCAAGAGCCATGCGAACAGCCAAACTACTTGATGATGCACCATCTAAAATGCCACCTTTTGTTGTATTGTACTTATCTGCCATAACATCAGCTACTGCATTCATCCCCAGAAAAAGTGTGTTCCAGTTATGATCTTGGCTGCTTAAGCTTTTCTTCTTTGCATCACGTTTTGACTTGAAGGATGTTCCAATTTCTGCGAAAAAAAAGGATCAGCTTCAACTTTATTCAGTTTAAGATATTTGCAAGTAAAAATAATTGCCCCTTACAGGGTTTCAGGCCCAAAGGCCATTTTTCCAAAGAAGCATTATAGTAGTCCCCAGGTGTATAATATGTTACAGGTCAAATTAAATTTGTGGTTAATTTTGATTTAACCCAGGTTGATTCACAATTCCCTTTGTCTCCTAGCCCTAGAAGACACAGGAAACTGAGAATCCACCACGGTTAAAAATTTTAACTGGAAATTAAAGTTGACCAGTAACATATATAATAAAAAATGGTATGGAGAAAAGGACATAGGTAGGAAATCTGCTGGTAAAGGCGAAATCAATCCAAATTTGATCAACCTTATGGAGACAAAAATGTAATTTCTATAATGGCTATCTCAGCACAATAATTGTTGGGAGGGGAAAGGTAGTATTTTTGTCATCAGTTATTGAAGAACCCAAGAATTGGTCCAGCTAGGAACTTAACCCAAGACCTCCCAATCTGTGCGGCTGACACCTACCAACCTTTCGACAGTCAACATAATGGCACAGGAAGACACATGGCATTTTTGTGAATACATATGTTGTGATTTAATTTTCTCACTGATTTAAATTTTATTTTTCTTTGGTTCAAACTCTCTTAACCACACATTAACACATCCAAAAACAAAAAGGTTTGTTTGTTTATAGTGGAAAGTGCACTTAGCTTATCGAGCTAGTTTACAGACACTCCACTCAAACAACTAGAAACAAATGATTCAAGTAGAACATAAAAAGATTGAAAATCCCAACTGGTGGGAGGCTGCAGCAGTTAGCTATTTACAAATTAAGTGTGGCTAAGGATTTGAACTAGGGACGACCGAGAACAAATCAAGCAAGTGGCAATAGCAGCCACACTGCCTCTAAGAAAATAAAATTTAACTGAGGATAAAACTTAAGTCCACAACTCCTATATCAACTCACCTTCCACTCCTCCTTTTGTTTCCTTTGCCTTTGATGGCAGGATGTGCAAATATCGTCCTTGAAAAACTTTTCCATCAAGCTCATTAAAAGCCTTAACAGCATGCTCTGGCATGACAAATGTCACAAACCCAATGCCAGTAGGCTTGTTAGTTGTCTTGTCTAGAGGCAAATATGTTTCTGTTAGAGGGCCATACTTCTCAAACAAGGTTTGCAAGTCTTCCTCTGAGCAGGTATATGTCAAGTTCCGAAGAAAAAGTCTTCCAGACTACAATCACAATAAAATAAAATATATTTGCATCAAAAAAATTTGGCTCAGTTTTAACGAGTGACTTTCACCAGTTATACAGTGTAATAGAGAGTTCCTCATTCTTGTATCATTGAACATATCAGGGAGGGGTGCGATCCTGGAATTTGTAGGGTTATTATTAGTGTTTCTGTGAGGCTGAAATTCACCTTCACCTCATAGAAACCTCAAAGTTCGACAAATAACAGTATACTCAAAAGAAAATTTGATGCATGAGAGTGGACCACCATGAAGAAATATGGCCACCACTCTAGAGTAACTGCAACTTGTTAGTCATTAAAGTTTCTTGAAGTTACAGTCAATACCCGTTTTACAGACACCTGCTTAATATGGACTCCTCATTATTACTGACAGTTTGTTTTGTACCTAGGGAAAGAAAGCCCTTACATTTCCTCTATATCCAACCTCCTTAATATCAACTGACACCCCATTAATATGGACACTTTCTGTAACCCCCTCCGAGTCATTATTAACAGTGTTTGACAGTACAAGATACAGATACATACCTCAGCAATGCTTTCAAATTCTTCTTCTCCTTCCTTTCCAGCAAGCTTCTTCATCCACGGTTTCTCTTTAACTACTACCTGACTTGAATGTTTCTCTTTGTCTCTGAACAGCTCTATATATCGACCCTGAATACAATCCCTGTCTCTCTTCAGTGCTTCTTTTATATCATTTTCACTTCCAAAATCAACAAAGGCACAGCCTGTTGGTTTCCCTTCCTTGTTTTCTATCATTCTTATATCAAGCAACCTTAAAGGAGCAAAGAAATCTTTGATGTGTTTTTCTTTAACTTTGAAAGGCAATCCTCTCATTTTGATTGTTCCAAATTTTATAGATACCTTTGAATTTTCTCCTTTATCACCAGCATTAATATCATCATTATCGTCATCACCATCATTAATATCATCATCACCATCATCATCATCATCATTAATATCATCATCATCATCATCATTGTCATCATTATCACTTTCTTTTGTATCTACATCCACACTTCCTTCATCTGAACTTTCTCCATTCTTGCTGTCATTATCAGAATCACGACCTTTTCTGCTTCTCTTTTTCTTATGAGGTTTTCTTGAAGATGACACAACTTTTGATCTCAAGTAATCCATATCTGACAATTTACTATTCCTTGCAATTTTGTTTTCTTCTTCATTTTCTTCCTCTGTTTTGTCATGGTCATTTTGACTTCCTTGGTCTCCCAATCCTGAAACAAAATACAGGCATTTTGGTATTCAAAAGTATAATAAACAGATCTACAATACACTTCAACTTCATTATCGAATAGTGCCTATTGAAATGCACTGGTGGTAAAATTGCATGTTCAATGACCATCACATTTGACCATTTGACCATTACATTTGACCATTTGTGCACTCACAAAGCATTCCATCACAGGCATAATCATTTCCATGATACAAAGGTAATTAGCATAAGAAAATTGAGACTTTGTCCTATTTGAGATGTTCACAGGACATTTTTGTACTTCTCTTATTAGTATTAGAAACTGCAATAATTGCTCAACCTGTAACTTAATTTTACCTTTAAACCAGTATAAGTATACAACTGAAGAAAAACAGACATGAAGTTGAAAGGATTTGAATTTCACTTGGCATTTTTTTTGCCAGTATAAAATTTTTATATCCTTGACATCAAACTGAAATATTTTGCTTTTTTATTTGCCCCTTTTCCATTTTAAATCAAAATTTGGAAATAATGATACTTTTATGTGAATTTACCCTTTCAGGAGGAAAAAACTGCAAAGAAACAATATGTTTACAGCAATAATTGCAATGCATGAATACTTTGCTTCACTAACAAGTATGCAAATTATCCTTTATTAGCAGATCTTGCCGGAAACCAAAAAATATCTTTGATTTCTCAGATGCTTGCGCTCTTGGGTGCAAAAGTTATTTTGACTTATTTTTAAAGAAGTCAAAACATGGATGCCATGTTTTGACATCTTTTCTTTTCTATATAGCTTTAAGTAACAAATGGAGCATTGATAGGGAGAAGTGTAAGGTGAGCACACCATCAGCCTAAGGTTTGTTAGTCTGAGGATCTTAGCTATTTTGAGCTACAGACTTAAAATAAATACCCTTGCCTTTACAGAAACACTGCAACTCCCAAAATTCATGACCAGCAGGGTGCAAAGAAAGTTAGTTTTACAGCTTACCATTCGGGCAAGTTGTTGCTGGTATGAACTAGTCTTCAAAGTAGCTCCAAATTTCTTTTCATGAGCAGCATTGATTACAGTTCTTCTGTATTTTGAATTTTCCCCCTGTTCTCCACTTGCCCTTTGGGCAAGTTAAGAACAGGATTCACTATCCCGATCACAAAATCCACTAGCCCTGGGCTATTGGACACAACTTTCTTTGTACGCTGACCAGCATTCTGGCATTTGAGAGAGCATGCCGCTTTTAAGAAGAAAGACACCAATGCCAGTTTGCTCCTTTTGTTACAGCTGCCATGTTGGTTGACATGAACAAAAGCATTTCCAAACACTGGAAACTTAACCCTGTTTTCAGGCAAATTCTGGGGAAAAGATGGTACTAATTTTGTATTTGTCTTGTCAACCGACTTGGTTGTCTACATGGTTGCAACATCAAGAATTTTGATAAAAAATACCTAATGGATCATAAACTTCATCTTCATTTTCACTTCCATCAGAGTCATCATATTCCACTTTCACATCTTCTTCTCTAGCTCGTTTCTTCTTTGACTCCCTGTCATTTCCCTCTGCATTAATGTCATCCTTTGTTTTCCTAGAGCTTTTAACCTTATGTACACTTAAAAAATCCTGAAATTCAACATCATCTTCAAGCTCTTCCAGGACCTTTATACTTTTCTTCTTTTTCTTCTCTTTTCCAACAGTTATTTTCTCGTTTTTGGCGTCTTCTTTTTGCTCAGATTTGGAATCTTGTTCCCTTTTGCCATGAGCTTTCTTTTCCTGTTTTTCTTTTAATCTTTTGTTTGCAGAACTTCCCTCAGAATATTTGCTCCAAGGTCTCGGTAAAGACAGGTCTCCGAGATTCTTAGCAACGTCTACAAATATCTTAGACGTATCAATATACGAATTATTAAAATACGATAGGGCAGCTTTCGCCAGGTCGTCTGTTTTGTAACCAACGAAGCCATATCTCCTGAACTTTCCATCTTTCGTGTAGCATAGCTTGACGTCCGTTAGCTCACCCTTAGCGGCGAAAATAGAACGAAATCTGTCCTCTTTTATATTCTTTGGAAGGTTCTTGATAATCAGTCGAGACATGGTCCAAATCAGTGAAAATCAAACAATTTTCATGACCAAAAACGACCAAAATACCATACTCAACTCCGCCATGTTGTTGGTGCAATATGCACGTGTTTCAATTGGTAGCAACCGCTGTCCAGAGTTAACGCGCAATTCAACATGGCGGAAAGGAGAGGAAGGTCAATGAAAAGAAAAATTGAAGAGGTTGAGAAAACTGAAAGTCACGAAAAGCAAAGTAACATTAAACGATTTTTTGGAGCCTCTAAAGTAGGTAGGAAATGCTTGATTTCAATTTTATGTATTTTTATTCCTGCAAATCAGAACAGAACCTGATTAGAGACCACCCAATGTGGCAGGAAATAAAATAAATAAATTACAGAGTTAAACTATTATAAACACCATACACCTATGAAATTTAAAGTAGTGAAAAGCCACTACAGTGGAGATAAAAGCATGACATGTTATATGCTGTGATTCAAGGACATTTTAACCTTTGGTTCAATTTTGACAGTTTCTAGCAATCCCCCATTTGGTTTGATTTGTTGTGTACAGCTTGCAATATAATCCGTTATACCCCAATATTCGCATACAAATTCCCCACACTGATCTCCAAACAAATATTAAAGGATTAGTTGAGAGACTTTGTTTCAAGATCAAGGCATTTTCCCATAATGATTCTATTAATTCTTACAACCTTTTCTTACCAAAAAAATGAGGTTTTCACTCCCCCACTCCATCCCTGAGTCTCAGCTTGAACTTATTTTTGCAAATTGCTGGAAAAATCGCAAAAATTAGAACCTGCAAAAATTTTGTGCCGCATTTTAGTCTCATACCCAGCCTGTGCTTTGCATTTTTAGAAGATAATTCAAAAAGCACTGGAATTTCAAAGTCTGATGGCACAGGCAACCAAGAGCCTTCTTGGAAGTGGAAAGGAACTTTACTGTACTTTGAATCACCAAGCATCCAACCTTCAGACAAAATTGCAAGTTTTGATTTTGATGGAACTTTAGCTAAGACATCTTTATTCAAGCATGGCGCTGATGCGTGGTCTATACTGTATCCTACGTGTGTACAGAAGCTGACAAAATTGTACAAGGCAGGATATAAACTTGTAATTTTCACCAATCAGGCTGCCATAGGCAAAGCTAAGGCTACAAAGGAGAAGGTTATAGCTGAAAAGAAAGGCAGACTTGCAGGATTTGTCAACAAGGTAGGATGCACATAAGTTGAGCATGCAATATTGACTTGTTATTATTTTTCTTTACACAAAGTGAGAATGCTCAGATGTATGTTGGCAAAGAATTCAGTGAACTTCAAGGCATGCAATGGAATGAAACATATTAAAAATATATAAAACCTTTGTTTTGCTTTAGAGGATATTTGACTATGTTTTCTCCCCATCACTATCATTATCATCATCATCATCATCTTCATCGTCATAACCATCATCATCAAATTAAAATGCTCTGTACTGCCTTATCAACAATAACAGTACTAGCAGCTTAGTAAAATCACTGGGTGTAAACAAAAACACATCCTAAAAGGTCAAGTCCCCTATGCTGCTTATTCAATCATTTCTGTGCTTAGCTTTTCAATAAACCGTTAAGGGGAAAATGTTGTCGCATCTTCAATGATTCAATGCAACACTGAAGAAATAGAGAGAGCCATCATGATATTCCCTCGATGATTTACACTCTAGAAGCTTGGTGTGAGAACATACTTCTAGGAGCAGCAGTTTCATTATGACAAATGAATCTCTCAAATATATATTTCTCTGCCATTTGTTTATACTATCCTTACGCCATCAGCTGGCCACGGGTAAAACCTGGTCTTATTCTCCCAAATAAATAGTGACTGATTGTCTGTGTCATATATGTTAATTAGATAAAACCAATATTATTCATAACCCTGGAAAGTTTGATTATTGTCATGAAATAATGGTTCCTTTTTCAGGTTGGTCTTCCATTCCAAATACTTGTGGCAACAACAAAGGATGACTATCGCAAACCCAACACAGCAATGTGGGAGTTCTTCTGTCAGAACCGTAATGGGGATGTCAAAATTGACAAAGAGAAGAGTTTCTTTGTTGGTGATGCAGCAGGAAGAAAAAAAGATCATAGTGCAAGTGATAAGGAATTTGCAGCAAATTGTGGACTGAAATTTTATACCGAGGATGAATTTTTTGAAAAGGATATACCGGTACTTGAACACAAAGATTAATTAGGTCTTTTAACCCCTTATAGTGCCCAGCACTTTGGTCTTCTCCTTATAAATCTCTGCTTTATTAATTGTATTTATTATAAGAATACAGAAAAATGTTCACCAAACTTAAAACCTTTTTACTTCTACAAAAATAGTTTCCTTAACAAATGTATTCAGAACAGGTTGGAGAATGTATTACATAATAAAGATGTAAATTTATGAGCATTACTGACTATTATTATTTTATATTGAGACCTCTTTGACTACAGTTCTTTTCAATGGAACTTTTTGGTTTTCTGGATATTTATAGGTTGGTCATACCAAAAGATTTATGTCTATTTGTGCTATAAGAACCATTTTCATTTTTAACTTCTAGTTTTTGCAGAATAAGAAGCTTTCTTTGTGCTCATAATTTTCATGATCTGATTGGAGTCATTTATGAGGTCTTTTTTGTGCAAAACTTTCTTTGTTCCATTGGAGTCAACTCCTTCTGCTCTAACATACTCTCCAGCTAAAAGAGATACTGGTGGATAAAGCATGATATCAAACAACTTTCCAACTGTTGTTCCTGGTTTCAGCACAACACAGTCTCGAAGTATTTGAGGTTTTTCATTTGCCTTCACACTGATTGATTGACAGGTGTCAAGGCAATTGACGGGAAAGGCATATGTTGGTGAACGTAGACTCACAGCTTCTGACAAAGCTCGCAGGACACCAGTGTCTCCAATCGTTTGAAGAACATGTTCTTTTATTTGTGCTAGTTCTTTATCTGAACCATCCATATTTTGCTGTGACTCAGTATTGATATCAAAGTGGGAAGCACCACTTTGGTAGAAAATGACCCCTTCTTTGCACTTCTGCTGTAAAAAGCATTCACTTTTTGCACTAACAGGCACCATTGTCATGTCAGTGAACTGTGCTTTAAATTTATCCAGATTATCTATTGCATTGGCAAGATCTACTTTGTTGAGAGCTAAAAGGATCGGAAACCGCAGCCGCAAAAATTCAGCAACCAATTTATGTACCCAACGCTCAGCATGATCCCTTTCCATCTTTGTTATGGCTGATAGCTTAGCATCAGTTATTCCTGCTGATTCAAATGCAAGCTGGATTAGAGCTTGTGAAGTGTGATATCCAGTAAACATTTCACAGAGTTTTGTTGGTTTCTTTCTTATTGAATCCCACTTGTCCATTATATTATCGTAAATCCATCTGTGAAGCTCTTGATGAATCCACTCTACATCTCTAGTTGGATCATACTCTAGTGAAAAAAGAACAAAACCAAGTCATCAAAATGCTTCTTTTCTGTTCAGGTGTGGACTTTAAAAAATATAATTATTATATTATATTACCTTCAATCATTGAATAGTCATCCTGATCATGTGGGATGGTTGCTTACAAGAGTTTCTGACATCATAGCTGCAAGAAATAGTTGGACATTGGACGATGTCCAACTACAATTGGCTTATGTCCAATGACATTTTTTACTTCTGGTTAGGTCAGACATGATGTTCAGACAAAGTTACCAAAGACAACCACTTTGCAGATAACTAGAATCTACCTATTCTGGAGGTGCGACAGTACATTTCCCATCTTGGTAATGTAACCAACTCTGACATGCAGCAGTGTTTTCATTAAGAATTCTAGTAGCAGGAGAAAGGTGTAAAATTACAGGAGAATATTTTGAAAGAGGCCCACATCTGAGTAAAAAATATTTCAGCATAGTAAAAGGAGAATTCTCCAATGCCTAATGAACATCCTGCGTGCAGACAGTTCTGTCTGTCCCTTTGCTGTCCATATAAGGAGGTTTGACTGTATTTTTTTATGAGACTGTTTAATGAGATGTTCAAGCATGAAGACTGCAAAAGTTACAACTTAACTATGTTTCTCCAAAATAGTGGCACCAAGAGTTACCTGTTGTGGGTTTTCCGTCTTCATCTGTCTGCCCAGAAAGGTCAATCACATGAACAAGAACATCAGCATCTAACAAATCACTTAAGAACTTATTTCCTCGCCCTCTTCCTTCGCATGCACCAGGTACTAACCCAGCAACATCTTTGAGCAATACTGGTACAAATCTTTCACCAGAAGCACTGTGTCCAAATCTGGCCTGACACTGGTGACTCCACTGTGAACAAGGGCACTGTATGGTATAGAAAGCCTGGCCAATGTTTGGTTCAATTGTTGTGAATGGGTGTGCTCCTATTTTGGCCATATTCTGATGTGTGGCAGCATTAAAGAATGTGGATTTACCAGCTGAAGGTTTTCCTAAAGAACAACGGATCATATTACTAAAGTTACCAAGATTAACACACACACCCCCAAAGGGAATGTCAATTTATGCTAGCAAGGCTATTCTCAACTCAACTCATCCCATCCTATCTCTCATCTCATCTCATCTCATCTCATCTCATCTCATCTCATCCCAACCCATCCCATCCTATCCCATCCTATCCTATCCCATCCTATCCCATCCCATCCTATCCCATCCCATCCTATCCCATCTCATCTCATCCCATCTCTCATCTCACCTCACTTCACTCATTACCCTGAAAGAAAAGACTGGACTTGGAAAAATGGCAGAAATTGAGCCTAAAATATACCCTAAGATGACAATTTGAATTCTCATTTGTTGCCCCTATTCATTTCCCACAGAAGTGTTAAGGAGAAGTTAATAAAATATCAAGCAAATTCATCTTGTGTGATCATATCTGTAATTCTCATGACCACTCTGTTTTACAAAGCTTTGACAATAATGAGAAATTTGATGCTGATCACTCTTAGGGCTTAAAGGGTTAAATTACCAATAAGACCAATAACAAAGTTCCATCGTCCCCCCTTCACATTGGCAGTTTCCAGCTTATCCTTCAAACTTTGTGGCGTCAGTGAATCTAGACTATTTTCATTCTTCTCTGTTTCACAAACAGTTTTTTTCTCTCCCTCAGAGCTCTTGAACCTGACAGCATTTTCATTAATCCATTCCTTGGTTGCATCCACCAGACTAAAAACCATAGGCATTCCAACATATTCTTTGCATGAAACTCGTATAAAAGTGAGCAGTTCTTCTATAAACTCTTTTGGCATTGCATTAGAACGGTTGGGTATCTCAATTAAAGGGATTTCATCTGGATAAGTTGGCGGAAAAGAGATCTTTAGCTGAAGAGATGACACAGAGGTGAAAATGTCCACATCATCAATTCTTATCATAAACGCTGGAGGAAAAGCTCTGAGTTCCGAGAATTCATCTGGGAAGATAGACTTTAGACATTCTACTTCTTCTCTCTGTTCCTCAAGATTATCCATTTTGTAAGCAATACTTTATTGTTGATATTTATTCTGAAAAACGTTGCCGGTTTCACACTAATGATGCAATAAGAAATCAAATGTGATTGGTCGGTTCTTGAGACATCCCAGACGTCTTTTCGGCATTTAACACGGAGTGTTCAAGACAAGATGGCGGCTCGCATACTTTCTCGGTTGAATTGGGTTTCAAGGCGTTTTTACGCTGCTACTGCGGATTCATCAAAAATGACTTTAGCAGAGAAGGAAGCAGCAGAGTCCAAACATGCTGAATGTAAGTTTCAAATGTGTTAATAAGAGCGAGATGTATTGCAAAAGCGATATTGTTGTCTGATATTTGGTCGACGTATTAATCATACGACAATTTTATAAACAGGATTAAAAGTCTTGGAAACTCTCCCTTCTTTCCTTCCAACTCGATTTTTAAAGACGCGTTTGAATAGGTCTCTTTTTTAATAAGAACTAGCGTGTACCATCCCAAAAGTCATTTCAACTAGCCGAAAGAAAATTTTAATGAGCAGGATTGATTTCAGTTCTTCAGTAATTTGAATTCCCCCAAAAAACTTCACTCACCCCACGGGCAAGTTAAGAACAGACTTGACTAGCCCAAAAGCAAAACCACTAACCCTCGTCTATGGGTCACTACTTTCTTTGTATGCTGAGTTTGTCTTCTTTTTTAATATTTTAGCAACCATGAAGACATGGAAGAACATTTCAATTTTTGTTGCCGTGCCAGCAATTTTGATCTGTGCTTATAATGCCTGGGTGAAGGAAAAGGAGCATCATACCCATCCTAGGCCAGAGTTTCTTGAGTATCCCCATCTAAGGATTCGTAACAAGGTAAATTAACTGAAAAAAAAAAATGATCCAAATTGCTGTGCTTAATAACATGCGAACTCTGAGGTTCAAAAGCCAACTAATGTTTTCGTTTTTCACTGCCATCGGTCATCTTAGTGGACCCCTCAAGAAACAGAAATTTACTTTCAACGAGTTCAAAAGTTTATGGCGTGTGATTTGTTATTGGTGGATTTTGATCCATTTTCTGTGGTTCTGAATCTCGGCACCATTACTTGTGATCTTAATTAAATTTCAGAGTTTGCATGTTATTGAAAAGCATAGTAATGGTTATTTATTAACTATTCACCAATCCCAGCTAAGGCCAGACCCTAAATTTCAATCTGACATCAAAGTTGATGATAAACAAAATCTTTAAGATTGCACAGAATAGGAAGGGAGTGTTTTTTTCCATATTAAATTAATTCCATTCTTCACATGATACATTAACAGCAATTTTTTGTTCATTGCTTTGCAACTTAGTCCCAAATGATACTCAAAATACCTGTAATAAAGCAGCTCTTACAGTAGTTTTAATAACACATCTCACAGCTTTTTTCAGTGAACAGAGTTTCAAAATATAGAATCCTATCATCTTGTCTTGAATTTGTATCGAAGAAATTTACAGGAATGATACTTTTACTTTCAAAGATGTTGAAACACGCAACATATTTCTCTTTGTCTGAGATTTGCATAAATTTTATGACCCGGCTGGTAAGTACCTAAGTTGACTAATATTCTGAGAAAAAAATCGTCATATTCAACTTATTATTTGGGAATGACTTTGATTAATAGGAATGGATTGCACTTCATGTTCAAAATTGGACGCTAGAGGTGCTTACAATTTACTCACAGACGACTAAAATTAAAAGCAAGTAGTCCACACAAGCGCCTAAAACTTATGCTTCTTATAACAATAGTTTCTATGCCAACTTCAAATTAACAAACAACAAAATTCCCTGCTCATTCTGTGCTTTTGAAACAAAAACTTAAAGCATGTGGTGGTCGACTGTGGGCAAAAATAATTCTGCAAGTAAAATTAAACAAACAAGCACTTGTCTTGACATTCGCATCAGTGACCTCCACTCCCAGGGCTTTGCTGCAGTACAGTTGAAGTTTCTTGTCTCAAAAAGCTCTGAAATGAATTTTGTAGTCTCAGAAAAACTTTTGGTATCCAAAAATGCCTTTAGTTGGTTCTTTTTTATTGCTTAAGAACTTTAACTTCACTTCGCTTAAATTGTACATGTAAGCATTGTTGATTGGTGTGAATGGTTGATTCATGCCTCTTGAAACTCAAACAAATGAAGTTTCGAGATGCATGAATCAAGTTTCGAGGATCTGCTTACTTACAGCAAAGGAGATACAGATAGTGTCGATAAGGTCATCCTGGTTAACGAGGTTTAGGAACTATGGCTCCAGGTCCATTCTTGAAATACAATTGAGGTTCAGAAAAAGATTGGCCGCTGAATGTTTGCTGAACTTTAACTATGCCACTATTTATGCCCTAATGAATTTGAAGTTTATCAATCAATGGGTTTCTAGAAATGTGGGTGGGGCTCCTAACTTTTTACTTTAACTTTTTTTTTTCTTATGCAGTAGCCTTGACCAGAATCTTCCAACCATAGCCTCTTTTGGAGTAAAGAATGTTGATTGGGTCATTTGCTAACATCAATCAAAATTTCACCAGAGAAATATGCCACCATTGTCTTCTGTTGCTTCCAGTCACTTACCTGTAACAGGAAAACTTTCTTTCCATTCTTTGAGGAATTTTTTTTTCAGAGTTAAGTCACCTGCATTTTAAGAATCATCTTTTTAAGTATTGTAAATTAAGAGCTTCTTTATACCAAAAAGCACTTTTTTTATCACAACTGAACAATTTCTTGTGTGCTGTTAGGTCAAGAGCTATGTTTGATAAGAGTACAGACCCTGGAAATGACTGGATGGTACCACAATTTGTTTTTCTCTTTCTTGCACGCCCAATTTTCCAAGAAACTTCAACGGAAGTGGGCATCAAAATTGTCAATGTTATTGTAAAAACAAATTGAGAGCATGGTCTGTTCTCTTATGGACCATAGAAATGAGGTCAAAATTTTGGTTTTACTTTGCAGTAAAACTACTTGCCATTATAGTCATTTCTATGGTCGGTAAGAGGACAGACCATGGAAAATTGTTGTCAATTTGGTTATGTGGTGAATTTTTGCGGGGCAAACAGAAAATAATCCGTAAGTGAGATGTGTTGCCCAGCCAACTGTCACCTGTTGTGCACATTCATGAACATTCCAATCATGACGATAACAAACCAAACAGCACTCCTCATTTGGAAGAAGGCTATTGTTGAATTCATTACGATAATTATTATTTAGAACGAAAGGAAATGTTGAGGGCAATAATTTCTTTCCTAATAATAATAATAATATTAATAAAAGTCTTTTGTAAATAATGAGTGGAACATGCTAGGTATTTGGACTGTGATACAGTTGTGACTTATATACTGTATTTTGCAGGCATTTCCATGGGGTGATGGAAATCACAGCTTGTTCCATAATCCACACGCCAATGCTTTACCTACAGGCTATGAAGATGGCGATGAAGGTCATGAACACTGAGCACCATCTTTAATGTTTGAAAGGCTCATGTTCATCTTAGCTGTTTACAAGATGTGTTGACAAGTCGTTTGTTGCTAATTATGCTGTCTGGATTATTTTTCCACTGTGCATTGGCTCGTGGTCCAATTTTCTTTCTGTTTTGTAATGGAATAAATTGTAAACAGTTTGTGAATAAAAATTTAGTGCTACGTTTTTATGTGCATTGAATGTTTTCTAAAAAAATCCCAATGGAAAAGCTTTAAAATGTAACATATTGTGAAACAAAGCCCTCAGTCTGCTCTCATTACCTTGCAAAAATTGATGTAGTCGATCATTAAGATGCATACATTAAGCTTGAGGATGAGTCATTTAGTTTTGAAGCACATGTAGGCACATAACACTTGACAATCATTTAAAGGAGGACTCTGTCTTGAAAGAGGTATGGATATCAACTAATTATTTCCATATCATTTGATAGCAAAACTCTCATAGCTTTGAATTTCTGTAAGAATATTACTTTTCATAATCTGATTATTAATTATTTTTAACAGTAGCCTCCTATACAGTCGTTGTAGGGGAAGATTGCATAACAGCCAAAAAGAATGTCTCAAAGAGGCTATGTAGACACAGTTTCACTAATGATATCCAGGGCAGCTCAAAGTCAGACTGTATTACTCCACTGCAACCCTTTTTTCAACCTAATTCTTGGTGTGACAAAAATTTTCAAAGTTATTGCAATTGAAGTCGTATGGAAGTATTTCATTTGAATAGCCTGGAATTAATCAGCAAATTGAGATCATATTATGATATTCTTACCCTGTAACTTACATCATCCATTTTCCTTCATGTTTTTGTCCACCTCTATGTCCAGAGCAAGGAAAACAATATTTGGCAATTTGTTATTGGATGAGGCTAAGTATGATATGAAGAATTATGTACATTAAGGAAAGTGTTATCAGCTGAAGCCAAAAGCTGAGGTTGATAGTGTGCACTCTGAGGTCTGCATAATTTGGTATTCATATCATGTGAATGTTGAATTCAATAATAATACTAAAATGATTAATAGGAATAAATCACTAAACCAGGAAGTTTTCTTGTCTTTTTCCCAGCCATAAAATTCTTCTGTTAGCCCTTTTAGAACCTTTCATATTGACAGATTTCTCCACCCTTCATATACTTCATGCAGTGAAATCCTTACTCTTTAGGTACCTCTTTGAGGCAAAGTCTCCTTGTTTTGGCCATTATAGGGAGTTTGCTTCCCCCTCTCGGGAACCAAACCCTCCTCTTGGGGAGTACAGGCTGTGACCCTGTACAGTACTCCCTATAATGGCCTATACTGGGAGGCTCCACCCAAAAGAGATACCTTGTTCAGGCTTCAGGAACATGAAAGGGTACGGATTTCTCTAGTTTAAGTATATGA
Organism: Porites rus; assembly: GCA_964035705.1. Lineage (NCBI taxonomy): Eukaryota > Metazoa > Cnidaria > Anthozoa > Scleractinia > Poritidae > Porites > Porites rus. The sequence goes on along the minus strand of OZ038002.1, from coordinate 22,183,387 downwards.
AAGGGTAGGGAAATCTGTCATTGCAGTCTGTAAAAGGTCCTAAAAGGGCTAAGAGACAAAATGCTTCCCTTTAAAAAAATCATGCCCCTGTGGGACAATATTGTTAATAGTAAGTGGCCTTTTATTCTAGCAACCTTGGTTGGGTATCCTGTACTGTTGCATGTTGATGTGCTGAGTTCAGTTGAGTTTGATTTTTTTCCTCATTCTTTTTTTGTTGTCTTTTTTCCTTGTTTTATTTTTCACTGTTTTAATTGCTGTCAGGAGCCCTTTGTTGTTGTTTTGTTTTGTTTGTTGCTTTGTATTTTTTTTGCATATTTTCTTTTCCCTGTTGGCTTCTTTTCTTTTCTTGCTACTTTTGCTTAACTGCTTTCCAAGGTTTGGGGATTGACGTACCATAAATCATCCATTATACGCCTACCCTCAAATAAATGCCTCTTCTACAATGTCAGGTTTGTATTAGACGGCCCTCTCTAATAAATGCCCCCTGTCTTATAGATGCACTCCATGACAATATTACTCCAAATAATAAGAATAATAATAATAAGAATAATAATAATAATAATAATAATTTAAAAAGTGATAGCATGCAACCATCTGTATGAATATGATCAAATGCGCGAAATACTAAGAATTAGCAAAAAATCCCTTGATATTTTCTCCTAAAGTATCTTAGTTTTGTTGAGCTTGTTGCAGTTATGAGAATAATCGCCTCCTATCTTTTGAGCCCCATAAATTAGCGCCCGGCCGTCTGTTAGGTGGCTATTAGATCATTTGCGGTATTTTGGTTGGGTATCCTGCGCTATTGTGATCACATGATGACGTCCACCTACTCCGCCCCTTCGCCCCCATTTTCCCAGGTGCCGGAGGAATTGCCTTTGCAGGTGATGTTTTTATACTTTTGAGAGGTAAGTGCGAAGAAAAATTGTTTAAAACCATCCTCTGACACCTGTTATTACGTCACCGATAACTATCCTTGCGCGGAGATGTTGCGTGGAGCAAAAAAACTCCGATTTCATTCGAGTGTTAGTGCAATATTTATGCGTGACAAATTTGCACGCAAGCACCGTTTACTCAGCAAATTTGTGGTGACATTAACATATCACTTTCCTGTTATGGGGGTGACGGTTTCCTCCAAGAGGGAAAACAGAATCCATAAACACGTCCCCAAGCCATCATTTGCCAGCTTTTCGACATCTGGTACATTGACTACTGATTCATGCAATCGCGAAGATGTCGAAGGTGAGCTTTTTCAGAATCCTTTTGACCAAAAACAAGCTAAACTGATATTTTTAAACAGCTTAGCATGGCTAACGAAGTATACGACTTGAGTGACGTCTTGTACCAGCTAATATTTTGCCTCACTTTTACATATAAACGATGATACCAATTCGCTGCGTGTTCAGTAGAAAGATTAAGTTTTATTTATTATTTTGTTTGTTTTGATGTCTGTCTTCGCTCTTGAACGTCTTCTAGTTCGAAATCAAAACAATTAACGGATACATTTTAAACCTTTATATTGTAATAAGCTTTAAGTCTTACATTTTTTATGACTACTGGTGATAATGAAGTTAATGTAAATTTGCAAGGAAGCTTTTTTATTCCATTGGTTTCTCCGGTTTTATGAAGAGTTTTAAAAAAACTCACGAAAAAGATATCCCACAAGTCTGGTATCGATCCAAGGGTCTCTTAAGGCCTGTTTCAAACTTCGTGCTACTACTGTGTTACTGAAGCCGGCTCGACTGTAGCTTGACTGCAGCACGACACTAGCACAACATGGTTTCAGACGTTGAATTTAATTCAGTCGAATAGAACGGCTGTGGCCGAAAACAAAACAAAAAAAGACAGAAACCAAGTCAAGCTACTGCCGTGTAGCATGGCAAGGCTTGCCTTGCTAAAGTCGAATTTAATTCAATCAATTGAGTTCGGCACGGCAGTAGCATGACATTTGAAACGGGCCTAAACCAACATCGAGTTTTCCCCTGACCTTCTGGTAACTAGTCCAGGTGCTCTACCACTGAGTTATAAGGGACTCATTGATGCTAAGGCCGCTGCTAAAAAAAGAATTCAGTTCCTAAATGGAATTGAAAAACAAACACCTCTGATATAGTTGCCCAAATGTTTCATGCTACTTGTAGTTTGATCTGTGCCCCAGGATAGAATTTCCCCAAAATATAAATGCGGTTTTCGATTCCAGAGGTCATCGTATGGTTTTTTGGCACATAGATTTCAGCACTAAAAATGTTTTTTGAATCGTTACAGTCATGAAAGCAACTGTTGATGGTCTATACTTTATGTAGGTTGACACATAATATCCTAATTCACACCCAAATTATGATTTAAGAACTGAATCAATAGACCTTTTTACCGATATGGCAGCCATGTTGGATTACTTAGATTTAAGGAGTACAGTATTATGTGATGCCCAAGAGGCATGAGCACGATCCGATATACTTGCTCAGTATTTACACGCGCTTTATGGGCCAATTTTTCTTTAAGTTTACCCAGAAAAAGATAACAATGGGAAAAAAAGATCATTGTGCCGTGTTGGATGTAATAATAATCGTCTTTTTCCCAAGAAATGTACAGTGAAGTTCTCTTTTTGCCAGAAAGCACGTGTAAATACTGAGCGAGTGCCCCCTGGGCATCCCATAATACTTCTTAACTCTAAAAAATTCAATAATTGGCCACTGTATTGGTAAAAAGGAGTATTTGTCTGTAATTGGGGGTGGGAAGGGGGTAATACTGCAAAAGAGGCAGCCTCTGGATTTATGATCTTGAAAAGTTGGCCTTTCTGCCATAATAGTGTCTGTTGCCATCATTGTTGCGGATTACTTACTAAGAGTGGCATAAGAGTCTTTCATAAAGGCACTATTACACTGATATAAGCTTTCATTATGGGAGGTTTATGTGGGACGTTTATAGTAACACCCCTCAAAAGAACATGTCTCACAATATTACATTAGTCCAGCATATGGGTGTTTGCAAAGAGGACTAACTGATGATTCTTTTCATTAATTTTTATCGTTAAATAGCGGCAACTTCAGAAAACACAAGCATGATTGAAGTGACTGTGGGCCAGTATGATGACTGCTTGGAAGATGGAACGTAAGCTGGGCAACTATTCATCTTATTCTAAACTCTGCCGCCTGGTTAGCTCAGTTGAGAGAGCGCCAGTCTGCTGAGCTGGAGGTCACAGGATCAAACCCCTGCAGGACCCATAACCAGGGTCATAAAATAATTGAGAAGAAAGTGCTGCTTTTGTTATGACATAAGGACAAAAATTATAGGTCCTATCCCACAGCACTTTCACATGTCCGGCTCTTGTAGGACTCAAAAGAACCCACACCACTGTTCGCAAAGAGTAGGAAACGTAGACCCCCTTGGTGTGGCCAACCTTTCCTGGGCTCGGTGGGTTATCTGTAATAAGGATCGAGAGATCTTAATAAAAGGACAACCTCATGATCTTCCTTCAGGTGTCATAATGGCTACCTGTCAACAGTGTAGATGTATAACTCTTTTCTTGTTTTAATTTACAGTGCAGGTGCTTGTGCAACTGAGACTGTTAGGATTAGGGTTAGAGGTTCACACATCTGCAATTTAAACCCACCATTCAACTCTCAAAGAAAAATTGTAGGGTCTGCCTAAAATAGTAAAACACAAGACCAAATAGTTCCAATTGAGTCATTATGTAAAGGCATTGAAATGATAAAAAAAAATGATTTAACTGCATTCATACAGTGTAAGAACACTGTGTGATTAGTATGTTACATTATATAGTTGGGTGATTATGCTAGCAGTTACCTCAAGTTATGTCCAAATATACACAGTTTTATGATGTAGATAAACATGTTTTTCCTTACTGTATCCTTACCTAAAAGAAAGCATTTCTCTTTGAAACATAAAAGAAAGAAAATACAAAAAATGTATTATATGGCATACCCAGTTGAGGTTCTAGTTATGTGCATTTCTGGACATAAATAGTCATCTTGGCCAAAACATTTCTTAGTGATTTAGAGAAACATAAACATGTTAAAACTAACAAGATAATGTTCTGACTTTTCAAAGACCTTGACTCTTTTTGAACTTGCATCTAGTTATTTCCAGTTCCTTAGTGATGGCATCATATGTTGTTGCTGAAACAGTGGAACATTATCTCATTAGTTTGTACATGTTTATGTTTAAATAAATTCGTGGTTTGCTTGTAGGATGAAGACAATAGACATTGGTGAGTCAGGGAAAGCACTACTGGTGCAAGAGAATGGACAATACTATGCAATTGGTCATAAGTGCACCCACTATGGAGCTCCGCTTGCCACTGGACACCTATGCAATGGTCGTGTACGCTGCCCTTGGCATGGAGCTTGCTTTAATGTCAAGACTGGAGATATTGAGGATTTTCCTGGTTTGGATAGTGTACCAAAATTTGAGGTACAGAAGCTATAATTTATTATGATATTGGAGGAGGAAAGCCCTACATAACTCAGGACTGTCACTAACTGATTTCAAGTTCAAACAGAACAGATGAAAATTGCTGTTGCTCAAAATATCTATAAGTCCTATCTGTTCTTCCGTAGGTTGCCTAAACTGTGTGCAATTGCGCAATTAGTTTTGGCTCCATTAAATTGTATACCATATTGTATACACTTTTGGAGGATCAGAGCCACCCTCAATGTGAGCACACTAACTGACAAGGCACATGACAGGAAAAAATCCCAAAGAAAATGTATTGCGTGCTGTTAAATAACAAACTAAATGCACCAGTCAGTTCAATATTAAGTAAATAAAAGGGCACACGTATTAAAATTATTGTGTGCACACACACAGTTAACCTACACTAACTAAATGGATACTTAAGTGATTAAATTAACAAATAATATGGCTTCGGGCTGATTACTCTATCAGATCACCTGATGTACTAGATTCTAACTTAGTGGTCTAACTTAGAATAAAGAGGAAAAAGGCACTTATCAGTAAAAATGTTCAAAGTATTCAATAATAATAATTATTATTATCGAATACTTTGAACATCGTAACTAATAAGTGCCCTTTTATTGCCCCACATACCATCGGGAGTGGTTTGTGATTTGTCTTAGTCCTGGAATTTTTTTTAACTTACTTGTAAATTGATGCATTTGCTTTTATTTATTGGCCTACTATATTGTTTCCTTTAGGTGGTTATCAAGAATGATAATGTCATAGTCAGAGCACATCCAGAGGTATCTGAATATTTTTATGCAGTATTACTCCCTGAATTTTCTTGTCTTTTTTTTTTTTTTTTTTTTTGGGGGGGGGGGGGGGTACTCAACAGAGTTTTTAATGGGGAGGCTCCGCCCTGAGTACCAATTCTTACCCTTTTACATACCATTTTTGTAATAACCGCTTGTAACCCCCTCTAACTCCCTGTAAATCCGTTGTATATATATTGTAGATAATTATTTTAATTTTTAAGCCTAGGTATCTTATTGTAAATAATTATTGTAATTTTTAGCTTACTTAGTTTGGTAAAGGGCCATTATTTTGTCAGCTTTTGCTGTTGTGTGTTTATCCTGTTTTAAACGAAGTTGATTGATTGATTGATTGATCAATCGATTGTAACCCCCCTGTAATCCCTTGTAACCCTCTGTAACACCCTGTAACCCCTTGTATTCCCCTGTAAACCCCTGTAACCAGGGCCCAGTTGTTCAATATCCCGATTAGCACTAATCTACAATTATTAAATATACTACTGGCAATTAAAATTTAATCTGTGCTTAGGTTGCATTGCTCAAAGCCTGATTAGCGCTAATGTAACTCTATCCAGTGAGTTAAATTCAATACATCTCCGGAGGAAGATTAATTCCCTAATCAGCTGATTAAATTTGAAACCAACTGGCCTGCTTATTGTTTGATTTCCCTCATGTGAGACAAAGAGGCCCATGAATTCATCAATACAGTGATAGTATACCTGCTTATTGCGACCAAGAGCTTCAGGTTTTCTATGGATTCGGCAGAGCGTTGATGTAGTACATAACACCCATCTCCACCCATGTAGCATTATGTAATGCTGCCAGAAAATTTAGATCTTATTAGGTCCCAATTTTCCTCAACTTTTTCCGTGAAGATGGTTATATCTAAGTCTGACCCATTATTTTTCCATGGCCGCCTCTGCTTTCCTTTTTCTGTGGATGCCATATTGGAAACCTCAAGGCCAAGATGCATTATGGGATACCAGTCATCGATTAGGGAGACAGTAGAAGTGGTTTTACGCCGACTACTAACCGTTATTCGGCAATTACCTAATTGGTCCTCTAATTAAATCACTACCCTTTCTTACACCTGAAGCCTGAAAAAGGAAGGTACCCCTTTTGAGAGGATCCTCCCGAAATAGGCCATTATAGGGAGTACTCCCCTCCTGGGCATTACTCTAATATGGGTACAATAAAACTGGTTACACCAGTTTTGTTACCTGAAGAATAATAATTGTGCATAGTCATGTTATTTAATGTAGTTTTTTTCAGTGTGTAGAATTTGGATGTTTAATGGCTGATTTTCCTTATGCAGCAATTAAAATCCCATAAGAGAGTCAAGCAGATGGTGAAAGCAGATACAAGCTATGACAAGCGGGTCTTTGTTATCATTGGTGGTGGTGAGTTCTTAATCTCCTTAATTAAATAGCGTTTACCTGGGGGAAAACCACTTAAAAGTGGTGGGATTGCTTGTTTTACCTTGTAGGGAAAAATTTGTGGTATTCGCCACTTGCACATCTCCCATAATGCACCTTATTTGCCCTCCAAAATTTTCCATAACCTTTTTTTTTCATTTCTCCTGGGTATTACAGCCATCTGAAGAGAAATATAAAAACAGTGCTTCCCCAAATTTTGGGGGGCAAATAAGGTATGGGAGATGTGCAAGTGGTGAATGACATCATGTGAGGTGTTTAGTGTTATTATAGAGCTGTCATCATGATGGTACCTTAAGGATATTGAACTTTAAAATGACAGCTCTATTTGTTGGCTATATGATTTTTGGCATCTTAAAAGATTTGGGCTATGCCCATATAGTGTGATTCTGGTACCTTACAGGGTATTTTTTGACTGTTACCCCTATCATTTTTATAGGGAAACACCACCGTGTGGGTTTCAATCCCCCCTTCTGGGCTTGAGACAAGTATGGGTGTTGATCGACACTCTTCTCTCCCTCTGACTCTGCCCCCCCCCCCCCCACATACACACACACTTTGGTAGGCTGAGAAATTCTAAGTTACCTTCATACGTTGACAATTTCACTGTGAACCAAAGTCTGTAATAACATGTGCTGATACATGTAGGGTTTTGTAATTGTTACCTTCTTGTACAAGATCGTAAGGTGCACCATTCAATATTAAAACCTCTTCAGCCATACTTATTCGTGTTGTTTAGTTAAGTTTTTTTTAAATTTTTTATTTAATTTTTTTTCTCACTGTTTTTCTTTTAATAAATTAATTTTAGACCTAACTGGGCTAAAATACCACCCTTCATCTTGGATATTTCTTAAAATTACTACTGTTACATGTATAAATAATAATATTGTTTCTATGTCATCGTTGCTGTCATTGTACATAAACTTTCATTACTATTTTTTAACCCATCATAGGTGGTTCAGCCATGAAAGGAGCAGAAACACTCAGAGAGGAAGGATTTAAAGGTAGCAAATAAACTTTATATGGGAGGGAGCCAATCAAAATAGTTTAAACCTTTAATACATACATTTCCTTAAAGAATTAGTCAAGAGATTTGTGTTTAAATATAATGACTGTAACAATCCATTGAACTATCAATGTGAAATTAATGCTGCAATAGCAATGGGCCGATTGAAACATCTATAACAATCGTGATAGTGTAGCGAACTATTGATAGTTTATATAGTTTTCTATACTTCTAACTTTTTGACTTCTTTGGAAAATAATCTACCATCCCATTGCACCTAGAAATAGAATGTTGATGTCTGATTCTTGAACCGCATAGTAACTGTATTGTATGACCACCACTTCTTATATGTATAGCCATTTCTTAAAGTAAAGTAAAGTGACGTTGATAACTATCAATAACAATTGCGATAGTGTAGCGAACCATTGATAGTTTCTATAGTTTCTTTATTTCTAACATTTTAACTTCTTTGGAAAAATAATCTACCATCCTACTGCACCTAGAATGTTAATGTCTGATTCTTGAACCGCATAGTACCTGTATTGTATGACCAGCACTACTTAGTTATTTCTTAAAGTAAAGTAAGGTAAAAACGGATATTCTTGAAGACTATGGCTATACTTTAGCAATAGTACCTTCCCTATTGCAGTACTATCGCAATAGCCATGTGGCCTATTGCAATACATATAATTTCAATAGTTCAAATTTCCCCAATGGCCACCCCTGTTTAAAGATCAAAATGCTCATTTTGCTATAAAGGGTTAACATCTTTTTTTGTAGACACCAATGTAAAGTTTGCAGTCTTAAAATAATTATTGTGCTTTCAGGCCGTGTTGTCATGGTTACAAAGGAATGTCACTTGCCTTATGATCGACCAATTCTAAGTAAGGTTAGTGTACAGCTAACCATTTGATTATGCAAAATTTTTTTAGAAGGCCTTCTAAATATGAGAGCAGCAAAATCAAGGGAAATTATGAAGGATTTTATGGAGGTCGCTTGATTTGGCTAAAACATCATGGTTGATAAACTAGCAGTAACCGGTGGTTAGGAAGTGCTGGAGAACATGTGGGTTTACATTAGAGATGTGATTGATGAGAAATGTTCTCATAATAATTATTGAAGGGTTTCCTAGAAAAGGGTGCTTGTGCTTTCCTAGTAGACAGTCAAAAGCGCCCATTTTCTAGGAAAATGTCAGCGGTAGATTATCAGCATGGAAACTGCATTGAAAAACACAGTAAACAATGCTCATATTTAATTCAGCAATTTTATTCACAGCTGCTTAGGTACAATTTATTAGCCTGCAAATAGTGAGGAGTGACGAGGGAAGGCTGTATTCGCAGGCAAAGATGCAATATATGAAAGAGTAATGCTTGACACAAATAATCATGACTGCACAAAGTCTTATTATTCAATTGAATATTCAATCCATGTTCAATGACCAAAGGCCGTTGATATCCAATAGTAAATACTGAAAAAGCTTTAGTTTACCACCGGAGTTTAAAGCCTATTGAAGCTTTCAAGGTGACAAGCGATATCACGTGCTTGGAAACATATAAAAAAAAAACTTAATTTACATGGATTCCTTAACTTTACTAATACTTGCAACGTAAAGAAAACAATTGTAACTGGCTTTTTGTCAATAAAATCAGAAAATAAAATAATGTAATAATGTAAACCTTCAGCAAAATACATAGTTAAAACTTTCCAGTGCTTTAAAGTTTTAATACAATAAAGAAGTAAAAAACCTATCATTGTATTTGTTTAGCAATGATAGTGATGGGCAATCAAATGGTATACTTCAGTTAACGTTTTTCTTTGTAGAAATTATCTGCCAGTGCTGATTCAATAAAGCTGCGATCAGATGAATATCTCAAGGAATATGGCATTGAAGTGCTCTATAATGTTGAGGTAAGGACTTGGGTGTCAGTGTACCATGCACTTTACAGTTAAGTTATGATAGCCTTGACTCTTCAGTTTCAATTTATGAATGCCATTTAAAACTAAATGAAATGTTGTTGCTGCTTTTTTTTATTTAGGCCACTGCTCTAGATTCTAATAAAAAGACCGTCTCGTTAAGCAATGGGACAGAGTTAAACTATGACAATGTTTTGATTGCCACTGGTGGCAAGTAAGTACTATGAGATATTTTTTATATGTTTTTGTTGTTATTGTTGTTGTTGTTGTTTAGTCTGCCTCAATGCTGATGCCTTAGCTTTATGTTTTGTCTTGCCAAGTTTAGTTCGTTGATTGTCACTCTGTTGTACGTGTTACAGTAGGTCAAATTTGATTTCAGGTTAATTTTGATTTAGCCTACAATCATGGACAAAAGTCTTAGGACACCTTTGCATTTCTGGGGCGTTTTCCAATTCACACAGGTCCAACCCCTCCCCTCACCCCACAAAAAATGTTGGACGAGTGTATTCAGAATTTTTTCCCAAGTTTCAACTTTGTATAGGGTGGGGGAGAGAGAACTGCAAGAAAATTTCGAAAAAAGATGCACTGTTTTATGAGGGAACCAAGAAATGACAGAAAAATATGAATATTGCAGTACTGTCCCAAGGACTTTTGTCCATGATTGTAGGTTGACTCTCAATTTCCAATGTCTCATAGCCGTAGAAGACATTTAGGAAATTGAGAATCAACCCAGGTTAAAGAAATTTCGACCAGAAATCAAATTCAACCTGTAACATGCATCCATATCATTTTGTGATGAAGTCTTCTCTTTCATTAACAGGCCAAGAAGTTTGAATTGCCCTGGAGTTGATCTAGAGAATGTTATGCTGTTAAGAAGTCCTGAGGATGCAAATAAGATCGGTTTGTTTTCAGCTTTACATCAACAATTTGATTTTCATTTTACCTATTTTGCTACCTATAGTCACAGGAAGCTGATCAATAGATGGTGAGGAAAATCAAACAAGAGAAAAGAAAGAGTTTAGCTAAATTATTTAACAAGCCAAAATAATATATTACAATATATCACTCACCGTATTATTATTTTATTATAACTTTAGTTTGTCTCTCCACAGTTGAGTTGGTTCCTGGAAAGAATGTAGTCATCATAGGAACATCATTTATTGGTATGAATAATCTAACACTAAACAGCATGTTAAGTAACTATGGTTGATCTCATTTAATTCTTGAGTCTAAATGAAATCCAATGGCATTACCATTCAAATAAAACCTCTTTAGCAGAATTTTCAATTGGTCCTTTGTTTATCAGCAATTTGCAATAGAAAATATGACACTTTTCGTAAAATTTGATTCTGAATTCCTTACCGTAGGTATGGAACTGGCATCAAATTTTGCTGACAAGGCAGCCTCAGTGACTTGTGTTGGTAGAAGCAATATTCCTTTTGCAAATATTTTTGGAGAGAAAATTGGTTCTATGCTGAAAAAGGTATTTTTAATTCCTGTAGTAGTAGTTAAAAATAAGAACAAACTCTAAGACACTTACAGACAGAAGAAACCCTGCATATGGTTTATCATTACAATATTCGTCTTCTTAAAACTATTTTGAAAAAAAAATACCAATATCTTGAGACAGAGAGGTAAAAATGCTTAGGTGTTTGGTTTCACTGCTAGTGACGTAAGTCTCAAAACAATAGGATGAAGTCAGTCAATTTATATGACTGAGAGATTGAGGTTATCCTGCATGATTTCCCTTGTGACATTAGGAGGCTTCAAGAAAAACATACTCTGGTAAAATAGTTTTTGCCAACGATAGATTGAGGCACACAAAAAAATTTCCATTATTGTGTTTTGGAGTGAAATTTTATGTTTGTTTTTATTGCGTTGTCTCATCTTCCAGGTGCATGAAAATAAGGGTGTGAAATTCATCACTGATGCAGCTGTAAAGGAATTTAAAGGAGAAAATGGAAAAGTAAGAAATGTAGAATATTGAATAGCAAAATTGATGTCGTCATACATTTTATCTGTTTTATTCAGTTCTTCCTAGACCACAAGCTGTCTCTATTTTTTTCTTAGTCCATCAAGCGAAACGCGCGAGACAGGAAAAATATGTCCTTTTGGGGACTGAAGGCCCATGCACTCCGTTCAATAAATCTGAAGAACAAAAAGAGACTGCTCCCATTCTAAGTTCTTCCTAACTTAAAAGTCAGAGTTAAGAAAACCCATTTATTTGGGTGATCTCCATTCATATTTCACTGTTTAAGCGTTAAAAAAATTACAGAAGAAAAATACAGTGAAGAACAATATAATTATTAATATTGTCAAAGATGAATGTTCTGGTGGACTATCAATCCCTTCCGTTTAGTTTTCTTATTTTTTTCTTTGACCAGGAACTTTGCTTGGAGGTATCCAAACATGTACTCGATGTGGAAGCAGTGCAATAATATTATACCCAAGCAAAAAAGTGATAAAATCCTTTTTTTTGTATGAGCATTACAACGTGCCATTGTCTTGAATTCACCCCCTCTCATTTAATGCCCCATCTTTCTCCCTTGTAGCATCAAAGTCGGCATGATTGAGTTAGTTTGTGGTAAAACTCTGTTTTATTTTTTAGTTGACAGCAGTTTGCTTCGACAATGGCACAGAAATTCCTGCAGATATTTGTATTCAAGGTGTAGGTAGGTTGTACTTTATTGACATGGTTTAATGCTGATTTTGATATTATAGTGAAATGCATCAATGAATTATTGCACATGAAAGATGAAAGAGCATGTGATATGTTAAATGATCACTCTAAGGCTTAGTCTGCTACACAGCCGTTTTTAGTGCAACGGGGAGGAGCATTGCGTGACGACACTAAAAACGGCTGTGTAGCAGACTATCTAAGGCTTGACTTGGAATCAAACCTTGGCCTTTGTAATGATTGGATGCCACACACTACCCAACTGAGCCAGTCTAGCCTGAGTATCAGGCGTTTCTGGGGAAAAGGGGAAAGATGGAAGCGAAAAAGGGAGAGAGCTAAAATCTCCTCTCCCCTAGCCCCTTAGGAAGGCCTGATACTCAGGTTAGAGCCAGTCAAGCCAACAGGATAGTAGGCCATAATTGTGAATTTTTAATATTTCTGATAGTTGAAATAAAAAGAGAAGTTATTTTGGATTGAATCAATAAACTGCAGATGGAAAAGTTGTTATCTTGTATTCAAATTGATTTAGCCATTGATCCTTCTCACATCTTTCGCTCACTCTGCCATCTCTGAGAAAATGTTATTTCCGATTTTGTGAATTAAAGGCAAATGGCTAGTCAATGAAAAGAACTTACTTGATTCTCTGTTGTGTGTAGTGTAAGTGGTTGCCTTTGTCTTCTCTAGGTGTTATCCCTTCTACGGATTTCTTGAAGTCTAGTGGAGTACCATTGTCCAGTCGTGGGGATGTAGTTGTTGACAAAGTAAGTGATGCAATTTAGGCAAAATCAGCCATGAGTAACCAGCAACTAACTTAAGTGTGCTATAAAAATATCCGCATAGAACAGTGAAGAAGCTTTCCAAGGAAACACTCAACAAAGTTTGATACGGGAAGGTTCTTCCCCGAGGCCTAACCTCTAACCCTTTTACAAGCTAGTTTTGACAGAAAAGGAACCCATTTCGTATACCTTTTATTAACAAATGGTACCGTTTTCACATACCAAGTATAGAACGCTGAAAAATACCTGAAGCCTGATAAGATACCCTTTTTGGGCGGAGCCCCCTGGTATTGGCCATTAAAGGGAGTAACCCTTTCCCGGGCATTAGCCACGGGGGCTGAGTGAATGGCATCTGCACGGACAGTGGACTTCCCCCCCTCCCACATTACTTTCCCCTTCTTCTTCTTCGTCTCTTTCATTCCTCCCTCATCTCATCTCCCCCCATCCCGGCTTGCCTAACTAATAATCGTAGCCAGAACCAACAGTTACTTGAAGACTGTTTTGGGAAATTGAGGTCCATTGCCCCAAAAGCAGAAAACTAATTTAATGCTGTTTTTGCGAAGCTCCAAAGATATCGAAGAATAGGTCAGTTAGGTTGCTGTTCGTCATAGTCCGAAATGACGGCTGCTTCTGGTGGGAGGTGGGGTGGGGCGAGGAGACGGCCACAGGGTAGTAAGAGTTAGCTCCTCGATGGGACTAGATAGCCTGCATTTTAAGAAATGCTTTTTACTTCCGGCTGCTTTGTTTAAAAATGCCTTGTAATTTTTACAGTACCTGAAGGCATGCGAGGGTGTGTTTGCTGCTGGAGATATTGCACACTTTCCTCTAAAGATGTTGAACGGGGAGGCAGTTTCTATCGGTCACTGGCAGATCTCTCACAAGCATGGTGTGTATGGCTTTTTTATTCGCCACTTTGCCACAGAAACGAGAAGGAAACTGGACCGAGTTAACTTTCGCAAAGACTTCTGGGACTGTTACCAGGGGATGGGGAAAAATTGGCCAATACCAGAACGACGCGTCAGTAGTAACGATCCCAGAAACAATTGCAGGACGCTTTTTGGCTTCAGTTCCCTTTTCGTTGCTAGAGTAGCTACAGTCGACTCCCGATAACTCGAACCTTTAAGGGAAATCGAAAAAAGTTCGAGTTAACGGGAGTTCGAGTTATTGGGAGCTCGAAGAAAATAGCCGAGAGTAAGGTGAAAAACAGTTTTTACTGCACAGTGAACATTTTAATCGCATTTAATTGTACAAATGTCAAGTGAAAATTAAAAGATACTTCTAGATTATAAATCAGAACGTAACGTAACAAAACATAGCCTAAATAGAGCATGCGTTTTTCTGTTTTGAGAAGTAAAGCTGCTTCACGTTAGCCTGTGACAATCAACATCAGCCTCCATTAGTAAACTATACTCCTACAACACGTTAATAGGAAATCCAAAATTCAATGTTTCGGACGCCAGTAGACGGCTTTTTTCCCGACTTTTTAAGGGCTCAAAACATGGTTCGAGTTATCGAGGGTAAAATTATATAGAAAATGACCTGAGGGGAAACGAAAACTGGTTCGAGTTAGCGGGAGTTCGATTTATCGAGGGTTCGAGTTACCGAGGCTAAAATTACCGTAAATGTATGACAGAAATCCAGGGGAAATCGATTTTGGTTCGAGTTAGCGAGGGTTCGAGTTAACGGGAGTCGACTGTAATTCTTCAGCTGTTGATTGCTCAAAACCTACTTCCTGTTTTGTTCACTTCTGTCAGGGACTTTCATGTAATGCACTGTATTGTGTTTATATTCAGGTCTTACAGCTGCGCGTAACATGCTTGGACGAAAAGAAGAGATCAACACTATTCCTTTCTTTTGGACTTCCCAATACGGCAAGAGTATCCGATATTGTGGTAAGTTGAACTCATTGTTAGCTGATCTGCAACATCGATCTGTTATTATTTTAGATCTGAAACTGGTGTAAGTATTGGCTCTTTAACTTATTTCAAATCTCATTAAAATACACTAAGGCAAAGCCTTAGAAGCTGTCCGTGATTTCAAAGTCCCTGTGCATACCTCTGTTTTAATTTTTGCCAAGGGATGTATGTACTTAGGTGAGCCCAGGATCGGAAGAAGGGAATGAAAGAAAGACTACAAGCAAATTCAATTTTTCTTTGCCTAGCTTTAGTTCAACGCGACTCAAAGAACCTGGGAACGAGTTTGCAAGAAAATCATGATTTCATCACTCATCGCGCATGTCTCGTCACTTCCGTCAACGCTTGTCTCTTGAAAGACCAGCTAGAGCGAGAAACAGAACAGTGGTGCATAGCGAAAAAAAAAACTGCAAGGAATTCTTTTCTTGACAAGACCCTCTTTCAATAATCATCGTCGTTATCGTTATCATCATCATCATCATTACATTCACTGTTACAGACAGTATCATCAACAAATCACCGTCCATCATCAAGAGAGTCATCTTTTATCATTAAGTGCGAGAAAAAAGGTGTGAGAGAAAGTGGCGCGAGATTTTTCATCCAATAGCGAAGTCATGACTGGTTTTGGTATACACTCTGATGGTGGAGAAAATTTAGATTTTTTGACTGGTTTTAGTATTTATTCTGATTGGTGAAAAAATCGTTGCTGAATGTTTCAGCGAATCACAAAGTCATTACCAGTTTCGGTTTGGGTGCTGAAAACTGAGCGAGAATTTTCAGCCAATCAAAAGGGTAAACATAGCAATCTTAAGTCGAGGACGGCCCTTGAAACGAGATGCCAGCTTTTGAATCTTCATTGGAAAATAACTTTACCATGTTCTGTTGATGAAATCATTTTGTTTTGTTTCACTCCCCCAGCGAGGCAGCAACATAGTTTCTTAGAGACTAAATACTTGACCATAACAGTTATGTAATTACTTTCGATACTCAACTGTAACGTGCTATATCCCCAAAACAGCGACTTGTTTTGTTTTGCTGTGTTTTAGCCTTCTCAACGTGGTGACATTTAGCCACCATTTCACAGTGTGCTCTCCCTCAGGCCTGCCTTTTAATTCACTCTTTTTGATTTCAGGTCATGCAAAATCTTTTGATGATGTTATCATCGAAGGAGATGTAGATGAACAGAAATTCACAGCTTACTATGTCAAGTGAGTCTACTAGGTTTCTTTGATGCTACTCAGTCCACGCGCCAGTCGTTAACGACTGGTTTTGATTCGTTTCCTGTAACGCACTATACACATAAGACAGCCTAACAGAAAGCCTGTACACCATAACAGTAGCTGTAGGGCAAACTAGAACTATACCTAATAGCCGTAGTCTATCCTATTTCTTTATAGTTAAGAAGTCACTTACAGGTAGTAGTAGCAGTAGTGGTAGTGGCAGTTGTCGTTGTAGTGGTTACTTTTACAATCTGTACAAGACATGACGCTGATTTAGTGCCGTTATTGGCTTACTTAAATTTAGAGAGGGCTTTACAATTCGTATAGTAACGGAGCTCATAAACGGACTGATATCCGCAGTCAGTGTGGCGCTATTATATGCTTAATGTTCATCATTACCTTTCCTAACCTTTCATTACATTACGTTACGTTACGTTACGTTACGTTACATTACATTACATTACATTACATTACATTACATTACATTACATTACATTACATTACATTACATTACATTACATTACATTACATTACATTACATTACATTACATTACATTACATTACATTACATTACATTACATTACATTACACAGCCCTCGGGCTCGCCTCATGGGCTATTGACTCAGAGGTGACTCAGAGGCCATGAGGGCGGGAGGAATAATCGTTTTAGTAAAATCCAACTAGTTGGTCAAAGATATCGAGACAAAACAACTTTAGCTAGCAAAACGCGATTCAGCCTTCATTGTTTTGGTTTTCAAAGCCGGCGCTTTTCGCTACTAGTGGACTAAAACCTATAGCCTAGTAGTAGCTGAACCAATCAGAACGCAGCATTGATAATAGACCACTAGTTGGATTTTACTAATACATTACATTACCTCCTTGCTTGATAGTTTTGTCTCTTGTTTCTCCAGAGGTGACCGTGTTCTAGCTGTAGCTACCATGGGGCCTGGGAACGCCTGTGCTAAAGCAGCTAATCTGATGTTTGAAGGGAAAATGCCTTCGGGTTCTGAGATAAAGTAAGGCAACTCTATAGTGATACCTTTCATGGTACAAGGAAATTCTATCCTTATTTTTTTTATCTTGACCAAGTTGTCAAGTATTGTCGTAGAATACCACTAACTGCCGCATATAAGCCCCGGGCCTATACATTTTCAGAAGTGGTTTATAACCGGAATAGCAAAAGCCCTTCTAAGAAAGCTATAGCAGTGCTGATCGAAATATCTTCTGCCTTCTCTGGCTTTGAATTAAGCTTCAAAACGGTCATAATAAATAGAGTTCATTTCAATACATTGGAGGGGGGGGGGGGGCTCATAATCGGATGTAATGTTTTGTCTATAGGTATATAGGCTGCAGTGTACCTACCCCTCCCCTAAGCCAACATTTTGTCCTTAGTGAGAAGTAAGAGTTTATGTTTGCTTAGGGGAGAGGTAGGGAGGCAATTTGCCAGAAACGTATAATGATCCGATGGGCCTATCACTGGGGACTATTAAATAGGGGCTATAAGTGGCAGTTTGCGGTGTTTGGTAGGTTGAGTGTTTTAAATAAATGACCCGTGTTTAACATTCTGTTATCATTTCGTTAGAGCGATTTTCGTATGACCTTGAAACGAAAACGCGTGAACTAAACAGAAACAACAGACGAACAGAAATAGAGCGATTTGATTGGTTTATCAAGCGGATACAAACGCGCTTGGCTTTTGGTTGGTTAAGTGAACGCTCGGGTAAAGAAACTTCATGCTCGAGAACTTTCTAGAAATCAACCCGATACTTCGCTTTGACGTCATACTGCAACATGATTTGCCAAGCAAACAATGCCTTCTCCATATTAGGATTTTATTTGGCGGGAAAACGAAGAGGCCATGTTTTGAGTTTTTTCATCCATTGTCTGATAACACAAGTAACAAACACTTACCGAAACCATTTTTCTAGGTCATACGAAAATCGCTCTAAGTGCGTCAAGATTTTGCAAAATTTGCCCCCCTCTCGAAGTTCATTGATTTCTGAGTAAATATTGGATTAATAAAGCTTGAGGGTCGTTTCATTTAGTGGCACGTTTCACTGTGAGATGTAAAAGCTCGCCTTGGATTTTTAGTCCTGTTAAGGTTCCTGTTTGGGTTATTTTCCAACGTTTTAGCCTCATCAGCAGTCTTTTATTGGTCTTTGTTCTCTTGCCGTTGACAAACGTGTCGATACAGTTATACCAAAACATTACTCACACTGGGTTAGCGTTGTTTATGTTCCCACGGTCAGCAAACCCAAACATGTCCACGGCCTACTGCCTTAGCTATTAAGTTTGTGCAAACGTTGTAGTTGGAAGATTATAATTTTAAGCGATAGACCTGGTGTACCAATTAGTTGTAATCAAGACTAAACAAGTCAAAATGTGCGAGTCGCTCACACAACACCCCTTCAGTTAACCTTGTTCCCAGGTTCTCTCTCCTAACCTCTCTCGCTCAGTAGGGTCGGGTCGGAGAGAACTCTGGGAACGGGGTTGCCCTACAGTACCCCCGAAGTTCACATCCCATTTACCATGTCCGTGGGAAATTTAACTTATGCTCTGTTATTTTCGCGGATGATACTTTTCTCGATTGGCTTCATACTAACGAAAATCATGTTACCAAAATTTCATGCAACAACAGTATATTGCAAATCGCATATAAATTAGCCTGCGTGGCGCGCGTTCGAAGGGGAAGGGAAAGGATTTTGGGCGCGGGAGGAGAGAGGGAGTTAGGGTGAGCCACCCTCCTCGCGCGCCTCTCACGCATCTCTCCCCTGCGAACGCCTGCCACACAGGCTACATATGAAAATGATACTTTGCATAGTCGGATTTTTTTCTATTTCCTCCGGAATACCAGATTTTTCCCGAAATGTAGTACGCGCGAGAATTAGTGAGAATTAGGTATTGTATGTTTTGCTCCAGCCTCTAGCCAACACTGATTCTGATTTTGTTCTTTTCTTTTTTTTTTCTTTTAGGGCCAGTCTTTGACCCACCGACGCAACATACAGTGACAGAGTAGTCGAAATGGCAAAGGGAAAAACTTTTTTATTGCCGTAACTAGATTCACACTGTAATACTGAAGCAATATAGTAGGACAAGGATAGGATTCTCCTAGATAGATATATCCTCATTACTAAAAACCTTTACAAACGAAATAGCTTATGGTTATCAAACGGTATTTGAGATATGTATAATAACTAAGAAGGACTGCGCGAGTCCAGGGCGGGCCATTAGGAACACTTAGTATTAGAAAAATGAATAGAGACACCCGTATAACTTTCTGGTAATTTTGTCAAGAGAAAGAAGGGGCAGTTTTTTGATCACCCCCTTCTCGAAGAGTACAAAATTTATTTAAAAGAATCCATCCAGCGACTGCCCTTTCATGATGGCAAGCCGGAGCCCCTGTTCGTTACCCCATTTAGAGATTGAGGTCATGTCTGATTCGCCTTCTTAGGTTCCCTGTGTGCGTGTCGTTATCTTTGGGTGCCTGTGTGATCTGTATTCGGCCACAACGGGACCATTCATCTGTTTGGTGTTGGAGCTTGTACAGTAAATACTCGTTATTAATTCCGGCAATGATTCACAAATCATACCATCGAGCTTCCAGGGAAATATTATTTGTGCTCAACTGGTATCTTCTTCTTTTACGCCAAAGATCACTCGGGATCCGTAGACGCACTCTGATGCTGGATTATTCTTAAGTCTCTCTTCTCAGCAAGCCTGATAGCCTGCGATGGTGTACTCCTTGTCCATTCACAGATGTCTGTTATCCAACATCTCTGTGGTCTAGATTATTTTAAATTAGTTTATTTATGAAACTTATGAAGATATGGTTTACAACCTTTCTTGTTGTATTAAGCGTTTATTTTATTAAGCCTTAATTTATCACATTAGTCTGTTCATATATTTAAAAATCCTTCAGCCTTGCTATACAACAGGTAACCCAAACTCGAAAAGCCTTTCATTGACGTCAAAATGTGCTAATCGTGGGTTACCTGTGATGAAGCTTAGACATTCACCCGATTGTTCAGTTATTTAAATACATGTAGGAAAAACTAGTGCCAACCGCAAAAACAAGAAGGAATGCTTACCTGTAGAAGCGTTAGCCAAGCCTTTAATAGCGAATATTGTATATTTTTTTAAAGTATCCCCGCTTTGATAATATATCGGTATTTAGCATGTTTTTACCCTTTTTTTTTTTTTCATTTTTAACATGTTTTTACACATTGTTATAATCTAGATAGAAAAAATGATTAAATAAATAGCAGTTATAACACTTTGTGTTTTGTCCATCTTGTTATCATCCTGTTTTGTGTAGCTAATCGTGTGGCCCTCTCCCCATCCTACTCCCCTTACCAAGTATGCCCCCGTGTCTCGTACATTTTGCGCAACTGGTCCCAGTTTTTCAAAAGTCGGATAACAGTGGGGGATCCAGACCTTCAGATAAGGGGGGGGGGGGGGATCCTGAGATAAGAAAGGGGGACGGTCCCCCCCAAAGTTTTTTCGCCCCTCGCAACCTCGTCCCCAGGGCTTTTCCCTTAAAAATGGGTGGGGCGCCCCACCCATTTTTTAAGGGAAAAGCCCTGGGGACGAGGTTGCGCCCCTCGGGGCCTCCGTTTGGTCTAAAAATAAGGGAGGGGTCGGCCCCGCAATTGGTTTCCCTAAAACCTTTGGTTGTCAGTGATTTATCCGGTGGATAGCGTTATCTAACGTTTATGGACACTCATGGACCCGAGTCTATCAAAGCTCTAGAACTCACTTGCAGACGATATGAGAGTAACAACATCAACCAATGACTTTAAAAAGTCCTTAAGAAATTTGAATTATCATTAGGATTACTTTTAATAATTTTTAATGACTTAAATAATCTTCAATGATTTCATTTTATCTTCTCGGAAACATTAGCTCAATAATAATAGCTACTCTGTAAATTACAGTGGAAATAATTTTTGACTCTGGTAAAAATTTTGTTATGTCAACTGAAAGAAAACATCACTACTAAAACTTCTTCGAAAAAAAATGCCTCTAATTCAACTGATGAGAGTTTTTTTATAAATGTTCAGAGGCTAAATTTCTTGGTACTTAATTGGTGTATGGTGACATACATTGTACCCACTTTTATTGCACACACTCTATCAATGTTGCTCTGTTACCTCGTTATTTATCTGCCTCACAGTTCCGGAAGTTTCGGAGGCAAGACCAAGACGAATGGAGTGCTAAAATGGCGGCAAGTTAAAAAAAATCTTAAAAAATTACGTTTTCAAATCGCAAACTTTTTGCAGAAGTTTTCTTAGTAATGAGTGCTTTCAATTTAAAAAGTAAAATTTTTAAGGTTGTGGACACTAACTTTAATTGAAGACCTGATTCGGATGCAGGGGGATGCAGGTACGCTGACAACGGCGAGAAGGAAACGCGAGTGACTGGTAACGAAGCGCGAAGGACCACGGGAAGCAGAAATTCCATCACGAGAGAGGTCTGGGAACAAGGAAGGAAGGCGAGCGTTCTCGTTTTTCCCGCCGTTTTTTACGACTACACATATTGGCTGCGTCCCCAACATGTAGCGTATGACTGTCGTAGCACATGTTATTGTTGAAATAAGAAACGTTTTCTTCACTGAAGCTTAAAACAAAAAGAAAGAAAACTCTTTTACCCGCTTTTAAATCATTTTGAGCAGTCGACAGGACTATGCCTGAGCCTACATAAAAAGTGGAGGAATACATCTAGGTAAGTTCTTCCATTCTTTATCGAGCAAAATTGACCAAGCTATTGAAAGAGGAAGCTTCCATCCAAGGATTAGGTCACGGTGTTTCAGGATAATTTTATCATATCACAGTGCACTTGGTACTTTTCATTCCTACCTTAATTTTTGATCAATTTTGCAAGTTGCATAAGGCGACATAAAATTAAGTGCGAATTTTCTGCTGTTATGCAACTGGGCCCTTCAACGAAGCATTGCTGTGGCAACAGGCTTAGAACAAATGTTGCGGACGCATTAAAATGTTTATAGATGACGTCAAACATTTTTGCCTCGAGTACATAAGTTCCTAACCTAGTCAGACTTTAAAAAGACCTTTTTTAAAGAAGATTTATTAATCACTGTCACAGTTGATCTTGAATAGTGCATTTCCGAGTTTCCCCAAGCCTTTATTTGAATGCAAGGCTAAGGGAGAATTCATAATTTATGTAGAGGGGGCTATGGTGGTTTTTTGGGAGGGCCATGAGTTTTTCTGGTTAGGTTTAAGGGTAGCGGGGGCTATCGAGAATTTCTGCCAAAATGACTAAAAAGGAGGCATAAGGGAGTTTAAGCGTCTCGTATACGGCAAACGGCAAACGCCAGATTCAAGTTGAGAATTTTTAAAAAATAGAAAATGAGCAGACAAAAACAGTTCAAAACAATCCTTATGGATAAGAAATTGTGTCAAACTACTAATTTAGGTGTAGAAATAATGAGAGGCGGAGAGAGGTCATGTATTTTGCCTATAGATGAGCGAGGGCACGAAAAAACACACCAAATAATAGGGTGGTACCAACTAAAATTTGAACCTGAAAAATGCTAAAATCACCACAGCCCCATCTACATAAATTATGAACCCTTCCTGGGTGAGAAGTCATTGATGAGAAAATGATATTTTATTCTCATTCAAAGGAAACTCATTATCACAAGAACGTTTTACACTTAGCCTCGCTTTGAAAGTAGGCCACTTTTGATCCCAGGCCTCATCGTTCTTACACTGTAATAAGTCAAGAAAAGAGCAACCCTCTTTGTTTCTCTTCTCGTTTGTTTTGCATTTTATTTACTTGTTTGTTAGTTTCTTTTGTTTTGTTTACTTTTCAACACCGTCCAATTTTGAGGTGAGCCTAAGCCAATGATATTATTAAAACGTAAACGGGGAACGAGAAGATGAAAAAATTGAAACAAAACGGGAATGGGCAAGGAAAAAACTGACAGAGTTATTGACATTTTTTTTCCCATTTTTCATTTTCCTTTTCCCTATTCACCTTTTCGTAACATCCCTGAGCAAGAGTTTGCCCTGAGACAGAGCCACAATTGAATGTTTTTCATTGGGGGTTGGTGTATACGTGGTCAGAAATTAGGTTAAGTTAAACGACAAACAACACGGCATATACTAATGTTCAGTAAACATTTAATGCACTGGTTGTGACAATTTCTCTATATTGCTCATGTTTAAACGGCTAGAATACACTGTTTTTAACTTAACTTCACCCTGAGCTATCTCCTTCATCTTAGAATGTTCTTTAGTTTTTCCCATTCTCTGCATCAACATTCTCATAAAAAAGTTTATTGTCCATTTCCGAGTTTCAAAAACTATCATTCTCAAAATGAGGCTAAGTGCAACACCTTTCTTGTGAAAATGAGTTTTGTTTCAGTTGCATGAGAATAAAAAAAAATCATTTTTCATATCAACAGCGTCGCACTTAGCCTCACTTTGGAACAGAGGCTTGCGGCAGCTCGGAGATGGCATATTTTATGAATATGCGCCATGGACCAAGCTTGAACTGGAGGTCTATTCGTGAACAGGCCGACACTTAAACTGTAATAGAATGGAATCGCATCAGCTCAGTTCCTCATTGTTCTCCCTTCTATGGTTGCAGTAAGGACACCATGACGTGATGGATTAGTGCCTGAAATCGAGTGTCTAATCAACAGAGATTTAGACTATGTTCACTCAAAACCGGATAGCCTTTTATGCCGACAAGAAATCTATCCGGTATAGTATGAACACCACTTATCCGAAAGGTGATTCTCCACTCTCAAGATCGGCGCGGTGCAGCTTCGATCCGCTACAGAAATCGCGCCGAAATTACCGTTCTCGTGTGTGAACAGAAGCCCTATTCGGTATAATTTTCGTTCTGGCGCAAAAGCTATCCCGTACAGTGTGAACGTAGCCTTACATGACTGGTTTATCCGGTTTTTATGACTCATCTTGTCCAATGCATCGCGTACGGAAATTGCATGGTCACCATAAAAGGCACAAACGATCCCAAAACTAACGGGACTAATTACGAGAATTGCTACCCCTTGTAGGTGGGATAATAGTCCATCTCACGGTTATCCTAGCAGTTTGTCGCAAGTACCCGTGCAAGCTCGTCCAAAGGGTTCTTTACTATCCGTCAGGGACAATGCGAAGCAAAGTTTCTTGATCGAGAAAACAGAATAGTCAAACGACATGGGCAAAAACAAGCGGCTTTCAGATATCAAATTCATCTTGTTTTATCCGGAGATGACCATGGCATCTTCAATAAGTTATTCTTGCTTGTCTTTTTTCTCGTCTTTGCTGTCTTCATCGTCTTTTCCTCTGTACCATATTATTGCTTGTCTAAGAGACAACAAAACTGGAAGGCTGATGGGGAGAAAGAGAGGAATGTAGATGGCGTACCTGCGAGAAAAACGAAATAAACCATATTACCGTTAGAGTCAGGGATTTTACTTAACCCGTGAAATAGGTAGTAGTTATAATTACTACCTACTACTACCTACTACCAGTGTCTTCTTTTGTTTACTTGGAGCTATTTTGCTCTAGTTGTTAGTACCTGCTTCATGGGTCAAGTAAAATCACTCTAATAATTGGTAACAATCACAAAAAAGTGTTAAAAATATAAATGCTTACTTTTGATCGTCAGGGAAATACAAAAGCTCAAGTATTGATGGGTCAAAAAATGCTTCCTCTGCAAGAAAGAAGGACACTGAGTTGATCACAAGTGAGAATGTAACGTCATTGTATCGCTTATCATTTAACCAGAATTTTATCATATAGGAATGGATGTAGCCTGCGTAGCAAGCATTTCCGCGCGGTTTAGGAGCAAAGAACGAGGAACGAGAGCCAAAGACCGCGCGAAAAATGGCTCTCGGTTCATTTATCGCGCGGCCAAAACCGAAAATCCCGTTCCTCGGTCTTTCTTTGATCCGAAACCAAAAGAAAGAGCTTGCTACGCAAGCTAGAATGGATGGAAATAACCATATCTTAAAAGAAAGTGAAGAACAACGTTGTCATTACCAGATGATATAGGGATAACACCCGAGATGGCATTCCTGTAACCAGTAATAGCTACTTCGGGTAATTTGTAAGAGAACACACTTAAATCGAGAAAGGGTAGAAGTTTGGGCGTTCGGCCTATTCCGTTAAAAAAAAAAGGCCAAAAAAAAAAAAGATTTATACTGACCCGAAGATTTGATGGCCGTCTTGGCAGTCAGAACGGCAACGTTCAGATTTCCGTGCTCAAGGGCTGTTACAGACTACAAAAAAGCGTTTGTAAAGAAAACGTTCAGTTATATTTGAATTTAGAAAAATGAAGATAAAGATAAAGGGGGTTAAAGCCCCCCCCCCCGGATATACGACCCCCGTTTATAAGCTCACCCAAAACCCGGTGTTTCTTGGTGCAGCGGAGACTCTTGAAAGGTAAGGTGATGTTACACGAGACGATTCGCAACGACGATTTTTAGCGCAACACAGCGTTGCAATATTGTTGCGACATTGTTTCGAATGCTTACAACATTGTTACAACATTGCAACGATGTGTTGCGCTAAAAATCGTCGCGTCGAATCGTCCCGTGTAACATCACCTTTAGCTGCTGTGCATGGTGTGATGTGGGTATTGTTCAATGTCTTTTCAGTCATTTGCCGATTGCATCCGTCCTCAACATTAAAAACCTACCACAAAAGGTGAAGATAATGTTCACACTCATAAGGACTGAGTATAAAACCCCAATCTCCCTCGCAACCAGGCGAGGCTTTCTTTTCTTGGCAGGGAGCAAGAGATTTGGAGGATGCAAGGAATCAAGTGGCGAAAAAAGTAAATAAGAACAAAAAAGAAGACTACAAAGTTACATTTTCGTAGCCAGTTAAAGAAAACCTTTTGCAAAGTGTTTTGAAAAATTGGACTTGCGCGCTTGGATTTTCCCAATGAGAGGAGCCTCTATTTAGGGGATATACTAAAGACCAGAAAAAGTGTTCCTCTAATAGGGGTGTCCATTCAATAGAGGTGGCTGAACAAAGCTTACACAGACGAGCCTTCGAATCCCTTCAACAGTACTCACTGATACAAATAGAATTAATTTTTTTTATTCGTGAACAAATTTTTGGTCCCTTGAATTAAAGTGTCCTCTAAATAGAGGTATCCCAGGGAGAAGATTCACCAAATTTTCAGATACCTGTGTAGATAAAACCTTTGGGTTATAAAATTATACAGTAAAATTATTATACGTTTCTGGGAAACTGCCCACTTACTCCTCCCCGACGCCAACATTAACACTCACTTCTCACTTACGGCAAAATGTTGACTCAGGGGAGGAGTAGGCGGGCAGTTTCACAGAAACGTATAATGATCCAAAACATTGAGGTGAATATGATAGGATATGAGTCACACCTGATGGACTGCATGCAGCGCCTGTTGCACTTGCTGTTGAATGTGATCATTAATCACCATGTTGCTGATTTTTCCCAACAGTTGGGCTAGGGATGTTAGCGTGATGGTGGAGGTGGCAAGATATTCCATTGTTTTCAGTCTCATCAGTGACTCCTGTTCCTGTAAGTAAAGTAAAGCCTTAACCATAACTAGAAGCTAAGTTTAGACTAAGAGGAGTAATTTTTTTCTCAGTCCGTCCGTGCGAGACACGAAAATGACCATGTAAGAGACAGAAAGCTTAAGACGAGAGAGGCTGCGAACCTCGTTTCTCTGGTCTCATAGCTTCGACACTGGCATGCGCTAGCTATTCCCTTGCTAAATCAGACAAAGAAGAGACTGCTTACAGTCTACGCTTAATTCTCCACATACAAATTCTCCAAACTGATCTCTATATATTTCCCTAAAGAATTAGTTGAGAGAATTTAACGAAAGATCAAAGAATTTTCCCTTTGGTGATCATTTCATTAATTCTCATAACCTTATTTTTTGACAATGTGTGAAGATTGTTAGGAGAAAATTGATGGTGGTCACTCTTGGGACTTACAGGGTTAACAAAGAAACAACAACATTAATGGTCATTACCCACTGTGTTATTCCAACATCTTTTGGGAATCTTACTTCAACGCCATCAACAAGTTTCTTTAAAAAAGGAAATAATGATTACAATAAAATTTATTGTATTCATTTAGAGCAAAACGCAACTGGAAAAAGAGGCGACATAAATCGTTTTTAGAAATGAATAATCTATTAATGTCATGAATCAAAATGACATTTAGACAATCAGTTAGGTTGGATTATCTTAAGCTAGAAAACAGAAGAGAATATTCACTCGCATTTTTAATCTGTTTCAAAGACACGTCTATTAAGACTGATAGGAGACCTAAAACTCTAATATAAAAAGACTATAATCAAACTTATTGCTTTTTAAGAAGCCTCCTCTTGTAGGCGATTTTGCCTCATCACGCAATGCTCCAAGACAAGACATTACAAGACAGGACAAAAACATTACAAGACAAGAAAAGACATGACATGACATGACAAGTCAAGGAAAGACAAGACATTACAAGGCAAGAACTAAGAGAAAAGACCTTACAAAACAAGACAAGACATGGCAAGTCATGTCATGACATTAAGACAAGACAAGACAAAACATGACAACATAAGGCAAGACAAGTCATTACAAGACAAGATGAGATGAGAAAAGATATGAAATTACAAGACAAGACATTACAAGGCAAGGCATTACAAGACAAGACAAGACAAGACAAGAAATACAAGATGAGACAAGACATTACAAGACCAGATAGAGCGGTTTTCACTTGACTGTCATAAAACCAAAACCAAAGTAAATACACTAGCCAACCAAAGGGCGTAGTAAAACCAAAACCAAAACCAAAACCAATCCCTTTCGACAGTCAAGTGAAAACTGCTCTAAATAAGATATTACAAGATGCAAGACGAGACATGACAAGTTATTACAAGACGTAACAAGAAAAGACAAGTCAAGATATTACAAGACAAGAGAAGACGACAAGAGATAACATTACAACACAAGACAAGACATTGCAAGAAAAGACAAGACATTACAAGGTAAGGCATTACAAGACAAGACAAGACACGATAAGGGAAACAGAGGAACAGGGGGAAAACGAAAACAAGGGAAACCAGGGGAACAGAGGAACAAGGAAAACAGAGGAATGGGGAAACAGGGGAACAAGGGGAACAGGGGGAACAGGAGGAACATGGGGAACAAGGGAAACAGGGGGAAAAGGAAAACAAGGGAAACTGGGGGAACAAGGAAAACAGAGGAACAAGGGAACAAAGGAAGAAGAGGAACAGGGGGAACAAAGGGAAAAGGGGAATAAGGGGAACAGGGAGAACAAGGAAAGGAAAACAAGGGAAACCAGGGAACAAGGGAAACAGAGGAACAGGGGGGACAAGAGGAGCAGAGGGAACAAGGGGTACAGCAGGAGCAAAGAAACTGGGGAAGAGGGGGAACAAAGGAACAGGGGAACAAGGGTATCAAGGGAACAGGGAAACAAGAGAGAAAAGGGAACGAGAGGAACAAGGGAACAAAACAACAAAGAAACAAGGGAAGAAGGAAACAAAGAAACAAGATAACAAAAGAATAAGGAACAAGGGAACTAAGGTTTAGGGAACAAAGGAACAAGACAAGACAATCATGACCAAGGACAATGCATGAACAGACAAAAATGGTAATGTGGGAGACTAGTTTTGGGGGTGTAAGCTGTAAAAAAGTATAAAAGTCTGTGAGAATAGAAAAAGTTGAATTCTCACCACAGGCATAACTCCCAGTAACAGCTTCAGTTGAGCCAGGAATGTGTTCATAACGGGTTTCATATCAACCTCTATCCATTGTGGTCTGGTACTGTTCGTTGGTGCAGTCTGTTGAAGATTGCAAATCATGATTCCACCCCACTGTGGACTCAAGAATGCATTGCTACTGCTTTGCTGGCCTTGACAGATATAAAAAGAAAAGAGATTGAAGCTTAAAATGGGGTGAAAGAAAAACTGGCTCAGAAAGACTAAGAAGAGTCAGGGAATCGAAACACATGGCATTGACAAGGGTTCCATGTACGTTCATCTTCTAGGAACCCTCAGGCAGGAAGCTGACAGTGGACGTAGGTGGGATTCTGTAACTATAGGACTGGTATGAATAAAGGTTTAAGGTTAAACGTATGAGAAAGGCCTGCTGCAGCTGCTGAGCTGAACAGAGAACTGCTTCAGTTGGATTTTGAAACCACTAGGGGATGTTCTCTGATGTCAACAGCAGGGCTGTGTATAAGACTAAAAATAAGACACTTTTGTAATAATTCAAACAAAAATGTCTTTGTGCAAGAAAGGCATGTCTTTATACTTTCCCCATATGAATGGCCCTAGAGTAAGAAAAGCTGGATAAACTGAACTTAAGTTAAGTGTTTTGTTTTTAACTATTTAACAGCTATGTATATTAATCTCTCACCATCCTTGGTTCTCATATAAAGAGGTGTTTGGCTCTGAGAAGGCACATAAACAACAAAATTCAAGCTTGGATACAATGAAATATGTGAGCCTGTAAATGAACAAAATAATATTTTCACTGAAAACTCCTTGAAAATTGACTACAGTCTCTCCTATTTCATGTTCCTTGTGTAGAGGGACCATTCCATAGGCTGCAAGAAGACTCTTTCTTTTTTTTCACCATTTCAGTGCATTAACTAGCATACAAATATTATAATGGACAGTTGGTTACCTGGTTAAATTATTGAGGACTGGTTGATTGATTGATTGACTGACTGATTGATTAACATTGTATTTAAATATCATTAATTATTGCTGATGATTGGTTGACTCATTGAATGATTGATAGACTGATTGATCAAAAAATATTGATTGATTAAATTATTGTTCAAATTACTTTTGAATCAATTTGATTCATCAGAATGCTTATGTTGACTATTAAAAATTCTTCAGTCAAACCATTAACAGATCCAAAAAGGTCAAGTTTTTCTCTTTATGTGTATAAGAGATACTATGTTAACATTCTTTCATATTTCCTTAAAAAGTATGATGATAGAGTGTGAATTCTTGTTTCAACGCTTCAACTTAAATTAATATTCACAACATAATTTACCTAGCTTTGCTTCAATTGGATTTATCATGTGAGGTAAGTCATCATAGGGAAGATAAAAAGATTCTCCATCTTTTCTTGGATTGATTTGAATGCTGCTATAATGAAGAACCTGTTGTAAGATCAAAGTACTGTTAACTCAATCAGTGTAATGAGCAAGAACATTATCAAATTCTAAGCAGTTCTGAAACTTAAACACAAGATTGTAAATTTAAGTGAACTGAAGGCCCACACCAGTCCCTATTTGCATTTGATGCATGATAAACTTTTTTCTAAAGGGCATCCTTTCTAGAATAAATTAAATTCCCTGCAAAGATATCGTATTACAATACAAACATTTAGGCCACCTTACCTGGGAATCAACACTGATATCCAAGTGAGGAAACTTTAGCAGGAAAGGATCTAAATATTCTGCAAAAGAAGCAAATACCATAAATGATCAATTGAGCGCCGCAGTGCTTATTTCATTTTCCCTGTTAAAGGAGTGACACTTATAATCGAAAGCAAGTGCTTATTTCAACTAGGGGTAAAACACTGAGGGGAATATAGAGAGAACTCAGAGTTGTGCACAAAAAAGGACAAATATGTACACCTTCAACCGTAATATGAACCCCGTTTCGAGAGTTTCCCTACATTAAAACTTTAGAACTCACGAGTTAGTCATGGTCTTATTTGTCAAGCAATATAGTTTTGACAACTCTTTATATCAAGTGCTGTAACAAAGGTGTGGCGTTTATTCGTTTATTTGTAAATGTTACAGATCAAATTTTATTTCAGGTTAATTTTCATTTAACCTAGGTTGATTCTCAATTTCCTTTGTCTCCTAGCCCTTGTAGACCTGGCAAAGGACATTGAGAGTCAACTAAGGTTGAAAAATTTTAACCTGAAATCAAATTTGACCTATAACATAAACACCCAAATTAGTGCCGTGGGGCTTATTTGAGAGTGGCACTTATTAAATTATTTTTATAAAGGTGCCGTGTTTATTCCAGTAGCGGCACTAAATCGATGATTTATGCCGTGGTAAGTCATCAGCAACTTGAAAGGTGGGAGTATCTAACCACCCTATAATAAACTTTGCCTCAAAATGCTTACTGACATTTTGAATGTACATGCATTGAGCAATTCATTCACGGAAAATTGCTTATTCTGAGAATGGGACTCATTCAGGTGGTGGGGGAAATCAGAGAGTTTGGGTCTAGAAAAGGGTATCATTTTCCAGGAAACTGATTGATTGGTTGAATGTATCAGTCTAGACTAGGAAAAACTGGTATAGCTGTTGTGGTTCAAATAATATTTATCATTGGTTTAATCAGGGCTGTAACTAAGATTTCAAGCAACCAGCTAAATACAATAAGTAGGCAGGGAATTTAACAGGGTGGCAAAATTCAGCTGAACCAAGTTAGGTAACGTATAGGCCGAGGGTTCAGGGGTCCCAGCAGCACATCCTCACCCAAAAATTCCTACCAGCTGACCTCACTTTGCCACACCAAAAACTTTGGCTACCTTGATACAACTCTTATAAACTCATCTTGTTTTGCACTTACAGAAACTGACAGTCACTTACTTTGAACAGCAGTCTCTATATCCCACTCCGCCAGTACTGAATCTGGATCAGAATTCAACAGTGTAAAAGACACCTGAAAACCTTGAAAAATAGTAATTCCTCATTAATAACTTAAGATGTTTACTAGATTAAATTTTGCCAGTGAGATTAAGTGAAAATGCAAGCATGTGTAATTTGTTAGTAAAAATTCCCCCCAACTTGTTGTTTGAATGAGACTCAAGTCTATACACGTGTTAAACTATGCTATACACAAGGAATTGCTGGGGTGACTAACTAACCAGTTGTTGACTTCTGAGCTCTCATACTTTCCACAGTGTCCTAGAGAGAAAAAAGGGTGTCAGTAGCTTAGACCATGTACTTAATCCAATCATTTTTAATACTAAATTATAACTTAGTGTTTAGAGTTTCTCACTGTTCACCTTGGTGTATTCCCTTTTTGAAACTAAACTAAATGATCCATTGACTTCTTCTTCATTAACAAAAACATTCCTGGTAATGTTTGCAATCACTGCAGCAAGCTTCTTGGAATCTAGGGAACATCAACAAAAAACACTTTAACATCACTGCCTCTTAACTTTTAACTTGCAAGCAGGCTATCTTGTTGGCAAGAGAAAGGTGCACAAGTGCATGAAACCTGGTATAAAGCCCAAACTCAGCTTATTCCTACCTTTGTTGTTGTACAAGATACAGTGGAGATATTTTCCAACATATGCATCAATGCCATTTGGCTCAGGAGTTCCATGGGGAAGCACAAAGAAAGAGTAATTTTTGCTTTCCTTGTGTACAAAGCTGATTTGAAAATAATCATCCAGATCTGTTGATTAAAAATTAGTTTTGGTTTAGTTAAGTTGTTCACTCATTCATAATTCAGAGGAATTCACCTAAATGAATTATTTATCAATAAAATATATTGCAATTATTTTCCTTTACAGGTTTACCTTCCAAAGGGCTGGATGTCAGTTTTGTAATCACAGCAGCTTCTTTTATGTTCTTCACTACTACTGTCAGTCTGTAGTCTGGTGTTATGGCAGATACATCTGACCAGTTGTAAAAAAGAAAAGAAATTGGACACGTAACAACAAAAAAATTACTGTTTTTGAATAATAAACACAATGATGTGGAGCCATGGAAATCTTGTGACTGTAGGCCTGGAAGGTGGGGTGAGCCTCTGTATAGCTAAGAAAAACGTGCAATTATTGATGTCCACAGGTACCAATACAGCTTAGGCTCTGGGGTCAAGCATTGCTATTCTATTGCACTGTACCCTTTAAAAAGAAATTTTGCTCAGAAAGTGGGGGACATTCTTTGATTTAAATTTACCTCTTTTTCTGTCTCTCACAGCGTTCCAGTTAATTCTTTTGAGCAGGGGGTCATATAGACCATCTGAGGGGTCACCAAGACCATGTGCTAATTTTTTTTGCTATATTTAACTTAACACTTATATGTCATCTGTCGGGTCAGGAAGCCGTCTTTGTCAGGTCATTGACCCAAGACCCATCTCTTATCTGGAACACTGCTCTCACCCATACCATGGAACCAAACCATGAGCCCCCCACACTATCCCACAAGGGGTGCCAAAGAATCCTGAGAACCAATCAAACTGAATAATATTTCCATCGTTTAAATCAGAAAGGAAAGAGCACAAGCAAGCTGTACAATAAGACCAACGAAACTGATCCTTATTATTCCATACATCCTGCCAAATCTTAAACAATCTTACCAGTTTGTTTTTTGAGTTCCAGCTCAATCTCTTGTTTCAAAATAGAAGGATCTTGAGATCCAAGAAGTACTACATTAAGGTTAACTGTATACTTAACCTAAAAGAAATCCAAGTTTAGTAATTGTTAAATGCAATAAATTTTGTAGCAATTTGATGGTAATAAAATTGATTGATGTCAAGCTATAAATTACTTAACATTAAAAGTAATCATACCTTAAACTGGTTTAACTGTTCTATTTCATCATAAGGAAGGGGAGCCCTGTAAACTTTGGTTGTGTTCCACCATAAGGGAAGGCCAATAAAGATAAAAATAAGTCCCACACTTAGTGACACCAATGCCTTCGTCTTCTTTTCTGTAAGAGCTGTAAAACCACATGAATCACTTAGTGTCACATTATATTGAACACAAGAAAAATGGGCCCCTCCCCTGGATCTGCCACTGAGGGTTTTATGCGCCACCAGAGCAGCTCCCACCCAACTAATTCACAGTGTAATCCCCACCCTGCTCACTCCCTAGTATGGGGTTTCACTATTTGCAGAAAATGAAAAGGAGGGGAAATCTGTCATTGCTGTCTATGATAGGACCTAAAAGGACTAACCGGCACACAAAAAAAAGAACTTTTTAGTTTAGTGATTTATTTATATTTAAAAGATGGTGCGTTAACACCAGTTAAAAGATATGCAGTGTCTTAATAAGTAAGTGAAAGAGGTTCCGTTTGGTACATAAAAGGTAAGGGGTTGGACCTCCGGCGGAACCTACCTCTATACAATTTTGTTGAGTACCTCCACCCAGCTCATGACCCTACTTATTCACTATGCAAGATGACTATGTTTGACTCAATATCAGCTACAGGTGTCCCAAGCTCAACAATATTATTATTGGGGTGTGATTAAAATATAAAATCTTCCATTGCAAAACTCAACAGTCTGTAAGTGAAGTTCTGCTTTCTCGGTTATCATGATTCCATTACAACAGTGTCTGAATACTATCATTCCTTCTTTAGCACTTATATTCAAATTGTAAGCTAATCGTCTAATTTACATTTTCCTTATTTCACTCCCAAGTGGTTAGAAATAAAGAAAAAGGTATGGAAAAAAAACCTGTTTTTTTTTTTTTAGATTCAGTATACAAATAAATACTCAGTACTTCTATACCTTTCTCGTCCTTGATATCTGTGCTGTCATAGTCGGCCATGTTGATTCCCGGTCAGGAACCTGGAACTATGATGTCACTTTACGGTCAGTTTTATGACAGAGTAACTTCTTTGTGGAATTTTGCTGACCAGTTTTTTTTCCCTGGTTGCTCACTAAAATTCAAAATGGCAGACGACAATGGTAGTTTGCGCTTGCTGATAGTAAACGCCGACGACTTTGGATATTGTGAGCAAAGAAACCGTGGAATAGTAAAATCATTTCAAGACGGGATAGTTTCAAGTGCTTCTTTGCTCGTGAATGCTGAAAGCGCCTTAGAAGCCATACAGTTGTCTAAGAAATGTGGGATCCCTCTTGGAATTCACCTTAATCTTACAGAGGGTCGCCCGATAAAAAGTAAAACGCATTACAAAAGTCTTACTTCCGAAGAAGGTTTCTTGAGGGGAAAGTTTGGCTTCAGGGAAGCTTTAAAGAATAGGCAGGTACAAAAGTCGGACCGGATCAACTCGGACCTCCAGTCCGGGTCGGATCAACTCGGATCGACTCGGACCAACTCGGATCGATAAAAAAAATGAAAATAAAATAAAATTGGACTCGGATCAACTCGGATCATAAAAAAAAACAACTCGGATTATAAAAAGAAAAATAATATCAGTCGGTATCACTTAACTTTAACTTAACTTTCACCCGCCCTTTTTTTTTTCTCACGAACTCGTAGTTGCGTAAATTAATTTTATTTTTATTTTTATTAATTTTAATGATACACTAGTGAGCAGCACACATACACTTCCAGTGAACATTTTTAACTTGGAAGGAGGAGAAATCATGCTCGCCCGGGACAACGAAAATTTCCGTACCCCAGGCGAAAATTGAACTCACGACCCTCCCAATACTATATGTTTATCGGACGTTCCAACGACTGAACCGGAGGGTCGCGAGTTCGATTCTTGCCCGGGGCATGGAAATTTCCTTTGTCCAGGGCGAGCATGGTTTCTCCTCCTTCCAAGTTGAAAAGGTTCACTGGAAATGTATGTGTGCTGCTCACTAGTGTATCATTAAAATTAAGTTTCAGAAGTCCTGCAGAAAAAAAAAAACAAACAGGAACAAACAAACAAACACTCTTCGGTAACTATCTACATGCGATCAACAGACCAGACTTTTGATGCTTTTCTCATAAATAATTCAGTAGTCTAATAAATAAGCAAATATATACGTTCTAGGCGACTGAAACTATCATTTCTTTACTGTCGAACCACAACCATGAGTTTATAACATGATCCGAGAGGAACTGGCACCAGTAAAACAAATGGCGCCTGAAAGCCACGGAGAAAAAAAGGATGATCTGGCCTTTTTTACCCTCCAAATAGGTTAACCTTTCAGTTTTGCTGATTAAATTTAATTTTTTTGATTGCTCCGAGTTGATCCGAGTCAAATTTTATTTTATTTTTATTTTTTTATTCGATCCGAGTTGGTCCGAGTCGATCCGAGTTGATCCGACCCGGACTGGCGGTTCGAGTTGATCCGGTCCGACTTTTGTACCTGCCTGTTGTCAACACGTCTTTTGTTTTACATTGCGCAATCGGTCATTTCAGATGATCCGATAAAGAAATATGTCACTTGTGACATGACGTGTCAGCTTCTGATTGGATGCTATAAATTTAAACGCACTGCTAAATTCAAAGATAATTCACCAAACTTGAATAAAATTTTGAGCATCTGAAAAGCGACGACGAACTGAACGATGCCAAAACGACAATGTAACAGGTACGTAAAAACGGGCGACAGTGGCTTCTCGTTTAGCATCGATTTCTGCAGGTGACAATCTACCTTCACAACTGCAGTTGAAGCAGCGTCCCTCTGCCGAGAAAACATTTCTCCAAAAGAAAGTGCCAAAACTAGAACATGAGGAAGAAAACGTGGACATTATACTGACTATTGTATTGGTGGGCTCTTCTTCTGTAACCACAGAACAGGTATTAGGTCTTCTTGAACAGTTTTTATTTATCTTAAAGCTTTGGCGCCAAAGAATAGCATTGATAAGAGATGAAAATAACGCGAAGTACAAGGAGCTAACAGATTTCGAGCGCGCCACTCGCAACGCCGAAGACGCAACGAATAAATATAAACACTCCATACGCCAGGAATATTACAAAAATCGAGAGCAAAATTGTCTCCAACAAAAGAAACGTCTTGAGGAGGCTTTAAGGACAGTTTGGGAAGAAAAAGAAAAGGCAAAATTCAGAATGACGAAAAAGGATTGGGATCGCTTTCAAAGTCAGACAGCTCGCTTGAGTTCTTTACTTGGACTCAAGCTCGATTTTCTCGAGCCCCTAGAAGAAATGCCACCAGAACAACGTGATCATCGAGACGATAGAGAATGGATAAAGATCTTTCTGGAAGAGAACAGTGAAAAACTTGACTCAACTGTCAGACACTCGCTCACTAAAGATTTGCTTGAGCGTATCGGTTTCGACCCTTTCAGCTCAGCAGTTGAAATCATAATGGCTCGCTCACAGGCAGG
The DNA here is from genome assembly GCA_964035705.1 of Porites rus. Lineage (NCBI taxonomy): Eukaryota > Metazoa > Cnidaria > Anthozoa > Scleractinia > Poritidae > Porites > Porites rus. The sequence goes on along the minus strand of OZ038002.1, from coordinate 22,146,210 downwards.
TAGCAGGGAAAACCACGTTGAAGCTTGTGAATGGGCACAGATGTTTATAAAAGACGAATTTAAGTATAATCCTCTGCTGTCTACAAGAATGTCCAAATTTCCTTTTCAAAGCAGTATCACCAATAAGTGGGTTCCGCTGACGAACATACCTAAAGAAGAGATGCAAAGTAACATCCAGTTGTCCAGCGTCAACATCATGAACCTTGTGACCAAGGAATCCGATGCGTATGGCCTAGCTAGTACAGCAGTCAGTGCCTTGATGCCACAGGACGACAGAAACATTGCTCTTTATCATGGCACAGACCACCAAAGTGCGCGACAAATTTTGATTCAGGGAATATACTTAAATGCTGGACGACAAAAGCGAGATTTCAGTTGTGGAAAGGGATTTTATTTAACAACTGAAATGGAAGATGCTTTTAACTGGGCAAAACAAACAACAGAGAAGCCAGCCATTTTAATCTTTGCAGTCGACCGTACCGATCTTAGTAAAACCCGTAAACTGAACTTGTACGAAAATGAAGAAAAATGGCGAGAAATAGTATCGTCCTTTAAAACAGCTACGCGAACCGCGGTTACAAGAGAGAGTGTAAATCAGTATGACTTGATTGAAGGACCGATGGCCAGAATGATACAGGACGAAACCTGTGACGAGTTGGTGTTCCAGCCGAAACCGTTATCGTATCAAATATGTCTGATTTCAGAAGTTTTCGCTGAGGAGTTCGAGAAGACTCTCCACTCAATTGTCTTCTTCGACTTTTCTTAGGCCAGGCGGAACCTGCTACTAAACCATATGGACCATACTACAATAACTTTAAGTTGTAATATCATAGGCGCAGTTTTGGCCAATCTTATTAAATCTTATTATACAGTTTAAGTTTCTAGCATAAAAGTGTATGTTAACAGTTGCAAATTGTGCGTGCCGTCGTACGGTATTCCGGAGTATGAATACACGCAAAGGTTGTTGAAAGTACCTTCCCTCGGGATTTTGGAGCCACTGGATTGCTACACTAATACAATCATTTCTGCCTTGGGGCTTGATCATCCATTTATGCAATACAATATGCTATCTGATATGTTCGTATACCTGAACGCTCAGCTTGTCAAGAACAAAGTACGACCCCATGCTAATTAAAAAAGATCCAAGAAGTCGGCAACACTTAAATGTCTGCGTTCTGCTAGACTATGCACATCAGAATCTGTATTCAGACAATAAACAGTGATTCAGACAACAGTTTGCTATGGTTATAATTACAATAGAGACGAAAGAAATAAAGAAATATCAAGAGTGTAGACTTCGAACTGGATTCATAAGAGGGGACAAACGTTTTTGAAATAGTTGTTAATAGTAATACCACTTAATGCGAATTTCACGAGAGGATAGATAAGGCCCACCAATTCAATTTCGTGCCATTTTACTGGAGAACGCATTTCCAATTCTTGCATAGTGGGAATTCTAACAAACCAGAACTGATAGATCCAAAAAGAGACTTTCACCTTTTCACCCAGCCCTGGTGGTCTCACCTATTGGCTCTGGCCCGATTATGAACATCACATTGCTCCAGCTATTACCACAATCTTTATTAGCTCTCTTATTAAAGCAACATGTAGTCCCTTTGACACGGAAATTAGTAAACGTGTCACCTTCTCCTAAGGAGTCGCGGGAAGGGTACACTCCAATATCGACGTGGCTTGCTTCTTTGATACACCCACAGAAGAAAAAAAAAATGGAATAAGATTGACCACTATCCGGACTTAGCGCAAAAGATCTGGAACTGCAGAGGTGTGTCTATTATCCCTACCATGATTGGGGCACTTGGAAAAAAACCTGAAGATATGGTTTAACAACATAGGAAGACCTGGGATCACCACCTTTCTCGGTTGGTTGTTGGTTGTTTCGATTTAACCTAGGTTGATTCTCAATTTCCTTTGTCTCCTAGCCCTTGCAGATAAAGGAAATTGAGAGTCAACCAAGGTTGAAAAATTTTAGCCCAAAATCAAATTTGAACTGTAACATAAACATCCAAATCAGTCCCGCAGGGTTTATTCGAGAGCGGCGCTTATTAAATTATTTTGGTGAAGGTGCAGCACTTATTCCAGTAGCGGCGCTTAATCGATCATTTACGGTCTAGGTCATCAGTGACTTGAAAGGTGGGAGTATCTAACCACCCTATAACAAACTTTGCCTAAAAATGCTTACTAACATTTTGAATGTACATGTATTGAGCAATTCATTCAGGGAAAATTGCTTATTCAGAGAATGGGACTCATTCAGGTGGTGGGGGAAATCAGAGAGTTTGGGTCTAAAATAGGGTCTCATTTTCCAGGAAACTGATTGATTGGTTGAAGATATTAGTCTAGACTAGGAAAAACTGGTATATATATAGCTGTTGTGGTTCAGATTTATTTATCTTTGGTTTAATCAGGGCTGTAACTAAGATTTCAAGGAACCAGCTAAATGCAAGAAGTAGGCGGCAAATTTAATTCAGCTGAACTAAGTTAGGTGATGTATAGGCTAAGGGCTCAGCAGTCCCAGCAGCACATCCTCACCCAAAAATTCCTACCAGCTGACCTCACTTTGTCACACCAAAAACTTTGGCTACCTTGACACAACTCTCATAAACTCACATTGTCTTGCACTTCTTTGCTTCTATCACAGAAACTGACAGTCACTTACTTTGAACAGCAGTCTCTATATCCCACTCTGCCAGAACTAAATCTGGATCAGAATTCAACAGTGTAAAAGACACCTGAAAACCTTGAAAAAACAGTAATTCCTAATTAATAACTTAATATGTTTACTAGTAAAGATTAAATTTTGCCAGTGAGATTAAGTGAAGATGCAAGCACGTGTAATTTGTTAGTAAAAACTCCCACAACTTGTTGTTTGAATGAGACTCAAGTCTATACAGTTGTTAAACTATGCTATACACAAGGAATTGCTGGGGTGACAAACTAACCAGTTGTTGACTTCTGAGCTCTCATACTTTCCACAGTGTCCTAGAGAGAAAAAAAGTGTCAGTAGCTTAGGCCATGTACTTAATCCAATCATTTTTAATACTAAATTATAACTTAGTGTTTAGTGTTTCTCACTGTTCACCTTGGTGTATTCCCTTTTTGAAACTAAACTAAATGCTCCATTGACTTCTTCTTCATCAACAAAAACATTCCTGATAATGTTTGCAATCACTGCAGCAAGCTTCTTGGAATCTAGGGAACATCAACAAAAAACACTTTAACATCACTGCAGCTTAACTTTTAACTTGCAAGCAGGCTATCTTGTTGGCAAGAGAAAGGTGCACAAGTGCATGAAACCTGGCATAAAACCCAAACTCAGATTATTCCTACCTTTGTTGTTGTACAAGATACAGTGGAGATATTTTCCAACATATGCATCAATGCCATTTGGCTCAGGAGTTCCATGGGGAAGCACAAAGAAAGAGTAATTTTTGCTTTCCTTGTTTACAAAGCTGATTTGAAAATAATCATCCAGATCTGTTGATTAGAAATTAGTTTTAGTTTCAATTAAGTTGTTCACTCATTCATAATTCAGAGGAATTCACCTACGTGAATTATTTATCAATAAAATATTGCAATTAGGACAGGTTTTCTTTTACAGGTTTACCTTCCAAAGGGCTGGATGTCAGTTTTGTAATCACAGCAGCGTCTTTTATGTTCTTCACTTCTACTGTTAGTCTGTAGCCTGGTGTTATGGCAGATATATCTGACCAATAATATTGTAAAAAAGAAAAGAAATTGGACACGTAACAACAACCAAAAAAAAATACTGTTTTTGAATAATAAACACAATGATGTGGAGCCATGGAAATCTTGTGACTGTTGGCCTGGAAGGTGGGGTGAGCCTCTGTATAGCTATGAAAAACATGCAATGAATTGGTGTCCACAGGTACCCATACAGCTGAGGGTCTGGGGTCAAGCATTGCTATTCTATCGCACTGTACCTTTTAAAAAGAAATTTTGCTCAACAAGTGGGGGACACTCTTTGATTTAAATTTACCTCTTTTTCTGTCTCTGACAGTGTTCCAGTTAATTCTTTTGAGCAGGGGGTCATGTAGACCATCTGAGGGGTCACCGAGACCGTGTGCTAATTTTTTTTTGCTATATTTAACTTAACACTTACTCATTGTCAGGTGAGGAAACTGTCTTTGTCAGGTCATTGACCAAAGACCCATCTCTTATCTGGAACACTGCTCTCACCCATACCATGGAACTAAATCATGAGCCCCCCACACTATCCCACAAGGGGTGCCAAAGAATCCTGAGAACCAATCAAACTGAATAATATTTCCATCGTTTAAATCAGAAAGGAAAGAGCACAAGCAAGCTGTACAATAAGACCAACTAAACTGACTCTTATTATTCCATACATCCTGCCAAATCTTGGACAATCTTACCAGTTTCTTTTTTGAGCTCCAGCTCAATCTTTTGTTTCAAAATAGAAGGATCTTGAGATCCAAGAAGTACTACATTAAGGTTAACTGTATACTTAACCTAGAAGAAATCCAATTTTAGTAATTGTTAAATGCAATAAATTTTATAGCAATTTGATGGTAGTAAAATTGATTGATGTCAAGCTATAAATAATTTAACATTAAAAGTAATCATACCTTAAACTGGTTTAACTGTTCTATTTCATCATAAGGAAGGGGAGCCCTGTAAACTTTGGTTGTATTCCACCATAAGGGAAGGCCAATAAAGATAAAAATAAGTCCCACACTTAGTGACACCAATGCCTTTGTCTCCTTTTCTGTAAGAGCTGTAAAACCACATGAATCACTTAGTATCACATTATATTGAACACAAGAAAAATGGGCCCCTCCCCTGGATCTGCCACTGAGGGTTTTATGCGCCACCAGAGCAGCTCCCACCCAACTAATTCACAGTGTAATCCCCACCCTGCTCACTCCCTAGTATGGGGTTTCACTATTTGCAGAAAATGAAAAGGAGGGGAAATCTGTCATTGCTGTCTATGATAGGACCTAAAAGGACTAACCGGCACACGAAAAAAAGAACTTTTTAGTTTAGTGATTTATTTATATTTAAAAGATGGTGCGTTAACACCAGTTAAAAGATATGCAGTGTCTTAATAAGTAAGTGAAAGAGGTTCCGTTTGGTACATAAAAGGTAAGGGGTTGGACCTCCGGCGGAACCTACCTCTATACAATTTTGTTGAGTACCTCCGCCCAGCTCATGACCCTACTTATTCACTATGCAAGATGACTATGTTTGACTCAATATCAGCTACAGGTGTCCCAAGCTCAACAATATTATTATTGGGGTGAGATTAAAATATAAAATCTTCCATTGCAAAACTCAACAGTCTGTAAGTGATGTTCTGCTTTCTCGGTTGTCATGATTCCATTACAACAGTGTCTGAATACTATCATTCCTTCTTTAGCAATTATATTGTAAGCTAATCGGCTAATTTACACTTTCCTTATTTCACTCCTAAGTGGTTAGAAATAAAGAAATAGGTATAGAAAAAAAACCTCATTTTTTTTTAGATTCAGTATACAAATAAATACTCAATACTTCTATACTTCTATACCTTTCTCGCCCTTGATATCTGTGCTGTCACAGTCGGCCATGTTGATTCCCGGTCAGGAACCTGGAACTAATCTAAGATGTCACTTTACGGTCAGTTTTATGAAGGAGTAACTTCTTTGTGGAATCTTGTTGACCAGTTTTTTCCCTCGTTGCTAATTAAAATTCAAAATGGCAGACGACAATGGTAGTTTGCGCGTGCTGGTAGTAAACGCCGACGACTTTGGGTATTGTGAGCAAAGAAACCGGGGAATAGTAAAATCATTTCAAGACGGGATAGTTTCAAGTGCTTCTTTGCTCGTGAACGCTGAAAGCGCGTTAGAAGCCATACAGTTGTCTAAGAAATGTGGGATCCCTCTTGGAATTCACCTGAATCTTACAGAGGGTCGCCCGATAAAAACGCATTACAAAAGTCTTACTTCCGAAGAAGGTTTCTTGAGGGGAAAGTTTGGCTTCAGGGAAGCTGTAAAGAATGGAGAAATAGCCTTGGATGAGGTAAATTTTAATATAATTATGTTGCTCTTATTTCTAAACCCAAAATCTTTTCTAGGTGATTTCCTTTAATACAACATGTACCATTACATATTTAAACTTAACAGAGACTAGAGAGTTAGGTAAAAGGTATTTCATAATGACTAATAATATAATTAATCAGAGTCTAATTTACTTTACCTTTATTAAAGAGAGGACAAAAAATGGGCATACACCTTTCCTAATGGAATTTGAAGGAACTAGATAGGGGTTACAACAACAGCAACAATCTTTATTGACCCACTCTTCGAATTATTACGAGAATAATGTTATATACTATACATATTTGAGAGGAGAACAGGAAAATTTAATTATGGTGTAGTCATTCCAAGTGTGCTCATTCACCCACCCCCAGCCCACCCCCCACCCCTTCTTTGGAAATTTGTAGACCAACATTATCAAGTTGGGAGTTCAATAAGTAGGGTATTTGTCATCTAAGCCATGCCCAAGGTTTGGGTATTTGCCATTGTGGAATTTTTATAGTTTTTGTAAAAATGTTTATTATGGTATAATCAACATTTATTCCACGTGTGCACATTGAATATGAGATGGTAGATAGCCAATGAGATGCGTAGCGCCAAGGTGGCTATAATCATTTCATGTCCAACAAGTGTGGTTGGAATAATTGTTTTGTTAAAAACGGCCCCAAAATATCTAGAATTTGTACCGCCTTTATTTGTAAAAACAAATGATTTTCAGCTTGTTTTTAATTTTGAGCAAACACGTACAGTTACCATATTAGGAGAGCATGGTATAATGGCTCATATACCATGATGGCTAAGCCAATCAGAACTTTAGAATTGCATTATCCAATAATTCAGTTTTTAATTAAAACAGTAATATCCTTAAGCAAAGAGATTTTTTCATGTGTTCCCATCTTCTTAGCACATGAAAGTGAAAAGTATTTTTACTGTAGAAAATACTGAGGTCGGGTGTTCCCTCATGTTTGTTTAAGTTAAAAAAGAATCATGGTTAACAGTTATTGAGAGAGATTTATGAAATGATTAACATCCAAGCATGTCCCTTGGTTAACACCCTTTCTTTGTTTATTTTGTTTAAAACTTATTGACTAAATAGTCATGACCATGCAGGTTAAACAGGAAATACAGACTCAACTTGAGTGGTTCATTGACAAGGTGGGATCCTTACCAACACATATAGATGGCCATCAACACATTCATGTCATACCACAAGTGTGTGATGTTTTAGCTGCATTGATGAAAAATTATGGAATAAATTGGACAAGAATACCTGTGGAAAGTAACATAGACAGATCTGATCTGTTTTATGAACAACAAAAGAGTTTCTTTAAATCTGTTGAAAAGGATGCGCTAATTGCCAAGGAAACATTCTCCAGAAATGGAATAAGGTAATGACCTGGGGGAAATTATCTACTGGTGATGAAAACAAGCTAAATAAGATGAAATAGTCTCAAATTTTTGATTTATTCCTGTTTGAAATAGTGAAATAATATTTAGAAGGATTAAAAGTGTTGAAATGCCTTTTCTTAGTTTCATTACAAAAAACCCATTTTCTTGACAAAGGAAAATAGAACTGAATAAAATTTAATAAAATAATGTTAAAAATGTTGGGTCTTAGGAAATAATGATCCCAGCACATGGTTGTAGCAAGTCTCAGTTTCTTATTTTGCTGAGTTTTGTGCCGTCTTGGAGTTTTGAGTGTCTCCTCAGAAAGGTAGATTTTGAAATGAGGGTCTCCACTTCTCATATTTTCCTATATCATCATCATGGGAGCTATATATGTAGGTGGTCAAGAACAAAAGTGTTTCTCTTTGCTGGGAAGTAAACTCTGTTTTCATTCAAATTCTGAAAAAAAGAAATTGTTTTGTAATGCCACCAATATAGCCACCTTGTCATGTGCTTGGAAACCAAGAATTTTACAGGAATCTACTTTATTTTTTCTTATGTTTCAGGTTTACTGGTCATTTTATTGGACTTAGTACCATGGGAAAATACATGGTGTTTCAGAGGCTACAACAAGCTTTTGAGAATGTTTTTATGCAAAACAATCTCACAGGAAGTAAACCATGTTCTTCATGTGAGCTCATGGTGCACCCTGGGTATAAGAGTATTATGGGATGTGGTGGGTGTGGGGAAGGACCTGATTTGTTTGCCTGCTCAGAGGAAAGGGAACATGAATTAACAACACTTACAAGTCCTCAACTCAAAGAGTACCTAAGAACTAGCAACATAAGATTGTGTTCTTTTAAAGATCTATGGTAAAAAATAAAGTCCTCCTTTGCAAGAATTACTTTTATCCATTGTACTTAACAAGTGTAGGCAGTTTAAATTGTCCAGTGCAAAACAATATCTTTTTGCTGTCGTAACTATTGTATAAATGGATGCTACTTTTTTTAGCACATCATATACAGATGATAGAAGCCAAACATTTTAAAACTTTTTGGGAAAAATGGTGATTTTTTGTTAACAAATAAGTCTTAATAGGCCATTTTACAGTTATGGATGGAAGCGAGGGTGAGGGTGACCTTGTTTTGATACAAACCTTCCTGCTTTATTATGTAAATCAAGTTATTCTTATGCTTACTAGTATTTTTCAAGAACAATTTCCATAACAAAGCAAAGAAGGTTTGTATCAAAACAAGGTCACCTTCACCCTCGCTTCCATCCATAACTGTAAAATGGCCTATTGGTTGTTTGTGTTACTTATATGTGAAACTATATAATTTAGTTGCGGTTTACTGTGTTGACACCCCCTGCTTAAATAAACACCTCAAGAAAAAAATATATTTCTTTCCAAAGACATAATATTCCCAGCATAAATCATAAGAAATTAATTTACAGAAAACAGAATGGAAAACATATTAAGTTTGCTAGAGTAAGGGTTATAATGTTCTTTTGCTTTTTGTCTTTCAAAAGCTAGTCAGTGGCGTCATGTTTGGGCAGCCTGAATACATGTACGCAAATTCAAATACCACAATTTTGAATAGATCGTTTTTAATAAGCTTTCTAAGCAATTCCTGAAATAGCAAAGTAGGGCTACAGAATCACCTTATCTACTCAACTGTGAGTGCGAAAAATACTCTTTACTACTCTAGCCAACCTAGTATAATTTTCTACAAAAAAGACTATTCCTATTTTAATGACAGGTCAACTTTAATGGAGTCCTCTTTTTTGTTATTATATCAAGCACTTCTGTTTTCTCTGTCAACAAAATATGTGATCCTGTTATAAATTTTAATAAATTAATGGGTAACTGCATGCAAAAAGGCATTGACCAGCAGCAGAGTGAGATTAAAATGATATAACGAAATTTTTGACCAGCTAGTTGGATTTTATTAAAACAGTATTATTCCTCTCGCCCTCGTGGCCTCTGAGTCAATAGCCCATTCGGCCGACTCAGAGCCCATTCGGGCTCAAGAATAATTGTTAAATATACCTTGATGGCTAAGCCAGAGCTCTAAAATTCCATTATCCAATGATTTTGCTGTTATAATGTAAATTATATTATTTTATTAGTTATCAGGCAACTTGCAATCCAAAAACACACACACTAGGCCAGGGTTTTCCAGTAGCACTTTCATCCCACTCCGCAGCAGTTAGTTTCTTTTCGCATGTGTCTTTGAAATCATATGCTGTGATAAATTTCCTCAGCTTAATATTAAATAAATTCACAAATTCAGTACAGTTGTGATTTTAGGTATTTTAAATTATAAACACTAAAGCTAGAAACTTTTTTTTTTACCCGTATGTTAAGAGATATGATCAAAAATTATGACAGCAGGTTAAAATAAATTTTCTTTTGTCATGGTTTCAGCTTAACGATAACTTAACAGATCATTACATGTTTCTTGGAAAGTGTCCACCTACCCCTCCCCTAAGTGAACATTAACACTTACTTCTCACTTCAGGCAAAATGTTGGCTTAGGGGAGGGGTAGGTGGGCAGTTTCCGGGAAACGGATAATGATGCAAAAAATTGAGGTGATAACAATCACCAAAAAACGTTTGTTTTGCTCTTGTCTATGTTAGACAAATCATCAAAAATAATAATAAAAATAACGACTGTATTAGTCCATGTTTTTAATGACTTGTTTTAGTGGCTGTGGTTTTCTACAGAAATTAGTAGTAAAACTCCGACACTGTTTTCAGAGAAAAAAACTATTTGCAATAATATTAGAAAAGTCTGTGTTAAAGATACTTTTCTATCAGAGAGAAAAATAGGAACATCAATGCCTCATTCAGAACACAGTAACTTGAAGCCCCCTCCACAAACACATTTTTAAGGAAGTAAACCGTCCTTTCCACATATTCCAGCATTTTAGTAAGTAATATCTGATTGCCTAGACAATGAGAAACAAACGTCATCATCCAGCAAGTGAAAGTTTGTGGACACAAAGGCAATATTCAGGGAGACTATATCCATTACAAAGGTTGTTAAGTGAACATCAAAAGAAAAATGTTCTAAAAAAGTCAAAAGGAAGATAGCAACAACAGATACTTGTGTGCCCCATGTAGTTAAATATATTACAGTTTGGAAATTGCGTACGATGTTTTTTGTGTAAACTGCTCTTCTTCTGTGGACCCCTTCAGTGCTGTAGTCGAGCTTGTTCCACCACTGATTGCCAAGGAAACCCGGTCAAAATAGCCTGTGCCCACCTCTCTCTGATGTTTGTGAGCAGTGAAACCATTTTTGGCTTGCGCAAACTCATCTTCTTGGATCTTTGTGTAGGCAGACATGCCATTGTCCCTGTAATCTCGTGCAAGCTTGAACATGGCATGGTTTAGTGAGTGAAAGCCGGCTAGAGTGACAAACTGGAATTTATAACCCATTTTGCCTAGTTCTCTTTGAAACAGAGCAACCTCAGCATCGCTTAGATTAGCTTTCCAGTTGAATGAGGGAGAACAGTTGTAGGCCAATAATTTACCAGGGTAGCGAGCATGAATGGCCTCTGCAAATCTTCGAGCTTCCTCTAAGTTTGGCTTGCTTGTTTCACACCACAGCAAATCACAGTAAGGTGCATAGGCAAGACCACGAGCTATGGCTTGGTCTAGCCCTGCCTTGGCACGGAAGAACCCTTCAGGAGTTCTCTCCCCTGTCAGGAATGGTCTGTCATAAGGGTCTACATCTGATGTCACAAGTGCAGCAGAGTTGGCATCTGTGCGTCCTACAATAACGATTGGAATGTCCAAAACATCGCCAGCAAGTCTTGCAGCATTTAAGACCTTAATGAACTGTTGAGTGGGAACCAGAACCTTTCCACCCATGTGACCACACTTCTTTTCTGATGCCAGTTGGTCTTCAAAGTGTACTGCTGAAGCTCCTGCTGCAATCTGTTGACAAGATAAACTTCATGAGACATTTTTGTGAATCCCTTAACAAGTAAAATCAAACCTTAAATGATATTTTATATTATCAATTAAATAATGATAACCACTCTAAACAGTAAACTTCACTTGAAAACGTTTCACCTTTTTTTTGCTACAGTATAAATTGGAACTTTAACCTATGCTATTGATTTCTCAGTGAAAAAATAAAATAGTAAGTCTACTATTTGAAAAGCAACACAACACTAAAGTTGCATTCTCTGTGTTATTGATGAATCTGTGATGCATTGTGAGAGATCATTTTCCTTTCAAAGTTTCTAAAGTTGCAGTTGATATTATTTTTTTATCATACTTTGTAGCTTTTTATTATCTTTGCAAGTCTTTGGTTTACATTAGATTAAAACATCCAAGATGTAATCCATTATTTAATAATAATAAGTGCTCATTATTCAGGATCTACCCTAATGACTAGATAACCCGAAAAAGATCTTCATTTCACACTAAACGATGAACGTATCATAATTTATTATTGGCAAGATCTTTTGGCACATATTTTCAGTGTGACATGAATATTTACAGTCAAACCAGGTCAAGCGTACCCCCCAAGAATCCATTAATAAATTTATTATTCAAAAGTTGAATCCGTTGCTAGGTGTAGATTTCAGATTGATCTCTGCATTCTTGTATGTGTAATGAGCCGTGAATTCACACGCGAGGCAGTTATGAAATTTCTACCAGCTCCATTTTCCTGAAATTGGTGTAAATGTCTTCTAAGAAGCTTAATCCATTCAAAGATTTTCAATCTGACCAAATACAGAGAAGTTCTCGTAAAATATTCACTGCTCATTACGCATGCAGAAATGCCGCTTTGAATTTGACACCAGTTAAGGGAACGACTAACGGATTCATTTTTCAAATAATCAATTCACTGATCGAATCTTGGGGGGTACGCTTGACTTGGTTTGACTGTAAATGGTGAAGAAATCCTCATTACCATAGACTTTGTTAATTCAAATGCATTCAGTGGTCCCCCAAATCCAGCTTCGCAATCAGCAACAATAGGCAAAAAGTAATCAATGTGCCTCTCTGATCCTTCCATATGTGCAATCTGGTCAGCCCTAATGAATGCATTGTTGATGCGTTCCACCAGTTTTGGTGCTGAATTAGAAGGGTACAAGCTCTGGTCTGGATAGGTCTGTGCAGCTAAATTGTTATCACCAGCAACTTGCCAGCCACTAAGGTAAATAGCTTTTAAACCTGCTTTAGCCATCTGCACTGCCTGGCCGCCTGAAATCACAGTTTTGTTTAATCATAAATTAAGCAGGGAAAAAGTGTCAATAAAACAAATGGATCATCTTCCCATTTATTTTTTTTTTTTTGCTTTTATTTATTAATTTTTCTATCTCCTGTTTCAAACAAGTCCGAAGATTATACATTACCCAAAAAAATCTAATCTATGTAGACTACCACATTTTAGAAAAAAATATACTTAGTGAAAAGTACACGCGAGAAACAAGTCAAGTCACACTTATATCATAGGCGCGTTTCTGCTGTGTCATGACAAAATTAAATTAAAAATTTTGAGCCGAAAGCGTTAGTAAAGGTGACCTTTGGATTGCGGTTTCAGTTTTAAAATAAGAGATATTGCGTTGAAGAAATAAAGTGGAAAATTGAAATGTTATATTTTGTGTCTCAAGCGGCTTTTCGCCCTCTAGGTCCAAAGTTCAATCAATGACCGTGAAGTTTTCCACGTCATTCGATTTTTGCTTGGTTGACGTGGCCTTTTAAGACTTAAAATACATTTCTTCTCAAATTTTATCCGCTGAATTCGAAAAATATATCAGAAATTAACAAAGGCATTTAAATTGTCAATTTCGAGCACGCTATGGAGATTCGCGGGAAAACCCAACCGAATCGCGCGCCTTGTAGTAGCTTTCACCATATTAGGGAAAAGAGTGTCTTTCACGTGGAAAACTCGGACCCTGTGTCAAAATAAGATTTACTACTGATACTGCATCAGAATTCATTTATCGCAATCAGTCTTACCGGTAAGCGCTCCCAAAGCGTTGATGTAAGAGTTTCCTCCACGAGTCAAGTAGTTCCAAAGTTTTATCGAGCCTCGCCTCGCTAGCGTGTGCTCGATTTTTAGCGAGCCTCTCAACCTCTCTACATCTGCTTGGCTATAATTCCTCTTGATTCCTTCGTATCGCTGTTGTTTGGAAAACATTTTGGTTATGAATCGAATAGGAGGCCGAGAAGTTTTGGAAACTTGGCTCTTACAACTTTGGCACAACCGTCCTACCAAACAGCTTCGCAGTAAAAATACTACGAGTAGAAATTTAAGGAACTTTTAGAGAATTTTGTAAATTTATGCCTGTGGACTTTGAACGCCTATAAAGGCGACGTTTTCATTGGTGGAAAGAGGGTTGTCGTTGTTATATCGAGCATTTTCATTGGCTAAAGGACACAGTCTTATTTGGAAACCCCTCAGGTACATGGTTAAAACTCTGCCAAATCTTGCGAAACGAAAAATCACGAAAATTATGAAAATTATGGCTTCTGTAGAATCATGCACAGTTATGTTACTTCATATTCGAAGGTGTTTTTTATCAGTTCTAAAGAAATAGAATTTTATTGAGCAATAGACCATTTGGTAGCCTGCGAACAGCAGACGCATTTCCGGTCGTCGCTTCTCTCCCTCCGAAAAATAGATAAATTTTTTCGGAGGGAGAGAAGCGACGACCGGAAATGCGTCTGCTGTTCGCAGGCTAACCATTTGGTGAATAAAGGAATAAAGATCATAGTGGGAGAGATCTGATGCAGTAGCGTGAAGAGGTGACGATTATTTGGTTTCCATTGACAACGGGTGGTGTTAAATTCAATCTCTTTTTTTATTAGTATAACTTGTTGGTTTTTGGATTAAAACAAGTGTCTACACACTGAAACTTTTGAAGAAGAAATTGAGGTACACTTTCTTGATTCCTGAAGTACACTCCTCGACAACACCCCCTTACCCTCCCCTAGTCAGGTATTGACATACCTTCGTCATGCCCTTCATCACGCCCACTGCGGTTTCCGGTGGACTTTGCACCAATGCACAAGAACGAGGCGAAGCTGGTCACTCTTGCAGAAAGAACCAAAAGTCGTTCAAAATCTGGGTTTAAACGCTAGTTTTCTCCTTCGTAGAGCGTGGGATCAGTCTGTAAGTATATGTGAATAGAAAATAATGTGTTCAAAATTTAATTTCTCGTTTTTTGTCTCTTATTTTACCTTAACTTTGTTGTTCAACGTGTCAAACTGTCACGTGTCATGAAATCTCATTTTGCAGCATTTTGAGAGCTTTGATTCAAGATTTAGTTGAAAAGATAACAGTCTTGTCCTTTGCAGTAGATTCTTTCAGCTCTTTTACGAGTTATTTACTACATTGCTGTTTTCTTCAATGATAACGGCTCTTGTGAACCCTTTCTAAAGTACCCAATGTAATGAATCTACATTTACGAGCAAAAATGCACGTAGAGAGTCACGAACACATTTTGTCTTGGCGGGTTTGCACAACCCTCCTGTCTGCCGAGGCCTGGGTGGACAAAACATCTTAGTCATGATTATTTCAAGTTTTCCCGTTTTTCATTATTTTTTTGCCACATCATCTAATCTTTAGATTAAACTTGAGTGGTATTGATTGCCCAGCCCCCTTCTCAAAACAAACAGATTGATGTCATTTAGCTAATTAAGCAATAGACCACACTTTCTATGGGTTTGCCGGCATGATAACCCATACGAGATGTTGGGAGAACACGAGAAAAGCTTGTAAATAACAAGCCAAAGGCCAGTGATTTACAAGCTTTTCGAGTGTTCTCCCAACATCCCAAGTGGGTTATTATACCAGTAAACCCTTAGAAAGTGTGGTCTTGCTTTTATAAAATAACTTTAAGTTTACTATGAGTTTACCAGCATAATAAACCATAGGTTTTTAACCAATCAGAATGTGCGTACTATCTTAGTTATCTTATAATAAGCTTATATACTTGCTTTATAACTGATACAATATTAACTATATTTCTTCAAGGCTAAACTTAAGAATATTCAGCCAATTATTTTTATGTCCTAAAAGTGACTAAGTTCTAAGTTCTCTTCTCAATATCCATACATCATCAAGAGAAATTGTCGTGAGAGGTAATGAAAAGATTACCAAAGGAGAAATGCTTTGATCTTTTGTCAAATTTGCCCTACCTACAATAAAATGATAATTATAATATAAATAATAACAAATATATTTTGTTCCTTTAATCTCACAAATGAATACTTAGTGGGCAATCTTTGATTTCCTGTTACTGCAGTGTGAAAGAACAGAAACAAGCCAATCAAGAATGAGGTGCCCAAGAGGTGGGTCCCTAATATTTCGTACAGATGGATTCCTGATGATATTGATATTTCATTCTCAATTATTATTATCAAATGATATCTAATCTTAATTCAAACAACTTGAGCCTCATAAGTGTATCCTTTCCAGGGTTCTGTCTAGGGTATTCAAGTTGTAGAAACTTCTCCCTAAAAAATGTCATTACAGTGTATAAGTAACTATTATGGAAAAATCATCCAGATGGGACGAGTTCAGTGCACACACTGTAACATTTCCTAGAATTGTGTCTCAAAATGCACCAGATTGCATCTCAGCGCATGTTCATTTCAAGAAATTTCCTGGGGGGGAAGCATGCTTCCAGACCCCCCTAGGAAGCTTGTGGCCTTTGGCCACTGGGGACTTATCTCCCCCAAATGATAATTCCTAGCTAGAACCCTGCTTTCCCTCCTTAAAATGTGTGGAAAAGCGGCATCATGAACTCTTATAGTTTCCTAAGTACTCCATATTACTGGTAGTAATACCAAGAGTTCCTTACTTGTGTCTTTTATCAATGTTAAAAATTGTCTTTACAGTGAACGGTTATCGGTCCCCTTAGAAGAACTGTTGTTTGAAATTCTGGCCATAAGTTGGAAAATAATGACTTATTTTACCTTTTCATTTTATCTTTCACAGGAATTGAAATCACTGGTGAAGTCAAACAAGATTACACTCAGATTTTGTCCTATGAAGCCCTGGAGTTTTTGGCTGATCTCCATCGGAGTTTCAACTACCAACGAAAAAAGTTGCTCAAGAAGCGCATGGAAATTCAAGAAGCAATCAATGCTGGTAGTCCAATCAAATATCCTGAAGCTCACCACGAGAAAAATTGGAAAGTAGCAGCTGTTCCTCATGATTTGCAAATGCGACATGTAGAGATCACTGGGCCAACTGACCGTAAAATGGTCATTAATGCTTTGAACAGTGGTGCTGACATGTATATGGCTGATTTTGAGGATTCACTTACTCCATCTTGGAAGAATATTATCGAGGGGCAAATGAACCTCTTGGATGCCAACAGGAAGACAATAAGTTTCACTAATCCAAATGGTAAGTGAATATATTTGAATAAAGCAGAGTATTCTAGCTGTGCCTGTCAAAGGCCCCATGACGCAGCTTCTGACAAATTCCTCTGTGTTCACTTGTTAGAGGATAAGGTCACGATGAAAGAACATTTTTCTACCAGTTGATTTTCTTTCAAAATTCAACTCTATGAGATGAATACCTCCCCTGCCCTAACATGTTTTTAAGTCAGATTGGACTGTTGTCACAAGTAAAAACTGACAGGTGAAGATGTGTTTAGTTACTAACCATTTTCTTAACCTTTAAAGTCTATCTGATCCTTACAAAATTCTCTACAATAATCATCAATATTCAGTTTTTAAGATATCATTAAAAGTGAGCTTTGATAGATAATATTAAAAACCTTGGAGATGTTAAACATCTTTAAGGCATTCCTAGTAATTGATTGTTTGCTTAATATTATATATTTCATCTGTAATCTAGGATCAGAGCGCCGTTTAAAGGACAAGACAGCCTGTCTGTTGGTACGTACACGCGGTTGGCATCTTGATGAGAAGCACATCCTCTGCGATGGAGAACCTATGTCAGGAGCACTGGTAGACTTTGGGCTTTACTTTTTTCATAATGTCCATATAAGGGTTGCAAATGGCTCTGCTCCATACTACTACCTTCCCAAAATGGAGACCCACTTGGAAACCAGACTGTGGAATGATGTTTTTAGAGCTGCACAAGATTACATGAAAGTGCCTCAAGGTAAGTCCCTGCTGTTAATAAGGACCCAAATGTTGGTACTATAGGGTGAAAGTCAGTTATCAGTGCATCTAATCGCGGTGTAACTAATATTATTATGACTATCATTTGATTCTCTTGTGAAATTCAGCTTTTAATGGCATGCTTAATTTAAAGAAGGAATCAGATGAGTTTGAGATAGAATCACCAAGGACTCTTTGGGTTGTTTAGTTAAGACAGTTTCTCTTTAATATACCGTACCAAAGTTCAAAGATTTTCACACATTCTTGTTAAATTATTGATCCTGTCCTGGTTGTTGCATGTTAGGAACAATCCGTGCAACTGTGATGGTGGAAACCTTGCTGGCTGCAGTGAACATGGAAGAAATGCTTTATGAGATAAAAGATCACTGCTGTGGTATGAATGCAGGGAGGTGGGATTACATATTCTCTGCAATCAAGAGATTGTCAAGGAGACCTGACTGTGTTTTGCCAGACCGTAAGATGGTAAGAAAGATGGGTTTAGTTCTTTATCATAACTATAAAAACATCTCTCACCTGATTGGCTGTCAGTTGCCCTGATGTCAGTATCAATATGCCACTTGCACATCTCCCATGATGCACCTTATTTGTCCCCCCCCCCCCCCCCAAAAAAAAAAAAAATTGACATAACCGTTGCCTTTAAGTTAGTTCTCTTGGGACGGCTGTTAATACCCAGGAGAAATGAAAATCAAAGGCTATGCAAAATTTTGGGGGGCAAGTAAGGTGCAATATAAGAGGTGTGCAAGTGGCATATAGGAGAGTGTAATAGGACACCCCCAGAGTGGTCAAAAGTAGCTGGCTGCCAGCAAAAATCGCCACCCACTTGGTTAGTATCAGCCGGCCACTCTGTTTCGCATTTCTTTACAGATGGCATTTTTTAAATAAAATATCCCTGGACTGGCCACTTACTTTGACAACTTAGGCATCTGCTTCAAAACTTTCTGACAACCCTGAACTTCTACACCCAGCACCATGCCCAAGTAATAGGACTGTAAATGTATGTGCCATTGAAAGTGTGCACTTGAATGAGTATATTCTTCACTTTTAGCAAAAACTCTTTGAATATCCTGTGTTTTAGTTTTAGAAGTTTAAGATATCTCAAATTTTGTTATAGTTATGATTACCAGAAGTTTTTGTCATCCAATTTGGTTGGTAATCATGCTCGTGATTCAAGAAATTGGACTCCTTTATCATGCATATGATTACAGACTGAGTTGGACTCCACACAGTCCTATTTTGTGCTAGATGTATAAACTCCAAATTTTATATATTTTACTGTACAGTTATTTATAAGGTAAAAACCGACAGTATCATGCCAAAGCAAGTCAAAATGAATGAAAAACTTTCATCTGAAGAGATCACATGATTAGCTGTTTTTCATTTTATACCTGACAAGAAAACTGAGCTGTAAAAGATGATTGGTGGTTCAGCGAGAGTTCAGAAAAGAAACCTTTGCCTTTTGTTTACACTTAGCAGTAATATCTCAATTTTTTTTCAGATAACAATGACTGTGCCATTCATGAAAGCATACACTGAACGCCTTGTCCAAGTTTGTCACCAACATGGTGCTCATGCAATGGGTGGAATGGCTGCTTTCATCCCAAGTCGAAAGGATGAGAATGTTAATAAGGTGGCCTTTGAAAAGGTTCGCCAAGACAAGGAACGAGAAGTAGCTGATGGCTTTGACGGAACTTGGGTTGCTCACCCTGATCTTGTACCTTTTGCAAAAGGCATTTTTATGAAGGTGAGAAAGAAATTAACAAATGATAAGTGGCTCAGCTATTGAGTTATAGTTGCAGGCAAGAGGTTACTAAGCATGAAAAAAAGCGCAAGAGTTACTTGAGGCAATAGCTGAGTGTGACTCTAGCTTCTTAAGTGATTAGCAGTCCTCCCAAGTGCAACTATAACTCAAAAGTGCACTTTGAGCTGTTTACCATTTTGTTTTATAACATAATCAAAAGAGAACAACTTTTAATTTTACTCACAGATAGCAGGGGAATAACATGAGTGCTGTCATCTGCTCACACTATGGCATGTACGAATCATTTATTGTAAATTCTTATCTTTCAAAAAAATCGTTTTGCTGAATTGATTCCCCCATCTCAATGTGGATTACAAAACCTTTTACATATAGAACTTTCTTTCAGTATCAAAACAAAAACCTTTGGAGACTAAGTGGAAAACAATAGAGTGGCCATAGAAGGTGATGCTTACAGCTTTGAATGTGCGCTAGCTTTTTTCACCATTCACCCATGGGCAAATAGTAAATAGGTAATATTATTGACGGATCAGAGTGCCCGCTTTACTTTTGTTATGTTGTGATCACGATTTGTTAACACTCAAAGAGCAAGTAACATAACTCTATATAAATCAGCAATAATTATTATTTGAATGTGTACATACACTATGGCAAGGCAACAAAAGCTCAGTCAGTAGAGCACTTTACTGCAGGGCGGGGTGGGACATTCAGGTCCGATCCCCGGGCCAGAGCTATAAGCTACTGAGAAATGAAGATACTGTTTTTGCCCTGCGAATGCCTAGATCTTTACCTGGCTTGGATGACAACATGAAGATGGCTGTTGTGCCTATTCGGCATGAGGAAGTTTGTTTTTTGGATATTTAAATCCTCACTGATAGCCATCTCCACTCAACTGAGTTACCTCTACTAAACAACTACAGAATTTTGTCAGGGCCCAAGCCCATATTATATTACAGTTATTGAGACCTCCATATAACAGCCACCTCTTCAAATGGTAACATTCAGAATCTTTTTCCATTGTGAATACTGTCCAGGCTAATCTCCAGGGTCTGGTTCCTCGAAAGAAGGTTACATTTAACCCAAGATTAAACCAAATTTTAAGCACGGTTTTCTTGTCTATGACCATGTAACTCAAGCTTACAAAATACTGTTGAGCCTGCACTCTGAGATACAGTAATGATAACATAAAAATGTTACTCTAAGCAATACATATAAATACAAAAAGTGGAACAAAATTTTAATCCTGGGTTAGCGCTAATCGGGCTTTCAGGAACCGGACCCAGGATTGTCAAAATTAGCCGGCTGCCAGCAAAAATCACCACCTTCTTGGTTAGTAAAAGGCGGCTACTCTGCTTGGCATTTCTTTACGGATGGCGTTTTTTAAATATAATATCCCTGGACTTGCCGCTTACTTTGACAACTTAGCCGTCTACTTCAAAACTTTCTGACAACCCTGAACCTCTACACAATGGCTATGTGGCAGGTCGAAAATAATTAAATTGACGTTAAATTTTTTAACCAGCTAGGTCGATTCTCAATTTTCTTCGTTTTCTAGCCTTAATTGCTAGTTTAAAAACTTTTAACCTGAATTTTATTTTGACCTGTAACAGCTATATCACCGTAGTATATGTAAAAATACAATAGTAATGGAAATGATAGGGATGCCAGGGCAAAATTTAACACCTACAAAAAAGTGATAGCACATTGCCACAAAGACCTACAAAGCAGACACTGAAGTAATCTAGGTGACTTTATCCGCACAATGAGACCACATTGTGCTTAAATTGGGCATGAGGCTATTTTGTGCAGGTTTGACTGTCGATAATGTTTTACATCACTTTACTGCATGAATCTTGCTGTACATTTTTTAATTATTGGTACTTGTTTATTTTAATTAATAGTTGTTTATTGTAATTGCAGGGTTTACAAAATGCTTGCCATCAAAAGCACCGTTTGCGTGAAGAGGTGAACATCAAGGTTGAAGAAATCTTGGCTATCTCTGTGCCAGGTGGAAAGATCACTGAAGAAGGCTTAAGAGTCAATATTGAAGTTGCGTTGCAATATCTTAACAGCTGGCTCTCGGTAATTTGACTCATTCTGACATTGTCTGGTCCTAACACTTCCTTAATAAAAATAGATGAATTATGAACTTAACAATTTTTTAAGTGCACTGGAAATCACAAATTAAACGAGACAACAATATTATTATGAAAATATTTTAATATTGCATCACTTTCTCACTCCTGTGTGCTGTCCTCTGTAGACCACATATTGACACTTCACAAGGTAAGGGAGTTGAAAAAAAAGGGTTTTGTAAAGGCGGCCATAAGTAGAGCTGTCCACTTACAAGAATGTTCGTTAGGAGAGCTTCTTCTGTATTTATAGGATGCTGATAACTGTTTCATTTCCTTTAAAGGGTGTTGGAGCAGTGGCCATTCACAATTTAATGGAAGATGCTGCCACTGCAGAAATTTCCCGAGCTCAACTGTGGCAGTGGTTGAGGCACAGTGTGCGACTTGAGGATGGCCGCCCAGTCACTTCTGAGCTATACAAAGCAATACACAAGGAAGAGCTTGATAAGCTCGGAGGACCTTCAAAAGGTCGCCTTGGGCAAGCATCCCAGCTCATGGACAAGATGGTTCTTTCTGAAGAGTTTGTAGAGTTTCTCACCCTTGCAGCATATGATTTACTGGATAATCCTCATGCAAAGCTTTAGAGCTTTGCCTTTGATGGTTGTAATGCTTGTAACAAGTCCTGCTATCTGTGGAGTGTGTTGTGTAAATTAAAAGAAAGTTGCTGTAAAGATCATTTTTGGTCTTTAGGACAAGATTACCATGAAGTAAGGATAAATGAAAATAAAGTGAAGAACTTCAGCGTTCATTAAGGCCTGAGAAAAAATGTTATAACAGAATGACTGATAGAGGTGAATTTATGATTGTGAATGATCTATGAGTTTGGTAATCTCTTGGCATTCAGTATTTATGACTTAAGCTAACAGAGGATACATGGTAACTACTGGTTTTAGTGAATAAAAATGTTCAAGTCACTAATCCAAGCAACATATTGACAAACATTAGTGTAAGATTGTCACCTTAATCCTCCCTCCTCCACAGAGCCTCCCAGAGATAATAAAAAAGTCACAAAAAAAATATGTAGTGTGCAAGGATTCTCTTTCTCCTTCCCATCACCTGCTACGTACCCTGTTTCCTTTTTCACACCTTCCACTGACACATAAAGGCCTCTGTATATGAGAGAACCTTGAATCATAACATAATACAATTTTTCACATAAGCTAAGCTTTAATATCACTGCTAGCCTGTAACTACTGAACCTTTCCTTAAAAGACTTAAGCCTTTATCCTATAGCCTATACCTTATACCAGTTTTAGTGAACTCTTAAAATAGCTCTCAATATGATACATTATTCTAAACCTGTTTTTTTTTTTGTTTGCTAATTCCCAGACCCTGTCCTAAAACTAAACCCCATTCACTGGTTTTGCTTACAGTCAGTTCACTATTAGACAGTGATGGGACCAGTACAAGTAGTGTCAATCTCAGAGAGGTTTCTGTCTCATAGATAGTCGACGAAAACAGTAAAAAATGGCAGAAACCAACTCCAGGTGTCTATTTTAGGGAGGTATCTGCCTTATAGAGTCAAAGAAAATAGCTGAAAAACGGCAGAGACCAACTCTCAGTGTCCATTTTAGGGAGGTGTCCATCTCAGAGTGTTAAAGAAAATTACTGAAAAATGGCAGAGACCAACTGTAGGTGTCCGTTTTAGGGAGGTGTCCACCTTATAGTTTTAGGAAAGTGTTCATCTTACAGAGAGTCAAAGAAAATAACTGAAGAACAGCAGGTACCACTCTAGGTGTCCATTTATGGGAGGTGTTTGCCTTATAGTCAAAGAAAATAACTAAAGAACAATGGGGACCATTTAGGGAGGTGTTCGCCTTATAGAGAGTCAAAGAAATTGACTGGAGAACAGCAGGGACCAACTCTAGGTGTCTGTTTTAGGGAGGTGTCCACCTTATAGAGAGTTAAAGAAAATGACTGAAGAATGAATGGGACCAACTCTAGGTTCTGTCTGTTTTAGGAAGGTGTCCACCTTATAGAGAGTCAAAGAATATGACTGAAGAATGGCAGGGACTAACTCTAGCTTGAGAGGGAGGGTATAAACAACCATAAAATAATGACATTCTATCAATGCAGTAGGCATAGATTTTTTCCTGGGATTTTCCCCTCCCATTTGGGAATTTGAGTTTGTGGTTACTTCTCTTTCTTGGTTCAATTTTTCCATGGTTGATCCTAAGCCAAGGTGTTTCCCTCTCAAACTTCCCAAATCCCAAAGACTGCAAATAATTTGGAGGGTACCAATATACTAAATAACTGCAACCCTTTCCGAACAAAGTTTATGTCTTTTCACCACAAAAAAATCATAACCAAACTACACTTTAGTCAACTACGTGCAATAATGTTTCTTAAATTCCTGAACGTAACTTAATTTTCTTTCACCATAATCTTAATTGTTGGAAATATAATTTTATGAAACATTTACAATCATATCAGTTTGTGCACCAATGCATGCTGTGAATCACAGTGTAACAAACCCCACAAATCTATTTGTAAATAATGAATTACACCTTTATTTTCACTTCAAATGCGGTAACCAAAATATGGTGTCACACCTAGTGACTGATCAATCAAAAATTTTAATATAAAAGGGCTGTCCTAACTAAATTACTTTTTTTTTTTTTTTTTTTTAATAAACTAACTAAATTACTTACTACTGACCTATTTATGCTTGGCTGGCATCACACATATACACCTGGCAGGACATCCCGAAAATTCTTATTAACTAATTAATTACTATTTTTGTAACTTGTTATTAAGTGGGAACAGCAATGCATCTGTGAAATGCGCATTGCTGCTCCCACTTAATAACAAGTTACAACAATAGTAATTAGTGTTCATCATCATCATTATTAATTTATTTATTTATTCATTTACCATTATTATTATTATTATATATTTATTATTATCATTATCATTAAATAATACATTATATTACTGGCTTTACACAATAAATTTCCATTATGTACATATGCTACAAATATTGACAAGGAATTAATGCACATTAACAACTCAATGCAGTTAAGTTGGAGCTCACAACCAAAATTCAGATTTAAGATTACCCAAAAAATAACAAGGTAATACGTTTCCAGTATCAAAATGTTGTCCCTGTCATGTCTTGCTGCTAATATCAATAAAAGTCTCTTTCATGCTCATTTCAGGTTCATTCAATTTAATAAATATGATGTCGTCATCAGTTCCATAACTGTGTCTTGCTAACTCAAACATATCAAACTTTGCACAACAAAGATCATCATTGAAGGATGGATTCTTGTAATAAACATGTCTTTTGTCTGCGTCAAATCCACACAGCACAATGTAGTGTCCACAGTACTCACTTTGAGTTGATGGACACACACAATTGAGCATCCGTAGTTTGTTGGGTGAAAACATCTCACACCAGTTGCAGATCAACGCATTTGAGTTGACTAGGACTATAGCAACATAACCCTTCATTAACCTTGATATAATTTCCTCCAATGAAATTCTCCTGAAAAATACCAGATAATCACTTATATGAGAAAAAAGTAAAAACATAAAAACTGAAAGAAAAAAAGTCATTTGTTGAAATAAAACTATAAATACTCGGAGCTGTCAGTTAAGACCATAAAACATAAAACCTGTTACACACTGCTGAGCTCCCTGGATGTTAGGGGTGATCAACGTGGAAAACTTAAGGTGACATTACAGGTGATTCTTAATTTGCTATTGGCTACTTCCAAACTTAATTACAGCCCTAAATACTGAAATACAGTACAGTCTTTTTCACTCTGATTTGTCTTAGATGGATCCCCAACTGTCCTACAAATCATCTTCATGACTTTCAACTGTTTGTATCTGTATTTACTGATGCAAGTATATCCATGTAATAAAGCTTATCATTTATATTGCGCAAATTAACATAAAATATGATCAAATGTATTGTAAATATTGAGTATTTTTTAAAATTTTGGGAGGGTGGATGATACTTCTGACCTCTTAAGGATTTGGACATGAAAGATTTCATCAACCTGTCACTGCTTGTTCTCACCCTTACCATGTCACACCCCCACCACACCCCCAACCTATAAAAACATGCAATCAGATACCAGTGTTATTCTCATACATGTGTAATAATTTGCTTAGTCATTGTATACATTTCCAATTGTATACTGAAAAAAGCTACCTGTATCTTAAACACGAGAGAGCCCATCTTATTACTTCATTACCAGTGCTGTTCATGTGTTTAATAGCGGGGCCATATAATATGACCTTAGTTATATTAAGTGCTGTTTAACTCTTTAACCCAGGAATGTTCCCCTTCACTTCATTGATACGTCTTCTGGCAAAAACACTCAACAAAGCTTTACCATGGAAGGAAAACCTTGTTCCACCTGAATTTCTTAATCAAAACTATGTTTACCTCCTGAATTGAAACAGAATTTCCTACACCAGTGTTTAAGATTCCAGATATTGTAATAAAGCTTTAGTGTGTTTATTACAATAGAATGAAATGTACATCTCAACAAAGGGTAGATTCGTTGGCCCCGCCGCATTCACTCGTTAAACGCTTTACTTTTAAATTTAGCTAATAGCTTCTATTGCTGTTTAAAAACACTGAAACGTCCAGCGAGGAAATGTCACGGGACCAAGACACAATCAGCTGAACAGTCAACACGACACGCACGTACAGGCATCACTAATTCTGTTAATTATAGTTACCGTAATTCACGCGCCAAAAAAATAGAGTTGTTATATCAGCCCGATAAAATCATCTTAAAAAAATCTTTTACGGTTGTAATTATTCCTACAACACTCACCGTTTTTCTACTCTAAGCCCCAAATTCGGCGCCATTTTAAACAAGCTATTGACCCTCATTTCGTCCATGTTGAACGTTCCTTTGTAAAATGAGTTGTCTCCATAGCTCGGATCCACACCTAGTGTCGATGTATAGAACACGTACTCCGCTTTATACTCTGTGAATATATTGGCTATGTCTATAGTCCAAACACTAGTTCCAAAGTTTTTGGCCGTACAAATCTCCTCGTATTCCAGGTTGTCGAACTTATTGCCAAGGAGTTTCTGTAACACCATCAGAGAACACGCAAGGCCGCAGTCCCAATCTGATCTCTGTCGAACATGGGGCAGTTCGATCTGTCGACGAGACATTTCATTGAGAAACCGTCGTAAATATATTTTTAACTGTTCTGGGAAGTCGTGTACGATAAGACAACATAACAGAATGAACCAAGCATATATTAATGTCCTTTTTTTCCGGCAGGGCGGGAACCCATTCGGGTTGATCCAGTTTCGAACTTGTTGTTTACAAACAAACGTGACGTCAATCCACCCCTACTATGACATTCGTGCGAAGAGTCATCATCACCAGGGGGATCCAGGTCGCGTTCGGCATCATCAGCATTAATAATACTCGATGTTTTATATGCTCGATGGATATGTGTGCAATATAATTTTACCAATACCCACCTTGACTTTTTTGCCTCTTATCTTTCGTTTGAAGGTCTTTGAAATTATTGTCATGTTTTACGATTTTCACTTGCCGTGTTCCTTCTTGTCACTCCGTGATCGTGATCTCTTGATTAACTAAAAGTAAATTGGTTTCCATTACCTCATATAGGAACAAAATTTTGAAATATAAGTACGATTTCACCTCATTCCTTCTTTCCTCTTTTTTCTAGGAAATGAAATCGATGAGGAAAATGTTGTGAAGAATTAACAAGAAGGCTCGGTCGCTAAGCATATTTGTACTCAGTTTTCTTCGGTTGGTACGTTTCAAATCGTCCCTTCGTCAAGCGAGGTGGTTGGCCGGAAGGCGTTGTAAAATCCGATCCATCTGAGCTTTTAAAAAGCTTTTTCTTTGCCAGGAGGTTCTTTTGAAGAATCAAGAACATTTATTGGTTTCAAAAATGTCGATAGGGGTTCCTATAAAAATTTTACACGAGGCTGAAGGACATATTGTCACGCTTGAAACTATGACCGGTGAAGTGTACCGAGGAAAGCTTGTTGAGGCTGAAGACAACATGAATTGTCAGATGTCTAACACTACGGTAACTGCAAGAGATGGCCGAGTGTCACAACTAGAACAAGTGTTCATTCGAGGAAGCAAGATCCGCTTTTTGATTCTCCCGGACATGTTGAAAAATGCTCCAATGTTCAAGAAAATGACACAAAAGGGTTCTGGAGGCAGTGGAGCAGCTGGTAGAGGCAAATCAGCTATCCTGAGAGCACAAGGTATAATATTATCACTGTCAGTTGCTTGTTAAGTAATGGTCTTTTGTGTTTGCTTCACATCAAAGAGACCATTACTTCAAATTAAATCGAACTTCATTTTGTAAGGGGAATAGCATTAGTGGGGAGCAACCTCAGAATACCTAGCCATCTCGAAGCGGTGTCAATCAACTTCTAACTTAGTCGCGCAGTGATTAAGCAAATGGTGTGTTTTCAATTCACACTCCCACACTCCCATTGTCCTGTAGGTATTTCTGAAGTTTAGCCTCTGAATGCCACAGTGACCTAAGACTGAGGCAGGATTTGCTTAGTTGATAGAGAGCTTGACTGCACAGTGGCCGGAAGGTCTCAGGTTCAATGCCCCTGGGGCTGGAGCAATATCAGGGTCTTAAAATTAGTTTAGAAGGGAAGTTAATCCCTTTCCACTGCAACCGGCCAGACCTTCGTGTGGCTCAGGCGACCATGTCAAATGGCAGTCGCACGGCAATTAAATTTTGATCTTTGGCAAGGAAAAATAGAAGTTTGATCAAATTAGACTCAGTGGTCCAGTGAGTCTGTCTGAAAGTGTCAGCTTAGCAAATGGTAGTTACCAGACAATAACTAATTCAAAACTGAAGACTGCAAGATGAGTTGGACAGTTAAAAGCATGAATCAATTTAAAATCCAAGTTCACATTTGCTTGCTCATGTTACTCCTCCAAACCATAGTTAATTGAGTGGAATGGTTATGAAACCCATCAGACTCCTTTGTTATATGTTTTTGTGGACCTGAAAGTGCACAACGTTCAAAAGAATTCCTATCATTTTGATTGTATGGACCAATAAAAACATTGCATTAAATTTATTCCGTAACAATTTGCCAACAGAAAACAAAGGATTGTGCACTTTCAGGGTGCTTCCAACATAAACTGCAGCACTGTTGTTTTTATCATTGATGTTTGCCACTTTTCATAACCAGTCTCCTCTAATAACTATGTCCAAACACCATATTGGTGAAATCTCGTACAAATATAATTATGATCTCAAGAAACAAACCTTGAAACACAGAAACACACCAAACGGATCAAAATCCACCAATCAAAAATCACAAACAATGACCTTTAGAACCCAATGAAGTAAACTACCGTTTCCTAAGAGATTTGCCAAGATGATTGATGGCAGCAAAAAACAGGGCAGTTGGCTTTTGCCCTTCAGAATTTTTTGTGTTTTTGAAAAGCACAGTAAGTGTGGGAAAGCTTGTTAACTATTCTTTAACATCAATTTGAAGCCAAGCCGACTAGAGACACAGCAAAGGCACTTGAATCCAAATGCAAGAATAAGGATTTGGTGCCTTTTCTGTATGCAGCAATGGCATCAAAAATTTAGGGAAAAGCTGAAAAAAAAAACTGAACGAAACTTGAGCCTCGTTATGCTCATTTCTTGTGTTATTTTTACAGCCGCTGCAAGAGGAAGAGGCGCACCAACTCGTGGCGGCAGAGGAGCCAATGTTTTCCAAAGAAGAAGATAGCTTATGTGACACAGTCTTGACAGCACCTTCCATTTCATTACCTGTATATAATATAATTGTTTTGTAAAGCAAATGGCAATATGTGGACAAAGCCAGTAACTTCATTACATAAAACCATAGTTTACATGTAACAGTAGATTTCTAGTATCTTAGTCCTCTTTGCAATTTTCTGTATTTTTTTTGTCACAAATGTTGTTTAGTATTTGCTTCTGTGTTTATTAAAAGTTTTAAATATATTTTGTCGCATAACTACTTGCTTGAGCAAACTATGTCTTACAGTGAAAATCTGTACCTTTTCACTTTTTCTTGCCTTTTACATTTGTCTTCCATTTTGTCATGAAAGACAAGTTAAGTTTTTAAATACAATTTATTATTTGCAGTATTAATGTTTCGATGTAGCAATCGTTTGTAATATGTTCTTTGGAAAGACTTGTCACTTTTTGAAATTAGTGAACTTACGCAACAGGACAGGGTAGGAAAGAAGACAGCAACCTTGTGGGACAAGGTGACAATATTTTGTTGTTTGAAAGAACCTTACGCCAAATTTCACTTTCCTTTAAACAGATGTTTTTCAAAGACCAGAAAAAGTTAATGTTAAGTGAGCATCATGACACAACCTGTAAGTAATAGCCCTGTCACGTTTGTCACACATGAGCGATTTGCTGTCCTCTTCTTTCTGCCATCCTGTTGTGTAAACTCACTATCAAGCCAGCACTACAAACCCGGTTGAATTTTTTTTCCTGTTCATTGTATTGCACTTATAGCTAGCCTCCCACGCAGACATACATAACATGTGGCTAAGCCCTAAGGATTTCTGTGTGGGAGCCTAACTTATAGCAAGACTTTTGGATAGACAAAAGTTTTATACAGGGACACTCCGGCCTGAGGTTTAACCCATTACCCTTTTAAGCTACGTGCAAACAGATGCAACAACTCCCAAAACTGTTGGACCAACAATGTTTAGAGTTGTTGTGTCCTTGTTGGCAATGGCGTGTATATCCCCCTTCCGTAAGCGTATACCTTACACTGAAAATGATGCCCCCTTTTAATACTTACTTTAAAGAATAAGTGGCTAGAACAGAAGTTTTCTCTTTTTCATGAAACGTCGAAGAACTTGAAATAATGTAGCTTTTGGTCTTTTCGAAATGTAATCAAAGGCCCTTTTGAATACT
>OZ038002.1:22085826-22110826 GCA_964035705.1 Porites rus | reverse complement strand
CAGCACAGTTCTTTTTAGCTGTTAAGAAAAGATTGCCTTAATATTATTTTCAATTGTGATTATGCGCCGGTTTTGAAACCCGCACTCCCTAGTTACACAATTTACTCTATTTCTCTCCCGCTATCCGCCCCTCCCATCCTTAACATTTTAAAGCCTCCTCCCCCGGGCCTCAAGAGGTTCTGCAATGCACGCATTTCTAGTTATGAAAATGACAAGGATGTCCGACGTCTAGCATGCAGAGGGAAAGAATTATTGCAGATTTTGGTCTCACTTAGTATGTTTAGGAAGGAAAGGCAACATTTTATTCATGAAGGTATCGCTTAGTGTTATTCACAAAGAAATGGATAAATGCGATCACACTGTTTTAGAGCACGGCTCCTTTAACCTTTTAAACCCTAAGATTAAAATTGAGATTCTCATTTACTGGCCTTATACTTTTCAATAGAAGTAGTGGGGAGAATTTGTTGAAATATCAGATATACTCATCTTCCCTGATCATGTACTCAATTCTCATGACCACTCTGTTTTCTAAAGCATTGATATTACAAGGAGAAATCTGAAGCTGATCTCTCTTAGGGCTCAAACTTGGTTAATTTAGGGATAAAATAATTCCTGCGCCACGCCCAGATTGTTCTCCTTTGGGGGAATAAGAGTCTCCTCTGGGGTAGGAGCCATGTTACTAATAATCGGTAGACACCTAGAATATTATTCTATATGCAAACGATTTCTTAATAATGAGATCACAAGGGCACAATTGATATTATTTTGAGAAAACTGCGCTAATGAACTAAGTTATTGAGGGAGCGACTTTTAGATTATCCGGATTATCCTATCTTGGTTCGGTTATTCAAAGACCGATATTCTTTTAAAAACGAGAGAAGTTGCTAGTCTCTATTTTTTTTCTACTTTGTATTTAGTTTTAAAGAAAGTGAACCAAGGCTCTCTTTTTATATGGGACTACTTGAAAGGGTTTGTTAGCCCTAGTTAGGAACGTGCCAGTTAAGAATTCCTTCCTTCAGTCACACCAGAAGGAATAGCCTGTGTACAGACGTCCCCCCTCCCTCAGATTTTTTCTGAGGGAGGGGGGACGTCTTCGAATCAAAGCTGTAGCCTTTCTATCAACAGCTCAGCCCTGTTTCAAACGTCGTGCTACTGCCGCGCTAAGCTGGCTCGTCTGTAGCTCTACTGCAGCACGACACTAGCACGACTTGGTTTCAAACGCGGAATTTAATTCAGTCGAATAGAACGGCTGTTGCCGAAAGCAAAACACAAAAATAAAGAAACGGTTTAGCAAACTTTTAAATGTATTCTAATGTATTTATACAGTATGAATTGAGTTCGGCACGGCAGTAGCACGACTTGGTTTCAAACGTCGCGCTACTGCCATGCTAAAGTCGAGTTTAATTCGATCAATTGAGTAGTTCGGCATGGCAGTAGCACGACGTTTGAAACGGGCCTCAAAAACGTAACGTACAAGTTCGAGTTATGAAATCTGTTTTAAAGATAAATAAGTGGTAATCATGCGATTCCCTGTTTATCGAAGTATTAAAAACTCTTATGATCATCATGATAACACGAAATAAATCCCAAGGACTGAATGGCACTTAATTAGTTGGTCTAGGCACCTGACCGCTAGGAATATATACCTTTCTCATTAGTCTTGTTTCCTTTTAGAATATTGATGTCAGTCTGTACTTAAGTGAGTTGTTCCTTTATTTCTTTCAGCATTGTAGTGATCTTCTCGTTGGGCGCCTCGTAGAAATACACATTATTGCAATTTTGGGTTTGATTAGGCACCGAAGCAGCATCTGTAAGTCTCTTTGCTGGTTTAGCGAAAGTTTGCTGGCTGTTCACAAACAACAGTAAGATCAGGAGACTCCAATTTGAAGACACAAAAGCACAAAACATCGTGCTTTTTCACTATATTTCCAACTTTGAATGGCAATGTAAAGTCCTATAATAGACAATTGAAAACTGAGATTCAACTTATGATCTGATACAACACAATGTTTTTC
This sequence comes from Porites rus, assembly GCA_964035705.1. Lineage (NCBI taxonomy): Eukaryota > Metazoa > Cnidaria > Anthozoa > Scleractinia > Poritidae > Porites > Porites rus. The sequence goes on along the minus strand of OZ038002.1, from coordinate 22,108,811 downwards.
CACATGTTTTTTTGTGCTGTGGGTTGATACAAGACATTTCTGGACTTTGGAATCTGATATCTGAGCATACCTTGTATTACAGAGTAAATAAGGATAATAAATTCCCTCACATATACTAAACACGCATTACTAAACGAGTTCTCAGTCATGAAATCGCACCTCTCCTTTACACCTGTAGTTTATGTCCTTTCCATTTGAAGTTATTTTTATTCGTGAAATGTCTTTTACTTTTTGTTGGATTTCAGTTGACAGTAGCTGTATTACAGCGGACTACTCTTTGGTTTCAAGTGCAAAAGACGTGTGAAACAAAAAATAGGAAATGTCTGCATGCAGGCTCATGGATTAACGCAGAAACAACCACTTTCCATGAATGTCACAAAGGGCTTTTTGGTCAGTAAGTGGACGGCAACGCAAGAAATCCAGACAAAGGTTACTAAGCAGAGCGAAAACTTTTGCGGGTATCACTATCTAGTAATTTAGGTTTCCGCATTCAAAAGAACGCACTTTATCATGAATGCATACACAGCAACTTATTTTTCTATCCTTTAGATCATCGACGCGAAGTATTCCTTCCTAGAATGTATTCGATCATTTACTGATCTGAAAATGAACCCAGTTTGGCGGGGCATGGAGTGGGACCTCCCTTAATTTTTGCTTAGCTGTGGAACTTAAGGTGGCTCGATACAGTTTTTCATGACCAATAACTCCCAAGTTTGAGCATAAACTACGTCGCCATAAACAAAGTTTTGGAAAAATTGCCACCACAGTTGTATTAGATGAAGATGGAAATTTGTTATGATCAGGGTTGCAAAGTCATCGGAGTTGTCATAGCAACGAAATGACGCTATTAGCTATTTTACTTGCAGCAGTATATCTCGGCACTAGGAACTGTTCTTCGAAAATCATTCGCGAGAGCTTTTTCCTCCAATAGCAGCCTCGACGTTCGTGAAGTTTAAGCGAAATCTGTAAGAGCGTTATCGAGATATTTTGGGATAAAGAGTTTGTGGTTAGAAATACTGTAAAAATAGACAATCTTGGTGTTCGGTCCACTTTAACAAATTAGCGAATAATTTTTAAACCGCTCGATAGATTTTTTTAAAAATTTAAGATTCTTGAGATTAACCTTCCTTTTATATGACCTTTTAGTTTCAAGATTATTGATATATTGTAAGGCGGTAAAATAAGGGCTACAATTCGCCAATATTTTGGCAGAAATTTTGTGTTTACAATTGTGGGCCTCTCATTATTCAGGGTATTGTGTCCAAGTTTCATATTTTCGTGCACAACAATAGCTAACATTTTTGCATATTTCAACTGTATTGTTAGTTACTACTGTTCACGTGAAAATGAAACTTGGAGACAATGCCTTGAATAATTAGAGGCTTTCACTTGTAATGACGAAACTTCCGATAAAAAATGTAACAAACTGTAGCCCTTATTTCACTGCCTTACAACATATCAATCATCTTCAAACTAAAAGGTCATATAAAAGGAAAGTTAATCTCAAGAATCTTAAATTTTAAAAAAAATCCATCGAGCGGTTTAAAAATTATTCGCTAATTTGTTAAAGTAGACCAAGATGTTTACAGAACCGCTAACAAGAGCGCTTCGATACATACTAATCAAACCCTTCTTTCTAGCAATCGGCTGGAGCTATCTCCCATGATCTTTCACACACGCTTTTAAAAAGATTGAAACTACTATGAGGTGAAATTGCATGTCGAAAGCGCCTCATTTTCTACAGAGAACGGCCAAACAACAATATTGTCCATTTTTTACTGTGTTTCTAACAATAAAAACTTTATCCCAAAATATCTCGATAACGCTCTCACAGATTTTGCTTAAACTTCACGGACATCGAGGCTGCTATTGGAGGAAAAAGCTCCCGTGAATGATTTTCGAAGAACAGTTCCTAGTGCCGAGATATACTGCTGCAAGTAAAATAGCTAATAGCCTCATTTCGTTGCTATGACAACTCCGATGCCGTTGCAACCCTGATCATAACAAATTTTCATCTTTATCTAATACAACTGTGATGGCCATTTTTCCAAAACTTTGTTTATGGCAACGTAGTTTATGCTCAAACTTGGGAGGTATTGACCCCGAAAAACTGTATCGAGCCACCTTAAGCCTTGGTCCTATTAAAGGGAAATTCATAATGGTAATGCGACTGAGTGGAGTCCAATTCGGTCTTTAATCATATGAGTGATTAGTGAACTTACGCAGCAGGACGGGAGAGGAAAGAAGACGGCAAACTTTGTGTGACAAGCGTGACAATAATTTTGTTTCAAAAAACCTTTCGCCAAACTTCACCTTTCTTTAAACATGGTAAAGTTTTTCCAATTAGTGGAAAAAAGTTTCGGTAAGAATCGTGTAGACTTTGAAGATTTGGAAAACGGTCTGTAACTTAACGTATTGTCATTTTTTTATTTACAGTTGTAGTCTTCTATGTTCTATGACTTCTATTACCCCAACGAAAAGTGATACCCCATGAAAGGGAGAATCAACGAAAATTGTGTGAATGGTGGTCTTAATATATTTTCTCTACGGGGGCATTCATAAAGCATGCAGTTCTAGAGCAAAGGTTATGCTAGGGCAGTTCTAGAGTAACCACTCCCTCCCACCTTCCTACGAAACGGAACAGAGCACTCAAGAAGACGCTAGGGGTCAGTTTTTCAAAGCATAACACCTTACGTTTCAGACTGACCGTTTGAAACTGGCCGGTAACAGGAGTATATGGGCTCCTGCAGGTAACCAGTGGTGAGGCTTTCCACTGGAAACAACTTCCATGCCTAGGTTATTTAGACGCTTTAAAAATCTATTCCATATACAAGATTAACATGTCATGTGACTTTATTCATCTATCAATATACCCTACCGAAGGAAAGTTAAGTGAAGGCTGGCATGATAACTTGTCGAAATACGTATATCTTTAAATCTTACAACTAGAAAAACGGAAACGCCTAGAAACGCTTATTATTCGGCTAACAGCAATTGACTCTACCAATAGTTCTATAACGTTGGAATACCATGGTCAAACTGTCTATCATAATCAAAGTCTATGCTCAGATTGTTAGGGGTGGTGATCTTCATGGCACTCTAAGATAGTTCTAAAAGTTCACCGGTCTGATTTTCATCTCAGCTCTCTTGACAGAGTAGTAATATCCTTTCCATGCATACCAGTTGACACCATCAGCATACGATGAATGTGAACCATGGTGATAAAAACCATTCAGATTGGAGTGGTGACATCCATGGTACCACCAAGCTCCTTTGAAGGTCAAGGCACAGTTACGGGATGATTCGCTACCATTATCTTTAGTGGCAAATGGCTGGCTACGATGGTAAGATAAAGAGTCACCTGCAGTTCCTAGGAAAAGAATATTCAAGAATACCTGAAGGTAATATAAAGTATTTAATTGAATGAGAGAGGCTAATTTGGGAATAGTTGATAAGTTCCTTTTGAATCTCCATAAAGTTATTAAGTTTCCAAGGTTATTAATATAACTAAGGACAATAAAGAAGGCAAGGGAAGTGAGAGGACGTGAATAAAAATACAATATTAAATGCAATTTTTCACGCTCTGTGTCTGTAGTTTACCTGAGTAACTTCCTAGACTAAGCTGGTACTTAGTTTTCTCGCTTGTAACAGCAAACATGCCATATTCAGCGTAAGCGGTTTTGCCTGTAGTGTCCTCCAGATCAACTCGAAGCCTGTTATTTGATTTGGTCAGGCGGTGAATCTTGTCCAATCCAAGCCAAAACTCGCCATTCAGGTTACCAAACCCCCGCTTGTAGTCAGCCCAGCCGCGGTAGAAATCAACCGAGCCGTCCAGTCTCTTTTGGAACACTGTCCACCCCCCTCCAGTTGTTGTTTGGTCACAGAACACATCAAAGGCACCTTGACCATCAGGGTCGATTGTATAAACACCGCTGATTCTTTCGCCAGCTTTGTAAACCTCAGCGCAGTTCTTTTTAGCTGTTCAGAAAAGATTTCCTTCAAATTATTTTCAATCTCAGGCTTGCGCAGAAGCCGCTTGAAGCCACGGGGAGGCTAGGACGCCTATTTCCTCTTCCTGTCGCCCCCTGCAGGCTTACGACTAGCTCCCTAAAAATTGCTGTTATAAAGGGGCGTGCGTGTATTTTTTTGGGGTTATAATGATACTATAATTCTAATGATGATATTAATTTACTGAACTTATTTGGATTGATAATAATTTATCCACAGTGAAATAATAGTTCGTTTTGAGAAGCATTACGGACTTTAGCGCCTGGGAGGGCGCCCTTGGGATTATGATCAATTTTAAGTGTTAAAACGCTTACTTCTCACTAAAGACAAAATGTTGGCTTAGGGAAGGGGTAGGTGGGCAGTTTCCCAGAAACGAATAATGATCCAAAATGTTGAGGAAGGGAAAATACAGATTTTGGTGTCACTTATATTTTTGCCGAAGGAGGTATCGTTTAGGGTTAATAGCAAAGAAATGTCTTAATAGAAAACAAATGACGCTGTACTGTGTTGGAGTATAGTCTCCTTTAGGAGTCCAAGAAAGCCTTAGACACGCTTAGATTGCTCTCCTTTGGGGGTGTGGGAATCCGGGGAATCCCCTCCTGGGGGCAGGATCCCTGTTACTAGTAATTGCAGACATTTAGTAGATTAGGCTACATCGTCTGTAATTGCATCATACAAACAAATACTTAATGAGATTATGTAGGCACAATTGATATTTTTTTGAGAAGACTATTTTGATGCACTAAGTTATCGAAGCAGCGACTCACGTTTGCTTTATCCGGATTATCCTATCTTGGTTGGGTTATTCACAGACCGACAGTCACTTAAAAACAGAAGATGCTGCTAGCCACTATTTTTTCTACCTTTTTCTGACTAAGTTTTAAAGAAAGCGGACCAAGGCTGTCTTTTTATATGGGAATTACTTGAAAGAGTTTGTTAGCCCTATTTAGGAACGTGATCAAGAATTCCTTCCTTCAGCCACACCACAGGAGGAAGTGCTTCGAGTCAAAGCTGTAGCCTTTCTATAAACAACTCAAAAGCCTCACGTAGGGGTTTGAGTTAGGACATCTGGCTCCGGTTGTTGAAATGTTGGATAGCGCTATCCACCGGATAAATCGCTAAGTATCCGGTGGATAAGTATTAGGGAATTCATTTGTGTTATCCACTGGATAGTGCTATCCACCTTTTGAACAACTGGGCCTGTTGTAAAGTGGTAATTATGCGATTCCCGGGAGTATTTTCATAACAAAAGCTCTTACGATCATCAACGACTGAACGGCATTTGATAAGTGGGTCTAGACACACAGACACAGGAAGGAATTCATACCTTTCTCATTAGTCTTGTTTCTTTTCAGGACAGTTGATGTCAGTTTGTGCTGACAAGGATGTTCCTCACCTACCATAGGGAAAGCATTATTTCAGTTGTTGGTCTCACTTTATAGGGTGTTCAGAGGGAGAGCCAATATTTTTACCCCAGAAGGTATCGCTTATGGTTGTTCGCAAAGAAATAAGAAATAACTAAATGAAAAAAAAATATCGTCATAATGTGTTGGAGTATGGCCACCTTTAAAGGAAAAAAAACTGAATGCAAGACTGGCGCTACGGCAAAGGTATAGCTCTGGCCCAGAGGGAGGCTAATTTTGTTAGCCGAAATATTGCGCTATAATAAATCAGCCCTTTGCCGTAGTGCCAGCCCTGTATTCAGTTTTGTTTTATTTTACACTTTAAGTAACGCCGTCTGCTGGCTACAGCATCTCTTTGATTAGAGATCCGGCAAGAGGAACCAGTCAGTTATATTTACGTGTTGCATGAACCTCTGCATTCAAACAGTTTTTTCACCTTTACAGGTCAGCTTAAGCCACACCCAGAATGGTATCCTTTGGGGGTATGGGAGTCCCTTGTTACTAATAATTGTGGACGTTTAGAAGGTAATTCTATATCGTCCTTTACCGCATCATGAAAACGGTTAATAAATAATGTTATGTGGGCACAATTGACATGATTTTGACAGAACTAAGTTATCGAGGCCTCGACTTACGATTTGCCTTATCCAGATTAACCCATCTTGGTTCGGTTATTCACCAATCGACATTTACAGTCGTGTGATAAAAACGGGAGATGTAGTTAGTCTCTACTTTTTGTCTACTCAGGACCCAGGTTCTCACCCGATATGGGAAGAACTTGGAAGAGTTTGTTTGCCCTGTAGTAAGGAACGTGATCAAGAAGTTCCTTCCTTCAGCTTCACGGCTATATGGAGAAAGTATTTCGGGTTAACTTAGCTGTAGCCTTTCTTTCAACGGCTCAAAATCCTCACGTTGAGGTTGCTCTTATGATATCTGGTATAAACAGATTAATAAATGAGTTGTTGTGCGATTCCCAGTTAATCAGAGAATTAAAAAGCTTGTATGATAATTGTGATAACACGAAATATATTCCGATGACTGAATTGCATTTGATAAGTGGGTCTAGAAACACACAAAGACAGTAAGGAGTTCATACCTTTCTCATTAGTCTTGTTTCCGATCTTTTCATTGATGTCAGTCTGTACTTGAGCCAGTTGTTCCTTTATTTCTTTCAGCATTGTAGCAATTTTCTCGTTGGGCGCCTCGTAGAAATACACATTATTGCAATGCTGGATTTTTTTAGGAACCGTGGTCGTACCTGCAAGAGGTCTCTTTGCTGGTTTAGCGAAGGTTTGGTGGCTGTTCACAAACAACAATAAGATCAGAAGACTCCAAATTGAAGACACGGAAATACAAGACATCGTGCTTCTTCACTTTTCCTACGTTAAATGGCAATATCAAGGGGTGTCCTGTAAACTAAGACCTACTGACCTGCGCGAAAAAAAGATGAGCAGACAAAAATTTATTTCCTGATCGAGAAGGAAGGTTAAAGGGAAGTAGGTACGTGCTCAGTGTGTATTGCATCTGACACGTTCCGGTGTTTTCGGGACACCCCAGTGCAAAGTTAAAAAAGACAATTGAAAACCGAAATGCAACTTATCCTTCAAACACAATTAAAAAAAAAATGGTGCCATGCGAATACAGACTTTTTTGGTCTTTCTAATGTGATAAGTAGTATTGCACTGTAAATACGGATTAGAAATTCCGTCACTATAAATTACAATTTAACCAAACTAAATTCTTCTTTATGATTTTTTTATCGATACTAAATATGCTTTGAAAACACTGTTTAGTATTCGCAAAATTATAATGTGGAGGGTTTTCCCGTCCCAATCCCCATCTCATTCTGAGATGTCAAAGTCGGGACAATCTGTTATTATTATTAGGTCTTTCTCTAGTAGGGTCCTGACTACCTGCTTCAGTGGTCGATCCGACTGCGCGAGGGTTGGAGGAGTCCGAAAAGCTGTAATGATATCCGTCCCGTCTGTCTCCAACTTCGTACCTAGGGATTTTACCTTTTCCCATATTTTAAAGGAAAAGGCCTGAGGACGAGGTTGGTCCGACTGACGGATTCTTAGGCTATGTTGACACTATACCGGAATGGTAGAACACCTATCCGATATGTGACTCTGCTTTAGAGATCGGCGCCGCGGAGTTTCTTCGCGACGCCACAGCCGTTCTTTTGTGTTAACAGGAGCCCTATCCCGTATGATTTTCGTGGTGGCGCAAAAGCTATCCGTGTAGCAGTGGCGGATCTAGGGGAGGAACCCGTGAGGCCCGCCTCTCCCCCCCTTATTTTGAGCCTAAACTGAGGCCCGAAGGGCCAAAAAAATTTTTGGAGACCGCCCCTCCCCCCCCCCCCCCCAACCCCTTATCTGAAGGTCTGGATCCGCCACTGTATAGTATCAACATTGTCTTAAAAACTAGTACTTACAGCTACTTAGCTAACTGATTTCAAACTAAAATTATTACAAGTTTAATCTGGTAGCTTAAAATATGAAACTTGCGTTCCACGTTGCCTTCTTGAATACTTGTTCAAATTTACGAAATCTGTAAAAAACAAAGATGGCTTAAACACTTATGATATTGATAAGAGACGAACGATTCAAAACTGGGTGCTAAACCCTTATCACGGCACAAGGGTCTGGGACAATGTGAAGCATTGGCTTCAACAGCGTGTATAAGTTGGATCCCTCCCCGCATTCTCAACAAAAGTTTGTGGTTCCCGGCGCCCCTTCTGCTTACATAGACATGGTGGGTTGTGAGAGAAGGCGCCACTAAAGGGGTACCAGGCAAAATTTTGGAGGTTTAAATGTACTAATTAAGTAGACATGTCTCAATTTTCCCCTTCCATCTACGAGAGGAGGCGGTCATAATGCCCCTTAGGCCAGGTGCAAACGGACGCCACAATTCCCGACATTGTTGGCTCAACAATGTTGGGAGTTGTTGCGTCCGTTTACCCGAAGCTAAAAGTTTGACAGGTTTCAAACTTTGCGCAACAACTCCCAACAACATACAGCAGGGTGTACAAACGGGCGCAACATGTAACATCCATCTATGTTGTATCCGTTGCACTGGGCTTTAGTATCACATTTGTCTTTAATCCAGCGATTACCTGAGATATCGTAGACAAAAAAATGTACAACACATTTACCTGCACGACCATATACACCCGTTTTCACCTTAAATAAGTAGATATGATAATGGAACCTCCATTCTGTGTGCAACTTCACACTGACTTTTTTTACATAATGTGCCTTCTAGCTGAGCCAAGGCTATTCTCAGAGGAGACAATGTATAAAGTTTTGCTTACCTTTTATTTGTTTTCACAGTTTAACAACACGTTTCGTCTACTAATCTTTTTCGGTTATATACGTTAATCGCTTGTTCATTGCGCAAGAGAGTCACTTGGATGCGCGAGACTATTAAGAACGGTTTCTCCGCGTTGTAAGCATTCCTAAATGTGTTCTAAGCTGAAATCGCACCCCTCCTTAGCACCCGCATCGAACCCGCAGCTCATGTGTTTACCATTTCAAGCTCTTTGAAATCGTGAAATATCTTTACTTGTTGGATTTCAGTTGGCGCTAACTGTGACTGCGGACTATTAATTTCTTGTTCAAAGCGTAAAAGACGTGTGGAGCAAAGAAAATAGGAAAACGTTTGCATGCAGGCTCGTGGAGAAAGGCAGAAACAATCACTTGCCGTTGATGTTGCTAAGTGCTGTTTGGTTAACAAAAGGACGGGAACACAAGAAATGCAGAGAAAGGTAACCAGTCAGAGCGAAAACTGCTGCGGATATTGATCATCCAATAGAAGGCAAAATTGGAAAGCGAGAAGACCCTGGGGACGAGGTTGAAAATTAGGTTTTTGGGAAACTGGCAACCTACCCCTCCCCTAATAAAACATAAACACTTACTTCTCACGTAGGGCAAATGCTGGCTTAAGGGTAGAGGTGGGGGAACAATTTCTTAGAAAGCTAAGTTGATCGAAGAACGCACCTTATCGTCGTTGTATCATGAACCCACTATCTTATATTTCTATCTTTGAGATCATTGATCCGATATATCCCTCCCTAAAATGCATCACGATAGTTCACTTGTGTGAAAAGCATAAAATTCTTGTGAGGGTAATTTTAAGGCAATTGTATTGTAGACTTCCTCTCCCCTGGAAACAAACGCATGAGGGATCAATATTTCAAAGGAACTCACCTCACGTCTCAGACTCAGACTAGTCTCTTTAGAACCTAGAACCGTCCCGTAATTCAAAACGACTGCCGGCCTTAAGCTGGTTAAAAAAGTGCGAAAATATTTCATTCTTTTAAAATCTATTCCACACGACAAGATTCACATGCACGTTGCTTTATTTATCTCTCATTATAAAATACCCTACTGAGTGAAAGTTAAGTGAGGTCGGACACGCGCACTCGAAAATCCTTATACCTTAAATCACACAGCTAGAAAAATAAAAGGATCAGAAACGCTTTTTTGCTAACAGTAATTGGCTCTATCAATAATTCTACAATATTGGTATACTATATGGTGTTGTTCTATCAGAATCAAAGTCTATGCTCAGCTTATCGTCGTGGCCCTCTAAGACAGTTCTAAAAGTTCACCGGTCTGATTTTCATCTCAGCTCTCTTGGCAGAGTAATGATATCCTTTCCATGTACGCCAGTTGACGCCATCAGCATACGATGAATGTGAACCATGGTGGTACAAACCATTCAGATTTGATGAATGACAGCTTGTGTACCACCAGGCTCCTTTGTAGGTCACAGCACAGTTGAGAGATGTTTCGCTATCATTATCTTGGTCTTTAGTGGTAAATGGCTGGGCACGAAGCTCAGAAAAAGAGTCTCCAGCGGTTCCTAAACAATACACAAGGCGAATTTACTATCAACATAACTATAACAATGTCGCTAGCATTAATAGGACAGTGTAATAGGACAGTGCGGGTCATCCTTAAGTAACTGGACAATAGCTGACAGTAAAAGCCATCGTGCGCGCGCACTTGAATAATTTTTAAGTCACTGCTTGCAAACAACCGTCGGAATATCTTGTGCTTTAAGTTGTTATGGTGAATTGATACAAGAGCTTCAGTGCGGTCGTCCCATTCTGTTAATCACTTGTGTGATCAAAAACCGAATTGGGCTCCCCTCAGACCTGTTAAGTTACCATTATAAATGTTTTTAATAGAATACCTAAATGTAATATGTGTTATCAAAACAGAAGAGAGGGAGAATTTAGGAATAATGAATGAGTGCCTATTGAATCTCCTGTAGTCATCATCCTTCAGTCATTTTCAGTCTTTTTAACTTATTATGAAGCACATCTGATCATGCTCCATAGAAAATTGCGCTATATGCGTTTTAATTAATCGTAATTGTAAAATTGAATCTCCAAAAAGTTATCAAAACTAAGACGGACCATAAAGGAGGCAAGGGAAGCCTTAATATAATACATACAATGAATAATGACAACTAGAATTTAGCATTAAATGCAATTTTTGAAGCACAGGAAATCTCCTTAGTTCACCTGAATAAGTTCCTAGACTAAGCTGGTACTTAGTCCTCTCGCTTGTAACAGCAAACACGTCGTATTCAGCGTAAGCGGTTTTGCCTGTAGTGTCTTCCAGATCAACTCGAAGCCTGTTATTCGATTTGGTCAGCCGGTGAATCTTTTCCAATCCAAGCCAAAACTCGCCATTCAGGTTACCAAACCCCCGCTTGTAGTCAGCCCAGCCGCGGTAGAAATCAACCGAGCCGTCCAGTCTCTTTTGGAACACTGTCCACCCCCCTCCGGTTGTTGTTTGGTCACAGAACACATCAAAGGCACCTTGATCATCAGGGTCGATTGTATAAACACCGCTGATTCTTTCGCCGGCTTTGTAAAGCTCAGCACAGTTCTGTTTAGCTGTTCAGAAAGTGATTACTGTTACAGTCGACTCTCTCTTAAGGACACGTCTATAAGACTGACACCTCTGTAAAACGGACGCCTTGACTCTCTCTCTCTCAGACGGGTACGGGGGGATGGGGGTGGGGGTGGGGGTGGGGGTACTCCTAGGAATTGGTGGGGGTGTACCGCTCGGTTCTCCAAATCCTGACCCTATTTCAGTCCAAAAAATGTAATTTTCCACACCCCTTTTCAGATCAGACCTCTACAATCCATACCCGTTTTCAGACCTGGCCTTTAGGCACAAATTATGTCATCATTACTTAGATAACAGCGCAAACGAAAAATTCTTCAAATCCATTTCAAATTCGCATATTTCTCTTTTTTTCTTTTACTCATTTCGAATAGAAACGATGAATAAGTTCATACACTCCCGTAGTTCCCCGAAAACCACACCCGTTTTCAGACCAAAACGGCGCAAAAACTCTCCCGATGGGGTGGCACATTTCTATCTAGCTTATATAAGGGAATTTCCCCCCGTACTAAGTGCCCGTCCCAAAGGCCTCAGTCTTGAAGAGAGTTGACTGTACACCAATCTCTATTAACCCTAAGAGTGATCAGCGTCAAATTTCTCCTTGTAATAACATTGCTTTATAAAACAGAGTGGTCATGAGAATTAAGGACATGATCACACAAGATGAATCTAATTGACACTTCAACAAATTCTCTCTACTTCTTCTTTTGAAAACGTATCGGGATAACAAATGAGAATTTGAATTTTGATGTTAGGGTTTAAAGGGTAAAGGAGTCAACGTCTATTATGGGGCTTGTTGAAAAAGAATCGTTTTACTTTTTTTCTGTTATAGGTGTAAAGTTGCTGTACTGTTTAAGGAGGAATCAGGAGTTGATCAAAATGTCACTTATTACAAGCTCACTCCAATCTAACAACCTCATAATCGCAAATCCGGAATCTTAAGTTTACACAATACAATGCCATATAAGGTAACAGCATTACATTACAAGTGGACTAAGTTTGGACTAATTTTATTTATCTACATATTGACTGTTTCAGCTGATTATTTCCTGGTACGTAGCCAATTGAAATCGCTGGGTTTTTGTTGTGGAATTTGATGTGGTGAGGTGGCCTTCTGCTACTAGAACTCTGAGATTAATTTCTACCCTAATTCTTACTATATTATAGTAGGACTATATGATTCAGGTAATGACTGAACCAAAGCCAGTGCAGAGGAAACCGATTAATTATTGATTCCCCATGAACGATTTGATATTCTAGAGCAAATTCCTTTGATTCCAATCCTCATCCCAGACTAATCTACTAAGAAAACCCACACTTTACAGCACTATTTTCCTATATGGCAGGGGCACCCATCGAGAATAAAGTTCAAAACCAGTTAAACATAGCATTGTTAAACGTATTTTAGTATCTAAACGGTAGATATAGGCATATTTTTATTCGCTAGAAATTTTTCATCTGTTCGGATTTCCTAGCTGAAAGTCTAGTGATCCGAAAATTATAGGGATCAAAACTTACCTTTTCGAAAATTTCAGCCAGAAAAAAGGCTAGCTCCCGAAAATTCTGGGTGACCTCTTTAGGCTAAAAATCTGTTAAAAATGGGCAATTATACCATTTTTTAGATCTTGGAAAATCCTAGGACAGGCAGGCAAGCAAGAAATTTTACAACAAATGTTCCGAAAATTCTAGATCTTAAATCGTCTTCCGAACAGACATTTTCCGGAAATTAACGTTGGGTGCCCCTCATATGGCCCATGATATTTGAGGGTATCTGCAAGGCAATAAACATTGATCAAAAACTGATCTAGACTAGAAATACAGATTAAAAGGAATTCACACCTTTAGACTTGTTTCCTTTTAGGATATTGATATCGGTTTGTAACTGACCCAGCTGTACCTTTATTTATTCTTTCAACATTGTTGCAATTTTCTCATTATTGCAATGCTGGGTACCGATTGGAGATGCGGTCGCACTTGCAAGGAGGTTTGCAGGTTTAGCTGAAGCCTGGGTCTTTACCAAGACGTAGAAGATCACCAAACTCCAATAAAAAGTCACAGAAATACGAGCCATCGTAAGAATTAAGCTGAGGCGCGAGGCAGTGAGTTCCTTATCGAACCGACTAATGAAAACCTGTGGCGCTACGTATTTTTTTTGCGTCAAGTGCGGTTTTTTTTTCGAATTTGTTCCCTTATACGCCCTTTTTCATTGTTAACAAGGACATTATTTGACTTTCATCGACAAATATTTGCTCTCTGTGTTAATAATCACAGGCATTCGATTATTAACAAATCGCGCTGTTACTAGGCAGGGTTATGATATATAGTTGAAAATGTAGCTTGAATGGCATGGTTGACATATGAGTTGGATATGTGTCGAATCCACTTGGAAGAGAATCACGTACCAGTTTTTGCTCTTACATCAGGTTTATTCTATATACTGTAATTTTCTGATTACACACTTCTGAAACGCTGAAGACTCCGAGGGAGAGGGACAAAAAAACCTGGTACATTTCTGCTCTATCTTGATCGTGTCTAATACCGCGTGGCAGCTAAAATATCCTCCTGGGAGTTAACACTATCTAATATACGCAGTATCGCTGGCTATGGGCGGAATGCAAAACGCCCCCCCCACCCGCGGTGCGGAAAGCGAATCACTTAAGTAATTGGTTGAGCAACTTGTTTCTTTGCACTACATAAGTTAGCTCTAACCAGGTTGTATAACTAAGGCATGCTGTTTAATTCTTCTTTTGTCGCGATTAAACATAATTTGTGAATTGGTCGATCATAGACTGACGTTGCTGTTTTAATCTTTGCTTTTCTAACAAGACCATCTTCACCGGGATAAGTTTCGAGTACAAGTCCCATCTTCCATGTTGTCCTGGGAGTTGGTTCAATTTCAAACACCAAATCTCCTTTTCGTAGATTTTCTCGCTTTCTGAACCACTTGTTTCTTGGCAGCAGACTGGGAGCAAAATATTTCATCCAGCAATTCCAAAACACTTGCACTCGTTTCTCTGTACTTCTCATGAGGTGTCTTGGATTTACTTTCGATTCTACTTCTGGCATCGGAGGTGGAAAATGATTTCCGATCAAAAGATCATTTGGCGTGATAGGCGGACTTTCCCAAATTCCGTTTGAGCTTGGGTAGAGAGGACGCTGATTTATTAAGCATGTAACTTCTGCTAAATACGTTCTCCACTGCTCTTCTGTTAGGCCTTGGTTTTTGGACTAGCATCCAATGCTTGCCTTACTGATTTGATGAGACTCTCCACAATTCCGTTCTGGTGACTGTCGCGAGGGACATTCCAACTCCACTGAAAAGTAGACGAAAATTCTTCTGAGACAACGCTATGGATTCTAAGAATATCCCAGTCGTTCAAAAGTTCCTTCAGGTAGTGTTGAGCTCCAATGAAATTTGTTCCGCAGTCGGACCAGCAGTTGTTAGGATTTCCTCTCGAGGAAACAAATCGTCGAAACGCCATAAGAAACGTGTCGGTACTTCTATCTGTTAGTAGTTCAAGAGGGACTGCTCTGGTCGTCATGCAAGCGAATATAATTACATGTGCTTCTTTCAGCGTTTGCCGTCCTAGTCGTACCTGCAGAGGACCAAACATGTCGATGGCTGTGTCGATGGTTGACATATGAGTTGGATATGTGTCGAATCCACTTGGAAGAGAATCATGTACCAGTTTTTGCTCTTACATCAGGTTTATTCTGTATACTATAATTTTCTGATTACACACTTCTGAAACGCTGAAGACTACGAAGGAGAGGGACAAAAAAAACCTGGTACGTGTCTGCTCTATCTTGATCGTGTCTAAGACCGCGTGGCCTCTTATATACCCTAAAATATCCTCCTGGGAGTTAACACTATGTAATATACGCAGTATCGCTGGCTATGGGAGGAATGCAAAACATTATATGGCTCCGCTTACAAAGAAAATCGCCACAGTTGTTCAAAAGGCAGAAGCGCTATCCACTGAATAAATATCTTTCCAGTGGACAACGCAATTGGTTTCCCTAAGACTTATTTGCTGGACGGTGATCGTACCCACAAATCTTTAAAACACTAAGTAGTTTTGCGTCGTTTTGAACTCAACTCTTTTGTAAACATAAGTAACAAAATTAGACTGACGAATTGCTCTAACGGGGAAAGTCGTTGTCGTAACTACAATCCTTAAAGCAAACTTTGCTTCCGTTACTCCAAGTTAGAAAAACATAAGAAAGGTACTGCTACAATTCGTCCACAGGCCACCCATCCTGACAGGATTAGAAAGTTTAGAAGGGAGTAGCCTGGGCCCCTCCTCCTCGGTGGGGAAAATGGAATCTCTCCGATATTTAGCCCCCTCTCCCTAGAACCCGGGTAATCTTGACAAAAACCCAATTGATAAATGTGCCTTGAATATTTAACCATTGGTTTAAGAGTGTGGAAAAACTCGATTAAAAAGTAGTAATATTTGATCGCTTTACTAAATATTCGGTAGATTGTTGTCAAGCTCGGCGTATAAAGCGCATTCATTATTAAATGTATTTAAATTTACTACTTATGGCGGTTTCAGTTGGCCGTATATAACCAGGTCCATGTTTATGGTTAACCCTTTCACTGCCAGAGTGTTCGATGGAGTTTTGTAAGGTGACTCTAACTTTTGAGTCTGTGGACGAAATCCTATGATGTGACCATTCAAATGAAAGCTCTCTGCCTGTACTTTCACATGATGCTATTTGTTTGTCAAAATGTAAGAAAATGAAATTTGCAAATTTGGTCGAAATTTGTCTTTGGCCACATTTGGCAGTGAAAGGGTTAAAATCAAGAGGAAATGAGGTAGACAATTCTCTCGTGGTTGAAATAAGATAAAAAAAGATACAGATGCACATGAAGAACTCTAGTGGCCAAAAAGGAAAGAAAATAGACCTTTGTACTCAAAATTTATACATATTCCTATTTTGCAATACAATACATTAAATATGCACCCTTGGAAAAATACAAAATCAGTCGTAAGCATGAAGTGCTTTTACTTTTCAAGAAATTTATTATTAAGAACATAGCCTGCATCACAGGCGTATTTTGGGCGGGCGAATTAAAGCTGCTTGTTTATATTGGGATTGTTCAGCCGCCATCTTGGATTTTATGACACAGGAACACTGGGGACAGTAGAACTGAATAGCAGCCCTTAAGGTACCACTCTAGATTACAGCGTCTTCACAAAAAGTGATTGAAGGCTAATACAGTTGAACCTCCACGCGTGACCTTTTTTGTTAAGCCAACACCTCTTTCCCTCCTTCAAAAGGTCATTTCCGAGTTCCCCCGGGCCTGTGTATCAAAACGGGGTTAAGTGCTCAGTATACAAATGATTTTTTATTGTCATGCAAATAAAATTCATTTTCACAAGAAAAGTTGTGCACCTGGCCTCATTTTGAAAGTGAGGGTTTTTGGAACTCGGAAGTGGCCAATTCTACCAGCTTTCAGCAGAGGTATGAAACTTGCCTAGTCCCTAGGCCTCAGAATTCTGCACGGCCACAGCGTTTCGGGTCACGTGGTCCAAACGAGGCAAATATGAAACTACGTGAGCGTTGCGCAATTCAAATTGGCGCACACTGCCAATAAGTTAACTAACTATTTGAACTGATGTATCTAATCCGTTATAGCTATGTCATTAAAAAATCCTTTACTGAATAAGATTCTTTCACAAATGAAATGGCATGGTTATAAAGGAGTTGTTCTTTAACAAACGATTTATAGATGAACATTTTGGAAACGTGAGCGCATTCGAATTGTACGACGCTTGCGTCAGATGTTTCATTTCAGACCTACTTGTAAATGCACACAAATGATTGACTATAAACACTTTCTGTAAAAATTGACTCAAATAGCTGTACAGTGAAACAGGCGTCCACCAAGCCAGTTTTGTGGTAAACGATAAGGTATTTTGTATTAAAAGTTTGACCGGTTTCAAACTTTGCGCAACAACTCCCAACAACATGCAACGGGATGTGCAAACGGGCGCAACATGTAACATCCAACAATTTTCGTCCGTTGCACTGGGCTTTAGTATCACATTTGTCTTTAACCCAGCGTTTACCTGGGATATCGTATACAAAAAATGTACAACAGATTTACCTGCACGACCATATACACCCATTTTCTCTGTACCCATTTTCTCTGTGCCACTTCACACTCACTCTTTTTATAATATGTGCCTGCTAACTGAGCCAAGGCTATTCTCTGAGCAGACAATGTAATAAAGTTTAGCTTACCTTTGACTTGTTTTCACAGCTTAACAACACGCTTCGTCTACTAATCTTTTTCGGTTATATACGTTAATCGCTTGTTCATTGCGCAAGAAAGTCACCTGGATGCGCAAGACTATTAAGAACGGTTGCTCCGCGTTGCAAGCATTCCTTAATGTGTTCTAAGCTAAGCAGCCCTCCTTAGCACCCGCCTTGAACCGTCAGCTCATGTGCTTACCATTTCAAGCTCTTTCAAATTGTGAGATATCTTTACTTATTAGATTTCAGTTGGCGCTAACTGTGACTGCGGACTATTTATTTCTTGTTCAAAGCGTAAAAGACGTGTGAAAAAAAGAAAACAGGAAAAACGTTTGCATGCAGGCTCGTGGAGAAAGGCAGAAACAATCACTTGCCGTTGATCTTGCCAAGTGCTGTTTGGTTAACAAAAGGACGGCATCACAAGAAATGCAGAGAAAGGTAACCAGTCAGAGCGAAAACTGCTGCGGATATTGATCATCCAATAGAAGGCAACATTGGAAAGCGAGAAGACCCTGGGGACGAGGTTGAAAATTAGGTTTTTGGGAAACTGGCAACCTACCCCTCCCCTAAGACAACATAAACACTTACTTCTCGCCTATGGTAAATGCTGGCTTAAGGGTAGGGGTGGGTGGACAATTTCTTAGAAACCTAACTTGATCGAAGAACGCACCTTATCATCGTTGTATCATGAACCCAATATCTTGTTTTCCTATCTTTGAGATCATTGATCCGATGTATCCCTTCCTAAAATGCATCACGATAGTTCACTTATCTGAAAAGCATAAAGTTCTTGTAAGGGTAATTTTAGGGCAATTGTATTGTAGACTTCCTCTCCCCTGGAAACAAACGCGTGAGGGATCAATATTTCAAAGGAACTCACCTCACGTCTCAGACTCAGACTAATCTCTTTAGAACCTAGAATCGTCCCGTAATTCAAAACTACTGCCGGCCTTCAGTTGGTTAGATTAAAACGGAATTGATTTAATTCTTTAAAAATCTATTCCACACGACAAGATTCGCATGTCACGTTGCTTTATTTATCTCTCAATATACCTCACCGAATGAAAGTTACGTGAGGTCGGACACGCGTACTCGAAAATTCTTATACCTTAAATCACACAGCTAGAAAAATAAAACGATCAGAAACGCTTTTTATGCTAACAACAATTGGCTCTATCAATAATTCTACAACGTTGGTATACTATATGGTGGTGTTCTATCATAATCAAAGTCTATGGCTCAGCTTTTTAGGAGTGATGATCGTCGTGGCCCTCTAAGACAGTTCTAAAAGTTCACTGGTCTGATTTTCATCTCAGCTCTCTTGACAGAGTAGTGATGTCCTTTCCATGCATACCAGATGACACCATCAGCATACGATGAATGTGAACCATGGTGATACAAACCATTAAGATTGGAACCATGACAGTTATTGTACCACCAGGCTCCTTTGTAGGTCACAGCACAGTTACGTGATATGGCGCTATCATTATCTTGGTCTTTAGTGGTAAATGGCTGGCCACGATGCTCAGAAAAAGAGTCTCCAGCGGTTCCTAAAAAATACACAAGACCATGTTACTATCAACAAAACTATAAAACAATTTCACGGATATGATTGTCTATCAGCTGTCCCTATTTTAGCATTAATAGGACAGTGTAATTGAGCTTAACAAGCTTTAACATTGATTTAACAGGACAGTGCGGGTCATCCTATTACAGCTCTTGGTGAATTACGGACGATTTTGAATATGTTGCATTTGTCCTAATAAGGTAGGTAGATCAGGATAATCATTTGTTTGTTAAAGGATTTGAAGCAAGCAGTCATGTATTTTCTTTTTAATCTTTGTTTTGGGAGAGTTCTAATACTAATGAGAAAAAATTAATGAAAATATCTGGGAACTCAGTCGGATCATTTAATAGTTTATTACTTCTCGGGCATTTTAGAGCAAAAATAGCTTTTTGTTTCTTCTTCTGTCGATTTATGAGTTTATTTATGGCTTGCCATGTTTTTTCAGCATTAGTGATATCAGCTTCCTCAAAATATTTGTGGAAATGCATTTTTTTTACTTAGACGTATGAGCATTGAGACTTTGTTCCTGTAAAATTTGTATTTATCTCTGTCATGATCACCAGATTGGTAAACAAAGGGAATTCTTTATCTTGATTGATTTCCTAAACGATAATAATAAAACACTGAATGCAATTTTTTTTTTTTTTTGGGGGGGGGAGGGCGATTTATCGTTAGTTCACCTGAATAAGTTCCTAAACTAAGCTGGTACTTAGCCCTCTCGCTTGTAACAGCAAACATGTCGTATTCAGCGTAAGCGGTTTTTCCTGTAGTGTCCTCGAGATCAACTCGAAGCCTATTATTTGATTTGGTCAGCCGGTGAATCTTGTCCAATCCAAGCCAAAACTCGCCATTTAGGTTACCAAACCCCCGCTTGTAGTCAGCCCAGCCGCGGTAGAAATCAACCGAGCCGTCCAGTCTCTTTTGGAACACTGTCCACCCCCCTCCGGTTGTTGTTTGGTCACAGAACACATCAAAAGCACCTTGACCATCAGGGTCGATTGTATAAACACCGCTGATTCTTTCCCCAGCTTTGTAAAGCTCACCACAGTTCTGTTTAGCTGTTCAGAAAGTGGTTACTGTTACAATAGACTCTAAGACGGACACCTCTGAAAACGGGCACCTAGAGTTGGTCCCTGCCTTTCTTGACTGGCTTTGTTTGACTCTCTCTAAGATGGGTAACGGAGCGGTGGGGGTACTCCTGGGAATTAGTGGGGGTGTGCAGCCCGGTTTTCCAAATCCTGATCCTATTTCAGACCAAACAATGTAATCTTTCACACCCGTTTTCAGACCAGACCTCTAAAATCCATACCCGTTTTCAGACCTGGCTTTTAGGCAGAAATTATGTTTTCATTACTTAGATAAGAGCGCAAACAAAAAATTCTTCAAATCCATTTCGAATCCGCCTATTTCTCTTTCTTTCTTTTTCTCATTTGGAATAGAAACGATGAATACGTTCACACACTCCCGTAGTTCCCTCGAAAACCATACCCGATTCCAGACCAAAATGGGGAAAGTGTATAACTGTTTTCAGACCAAAACGGCGTAAAAACCCAGCCCGATGGAGCGGCACATATATACATAGCTTATATTAGGGAATTCCCCCACCCCCTGGGGGCGGGTACTAAGTGCGCGTCCCAAAGATCTCCGTCTTGCAAGAGTTGACTGTACATCAATCTCTATTAACCCTGAGAGTGATCAGCGTCAAATTTCTCCTCGTAATAACACTGCCCTATAAAACGTTGTGGTCATGAGAAATAAGGACATGATCACACAAGATGAATCTGATTGACACTCCAACAAATTCTCCCTACTTCTTCCATTGAAAACGTATAGGGATAAGCAAATGAGAATTTGAATTTTGATGTTAAAGTTTAAAGGAGTAAGGAGTCAACGTTTATTATTGGGCTTCTTGATAAAAGAATCGTTTTACTTTTTAGTGTCAGTGATCTAAAGTTGCTGTTTAAGGAGGAATCAGGAGTGATCAAAATGACATTTATTACAAGCTCACTCCGATCTAACAGCCTCGTGGTCGCACAATACACTGTATGCCAGTGAAATAGGTTTGGACTAATTTTGTTTATGTACATATTGACTCCTTCAGCTGATTATTTCGTGGTACGTAGTCAATTGAAATCTCTGGTTTTCTTTTATTAATTTTGATGTGGTGAGGTGGCCTTCTGCTACTAGAACTCTAAGATTAATTCCTAAACTAATTCTTACCATATTATAGTAGGATTCACCATGACTCAGGTAATGACTGAACCAGAGACGGTGCAGAGAAAACTGATTAATTGATTCCCCATGAACGATTTGAATATTCTCGACCAAATTCCTTTGATTATAATCCTCATCCCAGACTTATCTACTAAGAAAACCCACCCTTTACAGCGCTATTTTCCTATCTGGCCCATGATATCTGAGCGTTTGCAAGACAATAAACATTGATAAAAAATCTAGACTAGGAATACAGATTAAAGGGAATTCATACCATTCTCATTAGACTTGTTTCCTTTTAGGATGTTGATATCGGTTTGTAACTGACCCAGTAGTTCCTTTATTTCTTTCAACATTGCATTATTGCAATGGTGGGTACCTATTGGAGTTGAGGTCGAATTGACAAGATGGTTTGTAGGTAATGCCTGGGTCTTCACCAAGACGTAGAAGATCACCAAACTCCAACAAAAAGTCACAGACATACAAGCCATCGTAAGAATTAAGCTGAGACGCGAGGCAGTGAGTTCCTTTTGGAACGGACTAATGAAAACCTGTGACCCCACGTATCTTTTTGCGTCTAATGCGTTTTTTTTTTCTTGCGAATTTGTTCCCTTGTACGCCCTTGTTAATTGTTAACAAGGACATCATTTGAGTCTTATAGACAACATCTTAAGCAAATATTTGCACTCTATGTTAATAATCACAGATATTTGTTTAAAAACAAATACGCTGTCACTAGGCGACTAGTATAGGACATGGCAGCACGAGACCATTTTGCATTATTTCGGTATCATTATATGGTTTAACCGTGGGATTCCTGGTATTTATTTTTGGGGGTTTTCCCGGAATTAATAATATTTTAATCCAATCATGTCTCCATATTTGTATAACTGTTCACTATATTCTATTTTTGTTTTCGTTTGTACTTTTATATAGGATTGATATTTGGCTTCATCTGTTATAATCATGTGTGAATAATCATAAGTTATTTTTTCACAACTAAAATCTAGTTATCCATATCGCCTCTTTCAATCATTCCAATATTTTATCAGTTATTGGGTTTTCAATGAGTTTCTTTTAATACGTTTTTAGTATTGGTTCAAGGTGAAATGTCTTGTCACATATATATTATGCTTTTTGTAATACTTCTTCTGGTTCAAGTAAAATGGCTCCTTTATAAGTCCAATCATCATCAATATGGCATGTACCTGATATTACTCCAGTACAAAGCAAAAATCCATGGTCTGGAGCTCTTGATTCTTTGTAAAGGCTTAATTGCTATAATGCAGATTTAAGTGCAATTTTTATGTCTTTCATTGTGGACTGGTTTTTGATTCGATGTTTGATGCAAGGTCACATTCATTGTTCAATTTTCGCGTAGATATTGACATTTTCCATTTGGTGGAATATACATGGTGATCAAGCTGGTTCCACCAGATAAAGATTGTTGCTCAGACAATAGTTTTAGAAATGATTCCATATAATATATATTTACATTATATGGAAGCTTTAGATAGGAGCTAAATTTTGTTTGATATTTTGTGAAAATATTCTAATATTTATTTCTTATGAAAACTTTGGAGATGTATTTTATACGTTTCC
>OZ038002.1:22048326-22083326 GCA_964035705.1 Porites rus | reverse complement strand
AGAGTCGATATGTTTTCTCAAAGCTTGATCCGTATGAATGTATTCGGGGATTTGGCAATATCTTTTCCCTTAAACCAGATATTTTGTTTGGTATCAATATATGAAATCAATTCAATTTTCAACTCATTATTCGTGAATGTTTTTTCTATCATTGCCATTACTATAGTATATATAATTTACTTTTAAATAGTTTTGGTTTCAGCAGCCAGAAGCAAAGAATGTTTTTGGCCATTGGGGAAAAAAGACAGTATACATTACATGAACACACTTATATATCATATTAAAATCACTCTTTCTTGATCTCATTGAAATACTTTTTTGTCGATACCTTTTGGAATAACGCGCCGCCGAGTAAACAGAGTAAAGTTGCGCTTTATGGGTTTATGTAATTCATCTGCTAATTGCTGTTGCCAACTTATTTCTTCACTGGACCGCTTTTTCCTTTTTTTGAAACACCAAGTCCGAGTTTCTGTTTAGTATTGATTGGATTTCTAGCTAACCAGTGGCCTCATTGTCTTTTATCAGTTTTATTGTAAGGTACATTATTTAAGGCTTTTACCATTTTTCTATCTGCTCTATTTGGCACTTCCGGTCATCTTTACAGAAGGAATAATCAACGTCATGCTGCTTACTAATTTCATCTGTTTTTCCAGTCGTCGGATCATAAATTTCTAATATTTCACCCGTTGTTGGGTCATATCTTACTTGGTTTTCTAAATCATTATACGGACCTGCGTATTTATGCCCTGGCAATGTCCATCCAGCCTTTGGTTTTGGTAATTTGCCAATGGCTTTGTGAACAACTATGCCACTTCCAAATCCTGGAAATGTGTAAGAAGGTTTTTCAATAGCGCCTATCTTTTTTGCAAAGTTGGTATATGATCCTCTGTAGCCTAAAGTTTGCACAGCATGATAAGATCTTTTCAATGCAGCCACTCGTTGCTTCATATCAGCAATTTCTTGTTTGGTTGGTGTTTTCCATAGGTCTGGATCTTTTAACATTTCTATGCCTTTTTTTGAAATCAACAAGCCATGGACCATAAGTGAATTGACAGAAGGTGGTATTGCTGGTGCCTTTGGATTTGGCTTTATCAATAATACCAGATCCTTGTTGAAGAATATGTCCTAAATTTAGTGCAGATAAAAATTGTACTAATGTTCCCCTATATAAAAAAATTTTAGCTTGTTTCCAAGCATATTTAGCCATTGAGCTTGGTATGCTCTCAGTTTTTGTGGGTCGTTTGCTATTTTTGCTATCTGGTTAATAAATTCTTGTATATTACCACCTTTTTGTAAGGATCCTCCATCTAAATCCTTTTTATCAGTTTTATACTTTTTATTTGGCCTTACTGATTTTGGTGCTTAGTTGATCAAGAGCTTTTTCAGTCCATAATTTGTGACCTTCTTCTGCAAATTTTTATTTCTTAGAGCTTCGGAACCATAATATCTTGCCATTTCTTCCCTCTTTTTCGCCATATATGGAAGAGCATGTTCTACAAATAAATTTGTTACAGTTCCTACAGCAGGGATCAAATAAATCGCCCTCTGCTCGAGGGGGCTCAATTAGTTTCCCTTCACGAATTTGGTTTTTTCCGCATTTGGCGCAAGTGTATTTCATCATTAATCGGCCATTTTTGGCTTAAACAATTGTTTTACTACCTGGTACACATTTTGTTTGTTTTTTCTGTTCAACACAATATAAGATTTCACCATTTCTATATACAATATGTTACAAAAAATGGGGGTAATAAATATCGTTTAATCACTGTCGCTGCTGTTGTCTGGAACATAAGTTGGGTTTCCACTTGAGCTATCCGACTCATATTCACCTTCACTGCTGCTCAAAGGCTCACAATTGCAGCGTTCTAAGCCACTATATTCATTTACATAATGCGGAGTAACTTCTTGGCAATGGACACAGAATATATCAGAATATGTCAGTCATATAGATTACACTATTTTAAACTTCTTCTCTATAAACTGCTCATTCTTCATTGTGTCATGAATGTTAAATACTCTTAACATGTTGTACCCTTGCTCAGGATCTCATTTAAAAAGTACAAACAGAAGTAACCGCATGTTGTTGTGTTAATATTTTGAATCTGGTTGTTTTGATGCAATAGTGTCAGATTCTTGCTTCTAGCATGATCAGCATTTGAAACGGAGGCATCCCAAAACTGTCAAAATAATTGATGACACCATCTTTTCCATACGTGGAGACCCAATGAGACCCACCTCATATAAGATGGCTCAAGATTATAAACAAATGATGCTCGCCTATGGTTGTGAGGAATTGTCTGGTCTCTCGACAGCACATCTTTTATTGGTATATTCAAATATCTATACCATTGTAACAGATCATGATTACTCACTGGAATATTTTTGTGGAATTTGGGTTTTACAGTATGGCGCCTAAGATAGGTACGTTTTTGAACGGTGAATTGGCTCCTAGTAGCAGGCCTTGCCCCTTTTTTGATGACTGAGTTCTTTTCTTTTACCACCGCAACGCATCTGTTCCCATGTTCCAACAAAAGGAGGAGGTGGTTGATACACGCCCAATCGAGGGGCCCCATGACCATCTTGTTTTCTTTGCTTCTCCCCAATCTTGGTGCTTCCTTACCAGTTATTTTTTTCAGCCAGCTCAATAGCCAATGGAATACCGATTGATGCTAAAATAGTCCCAAAGCCGTTACCCAGCTGTGTTTTGGTTGGTTTTATACGAGCACCTGAACCTGTTTGAAGAGCATTAAGAATATCCTGTTTGTTTTGCGGATAGAAGGTGTTTATATGCAATCAACCGATTGATTTTATTCTGCGGGATTAAAAAACCTCCTACTTGCCCTCCAGTTATCGTTTTTCTAATTTTCTTCCAAAGTCTACCACATCAGTGAATATATTACCTTCAGATATCTTTTTTACCAATTGACTGGCATCTTCACTAGCAAGACCTGCTAACGCTGACAAACCAAGTGTTTTGCCAATTGTTGGTACTAGGGCTCTGCCCATTGATAAAATACTGGTTAATAGACTGCCTCCCACTTGTTTTCGTATATTAGTCTTGGCTAATTTGATATCTATGCATGCCTTTACTTAATCGGCGGTTCTTAATTAATCTCTTCACAATATTTGATGGAACATATAGTGTATCACTTCAGGAAAGCGCGTTGCTTTCTAATCTAAGAACAGTTGTCTCTCTCTGATAAAAAGCCCGAGAAAGATTCCTTTTTTGGTTTTCTGATAGTTTTACTTTTATCTCATAGACTTGTGTCATATCTTCTATATATTATATGTTAGATAATCTTTAATTAAAAAACATATTTACTCTCCAGGGGGCGCCATTTTGGTGGGGTCTTTGAAATTACACAATAACCAGCTCATTACCACTCTTATCAATTTTAAGCATCTCTGCAGGTTCTTATTAACCCAACTCTTTTGTGGACGTAAGCAACAAAATCAGACTAACGAAATTCTTTAACGGGCATAGTCGTTGTCGTAACTACAATCCTTAAAGCAAACTTCGCTTCCGTTACTCCAAGTTACAAAACATAAGAAATGTGCTACTACAATTCGTCTACAGGCCACCCATCCTAACAGGATTAGAAAGTTTAGAAGGGAGTAGCCTGGGCCTCGCATCCTCGGTGGGGAAAATGGAATCTCTCCGATATTTAGCCCCCTCTCCCTAGAACCCGGGTAATCTTAACAAAAACTCAGTTGATAAATGTGCCTTGAATATTTAACCAATGGTTTAAGAGTGTGGAAAAACTCTATTAAAAAGCAGTAATATTTGATTGCTTTACTAAATATTCTGTAGATTGTTGTCAAGCTCAGCGTGTAAAGCGCATTCATTATTAAATGCATTTAAATTTACTACTTATGGCGGTTTGAATTGGCCGTGTATAGAATATATGTAATTAACTTCAAATATGTCTTAGAAACCTTTGAAACGTAACACCCAGGTCCATGATTATCGCCAAGTTAATCCCCATGCAGTTTCACACTCACTGTTTCTATATAATCTGCATGCTGAGCAAATGGCTGTTCATTTGAGTAGACATTGTTTTACTTTGCACTGACTTGTTTTTTATCGCGTGCGCTGTGATACTTCGCTGTTTTAACAATTCAGTGTATCCTTTGGATAGCTAATGTCAGTGATACTATCAGGCCGGGTGCAGGCCGACCGTCTCAGGCTGAGGGCTGAGGGCAGCTGGGGACCCGAAACCGCGCCTAAAAATTCTCTCCCATACAGGGTAGCTAGCGGAAGCTCGAGCAAGTGGCCAAAAATTGTAGCATTGATAAAACAAAACTTTCAGGCCTAGTACTGCCAGTTTCATAGTGCACAGAATGACGTTGCGCGTGTTATTGTAGCCATATAATAAATAAAAATATTCTCAGACTTTTATTCATGTTTATTAAGATGAATGACCTTTATGGAGTGACCAAGTCTTCTTAAGTACAAACGAAAACCGATACCCAATAAACAGAAGATCTGTAACGAAACAGCGTAAATGGTGGCTTCGGTTTACTGTATTTCCTCTACGGGGAAATTCATAAAGCATACAATTCCAGAGTAAGAGTAATCCTAGGTAAAATCAGGAGTAAGCCCCTCGGCCCGGGAAACAAACGGAGCATTCAAGAAGACCCGATACAGTACACCTCACGTTTCAGATTTTTTCTTTTTTAATCGGCCCGTAGCCAGTAATAACACATCACTACAGATTCTTTAAAATCTATTCCACACCACAAGATTAAAATGTCCAATCACGTGCAGACTTTATTTATCTATACATACACCCTACCCTGGTAACAAGTAAAGTAAGGCTGACCACGTCTAGTCGAAATCCTCATACCTTTAAGGCACACAGCCGGAGAAATGAAACGCTTAGAAATTATTGCTAACAGCAATTGGCTCTATCAAACGTTCTACAACGTTGGTGTACCCTGGTCTAACAGTCTATCATAATCACAGATGCAAATTAAGATGCTATTATAGAAAGTTAGTCAGTTATACAGCCAGGCCATCATATTGCATTGTAAATAGTGTTATACGCGTTGTAAGACGCACTTTGTCTCTTCCCTCTTTTCTAATCCCTTATCATGTAATTATGTACTTCCTGTTACTTACATCACCGTGATTGAATAAAATAAATGATCGTTATGGCGCTCTGAGACAGTTCTACAACGTTGGTATACTATGTGGTGGCGTTCTACGAGAAACAAAGTCTATGATCAGGTTGTTAGGATTGGTGATCGTCGTGGCCCTCTAACACAGTTCTAAAAGTTCACCGGTCTGATTTTCATCTCAGCTCTCTTTGCAGAGTAGTAATGTCCTTTCCATGCATACCAGTTGACACCATCAGCATACGATGAATGTGAACCATGGTGGTACAAACCATTCAGATGTGATGTATGGCAGTTTGTGTACCACCAGGCTCCTTTGTAGGCCACAGCACAGTTGCCAGCATTGTTATCATTATCTTTGTCTTTAGTGGTAAATGGCTGGCCACGATGCCCAGAAAAAGAGTCGCCAGCGGTTCCTAGAATTAATAATACAAGAGAATTTTACCAGGAAGTTTTTAAATATTAAATAGAAAATCTGAATATAATGTGTAGTATTGAAGAATAAGAGAAAGGTCGCTTTGGGGAATTTAAGCTGTATAGATAACTAAGGACCATGGCGAAGTCAAGGAAAGCCCATCGAGACATATTATGAATATTAACTGACGATAATAATGAAACATTGAATACAATTTTTTAGAGGCGATGTGTCATTAGTTCACCTGAATAAGTTCCTAAACTAAGCTGGTACTTAGTCCTCTCGCTTGTAACAGCAAACATGTCGTATTCAGCGTAAGCGGTTTTGCCTGCAGTGTCCTCCAGATCAACTCGAAGCTTATTATTTGATTTGGTCAGGCGGTGAATTTTGTCCAGTCCAAGCCAAAACTCGCCATTCAGGTTACCAAACCCCCACTTGTAGTCAGTCCAGCCGCGGTAGAAATCAACCGAGCCGTCCAGTCTCTTTTGGAACATTGTCCACCCTCCTCCGGTTGTTGTTTGGTCACAGAATACATCAAATGCACCTTGACCATCAGGGTCGATTGTATAAACACCACTGATTCTTTCCCCAGCTTTGTAAAGTTCAGCACAGTTCTGCTGTTTAGCTGTTCAGAAAGTGATTACTGTTACAATAGACTCTCTCTTGAGGACACCTCTATAAAACGGACACCTAGAGTTGGTCCCTGCCTTTGTTTACTCCCTTTATTTGACTTTCTATTAGACGGAAATCTCTCTAAGACGGGTACCCCGGGGGGCGAAGGGGTACTCCTGAAAATCCTTGGTGAAGGTGTGCCGCCCGGTTCTCCAAATCCTGACCCTATTTCAGACCAAAAAAATTTAATCTTTCACACCCGTTTTCAGACCAGACCTCTAAAATCCATACCCCTTTTTTAGACCTGGCCTTTAGGCAGAAATTATGTTATCATTACTTAGATAAGAGCGCAAACAAAAAAACTCTTCAAATCCATTTCGAATCCGCATATTTCTCTTTCTTTCGTGTACTCATTTGGAATAGAAACGATAAATAAGTTCACACACTCCCGTAGTTCCCTGGAAAACCATACCCGATTCCAGACCAAAATGGGGAAAGTGTATACCCGTTTTCAGACCAAAATGGCTTATACAAGGGAATCCCCCCCGGGGCGGGTATTAAGTGCCCATTCCAAAGGTCTCCGTCTTGATGAGAGTTGACTGTACACCAAATCTCTATTAACCCTAAGAGTGATCAGCGTCAAATTTCTCCTTGTAATAACATTGCTTTATAAAACAAAGTGGTCATGACAATTAAGGACATGATCACAAAAGATGAATCTAATTGACACTCCAACAAATTCTCCCTACTTCTTCTATTGAAAACGTATCAGGATAACAAATGAGAATTTGAATTTTGATGTTAGGGTTTAAAGGTTTAAGGAGTCACCGTCTATTATGGGGCTTCTTGATAAAAAGAATCGTTTTACGTTTTTCTGTCAGTAGTGTAAAGTTGCTGTTTAGGGAGGAATCAGGAGTTGATCAAAATGACATTTATTACAAGCTCACTAACAACCTCTTGGTCGCAAATCCGGGACCTTGAGCTTACACAATACAATGCCATACAAGGTGACAGCATTACATTACAATTGGCTCTATACCAGTGAACTAGGTTTAGACTAATTTTGTTTATGTACATATTGACTCCTTCAGCTGATTATTTCGTGGTACGTAGTCAATTGAAGTCTCTGGTTTTCTTTTATTAATTCTGATGTGGTGAGGTGGCCTTCTGCTTCTAGGACTCTAAGATTAATTTGTAAACTAATTCTTACCATATTATAGTAGGATTCACCATGACTCAGCTAATGACTGAACCAGAGACGGTGCAGAGAAAACTGATTAATTGATTCCCCATGAAAGATTTGATATTCTAGACCAAATTCCTTTGATTCCAATCCGCGTCTCAGACTAATCTACTAAGAAAACCCTCCCTTTACAGCGCTATCTTCCTATCTGGCCCATGATATCTGAGGGTTTGCAAGACAATAAACATCGATAAAAGATCTAGACTAGGAATACAGATTAAAAGGAATTCATACCATTGTTATTAGACTTGTTTCCTTTTAGGATATTGATATCGGTTTGTAACTGACCCAGTAGTTCCTTTATTTCTTTCAACATTGCATTATTGCAATGGTGGGTACCTATTGGAGTTGAGGTCGAATTGACAAGATGGTTTGTAGGTAATGCCTGGGTCTTCACCAAGACGTAGAAGATCACCAAACTCCAACAAAAAGTCACAGACATACAAGCCATCGTAAGAATTAAGCTGAGACGCGTGACAGTGAGTTCCTTTTGGAACGGACTAATGAATACCTGTGACCCCACGTACCTTTTTGCGTCTAATGCGTTTTTTTTTTTCCTTGCGAATTTGTTCCCTTGTACGCCCTTGTTAATTGTTAACAAGGACATCATTTGAGTCTTATAGACTACATCTTAAGGGTCCTTAAGCAAATATTTGCACTCTATGTTAATAATCACAGACATTTGTTTAAAAACAAATACGCTGTCACTAAGCAACTAGTATAGGACATGGAGGAACGAGACCATTTTGCATTATTTCAGTATCACTATATGGTTTAACCTTGGGATTCCTGGTATTTAGTTTTGGGGGTTTTCCCGGAATTAATAATATTTTAATCCAATCATGTCTCCATATTTGTATAACTGTTCACTATATTCTATTTTTGTTTTTGTTTGTACTTTTATATAGGATTGATATTTGGCTTCATGTGTGCTTCATAATCATGTGTGAATAATCATTAGTTATTTTTTCACAACTAAAATCTAGTTATCCATGTCGCCTCTTTCAATCATTCCAATATTTTATTAGTTATTGGGTTTTCAATGAGTTTCTTTTAATACGTTTTTAGTATTGGTTCTAAGGTGAAATGTCTTGTCACATATATATTATGCTTTTTGTAATACTGCTTCTGGTTCAAGTAAAATGGCTCCTTTATAAGTCCAATCATCATCAACATGGCATGTACTTGATATTACTCCAGTACAAAGCAAAAATCCATGGTCTGGAGCTCTTGATTCTTTGTAAAGGCTTAATTGCTATAATGCAGATTTAAGTGCAATTTTCATGTCTTTTTGGACTGGTTTTTGATTCGATGTTTGATGCAAGGCCACATTCATTGTTCAATTTTCGCGTAGATATTAACATTTTCCATTTGGTGGAATATACATGGTGATCAAGCTGGTTCCACCAGATAAAGATTGTTGCTCGGACAATAGTTTTAGAAATGATTCCATATAATATATATTTACATTATATGGAAGCTTTAGATAGGAGCTAAATTTTGTTTGATATTTTGTGAAAATATTCTAATATTTATTTCTTATGAAAACTTTGGAGATGTATTTTATACGTTTCCTTTGACCAGAATTGATTGGAGCAGTATCTGCATGGAATACGCACTCCCATCATGTGTTTATTCAGGTAGGTGATGATATGGTCATAACCATTTGATAGGAGGAATCTGTATCCATTATGCTTATACCGACTTTTCATTTCTCTTTGAGCTTCCCTAATCTAGTAATTATTTGTGGGGCTTTTGAATTCAATGCAGAGGCCAGTATACTCTTTGTGATAATTTGCTATAATGATGTCAGGCTGTCCTTTCATATATCCTTTGCGCCATGAGTTGGTACGTTTTTTTCGTGTATCTTGGTTCTTACCAAGCCCGGCAGTCATGATAGCCTCGGGATAAAAACGCCTGATGTATTGCACTTCTTTGCATTGAAGATCGGTTTCATTTTCTATTTTAAACATATTCAAGTTGTTTGGATTGTCAAACAGTTTGTATTGCCCATATTTTCTGATTGAAGGCAGTACTTGGGATGTAACCCAATCTCTCATCGAATTTTTTAGCAGTTTCTTATTTTGAAGACAAAACCAGAGAATAAAAACCTTTATTTATTT
This sequence comes from Porites rus, assembly GCA_964035705.1. Classification (NCBI taxonomy): domain Eukaryota; kingdom Metazoa; phylum Cnidaria; class Anthozoa; order Scleractinia; family Poritidae; genus Porites; species Porites rus. The sequence continues at coordinate 22,073,815 of OZ038002.1, read as the reverse complement.
ATGAAAGTAGACCAGTGGACCTGACCCTTCGTTTTGACGGGGTCGCTTTTTCCATCCTCAGAGTCGATATGTTTTCTCAACGCTTGATCCGTATGATTGTATCCGAGGATTTTGGCAATATCTTTTGCCTTAAACCAGATATTTTGTTTGGTATCAATATATGGAATCAATTCAATTTCAAACTCATTATTCGTGAATGTTTTTTCTATCATTGTCATTACTATAATATATAATTTACTTTTAACAAGAGCCATAATGGGCTGCTTTTAAATAGTTTTGGTTTCAACAGCCAGAAGCAAAGAATGTTTTTGGCCATTATGGCAAAAAGACAGTATTGCACTACATGAACCCACTTATTATACATTATATCAAAATCACTCTTTCTTGATCACATTCAAATACTTTTTATAGCTGTCATTCATGATATCAGTACAAATTGCATGAAGAAGATCAGCCAGTGTTATGTTGTCATCCATTTCTTTCAACTTTTTCACATATATTTTCATCAGAGATCGTTTATGCCTCTTTGCAGCAAGATGTTTCTCCAATTCACGGATTTTATGATATAGCTCATCAAGTCCATCTTCTTTATCGCAAATATCTGAATGCAGTTTTTCAACACATTTTACAGCATAATCAGCCATTATATATTAATTAGATAAATCTTAAAAATCCTTCAGTGGAATCCAAGAATTAAAGTCGTCGCTATTTCCCAACCACTTCACAAGAGCTTGTTTCTTCTTATAATCTCTCCGAATATATCTTGTTTTGCCATTAGTAATTCAGGTTCGTAAAAGCTCGCTTGTCTCCCTTGTATCTCCTCGTTGTTGAGATCCTTTGACCTGTAGGTAATCGGTTTGTGGATTGGATTTTATCGACCAGGAATATCTCTTCAGTCCAATTAGGTGTGTAGCCTTCATCGAACACCTTTCTTTTTTATTTACTTATCCTAACTTTATCACCAATCTTGAACCTAGCGCGGTTTAGATAACAACTGCTCCATATTACCATATAGATTGAAATACACGGTACTTTCATTCTTCTTTTTACTGGCTTCTACAGGTGTCATTTTAATGGAACTGTGCTTAGTATTACACTGCTTCAGTATTTTTGGTAGTATGTCTAAATACACTGTGTTACCTTGAACAGTTAACTGCTTCCACATCTTGTTTTTGATTGTACGGTTCCATCTTTCACAAACACTAGATTTCTCTTCATTCTCGGTTGAGTATAGTGTTATATTATGCTTTTGCAATAGGTGTTTCAGGTTTTTGTTACAATATTCTTTCCCTTTGTCAGCCCATAGTTATTGTGGTTTACGGCCCTCTTCAAAGATGGTTTTGAATGCTTGTGTGATAGTTTCTCCTTTTTTATCTTTCAACGGAATAATCCAGCCATATTTGGAGAACAGATCTAACACCATGAGAAGATATCTTTAACCCTTATTCCATTTCCTGAATTGCTGCATTTCAATCAGATCAGAGCACCAAATTTTGTCGATACCGTTTGGAATAACGCGCCGCCGAGTAAAGTTGCGCTTTATGGGTTTATATAATTCATCTGTTAATTGCCGTTGCCAACTTATTTCTTCACTCGACGGATTTTTCCTTTCTTTGAAACACCAAGTCCGAGTTTCTGTTTGGTATTGATTAGATTTCTAGCTAACCAGTGGCCCCATTGTCTTTCATTGTAAGGTACATTATCTAAGGCCTTTACCATTTTTCTATCTGCTTTATTTTGCACTTCCGGTCATCTTTACAGACGGAATAATCAACGTCATGCTGCCTATTAATGGCATCTGTTTTTTCAGTTGGCGGATCATAAATTTCTAATATTTCACCCGTTGTTGAGTCATATCTTACCTGGTTTTCTAAATCATTATACGGACCTGACCTGCGTATTTATGTCCTGGCAATGTCTATCCAGCCTTTCAATTTGGTTAAATTTGCCAATGGCTTTGTGAACATCCATTCCACTTCCTAATCCTGGAAATGTGTAAGAAGGTTTTTCAACAGCGCTATTTTTTTTTTTGCAAAGCTGGTATATGATCCTCTGTAGCCCAAAATTTGCACAGCAGGATAAGATCTTTTCAATGCAGCTACACGTTGCTTCATATCAGCAATTTCTTGCTTGGTTGGTGTTTTCCATAGGTCTGGATCATTTAACAATTCTATGCCTTTTTTGAAATCAACAAGCCATGGACCACCAGCAATACCACCTTCTGTCGATTCCTTATGCCTTTGGATTTGGTTTTATCAGTAATACCAGTTCCTTGTTGAAGAATATGTCCTAAATTTAGTGCAGATAAAAATTATATTAATATTCCCCTATATCCAAAAATGTTAGCTTGTTCCCAGGCATATTTAACCAATTGAGCTTGGTATGCTCTCAGTTTTTGTTGGTCGTTTGCTATTTTTGCTATCTGGTTAATAAATTCTTGTATATTACCACCTTTTTGTAAGGATCCTCCATCTAAATCCTTATTTGGGCCTTATTTTGGTGCTCAATTGATCAAGAGCTTGAGATCCAACATTTTGTATTACAGCAGTGAGCTTTTTCAGTCCATAATTTGTGACCTTCTTCTGCAAATTTTTATTTCTCAGAGCTTCGGAACCATAATATCTTGCCATTTCTACACTCTTTTTCGCCATATATGGAAGAGCATTTTCTACAAATAAATTTGTTGCAGTTCCTACAACAGGGATCAAATAAATTGCCCCCTGCTTGAGGGGGCCCAATTAGTTTCCCTTCACGAATTTGGTTTTTTCCGCATTCGGCGCAAGTGCATTTCATCATTAATCGGCCATTTTTGGCTTAAACAATTGTTTCACTACCTGGTACACATTTTGTTTGTTTTTTTCTGTTCAACACAATATAAGATTTCACCATTTCTATATACAATATGTTACAAAAAATGGGGGTAATAAATATCGTTTAATCACTGTCGCTGCTGTTGTCTGGAACATAAGCTGGGTTTCCACTTGAACTATCCGACTCATATTCACCTTCACTGCTGCTCAAAGGCTCACAATTGCAGCGTTCTAAGCCACTATATTCATTTACAAAATGCGGAGTAACTTCTTGGCAATATACACAGAATTTATCAGAATATGTCAGTCATATAGATTACACTATTTTAAACTACTTCTCTATAAACTGCTCATTCTTCATTGTGTCATGAATGTTAAATACCCTTAACAGATCATAATATGTTGTACCCTTTCTCATCTCATTTAAAAAGTACAAACAGAAGTAACCGCATGTTGTTGTGTTAATATTTTGCATCTGGTTGTTTTGATGCAATAGTGTCAGATTCTTGCTTCTGGCATGATCAACATTTGAAACGGAGGCATCCCAAAACTGTCAAAATAATTGATGACACCATCTTTTCCATAGGTGGAGACCCAATGAGACGCACTCATATAAGATGGCTCAAGATTATACATAAATAATGCTTGCCTATGGTTGTGAGGAATTGTTTGGTCTTTCGACAGCACATCTTTTTATTGTATATTCAAACATGTACACCATCCTAACAGATCATGATTACTCACTGGGATATTTTTGTGGAATTTGGGTTTTACTGTATGGCGCCTAAGATAGGTACGTTTTTGAACGGTGAATTGGCTCCTAGTAGCAGACCTTGCCCTTGTTTTGATGACTGAGTTCTTTTTTTTTACCACCGCCACGCATCTGTTCCCATGTTCCAATAAGAGGAGGAGGTGGTTGATACACGCCCAATCGAAGGGCCCCATGACCATCTTGAGTCTTGGCTAATTTGATATCTATGCATGCCTTTATTTAATCGGCGGTTCTTATTTAATCTCGTCACAATATTTGATGGAACATATAGTGTATCACTTCAGGAAAGCGCGTTGCTTTCTAATCTAAGAACAGTTGTCTCTCTCTGATAAAAAGCCCGAGAAAGATTCCTTTTTTGGTTTTCTGATAGTTTTACTTTTATCTCATAGACTTGTGTCATATCTTCTATATATTATATGTTAGATAATCTTTAATTAAAAAACATATTTACTCTCCAGGGGGCGCCATTTTGGTGGGGTCTTTGAAATTACACAATAACCAGCTCATTGCCAATCTTAACAATTTTAAGGATCTCTTTAACTCAACTCTTTTGTGGACGTAAGCAACAAAATCAGACTAACGAAATTCTTTAACGGGCATAGTCGTTGCCGTAACTACAATCCTTGAAGCAAACTTCGCTTCCGTTACTCCAAGTTACAAAGCATAAGAAATGTGCTGCTACAATTCGTCTACAGGCCACCCATCCTAACAGGATTAGAAAGTTTAGAAGGGAGTAGCCTGGGCCCCGCCTCCTCGGTGGGGAAAATGGAATCTCTCCGATATTTAGCCCCCTCTCCCTAGAACCCGGGTAATCTTGACAAAAACCCAAATGATAAATGTGCTTTGAATATTTAACCATTGGTTTAAGAGTGTGGAAATACTCGATTAAAAAATCAGTTATATTTGATGGCTTTAATAAATATTCGGTAGATTGTTGTCAAGCTCGGCGTATAAAGCGCATTCATTATTAAATGTATTTATATTTACTACTTATGGCGGTTTGAATTGGCCGTATATAGAATCTATGTAATTAACTTCAAATATGTCTTAGAAACCTTTGAAACGTAACACCCAGGTCCATGTTTATAGTTAAAATCAAGAGGAAATGAGATAGACAATTCTCTCGTGGTTGAAATAACATAAAAAAAGATACACATGCACATGAAGAAGTCCAGTGGCCAAAAAGGAAAGGAAAAAGACCTTTGTAATCAAAATTCATGGCATATTCCTATTTTGCAATACAATATGTTAAATATGCACCCTTAGAAAAATACAAAATCAGTCGTAAGCATGACGTGCCTTCACTTTTCAAGATATTAATTGTTCAGAACATAGCGTGCAGTGCAGGCGTATTTTGGGCGGGCGAATAAAGCTGCTTGTTTATGTTGGTATTGTTGTAGCCGCCATCTTGGATTTTATGACAGAGGAACACTGGGGACAGTAGAACTGAATATTAGCCGTTAGGGTACCACTGTAGATTACAGTGTTTTCACAAAAGTGATTGAAGGCTAATACATCGAATTTCCACGCGTGACTTTTTTTGTTAAGCCAATACTCTTTCCCTCCTTCAATTCGACCAGCTTTCAGCTGAGGTATGAAACTTGCCTAGTCCCTAGGCCTCATTATTCTGCGCGACCAAAGCGTTTCGGGTCACGTGGTCCAAACGAGGCAAGTATGAAACTACGTGAGCGTTGCGAAATTCAAATTCACGCACACTGCCAATATGTTAACTAACTATTTAAATGTATCTAATCCGTTATAGCTATGCCATTCAAAAATCCTTTACTGATTTTTTTCACAAATGAAATGGCATGGTTATAAATTGTTCTTCAAACGATTAGTTCAACATTTTGGAAACGTGAGCGCATTCGAACTGCCCAACGCTTACGTCAGATGTTTCATTCAGACCTACATGTCAATGCACACATATGATTGACTGCTATAAACACTTTCTGTGAAAAGCCTGTAAAAAGTGACTCAAAAAGCTGTATAGTGAAACAAGCGTCCACCAAGCCAATTTTGTGTTAAACGATAAGGTATTTTTTTATCAGTTTTCGTCAACTCTTGCCGCCCGATATAGAATGCAGAAATATGATCCAAGTTATTGGGCGTTCCATGCATGAAATCGCTTTACTTGCGCCTCCTAATCCCCCTCCAGTAGTCCTTCCCATGATTTAAAATTCCAAGCAGGCCAGGTTCCTTTTCGCTCCGCAAAAAAGACTGGGCATAATTTATTCTTGTAATGGCTGCTAAGGAGTCCAATATCTACGATTCTAAAGCTGTTCTTTTGCTCCGTTATAGCGAAAAGTCACTGAAACTCTTGAGGATTTTAATCTGCCTCTAAAGGTAAGACTTTAGGCTAGATTTCAGAATACCCGGTCACTTAATTATTTGCATTTCGTTGAACAACAATAAAAGAAACTATTGTTTCTACAAGTGTGTTGGTATTCTGGTCTAAAGAGACTAGTAGGGATGCAGGATGCTTTGTATCCTTGCAAAAGCGTGACGCACAATTTCTTTAGAAACTTTTGGCGAGCATTTTTGATGCGTTATTAATCACGGAGACAAGATGATGATCAGGTCGTAAGTTGTTAAATGCTATGTATTGCTATGTATTGCTATCCACGTGACAGTACAAAGAGGCCATGTTGCTCGTCAATTCAATACAAATAAGAAGTGTGTTAACACTTGGGAAAATTGCCTACTTACTCTTTAACTGAATAGCACTACTGGTTGAAGTCATGTGAAGGATCCTGTAGGATTTTACAAGATTTCACAGGATCCTGTTTAAGAACAGGAACTTAGGAACCTGGGTAGGATTGCATCCTACTCAGGGGGTAGAAAACAAAGACCTAAGACGTAAGACCCAAAAACGAAGACCCCCCTCAAAATCACTTATAAATATCTAGAAATGGGTATCTCGACCTTAGATGTGTAAGAACAACAATATCTTCAATTATACACTTAATCACTTTGAAACGGCTGGAAACTGCTTTTAATGACTTCTAGACACTAAAGGAGTATAAGAAACAACATGGCTCCTGACGATTTCCAGTTATACAAATTTTGACCAGGGTCTTTGTTTTCTACACAATCCCCCTGTTGTGTAGAAAACGAAGACTATACCTGCCAACTCTCACGCCTTAGGCGTGAGTCTCAAACCTGCGGGTTGAAAACTTCGATCTCACGCCGGCTCACGCTTGCGGGCCAATTTCTCACGCCTGATTGAAAAATGTGAGTTGTTGCTGTCTTGCTTGACACAATTTCCAAAAATATGTTTACTCAGACCCATGTAAGAAACGAAAACCATGTGTAAAATGAATAAATGACAATACCTTCCTCGCGATCTCTGATTTTTGAAGTGAAAAGCACTGGGAGCGAGCTCGCGTTTATACACGTCCTAAGACTGGGACTCGATAACTTCGCCTTTGGCAGACTTCGGACGTCTTCGGAAGTCTTCGGAATTCTTCAGAAGACCTCGCACTTCTTCGGAAATCTTCGGAAATGATCGTGTTGTCTTCAAAAATCCCAGCACTCCCAGGATAAAAATCTCATGCTTATATCTCAGAAAAAGTTGGCAGGTATAGAAGACCCCCCTCAAAATCACTTGGAAATGGCTGGAAACTGCTTTTAATGACTTCTATGTACTGAAGGAGTGAAAGAAACAACACGGCTCCTGATGATTTTCAGTTATACAAAATTTTGACCAGCGTCTTTGTCTGAGTTTTCTGCGGAATCATCCTTTGCTCTAAAGTGTTCTAAGTCATGTTTTCCATGATCGCCATCAAAATGCCCAATTCCATTACATTAAATAACCATGTCACTTGGAGATGTTAATAATGCTCAACCTTGTTTCTATCAGCATCAACATTTTTATCTGAAAATACAAGTCTTAATTCTCTGTTCGCAGTCACGTCTTTATTACTGACGACAGAAACGTTTCCGAGATGTCATTACGGCCAGTTTGCGCGTAAAACAGAAAACACATTTTGTGTGAATATTCTTTGTTCTTTGAGTCAAGTATTTTGTACGTTAAATTAGCGGTATATTACAACTTCACTCAATAAACTTGTATTGAAGTAACTTTGTACCGAAAAAAAAACGGTGACCTGTGTAAGTGTCTGTTGTCTTGCAGACTCTTAATGAAATCCAGTCACTTATTTCAGTGTCCTTCGGAAAAGCCCTCCACAGAAGAGAAACGCTTCCCCAATAAAATTCTAGACTATTCACTGCTCTTGAGTTCTACTCTAAGCATCACACAGGAGGGATGTGAGAAACTGCAACGAGTGCAAGCACAAGGGAGCATTGTCCCAGGCAATAGAAAGGTCTTACATCTTCTCCTTATTGAACCCGCTTACTACGAACACTTTCTATGGTCTCCTAAGTGTCTGTATTGACGGGGTTTGATTTTACCATGAGTATAATGAGTACTGTAATGATGAATTCTACAAAGTCTAGAAGTCGTTAAAAGCAGTTTCCAGCCGTTTCCAAGTGATTTTAAGGGGGGTCTTCGTTTTCTACACACCGGGGGGATTATGTAGAAAATGAAGACCCTGGTGAGAATTTTGTATAACTGGAAACTGTCAGGAGCTGTGTTGTTACTTACACTCCTTTAGTGTCTAGAGGTCGTTAAAAGTAGTTTCCAGCCGTTTCCAAGTGATTTTGAGGGGGGTCTTCATTTTCTACACACCAGGGGGATTGTGTGGAAAATGAAAACCCTGGCTGAAATTTTGTGTAACTGGAGATATTGTTGTTTCTTACACATCTAAGGTCGAGATACCCGTTTCTAGATATTTATATAAGTGATTTTAAGGGGGGTCTTCGGTCTTAGGTCTTCGTTTTCTACCTACCCCCTACTCAGGATCCTTCAGAAATTTGTAAAATCTTAAAAAAAGAACTGTATCCTACCCAAGATCCTTAACAGTAAGATTAGTATATTTTATGCACTTACACCCGCATAAGGCTGAACATAACTGACAAAAATAAAATGTCTTTGTAAGTTACTAAAACCCAGACATATTCTTTTATGGATTGGCTGGCTTGCCTAAAGTAATTATTACAAAGCTGGTTCCACTAAAAAATGAAGACCGTCAACAACACACATGATCTGAAAGTGATCTAATGGAATATAATAATGAATTGATCATTGATCAAAAACGTTAAGCAATGAGACAATCAATTATGGAAAATTTTCAATTGATTCAATCAAAGTTTTTTTATCTGATGATTGATTATGAAATCTTAGCTGATTCTCAATATCACCTTACTCTATAACGCCACCCAGATGGTGTCGAACATGTATCATTCAACTACAGTGGAACTTCCATGTGTGATCACCTCTTATAATCAATTTTCTCCCTCAAAGCACTATACAGTTGGGACTTTTCACATTCAACCACCCCTAGATCTGTAAGTGATCAGTAAATCTTGGTACCTTGATGGTTGCCTTTGACTTTTTTCCATTGAGGTATAATGTTAAAAACCATATTAAATGCTGGTAATAGTGACGATGATGATGATGATGATGATGATCGTTTTTTCTTTTTTCAGGAAAGATTTTTGTATGACTGGCTTCTATAGGCTGGAAACTACTACTTGAAATCTTGAAAGAGCCTCATGATAAACTATTATTGCTCATTATTGTTCACAGAGAAAATGATCACAATGAAATGGAACTTCTGTGACAATCCACTTCACTCCATCCTCCAAGAAACTTGCTAATTTGAAGAGGAAAGGACATGTTGTACACAAAGCTGGAACAACAAACTTCATAATTATTACTTCTCATGGAGTTTTCCTCTTGGTGATCAAGAGTAATGGAAAGTGAAGACATAATACCAGAATATGAGGTTAAAAGTGAAGCAAACCAGACAAAAGAACTACATCCCACAATCACAAAAAATAAGGCCAAAAAAGGGGAGAAACGTTACAAGTGTGGCTATTGTTGTTCATGTTTTGCAACATCCTCAGAGTGCAAGGTCCACGAACGTGTCCACACTAAAGTGAAACCTTATAAATGCAAATATTGCGATAAGTTTTTTACCCAGTCATCATCTCGCAATACTCATGAACAGATTCACATGGGATTGAGACCTCACAAGTGCACATATTGTGAGAAGCATTTTGATACGTCCACTCATCGCAAGAGGCATGAACAAATTCACACTGGAGTAAAACCTTACAAGTGCAATTATTGCGACAGATACTTTAACCAAATGTCCCATTGCAAAACTCATGAACAAATTCACACAAAAGTGAAGCCTTATAAATGCAAGTATTGTGATAAATGCTTTCACCAGTTATCAAATTGCAAGAGGCACGAGCAAGTTCACATGAAGGCTGTTTTTTATAGGTGCAAGTATTGCGATGAATGCTTTAGCAAGTCAACGACCTGGAAGCAGCATGAAGAGATACATGCAAGAGAAAGCCCCATATTTTAAAGATTGAGCCACTCACTATCCACCTCATGAAAAACTTTGAAATTAGCTAGTCTTGTCATTGTTCCCCAATTTCCCATGCATTTTTCATTGAGTTCTGGATTTTATACTACTACATGAGAAATTTCTGCAATTTGACTGGATTAGAGCAGTGGTATTTTGGCTTAATTTGAGATACCAACATGTGAAAATTACAAACCTTTTGTGGGTTGTTGTATAAACAAATTATAGCGTGTTGTATAAACAAATAATAGGGTGATTTGTATGTGGTATTTGGCATAAATACCACTCGTGATATTTCAAAATTGTCTCAAATTTCACTCGCCTAACGGCTTGTGAAATTACGTATAACAATTTTGAAATAACACTCGAGGTATTTATGCCAAATATCACTACAAATCATGCTGTTAACTATACAAAATGTATGAATAAATTAACACTACTTAAACGTTAATAATAATAATAATAATTCAATTATTATGGAATTATTATTATCATCATAATCATTATTATTAATTTTCTTATTATTTATTGAATGGTTTCTTTTTTATGAATGGAAAGATTGATATTATTAATGTGGCTTAGGTCTTATTTGAAATCAGTACTAACATAATAAAAATAACATTTTTAATATTAAATATTATATATTTATTTATATATAATATATAATTGTTGATATTACCTGATGAGTGTGGTCCCGTCTTTTGGCCGCACAAAACAGAGCTGTGGTAATAAAACTACGCACTACCTCTGAAGTCTTGAACCAGTTTATTATTATATTTATATATCAATTTTATTTACATGCATTTTTGATAGCATAGAAATTAATGTGTTGGTGTGACACTAGATCCTGTAACTCGAACCCTATCCCTAACCCTGATAGCTTCAGTTGCACCCGGACTTGTACCTAGACCGTGTTAGTAGATGTTTCTCTTTTGCGTGGCTGTAGTGTTTATGAAGTCGTTCACCTGGCTTGTCTGTCTCGTGGTTAGTTTGTTTACGCCCCATGAGAAAGCCATGCAAATGACTTTTTGAATGCTAAAAGCCATACTAGAGAGAAACCTCTGCTCACAGGGTATTGTACCTGCATTTTTAACCCTGCATTTTCAACAGTGTGATTTTGATAAATATGCTTTTTGTGTACAATTTTACAACATTTTCAAAGTGAAGTACCTATTTTGGTTTGGTAAAATTTTATATCTTTGTTGTGCACTCAATGAATTTGTTAGAAACCAAAATAACAAAGAAGACTTAAATAAAGTCGCTGTTATGTTTACAACGTCTGACTGGTGAATTATCTGTGGGATCAATATGAAGAACTTTTTTTGTCTTTATTAACAAAATGTACTTACATAAAATACTGGCCAATTTCACACGCCACAAACAATGAATAAAGCAAATTTCTCCTCTCTCACAGGGTACAGTATATTCTTTTTTCTGTTCTGGTGACATCAGAAATCCCACATAAATCAAAAGCCTCTCTTTCCTGCTTGGGCGTGGCCATAAATTTTCCAACCCATTTCCACGCTGGTGATTAAGTTTTTGCTCATCTCTCTTGGTCTTATTGGGACCGTGCTCTTCAAGAAAAAGTGACGGTGACGCTTTCGCGGCAGGCAAAATTTGGGAAAAAAACTTAACTTTGTTATGAAAAAGATATATTTGAAAGAAGTTAAGCATAGTAACATAGGCAGTTGCACGGTTTTCCAGCGATTCCTTATCTTTCTCGTGTTGCTATTACTATGTTGTCTATTTTGTTATAGGTTTTTGTTGTCATCTTCGACAATTTTTTAGGTATGTTCTTGCGTACTGGCCTACAACGGGGCAACGCCCCTACTCTTTAGAAGTTGAATGGGACACCGCGTGACTGAGTGCGCAAGCACCATACTCCCCTTTGACCCTCAACCTTGTTTCCAAGGTTCTCTCCTACTCTTTCCCTGATCTCTCCGGAAGAGAAAGGATCAATTAACTATTACCCGTAACCCTTGTCGTCGTTACAGTCAAATAAAACTCTCTAAGCTTCTCTAACAGACACCTTTGTCACTGTAGACTCTTCTACTTACGGCCGCCTTTAAAAAGACTGCGTTTGGTCGTTTCAGGAGCCAAGCGCGAGCCCGAGTGAGCCAACCTCGAGTCGACCCTAAATGTTAATCTTTTTCCATTTTTAAGTTTCATAGCCACAGAGAAGCAATTTAGTTTGATCTTCGATCGGTCTTAGTAATTCACATGAAGTACGCAAGCCGAAGAGGGACTTCCCACTTCCCGATTTTCGAACTTAGAACTTCAGACTTTGGACTGACTTCGGTATTGTGACTTCGGATCTCAGACAACGTGCGTCGGAACTCGGAACGGACGTCAGACGTCTGACTGCAGAATTGAGAGTCCTGCCTTCTAACTTTGAGCTTCAGACTTCGGACTTCAAACTTCAGACTTTAGACTGGAAGGACATCCGACATTGTTCTTGGATTTCAGACTTCAGACTTCCGATGTCTAATGTCAGATGTCTGATGTCCGATGTGCGATGTCTGATGTTTGACGTCCGATATCCGATGTTTGCAACTAAATGACTTTCATTGGAGAGTTTGTTTTCTTTAGTTTTCTTGAAAGTGCCTGGATGCTGAATGACAAGCTACATGTACTTGTTTTGTGTGTTAGTGAATGTCATGTTTATCTTCTTTATGTTTTGTCTCGCGTAAATTACTGACAACACCTTAAGGTTCGTATACACCGCTCTCCCTACAAGGATTACAAGTGGTTATATGGGCTTATAATGGGTAACAGGCTTACAAAAAGTTACAGGGGATACTGGGTTTTTGTTGAAAAGCGATGTTGCGCATTTTACCACTCACGTGCAAACCTGTTAACAACCTGATTTGTTGCCAGACAGGTTTGATGTGGATGGTAAAACGCGCAACATCGCTTTTCAACTTGTTCTGCAGCTATGTTACAAAACAAGTTGCCTATTTTTCCTTAGTTTATTCTCACGGAAAAGGTGTGGCAGGCGGCTCTTTAATGCTGGGAACCAGGAGCCCGGGCTCCTGTGGGAACTAACTTAGAGGAAGGAACGCAAACGCAATTCAAACAGACTAAATCAAACCCTGGCTCAAACTCAAACTCAAACTCTTTTTGGTGAAGGCTAATTTTATAAATCAAACCGTCTTCCATTGTTTTAAATCTTGGTATCCATGCGTAACCGGCCATTCAAAGATCCTAAATTCTTTGAGACTGTAACCGTCGAACTTCAATCACTGTTCAATATCCAAAGAAACAAACTCAAAGTAACAATGAGTCTATTTTCGTCACATTTTTATGTACATATATTTGTTTCGTCGGTCTTCAGTTGTCTCTTGGCTTTGACAACTGAAGCAACTGAGTACTTTTCTTAAATTGCATATGAAGCTTATGAATATTCAATTAATTTACACTTTTGTTACCTTTTCCACGAGGAAAGAATTAACATGGCGACCGAATTCCTGAACTTGAAAGCTATTTTAGAATTTATAGTCTTGAGCAAGAAGGACCCTTTTATGTCGACCGTGGCTAAACAGCAAAAGTAGTGGTGTTTGCTGTGATACAAGAATATATATGCTTTACCCAAGGTAGAGAAGATGGTCTAGTTAATAATTCTCTGGTTTAAACCGAGTCTAAACCGCGTGGCTTTAAAGAGAGATGATGTTGTTGCAGTTCGGGTTGTTACATCTCCTTTACAGGTAAATCCACTACATTTTTTTTTTTCGTTTTAGAAATACTCATTTTAATATAGATGTGGGGAAAAATCTCGGAAAGGCATACTTACTTTACCGATTTTCGCATTCTTGATGCCTGCCGAGGAGCAAATCTCGCGCGAGCAATCGTGGGTCCCACGTCCTCGTTCTGCGAATGACATTTGCTATAATTGATGTAATTTTTCTCGAAAAATTTTGCCAAATTATCGAATGTTAACTCTCACACAAAATGCTCTGCAGAGAAATAGCGAGTAATATGTCGAGTTAAGATTTTGATGAAAACATTTCCTTATTTTTTGCTGACACGTTTGATAAACTAAGAACCCTTGACCCCGGCGTGTTGAACCCTAGACCCGGAATGTTCACCTTACACAGCATTTCATGTACCGGCCTGAAGATAAATGAAAATTAGCTCTATAAGGTCTGTTTGCCTGGGCAATAAGATCGTGTTTCATTAGAAGCGAGAAAGAATTGTCAACGAATTAGGCTTTGGGTTCAATTTGCAGGACCTTTATTCACATCTGCACATTGAACAAAACAAACAAACAAACAAACAAACAAGCAAAAAAAAAAGACAGAAAAAATAACGCTCATCCAATCTGAACCGAGAACAGGGTGGTACCGTTTGATCTCAAAAATGAGCAGTACGGTTGCTATTGGCGAAATATCAGACATGGTTTTGGAATAGTCATTCAAAATTCATTTTTTTAGGTTAGAGTTATCAGAGTCTTGGGCATAAAAAAGATTACAGGAGGAAGAAATCAAATTTTCCCGGAAAAAAAGTTAGAAATACCAGACTCGGTAATCAGGGTACTGCTCAGCAGTCTATCATTTTAGCGGTTGCTCGGTCGCTAAGCACAACAAGATGGCGGACAAATGTACCAACTTCTAGTTATATTTCAGTTTTGTTTGTGGGCCTTTCCCCGACATGTGATGAACCGACTGTACTGTTCTCTTCAGCTTCACAATCATTCTGTTCAGCAAATGTAAGTAGAAAGAATATAGAATTCATTTATACAACTCTGACTTTGTACGGATCCATAAAACTTGTACTTGTCCTTAATTCATATTTGACAACTCAAAGCTTTAACCCAAACAAAGTGGAACAATATTGAACTTTGATTACCATTTTTAAACTATAATTGATTTGAAGAGTTTGTTATTGGTGCATTTCTTGTTGGAGATAACAAGCTCATAGTGATTATTTGTAAGCTTTTATACCTGTACAGTATTGTAGAGACCTAAATGCCCCCGGCATAACAAAAAGTCAAGAGACTGGGTATCAAGTTTTTTACTAGAAGTTTCAGTGTAAACGTGACCTGGAGTCAGGGTTGTCACTAAGATTTCAAGTTGCTGGGTAAATATAACAAGTAGGTGGGGATTCAAACAGCTAGGGATTTCTTTTGGTTCTATTTTTCTTCAAAAGAAGCCGGGGCCACACTCATAGTAACCGGGGGAAATCCCCGGCCCCTGGCTCTTAATGACAACCCTGTGAGTGCTCGTGATGAGAAAGTGGTCATATTGGGATAGAGGATACACCAATGTAGGTACTCAGAAAATTTGGTCAGTTCAAGATTCCCAGTGCAGTGTAATAGTTTCTCTTATACAAAGACAGTGGTGCTTGGACAGGGAAATGATCGCAACTGTATGGATATGTCTTGGACCAAAAATTGACTACCATTGTATGCTGACAGCAGTGATGCAGGTATCAATGTTTGAATGGAGAGGAGGGTACAGGCAAGGTGTAAAATTTGAATATTTTAGCATTTTTTTGGACAAATTCTCCACTCTTACGACTAGAAAATTTTTCAAATCTGATAAAATATCCCTTTCTGTGTTCAAAAATACCACAGTTTGGGGCAAAATTTGTGGTCAAAATCTCGGAGAGAGTGAACAATGGAAGTGTTCATATGCCACACCTATGCCCTTACCCCCCTCTCTGTCTGAACATTGATACCTGCGTAATCCTCTGACAGACTTTTCAAGGTAGAAATCTCCATGAAGCATGATGCATTTAATAATACACATCTATAGTAACTTACTTAGGCAGAATAAAAATCATAAAAAAAAACATGTAATCCTCAAGATTCACCACATCAGTGATGAGTACTTAGAAACATGTTGGCAATCAAAAAAAGGACCCTTACCTTTCACCAGTTATGAATCTCTCTGAATTGCCACTAACACAATCATGTAGTGTGGAGCGCTAGCAGTGTGAAATGGGTAGAACAAATCATTGGTTGTTACTTTGTGAAATGCGACATCCAAGAAATCAAGAATGTGTTATGTAACTCCACTGACCCCACTGGCCCCACTCACATATTTTAAAGATGGGGGGGTCCGACAGAGGTTCATATTTTATACCCAAAAAAATCCCATCTTCAGAATTTGTCTACCCAAAAAAATCCCTACTTTTTTTAGCATACCCAAAAAATATCCCTCAGTTTACTTTGCATACAGTGTTTCCATTGTGGTCTTGATGACTGGCTTGAAAGGCCTTGCATTACGTGACCTATTGAATATTTCTCTCTGGATTAGATGCAGGTGGAGTGCCGGTATTTACTTTTCACATAGATTACAATCTCAGAAATATCCCGTAATACCACACAAGCAGTAAACTGCGCTTATGTTTAATATTGTTGATTTGAGCTGATGAAAAATACAATACGCAAAAAAATCCCTGTGTTGTTTTCGCGACCCAAAAAAAATCCAAGCGTCTTTCATAGACCCAAAAAAATCCCTTTAGGCCAAAATGTCAGACCCAAAAAAATCCTGCGGACCCCCCGGTCATTAAAATATGTGAGTGGGGTCCCTGGGCCACTGACCCTCTCAAAAAGTGTGAAGGCTCGCGAATGCTCGCCTGCAATATTGGGGGTATATGTATGTTATATTTTTAAGATCTGTTCTTTGAATGTTGATATAAATTATGTAATAGTTACTGTTATGAAAAATATTGTTCTGCATCATTACTCTAGGGTTGTTATGATGGTTCAGTTTTTGCAAGATTCTATTGTTTGGCAATGCTTTTCTGTTACCAGCATCTCTTAATAACACTTTTCTGATCTTTCTTTAGAATTTCAATAGCACATTTCATATAGAATTGGAAAATATGGCATTAAAAGACACTCAAGCATGGCATTTTTTTGTACAAAGGTGAGGTGACTAATTTAAAACTAAGTATGTCAGTAAGTAAAAGCTTTATTAATGTGTCAATGTATTTAGTTTTCACAACTAATTGGGGACACAAAAATCAAAATTATTTACAAATAAGAAATAATAATAATAATAATGTATATTCAATTAAAATATATAGCATGTATAAATTGTATAATAAAACAATAGGTATATAAAAGGTAGTCTCTAAGAATTGCAAAGGTTACAGCAGCTATTGTTGTTGTTTAAGAGTGACGTTAGGTCTTTTTTCCTAATGTTCTTTTTGAAAGATTCAATATTCGAGGAGCCTTTCAATTTAATATCTAGTTTCGACCATATATGAGGTCCTTGATATCTAAGAGAATGCTTTCCATAGTTAATGGTGTTAAAAGTCGGAATATCAAAATCACTGTTTCTTAGTGAATAACTAGTGCTTTTCTGCTTAAATAGTTCGTTAACAATACTCGGTGCGAGGTCATATTTTACTTTGTACATTAATATAGCGATATCTTATAGTCTTCGATTTAGTAGTAAAGGTAGCTCTGCACGAACCAAAAGGTTTTCGTATGATTCTGAATGGGAGTTAAATACTGCTCTAAGTGCGCGTTCTTGAATCCGCTCTATTTTTCTACTGTCAGAAGATCTACAGTTATGCCATACCAGATGGCAATATGTTAAGTGAGGCAGGATGGATGATTTGTAGATTATCAGTTTTGCTTTGCATGGTATCAAATTTCGCAGTCTCAATAAGACACCAACTTTTTGACTGGCTTTTATGCAAATGTTACTAATGTGGCTGGTGAAATTAAGCTTGTCATCTATTTCAACTCCAAGTAATTTGATTTGCGAAGTGTTGGCAATGATCTGATCTTCAATCTGCAGGGCCTCAGTCTGTTTATCTGAGTCAATGTTTCTTGGATTGATAGTAAGACATTGAAACTTCTCTGTGTTGGGAAGTAGAAAGTTATCCCTGTACCTTGACATGGCTAACTTTCCTTGATATTGTAGCCTGGAAGATGCGATGTTGTAGTCCCACCCTGTTACATATAGCTGATGGTCGTCAGCATACATGAAAAGGTTTGTGTCTTTAACCAACATGGTCATGTCATTCTAGAATAAGTTCCATAATAATGGAACAAATGAAGATCCCTGAGGACAACCACGTGACATTTTAGACCATTCACTTCTAATACTGCCTAGTTTTACGTGACTGTATCTGTCATTCAGGATTGATCGAATTAGATCCAATGATTGATTAGTGAATTCATATGCTTTTAGCTTCTTGATGACTAAATTGTGACATAGAGAGTCAAAAGCCTTACTCATGTCTGTAGATAGAATGGTCACTAATTCTTTTCTGTCGATAGCATGTTTCCAGTCCTCTGTAAGTCTTACTAGTGTCATTTCGCAACTGTGATTCTTTCTGTATGCTGTCAATCTTGGAGATAGAGTAGGGTCAAAATAATGGGTTATTTGTTTGCTAAGCAGTGATTAAGAAACCTTGTCAATAATTGATAGCGTCGTGATAGGTCGATAACTTCTACGTTATGCTTGTCCCCTTTCTTGAAAATAGGAGTGAGTTCTCCCCTTTTCCATATAGCTGGCCAGTGACTATTTTCATTTTTTATTTTCTATTACCATTGACTACCGATAGTTAGTGAATTCATGCACTGTTATTAAGCTACTTTAATTGCAGGCGACAAGGGGAGCCTGCAGTCCTAAATATCTCCAGTTTGTTATTACGCATGCGTCACATGTATGTGGCTAGCATTCGTTTGGACTTTCACTAAGAATGAATGGAATGCACAAAAGGCAATTTGATCATGCGTGTTTCAACCTTCTACTGCGTGAAATCTGATCACTTGTGTTTTGACCATCTGTCAAGTGAAACTCGCACAAAAGCACAGCATTGGAGCAAAAGCGTTTGACTGCATTTGGACCTCTGGTCGTTGTTGCCCGCACTCCATAACCTTTGTTTATTACTAGTTTACTCATTAGTAGTTGGGTTGGTGTATCAGGAAAAGAATTCTTAGCAAGATAAGATAAGAACCTTTATTGAAGTGTTGTATCCCTGCATAAGAAAGGTGACAGACAAAATCCATCAGACCAAATATCTCCATTTTGGCCACTTGGAGCAAGATCATAGAAAGAGCTGTCCTTACCCAATTTTATGGATATGTGACAGAGAATAATTTAATCTCCCCAAAACAGTTTGGTTTCAGATTTAAATTTCCCACTGTTACAGCTTCTGCTCCACTTATTGATCAGTTATTTATGGGAATGGACAGCAGTTCAAAGTTTTTACATTTGACCAAGGCTTGACACAGTGAATCACTCAATTCTATCTCACAGACCTACTGGCTTTGGAGTAGATGATCATACACAGAACTAGTTTGACTCCTTCTTATCCAACAGAAACTTGCAGCGATGTCCAGTTTGACAAAACTGTAGTATATGTTGGAATTGTACAGGGCTCTATCCTGGGCCCAATAATGTTTCTAATTATGTAAGAATGATTTACCGGATGTCTTTGACTTCTGTAATATTAACATGTATGCTGATGACACTGTTTTATATTTTTCCTGGAAGTGTATTTCAGAAATTGAATCAAAGCTGAACTCATACCTCAGACACATTTGCGACTGGATGAAACTTAATCAACTTACTCTTAAGACCAAGAAGTTACATTTTATGTTAGCAGGCAGCCAGGCAAGGCTTAGCACAGTTACTCTATAATTACAATTATTTTCACTGTGAATAAATATCTTGAGGAAGTTCAGTTATTTCCATGCAGTCATTTCTTATTAGTAAGAACTTTACGTAGTATGACCACGTTGAATGAATTACAGGATCTCCACAATAAGGCTAAATCTTCCCCACGTGCGCCTCTTCAAGCAACGCACTTGGGAGACTGTTGGAAAGCTTTACAATGCCAGAGGGCCAAGTACTGTGTTATTTTTACTTAAAAGTGTATTAATAACCATTTAAATGCTTTTGGGTCAACGGTGGACTATATTAAGCTTTGCTCCAGAAAATTGGAACAATTTGGACCCTCCTTAGCAGCTTTTAAACGTGACTTATCTAAGGCTAAATTTTGATTCTTACCTCTATCCTGTGTGATGTACTACCCGAACTATTTACATTGTACTTGTACTTTTATCCTGTTAGTGCTTTTTAACAATAATATAATTTTTAAGGCTCTGATTTTTATACTAATAACTTATAATTTTTTACCTTTATTAGTTTAGACTTATAAGGTGACTCCTCTGTAAACCACTAAGTAGGCTTCCTTATTAAGATTAAATTTTTATTATTGATTATATCTAGATTTTAGAACTTTTATCTGGTGAGAAGGTGGTAAACTCACTTTTGAGTGTACTGTAAACAAAAAGCAAACTCAGGTCCAGTGAAACATCAGATAGACAGACAGTAACAGTTTTGCACAAACCCAATACAACTAGAGCAAACAACAAACCCATTACAACTAGAGCCAATGTTTGGTTAGCATGAAGCATGTCTAGGAGTATTGCCACTCTCCTTTGGAGAAGATGCTAGTCCATTCCTGGGTTACCCCCTAGCTGTATGTTGCCAGTTATCATTTATACACCTGGGTAAAGAGAGGCAATGCGACATGATGGGCGAAGCTTGAACCCCAGACCTCCAGGGCCAGATTGTTCAAAGCTGGGTTAAAGTAACCCAGGGTTAGTGTGCAAATTTGAATTCAGGTATGAAAGCTTAAAAAGTAAATTCAGTTAAGTTCTTTTTGTCAACAAGTTGATGATTGGATGCTCTTAAAAATAACAGAGAAAATTGATGCTTTTGAACCAAAATAAAGTAACCCAGGTTTAATTTAACCCTGTGTTATGAGTTAATCAGCCTCTCGAACAACTGGGCCCAGATAGGGGTTTGAGGTGCTTACTTCCTGGCCACACATGCCTCCACAAAAGGGTTTAGTACTTACTCTTTTTTTTTTGCTTTAATTTCATTGCATTATGGTGATCGAGTGATGTTGATTGATGCTCTGATTGTAGACCGTTATGAAATCAAAAAGTTTAAGTTATGAAACAAAAAAAACAAAAACAAAACAAAGTTATGTAAGAGAAATCCTGCAGTGCAACACTGAACCTTTCAATGATCTTGGTCTCAATCGAGCTTGACTTAGAAAGGTTCATGGGACTGTGGTCTGGCAGGATGCAGTTGAACTCAGCTTGAATGTTAAGGAAACCTAGCTACAATTTTGGGAAGGCTTTGTACAAAGTCCCCATTGAATTCACTAAACACAGTTCTTTTCTTTCTTCAGAGAAATTTAAGGGATGAAAATCAATGGAAAATGGTGGAGGATGACAAACACCAGAGAAAAACACTCTTAAAAGGATGATATTCTTTTGAACATGGGTAAGTTGAGACAAGACATAAGACATCACACATTAAACATAAGACTTGAGACATCCGACATCAGACATCAGAAATCAGACATCAGACAAAAGATATCAGATACAAGACATCAGACGTCAAAAATAAGATATAGGACATCATACAATAATAAATAAGACATACGACAAAAGACATCACATCAAAATTAATATCAGGCATAAGACATCAGATATCAGTCGTCAGACGTCTCACATACCGCATCAGACATCTGATGTCTGATGTCCAATGTCTGATGTGGTAAGTCAGATGTCTGATGTCTGGTGTTTGATGTGGTATGTCTGATATCTAATGTGGTATGTGAGATGTCTGATGTCCGATGTCTGATGAGGTATGTCAGACATCTAATGTCTGATGTCCTTTGTTTTATGTGCGATGTGAGACATCTGATGTCAGATGTCTGATGTCTGATATGGTATGTCAGACGTCTGCTGCCTGATTTCTAATAGGGTATATCAGAAGTCTAATGTCAAATATCTGAAGTAGTATATCAGATGTCTGATGTCTGATGTGGTATATCAGACGTCTCATGTCTCATGTGGTATGCCAGACATCTAATGTCTGATGTGGTATATCAGACATCTGATGTCAGATGTCTGATGTCTGAGGTCTAATCTCGTATGTCAGATGTCTGATGTGTGATGTGGTGTATCAGACATCTGATGTCAGATGTCTGATGTAGCATATCAGACGTCTGATGTCAGATACCTGATATCTGATGTCTAATGTGTTATGTTAGATGTCTGATGTGGTATATTAGACGTCCGATGTCAGATGTGGTATGTCAGACGTCTGATGTCAGATACCTGATATCTGATGTCTAATGTGGTATGTTAGACGTCTGATGTGGTATATCAGACGTCCGATGTCAGATGTGGTATGTCAGACATCTAATGTCTGATCTGGTATATCAGACGTCTGATGTCAGATGTAGTGTGTCAGATGTATGATGTCTAATGTAGCATAACAGATGTCTGATATCTGATGTAGTATATCAGACATCTGATGTCTAATGTGGCATGTCAGACGTCTGATGTCTGATGTGGTATATCGGATGTCTGATGTCTTACGTGGTATGTCAGACGTCTGATGTCTAATTAACAATTATTCCTTGAGGGTGCGTTGGATATGAGATGGTAAATAGCCAACGAGGTGCATAGCGCCGAGTTGGCTATAATCATCCCATATCCAACAAGTGCGAGTGGAATAATTGTTTTATTAAAAACGCCCACAAAATCTCATTAAATCTCCGCGACTTAATTTTGTTAGAACAAACAGGAAAAGACAAGGGACTGTGAATTTGGATTTGCGGTGCAGTTACAAAAGTAAGAACAACAGAGAAAAACTATTACCTCAGTTGTTGTTATGAAGTTGTTTGAAGCCACCAGCTGGTTTTGCTGAACGAGAAAAGAAGCTATACTGACGCCTCGATTGCTGTAGTGACTGGCTGCATAGCCTGTATTCTGGTTGCTTGTGATATGTATATTCTTTATGCCGGATAAACAAGCCTCAGTTATCTATCGGAGAGTGACTCGGCGAGTGGTCTTGCAATCATGAAGAAACAACACTTGTCTTCTTTCATAGCTGGTCAAGGTACTTTAGTTCCATGTATTTTCATGTGTTTTTCGATAAACTTTCAAACAAGCTCTTGTGGCTTTTTTGTTTGTTTGTTATTTTCCCAATGAAAATGCATTTTCTGGTATTCTAAGAAATGAATTAAAACGACTTGCTTCGGGCGCCATTCTATCCTTCGCAGAAAAAATTCTCAGCTAGCTTCCAATTTTAAACTGACGCGGACACCGACCATATATGGAGAGCATGGTATAATAGCTCATATACCATAACGGCTAAGCCAATCAAAACGCTACAATTGCATTATCCAATGATTCAGTTTTTAATAATGTGGTATATCAGACATCTGATGACAGATGTAGTTTATCAGACGTCTGATGTCAGATCTCTGATGTAGTATATCAGATGTCTGATGTCTAATGTGGTATGTCAGACGTCTGATGTCTTATGTGGTATATCAGACGTCTGATGTCAGTTGTAGTTTATCAGACGTCCGATCTCTAATGTGGTATGTCAGACGTCTGATGTCTGATGTGGTCTCTCAGACAACTGAAGTCAGATGTGGTATATCAGAAGTCTGAAGTCAGACGTAGTATGTCAGACGTCTGATGTGTAATGGGGTATGTCAGGTGTCTGATGTCTGATGTGGTATATCAGACATCTGATCCCAGTGGTCAATAGCGCGAGCCTTCTTCATATTCCTATTGAGCACGCTGATGACGTCAATAAACTATTCGTAATTCCTCGAGTTGTTAATGTGAGCTTAGCAATCCTGAGTCTCCTGAGTGCATCCATAACTCGGCAGTACACGATGAAGCGTTGACCATGTGTTTTATAAGGAAATTTAAGAGGAAATGTTCGAATTTGCTCACTGATAGTAAGGAAAATTGGTGAGTGTTGTTGTTGTGGTTGTAATCTCCGCGAGCTGTGCGGACTATGGCGTGAGCTCATTCTTTGTGAAGTTGTTTTCTCTCAATAACAATTTTTCGGTGAATTAATAGTCTTCTGAAACCTAAATATGGATTTTTCAATCATTTTAGAGTAGATTTCTCTCAGTTTCAGGGTAAAAACATAAGCTTAACTGTGAGGAAAAAAAAACATAGTCACGTAAACATTGACGTATACTGCTTTGAGCACGCACTACAATAATAACATTTTAAATTAACTGCTGCATTGATCGCTTTGTTTATGTTATAAAACAATAATGCTGCAGCTGAGCGTATGTCGAGATATTGAGCACTTGCGAAGTTTAGAGAGCACTCAAGAGGCTAGAGTTGCACTCAGCTACGCCTCTTGCTACTCTTATGCCTCTTTCATGCTCTCCAAACTTCCCGCGTGCTCAATATCTTGACATACACACGCTGATGCATGAACTAATTGTTAAATATCAGATGTCTGATGTCTGATGTAGTATATCAGACGTTTGATGTCTAATGGGGTATGTCAGATGTCTGATGTCTGATTTGGTATATCAGACGTCTGATCCAAGATGTCTGATGTCAGATGTGGTATGTCAGACGTCGGATGTCTGATGTTGGATATCAGACGTCTGATGTTTAATGTGGCATGTCAGACGTCTGATGTCTGATGTGGTATATCAGACGTCTGATGTCAGATGTAGTTTATCAGATGTGTGATGTCTAATTTGGTATACTACACGTCTGATGTCAGATGTAGTTTATCAGACATCTAATTTCTGATGTGGTATATCAGATGACTGATGTCAGATGTAGTTTATTAGATGTTTGATGTCTAATTTGGTATATCAGACGTCTGATGTCTAATGTGGTATGTCAGATGTCTGATATAAATAAATAAATAATAATAAATAATGACTGTTTATTAAGACTCATTGTAGCAACATACAGAATGGCTGAATTACAGAGCTATTTACAAAACATATAATACTAAAATATAATACAATAAATCCAATAAATACTAGAAAATATAATTGTACAAGCCACTAGGTATACTTATGCACAACAAACTCTTGCGTGTGCTTGGTCCTACAGGTAGGACGCGTGGAGCGGCTAATGCCAGATCTAATATCATAATTATGCACAACCTCCTCCTGTTTGATGAGCATAAAATGCAAGGGGTGATTCTCATTCTGGAGTCTATCAATATAAACCTGGCATAGATGGGCGCATGTGTCACTTAGAGTTGTTAAATTAAGGGCAATTAATGTCTCGTAATTCATTAAAAGAAAAATGATGTGCATAGCCCTTTTCTGAATGCTCTCAATCTTATAAGTTAGAAAATCTGGTATATTTTGCCAGACAGGGGCAGCATATTCTAGAACAGGACGAACAATGGTTGTATAAACCTTAGCCAGTGAAGCTGGACGTGCACCACATTGCTTAAGGACCCTTAAAGAGTAAAGCCTCCTGTTTCCCTTTTGAACTATAACTTCTACATCATGGTTCCATTTCAGGTCATTACTTACATAAACGCCTGGTAACTTACATGTCATGACACTCTCATGTTACTACCAATTACAATGATGTCTGATGTCAGATGTAGTTTATCAGACGTCTGATGTGTAATGTGGTATGTCAGACGTCTGATTTCTAATGTGGTATATCAGACGTC
>OZ038002.1:22008326-22045826 GCA_964035705.1 Porites rus | reverse complement strand
TGATGTAGTATATCAGACGTCTGATGTCTAATGGGGTATGTCAGATGTCTGATGTCTGATTTGGTATATCAGGCGTCTGATCGCAGATGTCTGATGTCAGATGTGGTATGTCAGATGTCGGATGTCTGATGTTGGATATCAGACATCTGATGTTTAATGTGGTATGTCAGACGTCTGATGTCGGATGTGGTAGGTATATCAGACGTCTGATGTCTGATGTGTAATGTGGTATGTCAGATGTCTGATGTGTAATGTGGTATGTCAGACGTCTGATTTCTAATGTGGTATATCAGACGTCTGACGTCTATCCAGTGTGGTATGTCAGACGTCTGATGTCTGATGTGGTATATCAGACATAAAATGTCGGATTCTGATGTAGTATATCAGATGTCTGATGTTTAATGCGGTATGTTAGATGTCTGATTTAAGATGCCTGATGTAGTATATCACACGTCTGATGTCTGATGTAGTATGTTAGGCATCTGATGTCTGATGTGGTTTTTGAGACGTCTGAAGTCAGATGTACTATATCATATATATACTATATCACGTCTGATGTTAAATTTGGTATATCAGACGTGTGATGTCTAATGTGGCATGTCAGACGTGTGATGTCTGATGTCTAATGTGGTATGTCTGATGTCAAAATTAATGTGGTATATCAGACGTCTGATATCAGATGTCTGATGTGGTATGTCAGATGTCTGATTTCTGATGCTTCATATGAGACATCTGAAGACTACTTCAGACATCAGAAGTCTTATATTAGATGTGTGATTTCTGATGTAGTATAGCAGACGTCTGATGTCTGATGTGGTATATCAGATGTCTGATGTCTGGTGTTTGATGAGGTATGTCAGACGTCTGATGTCTGATGTCCTATGTCTCATGTGGTATGTCAGACGTCTGATGTCAGATGTGTGATGTGGTATATCAGACATCAGATGTCTGATTTCTGATGTCTGATGTAGTATGTCAGACTGCTGCCTGGTTAGCTCAGTGGGATAAGTGCCGGTCTGCTGAGCGGGAGGCCTTAGGTTCAAACCCCAGCAGGACCAACACTCAGGGTCTTTAAATAACTTAGGAGGAAGTGCTGCTTTTGTAATAACATCTGCAAATGGTTTGACTTTCTACTCTTCTCGGATAAGGACGATAAACCGTAGGCCCCATCTCACAAGCCCTTGCACATGTAATAAAAAATCTGTGGGACGTTAAAGAACCCACACACTCTTCGTAAAGAGTAGGGCACGTAGTGCCTGGTGTAGTGGTCTATCTCACTTTCGCACTCATGTATAGGGGCATCATTACTCATGCCTTCATTACTTGTAAACTGCAACTTAAGCAGTCTGGCAAAGTCCCCCAACCAGTGTTGTAAATTATCCCTGAAAAGCCCTAAGAGGAGTGGATAATATGATATCTACATACATATTCACAGACGTCTGATGTCCTATGTCTCATGTGGTATGTTAGACATCTGATGTCAGGTGTAGTATATCAGACGTCTGATGTCTGATGTCTGAAATGGTATGTCAGCTATCTAGTGTCTGATATCTGATGTGGTATATCAGACGTCTGATGTAGTATTTTAGACATCTGATGTCTGATGAGGTATGTCAGACGTCTGATGTCTGATGTCTGATGTGGTATGTCAGACGTTTGATTTGCGATGTCTGATGTGGTATGTTTATTTTTTTTTTTCAGGTCTTTTTAACAAAATGAAGTCTGGAAATTTTGTTAAATTTCGTTTTGTGCCACTTTTGGAGGTGGAAGAATTGGGGAACCAGCTCAAAGCCGAGGTACAAGTTTAGTTGTTAAGAAATTAACTTATAAACAAAAAGAAGCTAAGATGGTCAGAATGGGTGCTAGAGGCCGGTCAGTAAAAGCCTAGCAATAGCAGTTACCAATCACACGCGACCAAAGGAACTTCATTGAAGGCAAAAAAAATTTGAGTTTGAAGTATGTTGAATATGACGATGTCAGCCAATCACATCACACTCATTTCAGTGATGACGAATGACAAACCGATTTGATTGACCAATCACAGATCTTGTCAACAGTGCGGCAACCAATAATTACGATGATAACAGACTGATCGAAACTTACCACCTGGGTTACTCCCTATGATGGCCTATACAGGGAGGTCGCGCCCAAAAGGGGTACCTTTTTTAGGCTTCAGGTATATGAAAGGACAAGGATTTCACTAGTTGAAGGATATAAACAGGTAGTGAAATCTTTCTTTTGGGTCAGTAAAAGGGCCTAAAAGGGCTAACGGACGGATTTTATGACTTCAAAAGGTTCTATTTTTGTGATTGATTCCTATTTAAGACAGTGCATTTACAGCGGTTAAAAGGGATGCAAAGTTCTAAACAAGGTGTGCCAAAGGGGTACCATTTGTCAGTAGAGGGTTTATGAAAGGGGTGCCCTTTTCTTGAAAAATGGTATATGAATGGTAATGGGTTGGACGTCAGTTGGACCTTGAATTTTGACTTCTTTTTGAAGTGAAAGGGTTTAGTAAGGTAAAGGCGCACTTGAGCCAAAGGCTCAAATGGCGGGAGCTTTTCCCGATTTTGTTAGCATGAAGCATGTGTAGGAGTATTGCTACTTTCCCCTAGAAGGGATGCTAGTCCATTTCAGGGTTACCCCCAGCCTTATGTTGCTGGTATCCTTTTATACACCTGGCTGGCTTAAACCCCCAGTTTTCCAGATCTGGAGTTCGACGTGTTAACTGCTTGGCCTCATGCCTCCACAAAAGGGTTTAGTACTGAGTCTTTTTCTTTTCCTTGATTTCATTCAGTTGATGGCACAAAGGATCTGTTTGAACTGAACTGAAAACTGAAAACTTTATTTATACTCGAGGGTCTGGAGCTTATTAGGCTCCTAGCTTAAATAGCTAATGAGTCGAGGTTAAAAACAAACAAAAAAGAAATGAAAGCTATTTACATCATGATACGATATTGTTTACAGATAATGATTCTAAAAAGTACAATATTAACGATAGTCTAACAGTTACATAAAGAGCAGTTACATGCGTCAAAGGTGATCTTTCTGATGCGTGTTACAAATTTTTTAAGGGTCGGAGAAGTTCTTAGTTCATCATTTAGAGAGTTCCAGATTTTTGGTCCGTAGTACCTAAAGGTGTTTAGTCCATACTTGGTGGTGATAACTCTGGGTTGTACAAGAATCAATTCGCCCCGTAAATTACGTGATTTACTTCTAAGCGTCAGTAGATTGCGAAGTGGAGTAGGTGTTATTCCATGAATGACTTTATAGATAAGAATACACATGTCCTGGACTCTCCTGTCGTGCAGAGAAGGCATGTTTGCAGTTTCCAGTAGAGTAGCATAAGTATTAGCATTGTCATTAAAAATTAATCTTAGAGCCCGCTTGTTCAGTTTTTCAAGTTTGTCTGATGCCGTTTTTCCACAGTGCATCCACACTGTGGAACAATAGGTGAAATGAGGTAAAATATAAGCCTTATATAGCGTGAGTTTAGTTTGGATGCTTAACAACTTTCTAAAGCGACTAATAACTGCGATCTGCTTGCTTGTCTTTTTGCATATTGAAGCTACATGGTTATTGAAATTTAGCCGTTCGTCTATGTGCACTCCCAGTAATTTGCAGGTGGTGGAGGGCTCTATCAATGTTCCATCGACCGAGAAATTAAGTGAAGTGCATTATGGTGATCAAGTGATGTTGGATGTTGCTCTGATTGTAGACTGAATCAAGGAAGCTATGTAAATAAAAACAAAGACGTGAAAAGTTCACAGAAGTTCACTTCTTATCAAGATTACAAGGACGACTCAAAGGAAAAGGACTCAAAGCACAGGTAGCAGACGTTTAGTTGTTGAAAATTTACTTTTAGAAACAAAAAGAAGTTAAAATGGGCGAAGGAATTGGTAAGTAAAAACTTTGTTACAGCAGTTACTAATTCCTAGGCAATCCCAGTGTACTTTGTCTTGTTTGTCTAAGGTAGAGAAACTTGAGTTTCAAGTAAGTACTGATATTACAGTGACAAAGAAGGATCGCAACACATCACTCGCCTGGCAATTTTATCAACAGCCGATAATATTATGGCTTAACTTACAGGCAACCATTAAAGTCATGACTAATTGACCCATTAGGTGAATAAGTAGAGTTTTACTGACACCATGAATATGAAAGATGACCACAAACTCACTTTGCCTGACATGATGATTTTGGGAAATTTCGTTGAAACATCAGTCACTAATGACTACAGCCCTATTCTGGAGTGCAACCACCTGGACAATCATTGTAACTCCACCTTCTTCAAACAGATCCTTTATGCCATACACTGAGGATATGCTCTTCACTTCTGACTTCGGCATGTTACTGTAACTTTCATACTATCAGTCCTATTCAAGACCAACTCACTGAATGATCCTCAGACGTCTTTAAGACGTGACTCCAGGGTTCAAACCATTTACTACCGGTATACTATGATATGTACTTGAATGATCGAAATAACAACTCACTGTACCCGTTATGAAAGCAACTCGAGAGAAATCCTACAGTACAACACTAAAATCTTGAATAATCCTGGTCTCGATCGAGCTTGACTTGGCTGCGGTCTAGCAGGATGCAGTTGAACCCGGCTTGAATGATAAGGAAACCTAGCTGCAATTTTTTCAAGACTTTCGTACAAAGTCACCATTGAATGCTCTAAACACAGTTCTTTTCTCTCTTCAGAGGAATGTCAGGGATGAAAGTCAATGGAAAAGGGTGGAGGATGACAAACAGCGGAGAAAAACACTCTTAACAGGATGATATTCTTTTGAACATGGTAAGTTAACTCTGTTAGCATTTTTTCAGTCTGTGAACTGCTATCAATACACTGACACAATGATCATTTTAAAATTAATTTTGATCTTTATTGAAAAAGTCTCACAGTTCTGGATCATTATACGTTTTTACCCCTCCACTAGGCTAACGTTTCGCCCTACGTAAGAAGTAGGTAAGAAGAAGTAAGTGTTGATGCTGGCTTAGGGGAGAGGTAGGTGGGCAGTTTCCCAGAAACGTAAAATGATCCACATTTTCAGAACTCAGGTAGAAATCAAACAATAACAAGAAGTCTTGGTATGATCTCTTTATTACAGAAACCTGTGGATTATGGACAGTTCTTTTTGTCCCAGATCCTCACTTCTGTTATATACACATCTGTGCGACTTGAACACCAGTCTCCTGTGAGACTTAGTGTTTATTTTAAAAAGATTTTTAAAAATACTTTCATTGCCATGTTTGAACGTTTGCTTCAATGATTGATACCCTAGAAAATCGTGCAAATCTTTCACCCCCAGGGTACATGATGGAGTTTTTGCAATGTGGTTCTTACTTTAGAGTCTGCGGACGAAATCCCATGCATGTTGTGATAATTCAAATGAAACCTCCTGGTTATTAGATTTGTGTTTCAGGGGTTTTTTTTAAGCGAAGTCTGGAAATTTTGTTAAATTATGATTTGTGCCACTTTAGAGGTGGAAGGGTTAAGTAGTTAGTCATTCTCATTTTTTGGCAGAAAGATGAGCAATTTAAAGGCTTTGATGTAGACTGGATCAAGGAAGTCATGGGAAGGAGATCAAGAATTGCAAAGAAAACCAAGGGAAATCACTTCGGATCAAGGTCACAAGGAAGACTTGGAGGAACCAGCTCAAAGCATAGGTAGTGACTTTAGTAGTTAAAAAATTACCTTTGAAACGAAAAAGAAGCTAAGATGGTCTGAATGGGTACTAGTGGTCGGTCAGTAAAATTTTAGCAATAGCGGTTACCAATCACACGCGACGAAAGGAACTTCATTGAAGACGAAAAAAATTGAGTTTGAAGTATGTTGAATATGAGGATTTGTCAGCCGATCACATCGCACCCGTTTCACTGATGACCAATGACGAGACAATGTTAGCAACAGACCTATTCAGGACTACAATCAGTCAGTCACCAATGGGTACAATCATATTCCATTCAGAAAAGATCCTTTTTAAAATCAACTGACTGCACGCTATTCACTTTGAGTCCGCCTGACGTCTCCCGCCGTCTGACAAAACATCACTGTCGACAATAGTCCTTTCCAGAACTACAATTGTGCTGGTGATCATATTCCAACTACTTCAAACAGGTCCTTTTTATCGTCAACTGAAGATAAGCTATTCACGTTGACTCAGATGCCTGACTTCTACTCATTAGTTGTTGTTGTTCTATCAGTTTTATTCAAGACTACCTAACTGAACAATCATTGAAGGTCTCTATGCTTTGTCTTTTGGTTTGAATTCTTTTAATGTTATGGTCACCCACATGACGGAGCAAACAACCGGATAACGTAACTACGTGCATAACAGTTAACAATTGAAACTAAGACGACTGAACTGTTATTATCTCGGTCTCTATCCATCTGAACTTGGACATTAGAATGTGTCAATCACAAGAGAGGTCATAAAGTTCCTAATTATTAGGTAGACTGAAGCCATCTGCAGACGATTATTCCAAGCACGGATTGACTATCGTCATAGGAGACTTAACAGCTAACAATAACAAATGGCAAAGGCGACTCGGCAACACTGAACTGCAATGATCTTAGTCTCGATCCCCCGGACTTGGACTTAAGCCTGCATCAATCACAAGAGAAGTCATTCAGTTCTTAGTAATCAAGTCAATTGAAGCCATCTGCAAACGATTAACCCAAGCTCCTACTGAATACCATCATACGAAACTTGACAAGTACAAGAGAAAGTGACCACAAGGACTCGGGAAGCTCAAATAGTTATTTCATACTACCTCACTTCACGCAATACTGACGTTTACAATTAACTCTCTGCTTAGTACGCTGCATTGACAACATTTCCTCCACTGTACAGAAAGACGAGATGAACGTTGAACGCCAAACATCGTATTTGCATAGATCGTACACAAAAGTGTGTAGTAAAATACCTTTCTTAGACCGGAACGAGTCCAAACTATGCCTTGCTAAAATTACTCGACCCCACTTGTACCGGCAATCACTCCATCTGACTACTGCCAAAGATTACCCGACTCGACTCGCGCCTGTGATTGCTCCATCCAAATGTTAACCGAAAATGACTCCACCCGATTGTACCGACGATTACTTCATCTGACTGCTACCGAAAATGACTCCAACTGAGGCCTAGCCACCGACTACCTTATCTCTCATCTTCAACACGGAAGTATAATAATCATAAAGGAATGACTACGCGAACTTTGAAGAGATTCATACAGCCAGACTGCAAGCACAAACCGGCATCAAGGAATTGCCATGCCAAGAATCAGTCATTGCTGAATACGATTTACAAACGAACAATCACACTGACTGGGACCCTGCTCAGAGTATTGCGTATTCTATATACAGGTGGCTTCCATCAACTTTGTTACTAGAACTAAGCTGGAATACAAACAAACAGACGAATTATTGTCTACTGGAAACTTAATGGGTACTATCAAGTTGTCACAGATATCTGATAACTACAGTTGTACGAGCCAGTGTCTTTGAAGGTGAAACACTTTCCATCCCTTCCCTGGTGTATTAATCGGCCTCAGGTTGAAAACAAAATTTCAAACTCCACTCTCAAGTTGCACCTTGTACAGTCTGCATTATGGAGCGCCTTCCCTTGCCTCAGCACTTCTTTGTGTTTATAGAAGAGTTCAGAGACGCCACAATCGTCCACATCTACAAGTGCAAAGGAAACGAGCATTTCTGCAACAATCATCGTGGTATCTCCTTTCTCTCTACTGCTGGGTAGGTCTTAGCCCGCGTGCTGCTCAACAGCCTCCTCCACCATCTGGAGCAAGGTCTCCTCCTTGAGGGCTGATTTCCACTGACGCGTTTTTGGCTCTGCACGTTAACGCACGTAAATGTTAATCACGTAGATAAAATAGAGGCAAGATAAAAAGTGCTGAGCTTAAACGAGAAGTTGAACAAGGTTGAACTTCTACGCTTACAAGTGACCTTTCATGCACTGCCTCTATATTTGCGAACATAAATTTTACGTACGTATGCACGTAAAAGTTATGTGACACTGGAAATCAACCCTGAGAGCCCGTGCGTTTCCATGCAGGTTGAGGAACAGTCGACATGATAATTGCCACCTACCAGCTGCAAGGAAAGTGTATGGAACAGCACCGCGACCTCTACACCACCTTTGTGGATCTCCCTAAGGCATTCGACACGGTCAGCAGAGACGGATTTTGCAAAATCATGAGCAAGTTTGGCTGCCCCACAAATTCATCACTATCGTTCGCCAGTTCCTTGAGGGCATGCAAGCCCATGTCCTTGATGATGGTGAACTGTCAGATTCTTTTCCAGTCTCCAACGGTGCAAGCAAGGCTGCGTCCTTGCCCCGACAGTGTTAAGCTTGATGTCCTCTGCTTTTCTTAAAGGTGCTTTTAGAGATTGCGACACTGGTATAAGGATCAATCACAGGTCAGGTCATCGCTTGCCAAAGGCAAGCAATTCAAAGACAGCCTCAAGGTCTCTCCGATACATTTCTCAATAGACACTCAGACCTAAGAGAACCTTGCTGCCGACCGTCCAATCTGGCGCAACCGCATTCATAGCGGAGCCCATGCAGCTAAAGACAACAGAACTGATGCCGCAGAAAAGAAACACGAGATGGAATCAACCAGCAAACCATCCCAATTCACATGTGTGCAACTTGTGGGAGAGGGTTCCATACCCCGATTGGCCTCACCAGCCACCTCCGGACACACCAACTCCAGGAACAGCTGGGGATGTCATGGTCTTCTTCGACTCCGAAGGAGGAACAACATAACACATATCTTACAACCCTACAAGGTCAACCTTTCCTAGGCCCGGAAGTAGCTATGACAAAGGAGCAACTATACTCACCGCTTTAATCAGACATTCACAGCTACTTTGACACTTCTTAAAGCCTTAGAGACAAAAAGTTGTTTTAACACAGCGTTTGTTTTTTAAAGCAAATTACAAATCAGTGTATTTGCTAGACAAAATGCTTAGAAGAACGCCAGACCTCACGCTACAGACATGTACTGTTGAACTGTTACGTAGACAGCAACTCTACTCTTATAACTCTACAACAGGGCTGTTACTCACAAACTGATCACAACTCTAGGAGGGTCGACCACCATAAAAGATCGAGAGCAAAGTAAAAATCAAATATTATCAAATACTGCGGGTTCAAGGCTGATTATATTGGAGAGACTCTTGATTGACACTCTCTGGACTGGCTGAACGTCAACAATCAGTTTGTTAAACACCATTCGGTGACCAAGCATCAGGCTGACTGGAACACTGTTTAGAGTGTTACGTTTTCCACAGAGTGCTGCTAGCGAAGAACTCATCTTTGAAGGCTGCTTTACCAACTCAAACAATCGCCACTTTGCCATAGCAAGATTTACACAGAAATAGAAGGATATGACACCAGTTGACGATTGTGTCTAACAACACACTGATATAAGTAACAGATGGATTCTAAATCACTATTCAGGTGTAGAGTCTTTGCTGCCAAAAACACCGCGGCGGAACTTATTTAGACCAATAAACAACTACATGACTACGCTGACCACACTGCCTTGTATTGCTTAGCAACTGACTACAGTGATTACACTGACTGCAGCGATGGGCATCCCCCTTTGTAGGACCTAAAATTTTATGTAGATGTAGACTACACTGCTTTATATTGCTGAAATACTGACTATACGACTGCACTGGCCACATTGACTACAGTGACTACATTTACTACCCAACTTCAGTGCCGGACTACATCTATTTCACTGACTACCCTAACTGTACACAACTACACGACTACTCCGACTACAGCGAATACATTGTCATCTTTTATCCACAAATTACATTGCATATAATTCTCAAACTTTAATGAACATCAGTCAAATTCAGTTAATTTTGATGCCTTCTTATGGCCTCTCTGTATTTCCAACTTGTTCTTCTGTGGTTTACCAAGCGATTATTCTTATAACTTAGTATGTCACCCTTAATGGAATCACAGATCTTTAACTTTGTACTTGTTGCATGTTCAGATAATACTCTGTATTAATCAAGTGATTACTTAAAAATGTGTACCAGTGATATCGGAGAGAAATATTGTAGAAAATACAGGTCCCTCTCATTTTGTTTTATTTTTTATGTGAAAGATAAGTCATGAATACAACTGCTTAAACAATTGTTTATTCTTTTTTTCGGATTTCGATGCAGAGATTGTACAATGAAACAAGGGAAGGGCCACGCAGGGAGGATCAAGGAACACAGAGGGAGATCAAAGGGCTTCAATACAGATTAAAGTAAAGGTAGCAGATATTTAAACTTTGTTGTTCGAAAAAAGTAGGGCAAGGATACTGAAGAAGGTCTGAATGGATGCGTAAATGATTCTCTCAGTGAAAGCTTATAACTGTTGTCAATCTTGTGCGACCTGCACTTCATTTTAGAGCGAAGAAAGCTAAATTTAGTGCATGTCAATCAAAGAAAAGCAGTTTCAGTGTTTTGACAAATTCTGACATGATGTTTCAAGGCAAAGGAGCTCAAAAAATGATCGACTTATTTAATTGCCCGAAGAAGTTTGGAGATGATCAAAAATGTTTTGAAAATAGTATTTCGTAATTATTCAAACAAAAAAAAGAAAAATCGTTGGTACAAGCAAACAGACAAGATCAGAGCCAATAAAATTATCAGTAATTTCACTTCTCATGAAAAGCCCGATAAAAACATGATCAGATTCAAAAGTAAATTGCCTGTTAAAATTTCGAAAAATAATTCAAATTAGTTTTGCAAAGTAGATTTTATGATGTGAAAAAATCTTTTGTAACGTAAATTATTCTAAGTCCTGGTTCACATGAGAATTCAAGACCTTGCTGATCTGTATGCAAATTCTAATTATGAGTTTTGAAGTCGTATCTCAAAAACATTCCTCTTATAGAAAAAGGGCTCTTGACAATTTATGGTGAAAGTTTTTATGAGTGAATCAGCAAAAGTCGAAAAATAAATAGAATTTTGATGGCTTTGTTTTGATTGACAAACAAACGCTAGTTTAAGATGATAAATTTGCAATGGTCGCCACAATATTGAAAACGGCGTAAGCAATTGCTCAGGAAATCAGCCGATGCAATATTAATTTTCAGTTTTTAATAAAGACCATCGCCATTGCTGGATTTGAGTTTCTGCCAAGACGGACGAACATTCAATACTGCAGAAAATAGCGCCAAAAATCGGGAAACTTGTTAGACTTGATCGTATGTAGTTTTTACGAGGGAAGATATAGCGTGGTTAATTTGATTTGTGTTTGTATTGTGGTAGGAAGCAAATTGCTTTCGAGTGTGCAAGCTATTTCTATTGCCATACAAACAAAATTAACCGAGCTATTTGGCTCTCTACGAGCTTTTATATGTTCAAATTTCACAACGGTTCCTAGTTTTAGGCGCTCTGTTCTGCAGCATTGTTTGTTTTTCTATTTTTGTTGAAGTTTAAGTCTAATTGTTTTTGATTTACTCTCGCTGCAAATGTTCAAACGTACAAATTTCAAATCTCCATTCAGACCTTCTTTATTTTTTCTCAAGAAGCGGTTAAGATTTCAAATTCAGGAACAAGCTTTAATTATTTTTGCTGAAAGACGTCTCCTCGGTAAGTTTGTGCTGCGCAATTTCTTTCTAAAAAATCTTAGTGTTGCTTAGATAAACTTTTATGTTAATGTCTTGTCTTCACGAAAATATGATTGGAATGTGGCTCCAAGAGACTTAGAAAAAATACGACGCGCCTACGGCGCATGCGTCGTATTTTTTTAAAAAAAAAATTAAAGTTTATTTACTTTAGCTACTACTATTAAGAAAAATAAACAATATTTTTTCAAGTTGTTTTCATCTTTTATTTCTCTCACTAATAATAGTTATAAATACTTCGTTGTTTCCAATACAATAAAGCAATCAACACTTTGTCTACTTGAGTAATGTTTTATTCCTTTAATTAGTTAAAAAGGTGTCAAGAAAATTTTTTCAAAAATATACTAAGTCTTTTGGCGGGAAAATCTGAGCAAATTTGCACAGCGTTTACCCTGACAGCGTTTTCGAGACAAAAAATTTGCAACACATGCCTTTAAAAAATTCTCAGCTAAGACTTTAATACAACTTTTCGTGCAAAAGTTTTTAAGTGAAACTTTGCACAAGTTTAAGACTAAGTAAAACGAGCAATATTTTCCTGTAACTTGTCGCGCACAAGGCTACGTTGCAAGACAAGATGCAGTTTGTTGCGCATATTACCTTCTACCCGCTCAGCAAATTTTCACGGTGCAAAGAGTAAAAGTCTCTTCTATCCTTCGCAACACGAAAATTAGTTGAACGAGTAGATAGTAAAACACACAAACTGAATTTGTGTGCTTTGCCATCTACTTGTTCAATTAATTTTTGTGCTGCGAGGGGTAGAAGAGACTTCTACTCTTTGCAGCGTGAAAATTTGCTGAGCGGGTAGAAGGTAATATGCGCAACAAACTGCATCTTGTCTTGCAACGTAGCCTTGTGCGCGACAAGTTACAGGAAAATATTGCTCGTATTACTTGGCCGTAACAGTTAAAAGCAAAAATGGCAGGCTATTAACAGTTCAGTTTGAAAGACAAAACCTGTGAATCTACATAAAAGTTTTAAAGCCAAACGAAATATTTCCGAGAAAAAAAAAAAACATTTTTATTGACTTGCGACAATACATCGCTTTTTGGAAAGTTTCCCTCCCTTTGCAATTCTATTTTTATTTTTAAACATGTTTATAGCTTGCCAAGTTGCCTCTTATACCACCTCGTGCAAGAAATTTTAAGCGAAAATTTCCACAAAACGTTTCTTGCCAAATGTTAAAAGTCATTTTTAGCCTCATTTCTTGCTCAAACCAAACAGAATTTCCTTGAAAATTTACTTTTCAGTGTCTTATCTTGTGTCCAATGGACATCTGGTTTTATTCTCTCACAAGCTGGTGTTACATCCAATACTGAGACCTGTTTCAGCGGATACAATTCGTATCTATAGCACAGGGAAAAGACAGGAGTAAACTTTAAGCTGCGACACTTTAATTCCCCTTTTATATTTTTTCGGTAAGAATTTCCTTTTCTTTACTTTTCACCCAAGTTTTTCTATATGTTAAAACCGCAAACCGTCCCCGCCATCACTGAAAAAAAACAATTGTCACCTCCCCATTCTTCAATATTTATTCCTGTGCTACGTAAATTGTTCACTGAAATAAGTCTTTTATGAAAGTAATAATAACAATAGCTTAGTATAAAACCCGTTGTCTGGTTCAAAATAAAAATAAATTTGCTTGCACTACTCAATCAAAATGAGTTGAATAAAACTTAATCCACAAAATCAAATTTACTGTGAAAGATTACTTTTTAAGGGTTAAAAAATGTTCAGCCTCCCTAGTTTGTTGATCACACTACAAGCTGTCAGTAAAACAAATTCAAAGAAAAGCTGCATTAACTCTCTTCCATCAATACCCGAAACAACCTAATAGTAACGCAATTTAATTCCACGTAGAGTGGAATTGCCAAAATATTGCAGCATATTCAAATGTAGAGTCTTGAATGCTTGGAGACGTGAAATACATAAAGTTATGTAGGCGTTATTTGATTTTATGTAGAGTAAAATTGCCAAAAGTTATTGAATAGCCTTACGATTTTTTTTTTGTTTGGTGAAAATACTCTTGTGATAAAGTTAAGGAAAATTTGTTCCCTTTTTACTTCAAATACTTTTTACTAAGTGCTCCAGTTGATAGCCAAGCATGAAATCATCAATATGTACTCTCTAAATTAATTCAGATAATACTTCTATTCTGTTTGAAATCTATTTCGATCTATTATTTGCTTTCGCGGCCAAGATACACGCTTTCAGGTCACATACAGAATGAATGGATTTTGTAAAACGATTTCTTTTCATATGCAACATACTAAGAGAAAGCTAGCGTCACGAAGTTCTAGGAAGATCACAATGAGCAGGTAAAGTGCTCCAAATTTAGTTGTCATTTAAACTTGTATTTTTTTATAGCCTTTAAATTTTGAAAACAGTTCGTCATTCAACTTAACTTTCTTGAAGTCCTGAATTTTATCAATAATTTCAAGAGTGATGTTTCGGTACATAGGAATTTACTTGTGTAGAAATCTCTGAACAAAGCTCTCCAATTTATGTTACCTCTGCATCGACTAAGTGAAATTGTTTTAAGACTAGTAAGGAAAACTGAAAAACAGTACCATCTTTGTGAACGAGTGTACTCTTCAGTAGGAAAGTATCTTGCCAAGTAATTACTGAGAACATGAGTGAACCTTGTTGCTATTTACACGAACCTTGGTTGAAAAATTTATCACAAGAGCTCAAGGATTCAGTTTTGATTTCTTGAATTTTGGCAAGTAAGATAAGAATTTCTATTACTCAGTTTGAAACGACGGACAAGAGAAAAATATATTAACATCAGTGCAAAACGTCTATGATTTGATTGCAATGTGAGAACTTTTTGTTTTGTCATTAACGTTATTATTTTGGAAGGAAAACTATTCTAAGCAGCACGTCACGTCTTCTTCAGCTGTATTTCATTTTTCAAAGGAAAAGCGAACGTAACTTTCTTCTGAGTCCGAAAAAATTCCTGTGGTGTTCCCATCCAAATAAAACTTATTCAGCAGTACGTTCACATGTTACTATTTATTTAGGAAGTAGTTCTAACTTTCAAGTCTGTTGATGAAATCTTCAGGTGTTCGCATTCCTATAAAATCTCTTTGGCACATTTGTAACGTGGTACAAATTAAAATTTGGAATTCTTGGTAAATTTTCACTTCGACTCCTTGTTTTCGACAAATATTCAGTATATGCTAATTTATAACCTTGAGTGTTTGGACACTTCACTTGATATACATAAAAAAAAAAAAAAATTTTTGCCACTGTTTTCTGTGACTTAATTCAGTCGAAGCAGCAATTTTTTAGGAAACCTGCTCTCTGTTATAGCAAATGGCTATTAATTCAAATTCAATTCAAATTTTGCAACCAAATTCAGAGTTTTTGGAATACTAAAAAGCATTCGTTCCAGTATCTAACACGCTCTCTACTTCAAACTCGTTTTTATGACATGTGCAATCTTTTTTTTGAGAAGCGATCTTCTTCATCTTCTTCTGCTCAAGGTAAAACAATGAGTAAAGGAATTCCAAATTGAAGTGAAATCCGACTTAAGGAAAAATTGTTTTCCGGGCGTTTATAATGAGCAAATTAAATTGTAATTTTTTTTCATAAAATCTTCATTCACGTTTATCCAAAATATTAAAGAACTCCAATTTTAGTTCAATACTCAGTTTGTGAGAAAAAAATTGAAACCTTTAGCTGTCGAGCAAACGATGAATTCTTCTCGCTTCTGTTCTGAAAACAGCTTGTTTATTTTAAAAAGCTGAGTTAAAGCAACAGCCTTTTGTGTACACCTAGAGTTTGATTTTCAATATTGCAAATCGAACATCTATGCTGACCAAGTAATAAAACTATTTGTTTTTGAAAACATTTGACGTTTATCTAAAAGGGTCCATTTCACAATTAGGTTTGAAATAAAAAATGACTCAGTTTTGGTAATCAACTGAACTACTTTTAATTTCTTTCACACTTTTAAAACAAAATAGTCAGAGTTAAAATCCTTTAAGAAGTTTCGCAGTCCATTTAAAAGATTATTTCTTTCGTTTGGTAAGTAACTGAACTTTTTCTTTTACCTTTGTAAAAACAAAATAGAGTTAAAATCCCTTAAAAAGTTGTGCAATCCATTGAGCAGATCATTTATTTTGTTTGGTAAACGGCTCAACTATTTTTAATTTCTTTTGCACTTTTTTGACAAGAAATAGAAAGTTAAAGTACTTTAAAAAGTTTTGCAACCGATTGAGTAGATAATTTCTTTCAAAGGGTAATCTGAGTGAGCTGAACTATTTTCAAGTTCTTTTGTACTTTTTACAACAAAATGATAAGAGTTAATATCCTCGAAAAAACTTTTGCAATCCGTTGAGCAGATAATTCCTTTCGCTTGGTAAACAGCAGCACTATTTTGAATTTCTTTTACACTTTTTTTTTTACAAATAAATATACAGTTAAGATCCTTGAAAAAGTTTTTCCATTGTTTAAGCAGATAATTTCTTTCGTTTGGTAATCCACTGAACTATTTTCAATTCTTTGACACTTTTTTAAAAATAAAATAGTCAGAGTTCAAATCTCTTAAAAAGTTTTGCTAAGTTTTGCTTAAATGCTAAGATAATTGTGATCTTATCTCTTCCAGAGAACTTCTTACGGGTTCATTCAACACAACAATTTTAGGCTTTGGCTACTTTAACATTGATACCGAATCAAAATACCTGCCTCAATAACCTGATAAAGGGAAACGGAAAATTTTTTTATCGGCTAAAATCTATTGCTGCTGCAACTTGTTCAAAACAAAAATATTTAACACATCACATCTCAGTTATTATGGATGGAGGAGTTTTAACAAAAAACAAACAATTTCTGCTTATAAAATCAAGCATTTGTCACTTGTTACTTGGCAAAATCACTTTGAAAACTCTTGGCTGAATGTTAACAATTATAAGACAAAACTCACAGAGTAAAACTCCTAAAAACAGGTTAAAAAAAGTTTTCAAGATTCGTTGAACAGATAATAAGCTGAACTGATTGGAAATCAGCTGAACTATTTTTAATTTCTTTCACACTCTTAAAACAAAATAGTCAGAGTTAAAATCCTTCAAGAAGTTTTGCAATCGATTGAGCAGATAATTTCTTTCGTAGGGTAATCTGAGTGAGCTGAACTATTTTCAATTTCTTTTGTACCTTTTAAAACAAAACAGTAAGAGTTAAAATCCTTTAAACCGTTTTGCAATCCATTGAGCAGATAATTTCTTTCGTTTGGTAAACAGCTGAACTATTTTCAATTTCTTTTGCTCTTTTCTTGACCAAAAAATAGACAGTGAAAATGCTTTAAAAAGTTTTGAAATCGATTAAGCAAATAGTTTCTTTCGTATGGTAATCAGCTGAACTATTTTCAATTATTTCTTTCGTACTTTTTCAAAACAAAATAGTAAGAGTTTGAGTCCTGTAAAATTTTTGCAATCGATTGAGCAGGTAATGTCTTTTGTTTGGTAAACAGCTGACTATTTTCAATTTCTTTTGCACTTCTTTTGACAAAAAAAAAACAGTTAAAACCCTTTAAAACGATTTTCAATCGACTGAACAGATAATTTCTTTCGTTTGGTAATTAACTGAACAATTCTTAATTTCTCTTACACTTTTTTAAAGTGAAATAGTCAGAGTTAAAATCTTTTAAAAAGTTTTGCAATTTGTTGAGCAGATAATTTCTTTTGTTTGGTAATCAGCTGGACTATTTGCAATTTGTTTTGCAATCAACTGAGAAGATAATTTCTTTTGTTTGGTAATCAGCTGAACTGTTTTTAGCTTCTTTTGCTTTGTTGAAAACAAAATAATCTGACTTAAAATTCGTTAACTAGTTTTGAAATCCATTGAGAAGATAATTTCTTTTGCTTCGTAATCAGCTGAATTATT
This sequence comes from Porites rus, assembly GCA_964035705.1. NCBI lineage: Eukaryota > Metazoa > Cnidaria > Anthozoa > Scleractinia > Poritidae > Porites > Porites rus. The sequence continues at coordinate 22,028,279 of OZ038002.1, read as the reverse complement.
TTTAGTTTCTTTAGCTTTTTGAAAACAAAATAGACAGAAAATCCTTTGAAAGGTTGTGCAATCCATTGAGCAGATTATTTTTTTTGAAACTCAAACAAACTCTCTTTGTCATACACTTTGGAAACGGAAAAAAGGCATTGCGACAGGCGTAACAGAGCACCGACCAAACTAACTCTTTCCATTATGATCACAGTTTTCAATTATATGAATTCGCACTAGACACATGTACGCAATGCGGACCTATTTGTTAAACAGAATAAATTAAAATCCTCTTAAAAATTTTACAATCGTTCAGCAAATAATTTATTTCGTTTAGTAATCTGTTTAACTATTTTCAATTTTTTTTTTTCATTTGTTTGAAGTAAAATAGAGTTAAATCCTTCAAGAAGGTTTGCAACCCATTAAGCAAATGATTTCTTTTGTTTGGTAATCAGCTGAACTATTTTCAATTTGTTTTGCACTTTTTTCAAGCAGAGTGGAGTTAAAATCCTCTCAAAAATTTTACAATCCGTTGATCAATAATTTATTTCATTTAGTAATCTGCTGAACGATTTAAAATGTCTTTTCGCTTTTTTTTTCTAAAACAGACAGAGATAAAATCCTTTATGCAGTTTTGAAATCCATTGAGCAGATAATTTCTTTTACCTGGTAATCAGCTGAAGTATATTCAGTTTCTTTAGCTTTTTGAAAACAAAATAGACGGAAAATCCTTTAAAAAGTTTTGCAATCCATTGAGCAGATAATTTCTTTCGTTTTTTTTATCAGCTCATCTATTTTCAATTTCCTTTGCACTTTTTTGGAAAAATAGACAGAGTTGAAAAGCTTTAAGAAGTTTTGCAATCCACTGAGAGATGCTTTCTTTCGTTTGGTAATCAACTGAAGTATTTTCAATATATTTTGCACTTTTTGAAAACAAAACGGACAGAATTGTTTGGTAATCGGCTGAATTATTTTTAATTTCTTTTGCGTCTTTTGAATATTAAATAATCAGATGTAAAGTGCCCTAATTAGTTTTAAAAGCCATTGAGCAGATTTTTTCTTTCGTTTGGTAATGAGATGAACTATTTTCAGTTTCTTTTGTCTTCGTTTTTAAAAAAAAAATAGGCAGTGTTAAACTGCTTTAAGAAGTTTTGCAATCCATTGAGCAGATAAATTTCTTTTGTTCGGTAATCAGCTGAACTATTTCATATTGCTTTTGCCTTTTTTAAAAACAAAATAGACACAGGAAAAATCCTTTAAGAAGTTATTCATTGAGAAGATAATTTCTGTTGTTTGGTATTCTTTACCAAAAATTTCATCTTGTGGTCTTTGCATGACAAAAGCACCAAATTGCCAACTTTTCGCAAGCCAGACACCAGGGTTTTATAACTAAGCTACTCAGAGATCAAAGACTTTACTGTTACCTTTCTTGCAGCTCAGCCTCGAAGTACTTAATTTCTAAAACACGAAGTCTATGATCTCGTTCAAATTAATTAAATAGTTAATAATACAAGGCTGTGAATCTTTTAAGATAACTTAATTGAGTAGGCAGCAGTCTGTGGAATGTAAACAATTCTGCTCGTCCTTAAATGACGGCGATGGCGCGAGTCTTGGCGAAAAGCAGCATCTTATTTTAGCCTATAGTGCCATCTCATTTCATTGCACAAAATTGAAAAGAAAAAACAAACAAACAAACAGATGCAAACTACACTAAACGGTTTTTAACGAGTTCACAGAGCCACCTTAAAATGATCACTGCCTTGTGTGATTAAATTAAACAGTAACTATAGTAACCAAAGGTTCTGAATGCGATGCAGATATACATGCTGAATGACCAAAACCTTCTGCGATCGCGATATGAAAATTGCCAATAAAAGCAAAAAAAAAAAATGCGTCATCGCCTTCGCTTTTGCCTTTGAAAACTAACTTATAGTCTTGCATTAACATAATGAGTTGCATCAAGGTATTTGAAATTTTCTCGATGCTTTGGTAACAAAAAAAAAAACAAAAAAAATTGCAAAGTAACACGAGATCTTGATTGAAAAATAAAAAGATTGCTCGGTGTTTCTGGTCTTTTGTTGCAAGATCTGAGCTGTCATTCAGTGCCCTTTGGAAAAAGTCTCAATAGTGACTGACAACAGAGATAAACTGATCAAACTAGTTGAAATAAAAAAACCTACGCTTCATTCGATCGCGTTCTTATGTTTTAGTGAGTGTGTGGAAGTCTGCACGTTTTAGCGATTGGTCGCAGCCAGTTGTGTTCAAAACTCCAGCAGATACTTGGCGCTTTCTTTTGAAAAAGTCAGATCTAAGGATTTGTCCTGTCAGTCACTATTGTGAGCAATAATATTTTATACATCAACGTTCTTATCTTTGTAGTTTATCCTCCAAGTGTTCGAGTGATGCCATATTTGCCTCTCTTGACTTTTAAACTCACTTCTTTTCCACATACCATGCTTGAGTGATTCTGTAAAGGAAACAGTCAGATTTTTCGGTGAAACCAAGTTTACGTAGTTTGTAAGTTCAGTATATGTTTTAAAATAACTTCTTACTAATTTTTAAAGGCGTTAGTTTTACATTTTAAGATTTATTGCCGTTGTGTTAAGAGTTAAAAGATACAAATAAACACGATTTGAATATTCAGGTACTGCGACTTGTTTTTCTTAAGCTTGAAGGCAAATTAGCTTTTAATGCACGACTACCCGCGTACATATTTTGCTGCAAAGGACTAACAAAGAAAGAACTGCAAACGAACGAAGACAAACGCATTGTTGCATTGACCTCAAGCTGACACTTAAAATACTTTTGGTGACACTTTGTAGCAGCATTTTAGGAAATACATATTTGTTTAAAATATTATTCGAAAAGGTGGTGAAATAAATTTTATTTACATGAGCGCATTACTCACCTTCGAAGATATAAATGGTTGATAAAGTCTTCTACTTGCTCGACTTTCACTTCTGCTTTCCCTGCCATGGTCCAGTCAATCTTTGGAGAGAAGGGCAAGGTTTAAATATAGCCTCATTTCTTTAGTTTTAATCTTTCGTGGGTTAAATGTCAACCCAAAATTAAGGGTTTATCAACAGTAAAAGCTACAACAACAAAGACAATGTTCGGCAATCATGAGTTTACTTCGAAGCGACGCTTACACACACGTGGTTTACAACGTTGGACAATTTTGAGCAGAAATGTTTAAAAGTTTTGCCTTAGGGAAGAATATAAACTTACACAACATTGTCTTAAACCAATTCTTACCTTAAGTTGTTCTTATTTGATGGTTAATTCTGCCTAGTCTTTCATCCATCTCCCTTGTATAAAATTTTCCAGTACTCGAGCAGAAAAACGTCTGCACGCCTTCGCGTGTCGTACCAAATAAACTTGTTTCAGATTTGGACACGGTTGCAATTATGCATTAATATGCATTAGGAACAGTAAGCCAATCACTTTGAAGAATGTTGAATGGGAGCGCGCTTATTGACGAACTACTCCATAAGTAATTTCTAGGGTGTGGTATTGTCAGTGAATATAACTAGAAATCTTTCCCGATAGGAAATATCATACCCTAAAATATCATAAACTGGGCAAATTTTAAAACCTGCATACCGCTGCTAAACCGAAGTTCAGTTTAAACTCAACCTGCAGAAAGCACGCCTTATGACTCATTGCTGTGGGAAAGAAGTCCTGCATGATATTTTAAGTTTGGGTCCACTACTGATCCTTCAAAACCAGGCTTTATGAATGGTTTGAAGCTAACAAAATATTCATAGTGTTTAGAGACAAGTAACTGAAATCGTTATTTAAAATGCTTCACTTGGGAACTTAAAAACAGCGAAGGAAACCCTAACAATCAGCGGGTTTATTCACAAGGAATATAAAATTCAAGGACTAGAAATCCTGGCTCGGGGTATATAAAGCAGACGAGAACCGTTTTATTTTTATTTTATTTTATTCCATGATCATTTTGTGCTGTAGTTTTTTAAATAATCAGAGAATAATCCTGTGTGGAATTTTGGATGACACACGAGTCCACCGTTACCAGTATAAACTGAAAGAGGAAATAAGAATACAGGGAGCCGATTGCAATGGCTAAACAGATTTACACCGAAGTAAATAAATTAAATACTACGCTAAAACTCAAAGGAATAGAAAGATTTCCTTTTTTGTTAATATCCTCCTCTTTTTCACTAAATTTACCTCAACACATTTACAAGAGGAATAAATAATTATAACCAGAATGGCACGCGCTTCATTGGCCAGATCTTCTCACGCTTCGTCTGATTTCCCCTGAGTTCACTTCATCTCACAGTTCCATATACAAGATATATTAGGGGACAGTGTTCAGTTAGAAAAGCGAATATTAAAAAAATAAACGACAGCAAAAATACAACAGAATAAGCTATAAAAGGAAAGCTTTTTTATTTGCGTCACTTGATTGTACCACCTTCATCTCCCAGGAACGTCAACCTTGCGTATTTGAGCTTGACATGTCACATAATTTTTTAGTAAGATCGCGCTCACTTAATGTTCCCAAACGTTTGCTATCTTTTCCTTGGCCTGCGCGGTAGGATTTCGAAAGGGAAAGGGATTTTCGGGCGCCAGAGGAGAGGGTAGCGGAACCCTTTTTCTATCTCCCTCGCACGCGAGCGGTCGTGCGCCCGAATTCCTTTGCCCTTCCCTTTCGAAGGCCTGGCACTCAGACTATCTTTTTTCTTGATAGTTTATGATGTCGATGTCATTTGCGCGTCTGTTTTTTGACCTCGATATCATAGAACGATAAGAAATAAATCAAAGTATACATAAAAGCTGCTTTGTTCTTTCCTCCTTCTTCCCTCCTTCCCTGAGATTGTTTATTATACATTGTTCTTACGGACGCTCTATTTAATTTTTTAGGGCTAAGTCCATTCAGTGTGTAAGACAATGGTAATCGAGTGCGTTGGGCATACCGCACTTTGGTTTCCACAACAAAAAAATCATCACCTAGTTATTCCCTTATCATGCCTTACACGATAATACAGAAAAACGTTTAACACAACACCTGGTGAAGCTGTAAGGGAGCATCACTATGAATAATTAAAACCAGTCACGAGGTAAAAAAAAAGGTGAAAAAAAAAAAAAAGGGGAAAAAAATTTCCCGGCCGAGAGTCGAAGCCCGGACCTCTTGCGTGCAATGTCTTCACCTTCTCTACTGCGCCACCTCGCATCATACTATCATACTAACATGTCTAGTCACCTAGATAATATACTTACTCTGTCGTACCTAGTCATCATCTACAGTTTTTATTCAGTTTTAGGGCGCGAAATTATTAAATTTTTAGCGTTTCCGATGCGGCGTTTATTTGAAAATCACATTTCCTTTATATCCCTGACAATAGTGATTAAGAATCATGGTAAATCATTTCTAAATATTAGGTAAAACAGAACGATGTCTAAATACATGAGGTACATTTGGAATTGTCTTGATGGTGAATTTATTTCCAAGTTGTACGAAGCATTTTGGTTTTAACCTTCGAATAGACGCCGCATTGTTGTCATAAGGTGCGGTGTTAATTCGAGAGCAACATTCATTGGTGACGTTCCTTCCATCTGCGGCGATCGCGGCGTTTATTCAAGAGCAGGGTTTAATCGAGTAAATAAAATAATGCTTGTAATGATCAACTATTTATCACCTGCTCATATCTAATCATTACCTGATCATTTCAAATCTGTTCTGTAGCAGTGGGAATAAAGGGAAAACATACCAAGAGTTAAAAAAAGCGAAAAAGAAAAAACAGCAACAAGAAAAAAGACTAGGCACGGTTGAAGCTTGAACCCGGACTGCTTGCAAACCACGTTATCTCCCAGACCACTGAGCCACGAAAGAAGATACAGACGACTGTGTTAAAATTATTATATTTAAAGCATTCTCCAGTGGATTTTTGCCGGTAAACGACGTTTCATGCTGGTTAAAAAATAAGCAGAGTTTAAGCTGAACTTAAATATATAACGTCGTTTTTGAAGAATATAGGTTCGACAGGGCCGATAAAACTTGCCTGCAAAAACGCAAAACGAAGTTTCTCTTACCTGAGATTTTCATCGTTAGTCATCACCTACTGTATTTATTCGATTACAGGCTGCGTTGTTTATTGAATTTTTAGCGTTTCTGTTGCGGCGTTTACACGAGTTAGGCGTTTTCTTGAAAATCACATTTTTTAATCACTGACGACGCTGATTAAAAATCACGATAAATCATTTGTAAACGTTCCAATATCTGGCCTTTTTACCGAGGTACAATTGTAGTTTTCTTGATGGTGTAGGTTTTCAAGTTATACCGCCATTTTTATCTGATGAAGCTTCAATATAGGCGCCAGGATTAGGTGCGGCGATTACTGGTAATTTTGCTTCCATCTGCGGCGTTCATTCGAGAGCGGCGTTTAATCGAGTAAATACTAACGATCACCTAAATACCAGCTGGTGATATCTCCCGTTACCAAAAGATACCCTATTATTACATAACTACAAATACGTGTTCTCCATTACCTCGCAAAGATTGGCGGAAAAAGCTACGAGTTTAAAATATAGGGTGAAAAAATCTAAAGAGACGAAAAATGTACCATGTAGAAGGGAGTAGAAACCTTTTTTCGAATGCAGGAAAGGCGACAGCGTACAACCTAATGCCACGAAATCCTTCGCACTTGTTCGCCCTTAAAAATTTTACCAAAAACGCGAATTCGCTAAACATGAATCATATTAAAGTTTATAAACCTTGCTACGCTCGATCCTGAGATATATTGGGGGGCAGTGCTACGGTCAAAAAAAGGGAATAATAAAAATAACATGACCATGACAGCAAAAACACAATAGAATAAGCTATGAAACAGAAGCTTTTGTATTTGCGTCACTTGATTGTAACCGCCCCAGGTGCAATAGCGACGTCAACCTCTCATATTCGAGCTTGACATGTTCATATAATTTCTTAGCAATGAGGCGCGCACTTAATGTTTCCAAAGGTTTGCTATCTTTTTCTTGGCCTGCGCGGTAGGTTTTCGAAAGGGAAAGGGATTTTAGGGCGCGCGAGGAGAGGGTAGCGGAACCCTTTTTCTTTCTCTCCCTCGCACGCGCGCGGTCGTGCGCCCGAATTCCTTTGCCCTTCCCTTTCGAGGGCCTGGCACTCAGACTATCTTTTTTCTTGATAGTTTATGATGTCGGTGTCATTTGCGCGTCTGTTTTGACCGCGATTTCATAGAACGATAAGAAATAAATCAAAGTATACATAAAAGCTGCTTTGTGCTTTGCTCCTTCTTCCTTCCTTCCCTGAGATTGTTTATTATACTTTGTTCTTACGGACACTCTATTTAATCTTTTAGCGCTAAGCCCATTCAGTGTGTGAGACAATGGTGAGCGAGTGCGTTGGGCATACCGTACTTCGGTTCTCACAACAAAAAAATCATCACCCAGTTATTTCCTTATCATGCCTTAAACGAAAATCTAGAAAAAGGTTTAACGCAACGTCTCGTAAAACTGTAAAGGAGCATCACTATGAATAAATTGAAACCAGTCAATAGGTAAAAAAAATCTTGAAAAAAAGAAACGAAGCAAAACAAAAACGGCCCCCAAAAGGGGACAAAAATTTCCCGGCCGAGAGTCGAACCCCGGACCTCTTGCATGCAATGACTTCTCTTTCTCTACTGCGCCACCTCGCATCATACTAACTTGTCTAATCACCTAGATATACCTACACTCTCGTACCTAGTCATCATCTACAGTTTTCATTCAGTTTTAAGGCGCAAAATTATTAAATTTTTAGCGTTTCCGATGCGACGTTTATTTGAAAATCACATTTTCTTTATATCACTGACAATAATGATTAAGTTATGATAAAACATTCTAAATATTAGGTAAAACAGAACGATGTCTAAAGTTCCAGTATATCGACTTAATACATGAGATACATTTGAAATTGCCTTGATGGTGAATTTATTTCCAAGTTGTTTCAAGCATTTTTGCTATAATATTCGAATAGACGCCGCATTGTAGTGATAAGGTGCGGCGCTAATTCGAGAGCAGCCTTCATTGGTGACGTTGCTTCCATCTGCGACGAGCGCGGCGTTTATTCAAGAGCGGCGTTTAATCGAGTAAGTAAATAATTCTAGTAATGATCACCTACTTATCACCTGCTCATATCTAATCATTACCTGATCATTTCAAAATCTGTTCTGTAGCAGTGGGAATAAAGGGAAAACATACCAAGAGATAAAAAAAAAAAGAAACAACAACAACAGCAGAAATAAAATCATAATAAGCACCGTTGAAGCTTGAACTCGGACTGCCTGCATGCCACGTTATCTCCCAGACCACTAAGCCACGGAAGAAGACACAGAAAACTGTGTCATAAATATTATATTTAAAGCATTCTTCAGTGGATTTTTGCTGATAGACGTCGTTTCATGCTGGTTAAAAAATAAGCAAAGTTTAAGCTGAACTTAAACATATACCATCGTCTTTCAAGAATATAGGCTCGACAGGGCGATAAAACGTGCCTGCAAAAACTCAAAACAAAGTTTCTCGTACCTGGGGTTTCATTGTTAGTCATCACCTACTGTATTTATTCAATAACAGGCCGCATTGTTTATTGAATTTTTAGCGTTTCCGTTGCGGCGTTTACAGGAGTTGAGCGTTTGTTTGAAAATCACATTTTTTAAACACTGACAACGATTAAAAATCACGATAAATTGCATTTGTAAACGTTTCAATATCTCGCTTTTTCACTGAGGTAGAATTGCAATTGTTTTGATGGTGTAGGTTTTCAAGTTATGCCGACTTTTTTTTCTGATAAAGCTCTAATAGGCGGCAGGATTGGGTGCGGCGATTATTGGTCATTTAGCTTCCATCTGCGGCGTTCATTCGAGACCGTTACCAAAACATACCCTATTATTACATAACTGCAAATACGTGTTTCGCATTACCTCCTTAAGATTGGCGATAAAAGCTACGAGTTTAAAATAAATGGCAAAAAAATCTAAAGAGACGAGAAATTTACCACGTAGAAGGAAATAGAAACTTTTATCGAATGCAAGAAAGGCGACAGCGTATACCCTAAGGCCACGAAATCCTTTACACTTGTTCGCCCTTAAAAATTTTTCCAAAAAAGCGAATTCGCTAAACGTGAATTATATTAAAATTTATAAGCCTCGCTACGCTCGAAGCTTAGATATATTAGGGGGAAGTGTTACGGATAAAAAAGGGAATATTATAAAAAAATAACATGACAGCAAAAATACAGTGGAATAAGCTATAAAAAGAAAGCATTTGTATTTGCGTCACTTGATTCTACTTCTTTCATCTCCCCCAAGTGCAATTGGGACGTCACCCTCTCATATTCGAGCTTGACATGTCGTATAATTTCTTAGCAATAAGGCGCGCAATGAATGATCCCAAACGTTTGCTATTTTTTCTTTGGCCTGCGCGGTAGGCTTTCGAAAGGGAAAGGGAAAGGGATTTTCGGGCGCGCGAGGGGAAGGGAGGGGAACCCTTTTTCTTTCTCCCTCGCACGCGCGCGGTCGTACGCCCGAATTCCTTTGCCCTTCCATTTCGAAGGCCTGCCACTCAGACTATCCTTTTCCTTGATAGTTTATGATGTCGATGTCATTTGCGTATCTGTTTTGTACCTCGATATCATTATAGAACGATAAGAAATAAATCAAATCGTTCTATCCTCTTTATCTCTTCCTTCCCTGAGACCGACTTTGTTCTTACGGACGCTCTATTTAATTTTTAGCGCTAAGTCCATTTAGTGTGTAAGACAGTGGGGAGCGAGTGCGTTAGGCATACCGCACTTCGGTTCCCACAGCAAAAAAATCATGACCCAGGTATTTCCTTATCATGCCTTATACGAAAGTAAAGAAAAATGTTTAACGCAACACCTCATGAAGCTGTAAAGGAGCATCACTATTAATAAATTGAAACCAGCCAATGGGTAAAAAAAAGTTTAAAAAAGAAACGAAAATCGGAGCGAAACAAAACGGCCCGAAAAAGGGGAAAAAATTCCCCTGCCGAGATTAGAACCCCGGACCTCTTGCATGCGAATTCTTCTCCTTCTCTACTAAGCCACCTAGCATTATACTAATATGTCTAGTCACCTAGATATATCTACACTGTCGTACCTTGTCATCACCTACAGTTTTTATTCGATTTAAAGGCGCGACGTTTATTACATTTTTGGCGTTTCCGATGCTGCGTTTATTTGAAATTCACATTTTCTTTAAATCTTTGACAATAATGATTGAAATTATAATGAAACATGTCTAAATATTAGGTAAAACAGAACGATGTCTAAAGTTCCAGTATCTCGACTTAATACTGAGATACATTTAAAATTGTCTGGCTGGTGAATTTATTTCCAAGTTGTACCGCGTTCTTTGTTACAATCTTGGAATAGACGCCGCTTTGTTTTGACAAGGTGCGGCGTTAATCCGAGAGCAGCGTTTATTTGTGACACTGCTTCCATCTGCGGCGAGCGCGGCCTTTATTCAAGAGAGGTGTTTAATCGAGTAAATAACGTAATGCTGCTAATGATCACCTAATGATCACCTGTTCATATCTAATCATTACCTGATCATTTCAAATCTGTCAACTTATGTGTTCTGTAGCAGTGGGAATAAAGGGAAAACATACCAAGAGATAAAATAAAAGGAAAAAAAGAAACAACAACAACAGGAAAAGAAAGCTAGGCTCAGTTGAAGCTTGAACTCGGACTGCTTGCAGTGCCACGTTATCTCCCAGGCTAGTGAGCCACGGAAGAAGATACAGAAGACAGTGTCATAAATATTATATTTAAAGCATTCTCCGGTGGATTTTTGCCGGTGAACGTCGTTTTATGCTGGTCCAAAAAATAAGTCGAGTTAAAGCTGAACTTAAACATAAATCATCGCAATTGAAGAATATAGGCCGATAAAACCCCAAAGACGCAAAACAAAGTTTCCCTTACCTCGATTTTTACTCTTCCGCCGTCAAAATTCATCGGTAAAATCATTTATCATTTCTTGAGTAGAAAATGGACAGAAAAACAAATGCACCATGACATCACACTGAATGACCGGCTAACCGCGAACATCAACCAGAGGTATATAACTAATTATCTATTAAGCCCCTCGGGGGTTTATGCATTTCAAGCACGTTCCAGGTGTTCAGATAGTTGAGTCTGCGCAAAGGCAAAGAGCGAGAAGAAAAGAATAACAAGGAGGGAGATACGAAAGGACCACGCCCTAGCCTACCCTCACGCTATTTTTTCCTGCTCACATCTTTTTACCCCCTCCCTACAATCTGAATTAAAGCCTGGAATAGGCCAGGCTAAATAGAGAGGGGGCTTATTGAATTTTGTAGAGAAGCAGGTGGCTATAATTCCTTTTCAAACTACCAGAAGATGGTTTTGATTCTCCATGAACGCAAAGCACAGGGATTTGGAGGTCATGCAACCGAGGATCGAAAATAAATCCAGTCTTCTAGCTTGTGTAGTCACACTGGATCATTCTACATGAATTATTAACAGTCGTGATGAGTTAATACAGTCTATCTTACATCATTTGGTTGTAATAAATTAGGGCAGGGGGAGCGCGGGGGGTACTTAATCAAACTTAATTCCTAATAAAAGGATAACGCTTATTAAAGAGGAGGGGCTTCCCCGAGAGGGAGGGATTAATAAAAAAATAACCAGTATGCATAATATGTAACTAAGTAGTAAATTGAAATCTTCATCTGCTATTTAACTGCGTAATGGTTAGATTTAAACCGATTGTTATAAGAGGGCAATGCTTATAAAGCTCGCCTCATCATCATTACCTCATTATTATGACCAGTCATACCAAATAATCGCCTATCTATTCTCAGTCATCACCTAACCATATCTGAACTTAATTATTGCCAAACAAGAAAAACTTGATGTCAAGATTATTATGAGCGAAAACGACCCCCGCTAATCTACACCTCTATGAAGCATTTTACATTAGAAAGTGCAAGCCTACACTCAATTCCCGAGAAGAATTTACTAAATTTGCAGACCTTCTATTTTAGTATTTTATTTTAGAGACCATTCTTAAGGGCCTTTAGAGGTTCATTTGTCTAGAGACACTCCATCATTAGAGCCTTGGATTGTATTCACAGTTTATTTCTATAGCTTTCACACATACGTCACATCTTTTACACATTTCACCCTTCACCTTCTTTGCATATATATAGCGCACGCGGAATATTTTCTCATCCCTGATGATGTCATTGATCAGCGAAAGCTTGGATTTTAGATTTAATTTTTAAACAGCAGTTTAAGGCCTTACTAGAACAGTTTTATATTGAGAAAAATTGGTTCGCAATACCTCGCGAGACTCAGGGGGAAAGAGTATAGCCTGCAAGCAAGCTCTCCCGTGTTTAAAGTCCGGTTTCCATATGATTGTTATGATCACTGAACCTTTTTTTTTAGCGATTGCAGCGATCATATGGAAACCGGGCTTTATGGTGAATGAAGCGAGCCGCATGAGAACGCGCGAGCAAGCGGCGTAACCGTGAGGGGCGGATGCTCCCGGTCCATTCTTTCCCCGCCCCTCGCACTAACGTGCTGCTGTCACGTGACTTCTCACGACTCCACAAATGGAAGCCCTACGCGCAGGCTAGGGAAAGAGCCAACAGTATAAAAGAAAGGGTGGAAAAAAAAAAAGAAAGAAAGGAAGGAAAGGAAAGGAAAGAAGAAAGAAGAAGAGAAAAATGGCATTAGCAGATTAGGTCGCTGAGAATCGAAACTGGAACTGCAAACATGGTGAACATCAACCTACGCCATAAGGCAACGAAATCCTACACAATCATAGCGATCAACTGTATTTTTTAACCCGTTCGTTCATGAAAAGCTGGCCGAAAAAAAGGCGGTTTGAAACTTGTGGAGACGCTTTCTGGTCACTTAAACGTTATTTACAGGTCGAGCACAAGGCTGGCTATTGTTGCTAATGGTAAATTGACCGTATTTTTGCAAGCTTTTTAGTTACTTATTAAGTCTCATCAGGCCTATACTGGGAGGCTTCGACCGAAAGGATAATTGGAAGAAATTCCCCAAGTAACCGTGGCAAAACGTGTCATTTAGAAACTGAAAAGAGACGGTAGATAATCACCAAAACTGTGGATTGTAAGGACTATCTCAGCTGCTGACGACTCATCACTCAGGTTATTCAAATAAACTGGGTCTCCGAGCAACTTACTGGCCAAATGCTTGTACAATGAAAAGTAACGTGGATGCTCGTTGTATCGCTTAGGGGCAGAAAGGGCTGATTTTGGTCTCACAAAGAGCCAATATGTTTTGCCCGCGAAGAGGCCCATAAAAAGGAAAACGCCGTCATAAAGGTGGTGTTAGAGCATGGTCTCCTTTTCAGGGGTCGAAAACCTGAGCCACGCCCATATTGATCTCCTTTGGGGCAATAATTTTCTGACAAACATCCCCGTGACTTTTATATAGGAGTTCCCCCCTGGTCATTAGTGTCCCACTTACATTCTAATGGCTTTTGTCTACATGGAAAGCGCCACAAAGTACCCTAGAGATGAACTACAACTTTCAGCCGGCCGGCAAACCGATCAAAGTTACCCGGGTGCTTATTTGAAAACGGGCGCTTAATAGGTTTTCCTCTTGAATAATCAAGCGTACGCGTACCACAGTTTCATTTTACAGTTTACATGTAGAATTAGAGCGATTTTCGTATGGCCTTGAAATGAAAATGCGCAAACAAAACAGAAACAAGCGAACGGAAATAGAACGATTTGATTGGTTTGTCGAACGGATACAAACGCGCGTAGCTTGTGGTTGGTTAAGCGAACGCTCGGCTGAAAAAACTTCACGCGCGAGAATTTTCTAGAAATCAGTCGATACTTCGCCCTGACGTCATACTGCAACAACATTGGCCAATCGAACAATGTCTTCTCCATATTAGGGTTTTCTTTGGCGGGAAACCGAAGAGCCCATGTTTTGATCTTTTCATCCATTGACTGATAAAACAAATACCGAACACTTACCGAAACCATTTTTCAAGGTCATACGAAAATCGCTCGATCAATAAAGTGGCAACAATAACGAGCCAGGACAATAATCTTCACTTCCCACCGCCCCTTCTCGAAATTGCTACTGCCAGCTAAAAAGACTAAGCCAATAAACGATTTTTTGATATTACACATCTTTTTCATTTTATTTTATCACAGAAATTTCATATTAGTTACAAAATCGTTTACCAATATGATAGCTATTATGTTACAAAAATAGTGCATGAGGGACAGTGTTAACGTTCACGAGTACAGAACAAACGTCTTACACTTAGAGAGATCGCAAACTGTACGGCCTGATTTCACTAGAGGCATAGCCTGCCTTGCGGGCGCTTTGTCAGGTGAGCGCGCAAATGAGCAATGAAGGCACGCGAAGCGTGTGTAATTGAGGGGTGAAATAAAATTCACGCCCCATTCTCCTTGCGGTTTTGACGCTCCTTCACTCTCCCCCCGCCTCCTCCTATCCACCCAACAAACCATCAGGTACGCAGGCAACTTTAGACATAAGTAAAAACTTTTGGTTTTTCTTAAAGTACCGATGAAAACAAAATCTATAGTATCGTAGTGTAAAGTTATCCTACAAAGTTTGTTTTGCCGCAGTGTTTAGACCCAAATCAAAAACACTTAGACAATCAGAACACTTTTCTCACAGTAAAACTACTTTAAGTGACCTCAGCAAGACTGGAAACAGTAAAAACAACAAAAACGCCTAAGAAACGGCAGATTAAGAACATTTGGACTGCAATTTGGCCAAAATACGCAGCACAAAGATAAGAACCACAGGGCACTCTATTCTAGCGAATAACCATTAAAACCGATTATCGGTTGAAAATCAGGGTTTCTTTTTATATGCGGGTTTTTACTGTAAGCTCCAGGTCAAACGTCCAACTTAACATGTGTGGAACCGAACACTAATGCACGAAAACAATACATTTTGCGTAGTAGCAAAAGTATAACAGTGTAAAATCCATTTGCTGGACTTTTTACCTAGTTGTCTTCTTTCCTTTTTATAATTTTTTTTATATTGGTAATTTTATAGAACGCAGATTTGGAGCCGAGCGACACAAGTGAAAGGAATAAGACAACTGACTAATTACCCACGTCCTTAGGTCATATCACTAATTTTGCATATTTCTGGTTCGTTTGATGTATGTCAGTTGAGTCCAGCTAGCAGTAATACTGATATAAATAAAACTTTATGTAGTTGTTTTCCCCAGCCGTTACCCGTGAAAATGTTAAATTGATTCGCCATCAGCATGACGAAAACGTATTACGGCAGAAAAGGTAATGTTCAATCAACACAAATCAGAAAACCGTATATTTCTGCGATTACCAGCTGTTGCAGCTTTCTTTTGTAGTTGACTTGCGCCCTGAACGCGTTTGCTGGTACCCATAGGTAGGAATCGGAGTTTGCGATTGATCCGGATGTTGCTGATAGTGCCGGTACTGTGGATATTGTTGGTATCCTTGTTGACTCGGAGTTTGGTTTGAAGGCGTCTGCCGCGTCGGCGTTTGTTGGCGTTGATTGCGCCGTTTTCTTTGCCGCGGTATGTGCTAGGCAAGAGCCACACCCCACTATGCAGGCGTAAGCTAAGTAGGCGTTGCCTTCGCTTGCATTTCATGCTGTTGTTGTTAGCGAGCGACCGCCGGAAGAGTTGAGTACACTTTAGGGTCATTGTATCCCTGAGGGAAGTGGTGTTGAAGTTGGGTTAACAGTCGAGAGGAGTCGACGTCGGTGTTCATCGAGGGGGTACCCTACGGTGTAAAGGGGGCATTGCTCTCTGACAGGGGTATCCCCACGATGACGAAGAATACCTGGAAATAATAATATAAAGCATATAGTCACTGCACGTTAAAAGATCTAGGTTTGTCTGTGGTAAGAGATAATTTTGCAAAGATTCGACACCCTACACGTGAAGCAGTTATTCTATCGTTACCTGCATGTCGACGTTTAAGACAAAATCCACCAAGAAATTGAGTAATTTCGAATTACAGTGGACAATAACCTTGTACTAGAATATTCTAAACCATCAATTCTTTTTTACACTTTTCAAGGGCTTAGTACATAAAATAAGTTATCTGTAATAACACCAAAGACATTTTCATACGGCAAACCGAGATAATATATATTAAATTTCCCAGGTATTGATTGTCGCTGTTGTCACTGTTGCCACTCTTTTTTTTTAATAATCTATTTATTAAACATCATTTAACATAACATTACAATAAACTTTACAATAACAGGGTGGCAAAAAAAAGAGGTAAAGCAGTGAAAAAAAACAAACAAACAAACAAGCAAAAAAAAGCGAAACACGAAAGTTCGACAGATTAACAACAACTAGCAGAACAAATAGAAAAATAATAATCATGCGCGTTTGCTAAATTACTATAAATCAACACCAATTAGAACTGCACAGGGTGCTCTACTAATTTCTGTATTTGTCAAGATTTCCATTTGTTATTGTAATTTCTCCTTCGCACTGGATTTTAATTTCCGGGAGAACAATGATTCTACCTGAGTAAACGTAATATCTAGCAATTAAGAGAGAGTGGTTAAAAGCATGAAAGCTGTTTGATTGAGGTTTGTATCCATAGAGAACTTCCCTTGGATTGGGATTTATGTTTCCAGAACGTTTACGATTCCACCAATCTATGACTTTTTCCTAAAAAACTTTGACGGCAGGACAGGAGCGTCACATTGTCCGTATTTTGGAGAAGATTTAACATTCATTTTCCAAAGGCGTTGGTTGGTTGGAAGAATATTGTGGAGGGTTTCAACTGAAAACTTCTTGGCTTACTTTCAATGGTCATTTTGAATGGAAGCTCGTATACGGCACTAGGAGTGTATGTTTGTTCTCTTAAATAGGATTCAGTTAATGAAGGGCAGAAAGATTTCTCAGCAAACACGCAGCTTACGGTGTTTATATATCTCAACTGGTGAGATATGCTAGAATTTGCACGTCCAAAGTTGACTTCATAAATAGTCTCAGACAGCAAGGCTTTGAAACCAATCTACTTCAGAAATCATTTAATAATTCTTCAGTCGCCATGGTCTTATCGTCGAGAGGTATGGTGAAGCCCTGCGGGAGATAAGATTAGCAAGCCAGGCTTGAATTGCACCATCGTATCCTTACATTACTTATTTATTGCTTAGTGCTGTATTTCAGTTGTATCTCGGTGCGTGTGCGCGTACAATTTTATTTTGACCGCGCGCATTATTTGTTTATTTATTTAATTTCCGTGTACATTTAGTTCGTTTATTAACGTCTTAATTTTACTTTGCGTCATTTTCCTCACTTATATGTGTTGTCCGTGACTGTGCTCAAATGGTGGGTGGCTCCTCCTAACATGTTCTGCAATCGGTATACAATTGAAACCAATTGTGGAATTGCACGCATTTTAGGAATCCTAGTGATGAACAGTTGCGACACGTAGATATAGATTTTTTTAGCAACTAATATAATTTGCAGTCTGTCTACTTTGAATTAGTCGAGCATATTTTGCTGAAACATTTCCAACGGTTAGTTGTGTCACCGTTGGTTCGTTCGTGTGTTCCTGATTGCCATGTAGGATAGCATTTTTCAAATCTTTAGGAATCGCGGCCAGAAGACCACCGTAATTAAGTAAGGTACCACGGGATACCTTGGAATGAAGGATCTGCCAGACAGTTACAATGCTCCTATAAAAGAGGGGGAGACCTTCTAGATCTAAAAATTACAAGTCGTAATTACACTGGAACAAAAACGAGCAGGGTTGTCACTAAGATTTCAAGTTGCCGGGTAAATACAACAAGTAGGCAGGGAATCAAACAGCTAGGGATTTCTTTTGGTTCTATTTTTCTTCTATTTTCCAATAAAAGTAGCCAGGGGCCACTCTCTTAGTAGCCGGGGAAAATCCCCGGCCCCCGGCTCTTAATGACAACCCTGAACGAGCCTCAGAATTTTTCAAGATGAGAGTCAAGAAGAGCACACCAATGATGACCATCCGATGAGCAATAGCGATTTACCCAGGCAGCTTTAAGAGATTTTTCTACGTCCGCGAAATTGACCATTTGCCACCTTTGGAGATCGGGAAAGTCAGTGTGGTTTTTTGATTTTATCAGGCTTAAAGTTCCATCTGAAAGGCAAAATGACCATCTTAGCTTCTTCAGCAAACTCGGTCGGAGTATAAAGTACAGAGCAATAGTAAACAAGTTTAGACAGTGCTAATGTTTTGACAATAGCAATTCGCCCAAGGATTGATAAGCCTTAACCTGAGCAAAGATTTAGCACCTTTTTCATTTTAACAAGCCGCTCATCAGAGTTGATTTTCTCGCCAATGTGCGTTGCAGAAGCAAAAACTGCCGCTATTATCACTGTTGTCGGTGATGTCACTTGCCACTGTTGTCACTGTAGTAGCAGTTCTCACTGTTGTTGTTTTCACTGTTGTCGCTGTTGTCTAGGTTGTCACAGTTGTCGCTGTTTTTGCTGTTGTCACCGTTGATCCTGTTGTTGACAACAGTGACAACAAAGAAAACAGTAACAACGGCAACAACGGTCACAATGGTGACAACAGCGACAACACCAATAACCGGGACAAAAGTGACAGTGAAAACGGTGACAACAGCAACAACGGTAAAAAGAGTGACAACAGTGACAACACCGAAAACAGTGACAAGGACAACAGCAACAACAGCAACAACAGTGAGAACAGTATCAGTGAAAACAGTGACAAAAGCGAGAACAGTGACAACGGTGACTACAGCTACAACGGCAAAAACACTGAAAACAGCGAAAACAGTGACAACGGTAAATAAAGCGACAACAGTGACAGCAGCGACAACAGTAACAACGGCGACAAGGGAGAAAACAGTTACAACAGCGACAACAGTGACACCACGGTGACAATGGTGACAACAGTGAAAACAATGAAAACGGTGACAACGGTGACAACCGTGACAATAGTGACAACGGTAACAACGGCAACAACAGTGACAATAGCCACAACAGCGACAACCTCGACAACGGTGACAACAGTCACCATTGTTGCCATTGTCAGTGTTGTCACTATTGTCGCTGTTGTTACCGTTGTCACCGTTGTCACTGTTGTTGCTGTTGTGGCTGTTGTCAACGTTGTCACTGCTGTCACTGTGTCACCGTTCTCGCCGTTATCACTGTTGTCGCTCAACACACTGAAAACAGCGAAAACAGTGAAAACAGAGACAACGGTGACAAAAGCGACAACAGTGACAACAATGACAACGATGACAACAGCAACAACAGTGACAACAGCGAAAACAGTGAAAGGAGTGACAACAGAGACAATGGTCACAACAGTGACAAAAGTAACAACAGGTAAAAAAGGCGACGACAGTGACAACGGTAAAACTGTTGTCACTGTTGTCGCTGTTGTTGCTCTTGTCACCGTTGATCCTGTTGTTGAAAACAGTAAAGACGGAGAAAACAGTGACAACAGCGGCAACGGTGACAACAGTGATGACAGAGACAACAGTGACAATAGTGACAAAAGCGACAACAGTGACCACAGTAAAAACAGCGACAATGGTGACAACAGCGACAACAGTGGCAACAGCAACAACAGTAAAAACGGTGACAACAGTGACAACGGTGAATAGGGTGATGACAGTGATAACCATGAACACAATGAAAACAGTGACAACGGAGACAACAGTGACAATAGTGACAACAATCACAACAGCGACAACATTGACAACAGCGACAACGGTGACAACGTTAACAAGAGTGACAATGATGACAACAGTGACAACAGTGAGAACAGTAACAACGGTGACAACAGTGACAATGGAGACAACAGCTACAACAGCGACAACAGCGACAACAGTGACAACAATGAAAACAGCAACAATAGTGACAACAGTGACAACGGTGACGCCAGAAAGTGACAACAGTGACAACAGTGACAACGGCGACA
>OZ038002.1:22000826-22003326 GCA_964035705.1 Porites rus | reverse complement strand
CAGTGACAAGTGTGATAACAGTGAAAACCGTGACAACTGAAAACAGTGACAGCCATGACAACAGTGACAACTGTGATAACAGTGAAAACCGTGACAACGGTGACAACAGTGACAAAAATGACAACATGGACAACCGTGACCACTGTGACAACAACAACAAGGGTGACAACAGTGACAACCATGACAACAGTGACAACAGTGACAACGGTGACAGCCATAACAATGGTGACAACTGTGACAGCCCTGACAAAAGTGACAACAGTAAAAACAATGACAATGGTGACAACTGTGACAACGGTGTCAACCGAGTAAAAAGTGACAACCATGACAACAGTGACAACGGTGACAACCATGACAACAGTGACAAGGATGACAACAGTGATAACCATGAGAACCGTGACAACAGTCACAACTGTGACAACTGTGACAATGGTGACAACGGTGACAACGGTGACAACAGTAACAACTGTTACAACAGTGACAACCGTGACAACTGCGACAACTGTTACAACAGTGACAACCGTGACAACTGCGACAACTGTGACAACAGTAACAACCGTGACAACGGTAAGAATGGTGACACCTGTGACAACTGTCACAACCTTGATAACAGTGACAACAGTGACAACCATGACAACAGTGACAACAATGAAAAAAGTGACAACGATGACAACAGTGACAACCGTCAGAACAGTGACAACAGTCACGGTGACAACGGTGACAACGGTGACAACAGTGACAACTGTGACAACAGTGACAACCGTGAGAACAGTGACAATGGTGACAAATGTGACAACCGTCACAACCGTGACAACAGCGACAACCATGACAACAGTGAGAACCGTGAAAAACGTGACAACTGTGACAACAGTCACAATTGTGACAACTGTGACAACCGAGTGAAAAGTGACAACCCTGACGACAGTGACAACTGTGACAACAGTGACAACAGCGACAAGAGTGACAAGAGTGACAAGAGTGACAACTATGACATCAGTGACAACGGTGACAACAGGGACAACGGTGACAACAGTGAGAATGGTGACAACTGTGACAACCGTCACAACCTTGACAACAGTGACAACAGTAACAACCATGACAAGAGTGACAACGATGACAACAGTGACAACCGTGAGAACCGTGACAACAGTCACAACTGTTACAATGGTGACAACGGTGACAACGGTGACAACAGTGACAACTGTGACAACAGTGACAACCGTGAGAACGGTGACAATGGTGACAAATGTGACAACCATCACAACCGTGACAACAGTGACAACAGCGACAACCATGACAACAGTGACAACAGTGACAACTGTGAAAAACGTGACAACTGTGACAACAGTCACAACTGTGACAACTGTGACAACGGTGACAACCGAGTGAAAAGTGACAACCCTGACGACAGTGACAACTGTGACAACAGTGACAACAGCGACAAGAGTGACAAGAGTGACAACCATGACATCAGTGACAACGGTGACAACAGGGACAACGGTGACAACGGTGAGAATGGTGACAACTGTGTCAACCGTCACAACCTTTACAACAGTGACAACCATGACAACAGTGACAATGGTGACAATACCGTTAATAAAGCTTTATTGAACACTGACGATGGTGACAACCATGACATCAGTGACAAGTGACAACGGTGACAAATGTGACAAGTTCGACAACAGTGACAACAGTTACAAAAGTAAGAACTGTGACAACAATGACAGTAAAAACGGTGACAACAGTGACAAACTGTGACAACACAGAGGACCGTGACAAAAGTGACAAATATGATAACAGTGACAACAGTGACAATGGTGAAAACAGTGACAACTAGGACAACACTGACAATGGTGACAACAACAGTGACAACTGTGACATCAGTAACAACAGCGACAACAGTGACAACGGTGACAAACATGACAACACTGAGAACCGTGACAACCGCGACAACGATAAGGGTGACAACGGTGACGACATTAAGAACAGTGACAACCATGACATAAGTGTCAACTGTGACAACTGTAACAACAGTGAGAACCGTGACAACAGTCACAACTGTGACAACTGTAACAACAGTGAGAACCGTGACAACAGTCACAACTGTGACAACCGAGCAAAAAGTGAAAACCATGACAACAGTGACAACTGTGACAACAGTGACAACAGCGACAAGAGTGACAAGATTGACAAGAGGGACAACTGTGACAACAGTGACAAACATGACAACACTGACAATGGTGACAAGAGCGACAAAAATGACAACTGTGACAACAGTGACAACAGCGACAACTGTGACAACAGTGACAACCGTTACAACGGTGACAACGGTGAAAATGGTGACAACTGTGACAACCGTGAAAACAGTGACAACCATGACAACAGTGACAACGGTGACAACTGTGACAACAGTGACAACCATGACAACTGACAAGAGTGACAAAGGTGACAACAGTGACGACTGTGACAAGAGTGACTACCGTGAGAACAGTGAAAAACA
>OZ038002.1:21850826-21995826 GCA_964035705.1 Porites rus | reverse complement strand
AACAAGGTTGACAACAGTGAATACCATGACATCAGTGACAACAGTGACAACAGTGACAACGGTGACAACCATGACAATGGTGACAACTGTGACAACCGTGACAACAGTGAAAACAATGACAACACTGACAACGGTGACAACGGTGAGAATGTGAAAACAGTTACAACTGTGAAAAGCGTGACAACAGTGACAACAGTGACGACCATGACCATAGTGACAACAGTTACAACAGTAACAACCATGACAACTGTAAAAACCGTAACAACAGTGACAACTGTGACAACAGTGACAACAGTGACAACAGTGAACAACCTGACAACAGTCACAACCGTGACTGCCATGACAACAACGACAATGGTAAGAACAGTGACAACATTGACAACAGTGACAACTGTAACAGTTACAACAGCGACAACGGTGACAACAGTGACCACGATGGCATTAATGACAACGGTGACAACCATGACAACAGTGAGAACCATAACAACAGTCACAACTGTGACAACGGTGACAAGAGTGACAACAGTGACAACTGTGACAACAATGACAAACATGACAACATTAACAACCGTGACAACAACAACAAGGGTGACAACAGTGACAACCATGACATCACTGACAACTGTGAACACCGTCAGAACCGTGAGAAAAGTGACAACAATGACAACAGTGACAACGGTGACCACTGTGAGAAACGTGACAACCGTGACAACCATGACATCAGTGACAACAGTGACAACTGTGACAACAGTGACAACAGTGACAACGGTGACAACGGTGACAATGGTAACAACTGTGACAACCGTGAGAACAGTGACAACCATGACAACAGTGACAACCATGAGAACCGTGACAACAGTCACAACTGTGACAACTGTGACAACGGTGACAACAGTGACAAAAGTGACAACAGTGACAACTGTGGCAACAGTGACAACCATGAGAACGGTGACAATGGTGACAACTGTGACAACCGTGACAACAGTGACAACCATGACAACAGTGACAACGGTTACAACTGTCACGACTGTGACAACTGTGACAATGGTGACAACCGAGTGAAGTGACAACCCTGACAACAGTGACAACTGTGACAACAGTGACAACAGCGACAAGAGTGACAAGAGTGACAACTATGACATCAGTGACAACGGTGACAACAGGGACAACGGTGACAACGGTGACAACACTGACGATGGTGACAACTATGACTTAAGTAACAAGTGACAACGGTGAGAACTGTGACAAGTGCAACAACACTGACAACCGTGACAACCGTGACAATGGTGACAACTGTGACAACCGTGCCAACAGTGACAACCATGACAACAGTGACAACTGTGACAACAGTGACAACCGTAAGAACGGTAAGAGTGGTGACAACTGTGACAACCGTCACAACCTTGACAACAGTGACAAAAGTGACAACCATGACAACAGTGAGAACGATGACAACAGTGACAATAGTGAGAACCGTGACAACAGTCACAACTGTGACAATGGTGACAACTGTGACAACCATGACAAGAGTGACAACCATGACAACAGTGACAACTGTGAAAACTGTGACAACAGTGACAGTGACAACTGTGACAACAGTGACAACGGTGAGAACGGTTAGAATGGTGACAATTGTGACAACCGTCACAACCTTGACAACAGTGACAACCATGAAAACAGTGACAACGGTGACAACCATCACAACAGTGACAACGATGACAACAGTGACAACTGTGAAAACCGTCACAACCTTGACACAGTGACAATAGTGACAACCATGACAACAGTGACAACCATGACAACAGTGAGAACCGTGAGAACCGTGACAACAGTCACAACTGTGATAACTGTGACAATGGTGACAACGGTGACAACAGTGACAACTGTGACAACAGTGACAACTGTAACAACTGTGACAACTGTGACAACTGTGACAAAAGTCTCAGTGACAACTGTGACAACCGTGACAACGGTGAGAATGGTGACAACTGTGACATCCGCCACAACCTTGACAACAGTGACAACAGTGACAACCATGACAACAGTGACAACCGTGAGAACCGTGACAACAGTCACAACTGTGACAACTGTAAAAATGGTGACAACGGTGACAACGGTGACAACTGTGACAACCGTAAGAACGGTGACAATGGTGACAACTGTGACAACCGTCACAACCGTGAGAACAGTGACAACCATGAAAACAGTGACAACGGTGACAACTGTGAAAAACGTGACAAGTGTGACAACAGTGAGAACCGTGACAACAGTCGCAACTGTGACAACTGTGACAACCGAGTGAAAAGGGACAACCCTGACAACTGTGACAACAGTGACAAAAGTGACAATAGTGACAACCATGACATCAGTGACAACGGTGACAACGGTGACAATACTGACGATGGTGACAACCATGACATCAGTAACAAGTGACAACGGTGAGAACTGTGACAAGTGCGACAACACTGACAACCGTGACAATGGTGACAACTGTGACAACCGTGACAACAGTGAAAATGGAGACAACTGTGACATCAGAGAAAACAGTGACAACAGTCACAACTGTGACAACTGTGACAACGGTGACAACTGAGTGAAAAGTGACAATTCTGACAACAGTGACAACTGTGACAACACTGACAACAGCGACAAGAGTGACAAGAGTGACAACCATGACATCAGTGACAACGGTGACAACACTGACGATGGTGACAACCATGACATCAGTAACAAGTGACAACGGTAAGAACTGTGACAAGTGCGACAACACTGACAACCGTGACAATGGTTATAATGGTGACAACTGTGACAACCATGACAACAGTGACAACAATGACAACAGTGACAACTGTGACAACAGTAAAACCTGTGACAACTGTGACAACAGTGACAACCGTAACAACGGTGAGAATGTTGACAACTGTGAAACCCGTCACAACCTTGACAACAGTGACAACAGTGACAACCATGACAACAGTGACAACGGTGACAACATTGACGATGGTGACAAACATGACATCAGTGACAAGTGACAACGCTGACAAATGTGACAAAATCGACAACAGTGACAACAGTTACAAAAGTGACAACTGTGACAACAATGACAACAGGAAAAACGGTGACAACAGTGACAAACTGTGACAACACAGAGAACAGTGACAAAAGTGACAACTATGATAACAGTGACAACAGTGACAACTGGGACAACACTGACAATGGTGACAACAGTGACAACCATGACAAGAGTGACAACGGTGACAACCATGACAACAGTGACAACCATGAGAACCGTGACAACAGTCACAACTGTGACAACTGTGACAATGGTGACAACGGTGACAATAGTGACAACTGTGACAACTGTGACAACTGTGACAAAAGTCACAGTGACGACTGTGACAACAGTGACAACCGTGACAACGGTGAGAATGGTGACAACTGTGACATCCATCACAACCTTGACAACAATGACAACAGTGACAACCATGACAAAAGTGACAACCATGAAAACAGTGACAACCGTGAGAACCGTGACAACAGTCACAACTGTGTCAACTGTGACAATGGTGACAACATTGACAACAGTGACAACTGTGACAACAGTGACAACTGTGAGAACCGTGACAATGGTGACAACTGTGACAACCATCACAACCGTGACAACAGTGACAACCATGACAACGGTGACAACTGTGAAAAACGTGACAGCTGTGACAACAGTGAGAATCGTGACAACAGTCACAACTGTGACAACTGTGACAACAGCAACAAGAGTGACAACCATGACATCAGTGACAACGGTGACAACAGGGACAACTGTTACAACGGTGACAACACTGACGATGGTGACAACCATGACATCAGTAACAAGTGACAACGGTGAGAACTGTGACAAGTGCGACAACACTGACAACTGTGACAACGGTGACAATGGTGACAACTGTGACAACCGTGACAACAGTGACAACCATGACAACAGTGACAACTATGACAACTGTGACAACAGTGACAATCATGACAATGGTGAGAATGGTGACAACTGTGACAACCGTCACAACCTTGACAACAGTGACAACCATGACAACAGTGAAAACGGTGACAACACTGTCGATGGTGACATCCATGACATCAGTGACAAGTGACAACGGTGACAAATGTGACAAGTTCGACAACAGTGACAACAGTTACAAAAGTGGGAACTGTGACAACAATGACAATAGTAAAAACGGTAACAACAGTGACAAACAGTGTCAACACAGAGAACCGTGACAAAAGTGACAACTATGATAACAGTGACAACAGTGACAATGGTGAAAACAGTGACAACTGGGACAACACTGACAATGGTGACAACAACAGTAACAACTGTGCCATCAGTAACAACAGCGACAACAGTGACAACAGTAACAACAGTGACAACGTTGAAAACAATGACAAACTGACGATGGTGACAACCATGATATCAGTGACAAGTGACAACTGTAAAAAGTGCGACAAAAGTGACAATCGTGACAACGGTGACAATGGTGACAACTGTCACGACCTTGACAACAGTGACAACCATGACATCAGTGACAACGGTGACAACGGTGACAACAGTGACAACTGTGACAACAGTGACAACAGTGAGAACGGTGAGAATGCTGACAACTGTGACAACCGTGAGAACAGTGACAACCATGACAACAGTGACAACCGTGAGAACCGTGACAACAGTCATAACTGTGACAACTGTGACAATGGTGACAACGGTGACAACGGCGACAAAAGTGACAACTGTGACAACAGTGACAACCGTGAGAACGGTGACAATGGTGACAACTGTGACAACCATCACAACCGTGACAACAGTGACAACGGTGACAACGGTGACAACTGTGACAACAGTGATAACAGTGACAACGGTGACAATGCTGACAACTGTGAAAACCGTGAGAACACTGACAACCATGACAACAGTGACAACAGTCACAACTGTGACAACTGTGACAATGGTGACAACGGTGACAACGGCGACAAAAGTGACAACTGTAAGAACAGTGACAACCGTGAGAACGGTGACAATGGTTACTACTGTGACAACCGTCACAACCGTGACAACAGTGACAACAGTGACAACCATGACAACGGTGACAACACTGTTGATGGTGACAACCATGACATCAGTGACAAGTGACAACGCTGACAAATGTGACAAGTTCAACAACAGTGACAACAGTTAGAAAAGGGACAACTGTGACAACAATGACAACAGTAAAAACGGTGACAACAGTGACAAACTGTGACAACACAGAGAACCGTGACAAAAGAAACAACTATGATAACAGTGACAACAGTGACAATGGTGAAAACAGTGACAACTGGGACAAGACTGAGAATGGTGACAACCATGACATCAGTGACAAGTGACAACGCTGACAAATGTGACAAGTTCAACAACAGTGACAACAGTTAGAAAAGGGACAACTGTGACAACAATGACAACAGTAAAAACGGTGACAACAGTGACAAACTGTGACAACACAGAGAACCGTGACAAAAGAAACAACTATGATAAGAGTGACAACAGTGACAATGGTGAAAACAGTGACAACTGGGACAAGACTGAGAATGGTGACAACAACAGTGACAACTGTGCCATCAGTAACAACAGCGACAACAGTGACAACACTAACAACAGTGACAACTGTGAAAACGTTGACAACAATGACAAACTGACGATGGTGACAACCATGATATCAGTGACAAGTGACAACAGTGACAACTGTGAGAAGTGCGACAAAAGTGACAACCATGACAACGGTGACAATGCTGACAACTGTGACAACCCTTATGACCGTGACAACAGTGACAACCATGATATCAGTGACAACTGTGACAACAGTGACAACTGTGACAACAGTGACAACGGTGACAATGGTGACAACTGTGACAACCGTGAGCACAATGAGAACCATGACAACAGTAACAACGATGACAACTGTGACAACTGTGAGTACCGTGACAACAGTCACAACTGTGACAACTGTGACAATGGTGACAATGGTGAAAACAGTGACAACTGTGACAACAGTGAGAACCGTGAGAACGGTGACAATGGTGACAACTGTGACAACCGTCACAACAGTGACAACAGTGACAACCATGACAACAGTGACAACGGTGACAACTGTGACAACAGTGAGAACCGTCACAACTGTGACAACCGAGTGAGAAGTGACAACCCTGACAACAGTGACAACTGTGACAACAGTGACAACAGCGACAAGAGTAACAAGAGTGACAAGAGTGACAACTATGACATTAGTGAAAACGGTGACAACAGGGACAACGGTGACAACACTGACGATGGTGACAACCATGACATTGGTAACAAGTGACAACGGTGAGAACTGTGACAAGTGCGACAACACTGACAACTGTGACAACGGTGAGAATGGCGACAAATGTGACAACCGTGACAACAGTGAAAACCATGACAACAGTGACAACTGTGATAACTATGACAACAGTGACAGTGATAACTGTGACAACACTGACAATCGTGACAACGGTGAGAATGGTGACAACTGTGACAACCGTCACAACCTTGACAACAGTGACAACAGTGACAACCATGACAACAGTGACAACGGTGACAACCATGACAACAGTGACAATGATGACAACAGTGACAATTGTGAGAACCTTGACAACAGTCACAACTGTGACAACTGTGACAATGGTGACAACGGTGACAACAGTGACAACTGTGACAACAGTGATAACCATGACAACAGTGACAACGGTGACAACACTGACGATGGTGACAACCATGACATTCGTGACAAGTGACAACGGTGACAAATGTGACAAGTTCGACAACAGTGACAACAGTTACAAAAGTGACAACTGTGACAACAATGACAACAGTAAAAACGGTGACAACAGTGACAAACTGTGACAACACAGAGAACAGTGACAAAAGTGACAACTATGATAAGAGTGACAACAGTGACAACTGGCACAAAACTGACAATGGTGACAACAGTGACAACTGTGACATCAGTAACAACAGCGACAACAGTAACAACAGTGACAACTGTGACAACGGGGACATAGATGACAACACTGAGAACCATGACAACCGTGACAACAACGATAATGGTTACAACGGTGACGACATTAAGAACAGTGACAACCATGACATCAGTGTCAACAGTGACAACTGTAACAACAGTGAGAACCGTTACAACAGTCACAACTGTGACAACTGTGACAACCGAGCAAAAAGTGACAACCATGACAACAGTGACAACTGTGACAACAGTGACAACAGCGACAAGAGTGACAAGAGTGCCAAGAGTGACAACTGTGACAACAGTGACAAACATGACAACACTGACAATGGTGACAAGAGCGACAAAAGTGACAATTGTGACAACAGTGACAACAGCGACAACTGTGACAACAGTGACAACCGTTACAACGGTGACAACGGTGAAAGTGGTGACAACTGTGACAACCGTGAAAACAGTGACAACCATGACAACAGTGACAACGGTGACAACTGTGACCACAGTGATAACCGTGACAACTGACAACAGTGACAAAGGTGACAACAGTGACGACTGTGACAAGAATGACTACCGTGACAACAGTGAAAAACATGGCAACAGTGACAACAGTGAAAACTGTGAGAACAACGACAACAGTGAAAACAGTGACAAAAGTGACAACCATTACAGCAGTGACAACAGTGACAATGGTGCGAACTGTGACAAGTGCGACAACAGTAACAACTGTGACAACCGTTACAACAGTGACAACTGTGAAAACAATGACAACAGTAAAAACAGTGACAAGAGTCACAACTGTAACAATTGTTACAACAGTGACAACCATGACAAAAGTGACAACCACGACACCAGTGACAACGGTGACAACTCTGACAACAGTGACAACAGTGACAATCGTAAAAACCGTCAATACAGTGATGACAGTGACAACTGTGACAATGGTGACAACACTGACAATGCTGACACAGCGATAAAAGTGAAAACTATAACAACCGTGACAATGGTGACAACTGTGAAAACAGTGACAATAGTGACAATAGTGACATCAGTGAGAACTGTGACAACAGTTACAACAGTGACAACAGCGACAACAGTGACATCAGTAACAACAGTGACAACTATGACAAAACTGACAACAGTGACAACTGTGACAACCGTGACAACAATGACATCAGTGACAACAGCGACAACTGCGACAACTGTGACAAAAGTGACAACAGTGACAACCATGACATCAGTGACAAGAGTGACAACGGTGACAACTCTTCCAACAGCGACAACAGTGACAACTGTGACAACAGTTAGAACAGCGACAACAGTCAAAACAGTGACAACCATGACATCAGTGACAACGGTGACAACTGTGACAAAAGTAAGAACCGTGACAACAGTCACAACTGTGACAACAGTGACATCCGAGCCAAAAGTAAAAACTATGACAACAGTGAGAAGAGTGACAACCCTAAAAACTCTGACAACAGTGACAACAGTAACAACGGTGACAACAGTGACAACACTGACAATGGTGAAAAGAGCGACAACAGTGACAACAGTGAAAACCATGACAACAGTGACAACCATGAAAACAGTAACAATGGTGACAACAGTAAAAACTTCGACAACAGTGACAAGCGTGACAACAGTGACAACAGTGACAACAGTGAAAACCATAACATTAGTGACAAGAGTGACAACGGTGACAACTGTGACAACAGTGACAACGGTGACAACACTGACAATAGTGACAACAGCCAATACAGTGACAACTGACAACAGTGACAACAGCGACAACAGTGACAACATTGACAACTGTAACAACAGTGACGAACATGACAATAGTGACAACCGTGACAATCACGACAAGGTTAACAACAGTGAAAACGGTGACAACCATGAGATCAGTGACAACGGTGACAAAGGTGACAACTGTGACAGCAGTGAGAACAATGACAATAGTCACAACTGTCACAACTGTGACAGCAGTGACAACCGTGACAAAAGAGACAACCATGACAACAGTGACAGCGGTGACAAAAGTGACAACGGTGACAACAGTGAAAACACTGACAATGGTGACAAGAGCAACAACAGTGACAACTGTTACAACAGTCACAACAGTGACAACTGTGAAAACCGTGACAACTGTGACAACGATGACAACGGTGACGACTGTGACAACAGTGAGAATTGAGACAACAGTGACAACTGTGACAACAGTGACGACCATGACAATAGTGACAACGGTGAAAACTGTGACAACAGTGACAACGGTAACAACCGTGACTTCTGTCACAACAGTGACAACCGTGACAACAGTGGCAAACATGACAATGGTGACAACAGTGACTGCTATGATAACAACGACAATGGTGACAACAGTGACAACTGTAACAGTTACAACAGCGACAACGGTAAGAGCAGTGACAACAGTGACAACCATAACATTAATGACAATGGTGACAACTGTGACAACAGTGAGAATCGTGACAACAGTCACAACTGTGACAACGTTGACAACCCAGCGAAAATTAACAACCATGACAACAGTGACAACTGTGACAACAAAGATGACAACTGTGACAACCGTGACAACTGTGACAACAATGACATCAATGTCAACGGTGACAACTGTCACAATAGTGAAAACCATGACAACGGTGACAACGAAGCCAAAAGTGACAACCCTAAAATTTCTGACAACAGTGACAACAGTGGCAACAGTGACAACACTGAATATGGTGAAAAGAGCGACAACAGTGACAACTGTGAAAACAGTGACAACAGTGACAACTGTGACAACAGTGACAACCGTGAAAACAGTGACAACGGTAACACGGGTGACAACTGTGACAATGGTGAAAACACTGACAATGGTGACAAGAGCAACAACAGTGACAACTGTGAAAACAGTGACAACCGTGACATCGATGACAACGGTGACGACTGTGACAACAGTGAGAACCGAGACAACAGTGACAACTGTGACAACAGTGACGACCATGACAATAGTGACAACGGTGAAAACTGTGACAACAGTGACAACGGTAACAACCGTGACTTCTGTCACAACAGTGACAACCGTGACAATAATGGCAAACATGACAATAGTGACAACAGTGACTGCTATGACAACAATGACAATGGTGACAACAGTGACAACTGTAACAGTTACAACAGTAACAACGGTAAGAACAGTGACAACAGTGACAACCATAACATTAATGACAATGGTGACAACTGTGACAACAGTTAGAATCGTGACAACAGTCACAACTGTGACAACGTTGACAACCCAGCGAAAATTAACAACCATGACAACAGTGACAACTGTGACAACAAAGATGACAACTGTGACAACAATGACAACGGTGACAATAGTGACAATAGTGACAACCATGACATCAGTGACAACAGTGACAACAGTGACAACTGTAAACAGAGCGACAACAGTGACAACTGTGACAAAAGTTACAACAGCGACAACGGTGACAACAGTGACAACCATGACATCAATGTCAACGGTGACAACTGTCACAACAGTGAAAACCGTGACAACGGTGACAACCAAGCCAAAAGTGACAACCCTAGAAACTCTGACAACAGTGACAACAGTGGCAACAGTGACAACACTGAATATGGTGAAAAGAGCGACAACAGTGACAACTGTGAAAACAGTGACAACAGTGACAACTGTGACAACAGTGACAACCGTGAAAACAGTGACAACGGTAACAAGGGTGACAACTGTGACAACTGTGAAAATAGTGACAACGGTGACAATAGTGACAACGGGGATAAGTGTGACAAGAGCGACAACAGTGACAACTGTGACAACACTTACAACCGCGAAAACCGTGGCAACAGTGACAACAATGACATTACTGACAACAGTGACAACGGTGACAACTGTGACAACAGTGAGAACCGTGACAACAGTCACAACTGTTAAAAATGTAACAACAGTGACAACCGTGCAAAAGTGACAACCTTAACAACAGTGACAACAGTGACGACCGTAACAACGCTGAAAATAGTGACAACCGTGACAACGGTGACAACTGTTGCAACACTAACAATGGTGAAAAGAGCGACAACACTGACAACTGTGACAACAGTGGCAACTGTAAAAACAGTGACAACGGTGACAACTGTGACAACAGTGAAAACCCTAAGAAGAGTGACAACTGTGACAACAGTGACAACCATGACAACAGTGACAACAGTCACAACGGTGACAACTGTGACAAAAGTCACAACTGTGACAAATGTGACAACAGTGATAACGGTGACAACCATGACAACAGTGACAACAGTGACATCCGTAAGAACAGTGAGAACGGTGAAAACAGTTACAACCGCAACAACTGCGACAACAATGACAACAGTGATAAGAGCGACAACATTGAGAACTGTGACAACGATGACAACCGTGACAACAGTGACAACTGTGACAACAAAGAAAACCATGACAACAGTGACAATGGTGACAACTGTCACAACAGTGACAACAGTGACAACAGTGACAACGGCGAAAACTGTGACAACAGTAAGAATAGTGACAACAGTGACAGTGGTGATAACACTAACAATGGTGAAAACAGCGACAACAGTGACAACTGTGATACCAGTTACAACAGTGACAACAGAGACAACAGTGACATGATCGACAACAGTAATAAGTGTGAGAAACATGACAACAGTGACAACATTGACAACCGTGACAACTGTGACAACAGCGAGAACAATGACGACGGTGACAACAGTGACAACCATGACATCAGGGACAACGGTGACAACTGTGACAAGAGCGACAACAGTGACAACTATGACAACAGTAAAAACTGTGACAAGAGTCACAACTGTGACAACGATGACAACCGAGCCAAAAGTGACAACCATGACAACAGTGACAACAGCGACAAGAGTCACGAGAAAGACAACAGTGACGACTGTGACAACAGCGAGAAACATGACAACACTGAGAACCGTGACAACCGTGAGAACAACGACAAGGGTGACAACAGTGACAACCATGACATCAGTGACAACGGTGACAACAGGGGCAACCGTGACAAAAGTGACAACCATAACAACAGTGACAACAGTGAAAACAGTGACAACGGTGACAACTGTGAGAACAGTGACAACCGTGACAACAGTGACAACTGTGACAACAGTGACAATGGTGACAACTGTGAGAACAGTGACAACCATGACAAAAGTGACAACCATGACAACAGTGACAACAATGACAACGGTGACAGCTCTGACAACAGTGACAATGGTGACAACACTGACAATGGTGACAACAGCGACAACAGTGACAAACATGACAACAGTGACAACTGTGACAACTGTGACAACAACGACAACGGTGACAACAGTGACAACTGTGACAACAGTTACAACAGCGACAATCATGACAACAGTGACAGCAATGACATCACTGACAACAGTGACAATGGTGACAACTGTGACAAGAGTGTGAACCGTGACAACAGTCACAACTGTGACAACAGTCACAACCGTGACAACCGCGACAACAGTGATCTGTGACAACAGTCACAATTGTAACAACAGTGGTAATGGTGACAACTGTGACGATAGTGACAACAGTGACAACTGTGACAACAGTGATAACTGTGACAACGGGAAGAACGGTGACAACGGTGAAAGCTGTGACAACAGTGACAACAGGGACAACAGCCACAAGAACGACAACAGTGACAATGGTGACAACGGTGATAACAGTGACAACGATGACAACAATGACATTAGCGACAACAGTGACAATGGCGACAATGGTGACAACAGTGACAACAGCAACAATAGGGACAACAGTGACAACATACTATTATTTACATCCACTAATTCTTCAGTACGGTGAAATCATTCTACGAATGTCTACACAACTAATAGTGCCCTTTTCAAGCACCGCTTGCAATACAGAGACACATTATTGTCAGTTTAATAGGTCTGGTCCTAAACGACCTCTAATCTTCTTTATGGGCAAAACGCATGAACAGGTGAAGATGCTGACTATCTCTGGCAAAGAGAGACCTACCACATCAACCGTCATCCTGAGACAGCAAAACGTCTGATAGAGTGTTACTGCAGAGAGAACAACCGCTTTGAATTGTTTAAAGTTCAGTGAGAAGCCTTTCTTCAGCAGTACAACTTGGAATCGGCCTCCTTTATCGACGCCCTAGAATCGAAAGACCATATGTTTTGGGTGAAGTACCAAAGTTGGTCATTTTGTGCTCAATGTGGTAAGCTTTCCGGCAAAAAACTTCTTCCTACCTCCCGCCAGCGCAAGCCTACACACTGGGAAATGCAGTGCACTTGCCATAAAGGAGTGTACGTGGTTCCCTCTGTCAATGACGTGGCTCTAATACTGCGAAAACCATCAGAAGAGGAAATCCTAAGACCATTGACACTCAATGCAACTTCGCCAGACGCTTCAATGGCTATTGCCAGCAGACCAATCCTTTTTTACTTACTCGGGCTAAGACCTTGGTGCAAGACAAGATTTCCAATGACCATGACCCAGCAGTGAAAAAAAAAATTACAACGGGGTATACAACTTTCTTATGGACAACTACTAGTCCATTTACAGGAGGTTCGTGATCATGCAACAAGCCAATCAACAACAGCCGTTTCTGTAAATGAATGTGCCCTATGGCCCTCTTTATATTTCAATATGTGCGAAAGTGGCGTCTACACCTACACACTTGCTGCTAGCGGTAAACTGGTGTATATGCACATCACATCACCAGTTTACCATTACGCCCTTAATTTTGAGCTGTTGCAGTATAATTATGACAGGTGGCTATTCAAGACCATCACAGGCGCCATCAACCCTTCCTGAATCTCCGGCTGCTCACCAAATAGGGGTCTCCAAGACAAATCCTTTTTAGTAAAGTTCTAGCAGTTTAAAGTAAATTTCTCAGATGTTCCTGTTTATTATTTGCTTGAAAAATGTTTATATACGTGTTCACAACTATTGTTGCAATAAACCAGTCATACATATCGAACGACCCGTGTTTTAAAGCTTATTGTATTCTGTATTTGCCATAGGTTACTTCTTTTGTTTCCTTTGCTTTCCCTTTCCTTTTCCCGCCAACTTCCTCCCATCTGCCCTTGTCTTCTTTGGTAGTGAATCAAGACAGGCTGTAGTGGACGTTGCAAATATTAGAGAACCGGTACTACTTCAATCAATAACCCCTCAGTGACAATGAAAAAAAGTAAAGAGCATTGTAGAAGACAAGGCATGGAGGGATATCATAATAGAGAAAGTCAAAGATGGCGTACCGCAAGCTGAGGTTTACAAGATGCTGCGCATGGTACTGCAGCAAAGAAGCGAGCCCAAACCCAGTGACCTACTAGGTAGGGCACTTTATATGCACTCTGATGCCCAAAAAGCAGCTTTTCAAGAATATTGAGAATCAAAATGGGTGTCAAAGGTGAAGGAACGCGCCTTTTCTCAGAGATTGCCATTTGGAATAAACACAAACATGTATATGCAAGTAGAAGGTCAGTACATTGTTTTGTTCAATAGGAAAAAAAATAACAATTTAACGATAATTGTTTTTGTCTTTTGTTCTAGTGTTATTACAGACCAAATTCTTGGAGACAGTTGTTAATTCTGTGGGGTTGAAAATTGTCTGTGTACAAGAGCTTTGATGTAGTATGATGGTCTAAAAAGCATGCAAGCCACTTGTGAACTAAGCATGTTTGTACACAATTAAACTACTAATAAGTGTGTAAAACATTTTGTAGACAAAAAAGTACGGCTAAGAAGCACAATCTGTTCCAAGTTAATAACAGCCGGAACTGCACTCCTTAAAGAGAAGACGTGCAAGATACATGTATGTGACCACTGCAGCTTCAGCAGCGTCATTGTGATGCTCACTGGAAAATCAGAGAATTAATACAAACCTTGGTTTCGTCTTTATAAAGATTCAATACATTTTGTAAATTTTCCCAGAAGAACTTTGACCATATCATAGGTCAGACGACTCCACCTTCACCTAATTTACTGCCAGAAGAAAAAACAGGAAAAAATTAATACTGAACCTCAACAAGACTTTGAAGTTTAAGAGATGGCAGAAAACCAAATACAGCAAATTCAACAACTCACAACAAGATTGTAAACGATTGAGTAAAATACTAATGATTAAGTAAATTGTATGCAAATGAACCAAATCCATGTAATCAAATAGGTTAAAATGATAGGGTATAAAAGTAGAGGAAATCTGTGATTAATCAGAGAAACTAAGAAAGACGAGAAGAAGAGAGAAGGAACGGAGTGAAAAGGTAAGGCAGAAAACAAGTAAGTACTGCAGAGTGAAGAAAAAAAGATTTCAGTTAAAACTCCGTAAAATTCTGGTGCATATTGCGCGGCTCCATACTGTGGGACACGTCAACGTTTCCCGCAGGACACGGTTGAGAATCCAGGCTCTCCCCAAGACGTATTGTTAATCCTCTCCAGCTGCCGAAGATTCTGGCATCACGGTTGGATCTTCCTTTTCGGATGTTTAAGGCTTTCTCCATCCCTCTGCTATTGACAAACTACCCTACCAACATACTGGTTAACAACATCATCACAAGAAACCTGCACCTGTTACGAAATGATTCTGACAGAGCAGCATTTTGTCAGCAAAATTTACGCATTTTATGTGCGTATTGCCGTGAAAACCACTGAAGAAGAGCGAGCGTCTCGAAGCGAGTGGTTTTCCCCTTTTTTAACGCTTACTTGGAAAAACGTTGACCTTCTCTCCCTCCCAGCTCTCTATCATGAAAACTATTAAAAGGTACGGAAAAAGGACCTTGGGCCCATCCTTAAAGACATGGCACCTTCCACTGACGACTGTGGACTTCACGTTTTATAAGGACCATGATTATAATGAACTCTTTAATGACTTTTGTTACTGTATTACCTTATTTTATAGCACATCTTAAAATTATAACCTGTATGATTTAGATGTAATTCCATTAACCTTTATAGTGATATATTATATTTATATGCGACTTGTAAAGAAAGCTGGGTAGCTTAGACCAGCTTGTAAGTCTACAGAATGATTTCTGTGACACACTGAAAAATTACCATGCAGTATTACATCATGACCACGCTAAAGAACAGTTATACTGGCAGGTTTTCATTTCGTGGACCAACCTGCTACAAATGTGGCCAAGTTGGCCACAAAGCTCGTGTTTGAACAATTTAGCGTTTGATTACCACAGTCCGAAATTCAACAGCAGCACATTCAATTATAGCGCAGACAATCAACGAACACCTCAGAAATCTCAAGATACTGCTTTAGATTAACTGCTTTTGCCGATACTCAGTTGCTCCCTATCCAAGAACACGAGACAAGTGTCAACCAATGTCGGGAATTTAGTTTAGGATTTCATTCGATGTTTTAAATCTGCAATGTCACAGAGCTTACAAACACAGACTACTTCTCATTTGCTCAAGTTAACCATTATGCAGAGTGATGAAATGGAATGGTCTTCTATAAATTTGTTAATGCAGATTTTTTCCCAACAAGTTTGAGTGCCATGAAACGTTGTTCACTTATAGTAAACACAACTTGATTTACTGTTTTTATTGGTAAATGATTTCAGGATTTAAATCTCCGAATACCTATTAACCAAATGCTATTCCCATTGTTGCATTACAACATCCACTTGGTCACCAAGAGTAGTACCCAAAACCTTGGCATTGAAGAACACAATGCCTCTTGGCTGGCAACAATGTTTTCACTTTATGGGCATAAGAGGCTGTGCCTTCAGAATATAAATGAGAGTGCAATGCAGGGTGATGTGTACACCATTTCTAAGGATACTACATCCAAGTTGCCCTACAAGAGTCTTCACTGTTGTCAAGTGACTAACACCTGACAAGTGAAACTTTGGAGGATACATTTGCCAACCCTGAAAGTGAGGAGCAAACATCCTACGTGTGAAGACGTGGCACAAGTCCCACATTTGTCGACTCGTGTGTGTCAGAGTCAACAACAGGAGATGGAGTTGGGTTTAGTCTCCGCTGAAGTAACAGAAAATTTGCATTGGTTCCAACCCACTATAGGCAGTCTAAAGCAGAATCCTTCGAAGTATAATCCATCAAAGGTTTATTTAACTTAAAATGATTTGTTTTTGCACGTGACGTTTCACTAAACAAGCAATTAACTATTGCTCTGGGAAAATTAACAATCACCAGGCCAGATGACGAGTGGGTAAGATCAGAAAATGAACTCAAAAAGGTTAATCTGTCAGCACAAGTGGTGTAAAGAATCAGGAGATACCTTTCATGCAATTCCTGTAGAACCAGAATAGAGGAGAAATGAGCACAATATAGTCTTTTCCAACTACAGCAGAAATACCGAACAAGGATTTCACTTAGATTATGATTCTCGATACAAAATCTTTCTGCTAAAGCCTTAAATTTTGGACAGAGATACTAGCAGCCTTTTTTCATTAACAACTATTACCTATACAAGAGTCCATTTACAAATTGCGTAATAGACTGCCTGATTTTGTTTCTATTTTTATTTTCTTACATTATCTTGGTTTAAGTAAAATTTTCTCAGATGTTCCCGTTTTATTTTTTGCCTAAAAATTTTCATAAACGTATTCACAGCTATTGTTGCAATAAACCAGTCACGTATATCTTAAGGCCTGTGTTTTGCTGCTTAAAAATAACATTATTTGTTTAATATACACTGTCGTTATCATAGGTTACTTCTTTTTCTTCCTTTGCTTTCCCTTCCCTTCTCCCTTTCCTTTTCCTTCCCACTGCTTCCCATCTGCCTTTGTCTCTTTTGCTGGCCTTTCATGTTTATTGACACATACTTCAGGTTTCTCTGGTGAGTCCTCGGCTCCAATGTCAAATGAAGACCACGGACACAAAGGCTGTTCAATTTTCAACAACAACAGCAACAACAACAACAAAAGTAGATATCACTTAGAAGCTTTGCTTTAAAAAGCTTTGTTTAAAAGTAGAAAATTGTTAAAACACCAATTACGTATTAAAAGAAGGTCGCTATTTAGATCGTTCATAGCAGTCGGACAATCACGCATCTTAAAAGAAATCTGAAGTTTAGTGTCATCTACGTAACATTGCGTTAAACAGTTTCTAGGAACAGAAGGTAAGTCGTTAATGTTTATACTTCTTTTTAGTATTTACATTAACGACTTACCTTCTGTTCCTAGAAACTGTTTAACGCAATGTTACGTAGATGACACTAAACTTCAGATTTCTTTAAAGATGCGTGATTGTCCGACTGCTATGAACGATCTAAATAGCGACCTTCTTTTAATACGTAATTGGTGTTTTAACAATTTTCTACTTTTAAATCCTGACAAAACAAAACTCGTAGTCTTTGGAAGCCGACAACTACTTGCCAAACTCCCCGACTTCAAAATATCTCTTCTAGGAAAAGATCGCTCTTACATCTTCGGCCAAAGATCTTGGGGTTGTTTTAGATCCGCAACTAACGTTTGATGACAATGTTCTAAAAACTACGTCATCTTGTATATCAAGCCTCGCACAAATCAGTCGGGTTAAACATGTTCTTGACCGTAACCAACTGGTGACAGTAATAAATGCCCTAGTCTTTAGCAAATTACTGTACTGTTCCACAGTGTGGTCGAACACCTCGAACAAAAATATCTGTAGACTACAGTCAGTGCAGAACTTTGCCGCGCGCATTATTACAGGTACCAGGAAATTTGATCATATAACCCCCGCACTAAGAGATCTACGTTGGTTTCCAATTAAACAAAAGCTGTTCTTCCGCGACGCTCTCATGGCATTTAAATACATGACTGGTCAAGCTCCACATTACCTCAGCGATCAATTTACAAGAAGAATTGCGGTCACCGGGCGCGTGACTCGAAGTTGCCAATTATTAAACATCCCCTTGTATAAGTCGAGTACCGGACAGAGAACATTCCACTACCGCATGGTGCACATTTGGAACAATCTAGACAGTACTCTTAAAACTGCAAAATGGATTTCTACTTTTAAATTTTGTCTGAAAAATAAGTTGATTACTGACTTTTTAAATAGCACGTTATGATAGTATTTTAGTATCTTACTAGTATCTTATTTTATTTTAACTTAAAATATGCATATTGTATTGTATAGTACGTAGTGAGAATATTTATTTTACGATTAATTCTTAAATAGGTATGTTTATATTGCTTTGTTCACCGCATTCTTTCCTTTTAATCGAATTGTTAACTACTTCTCTTATCTTAATTAGTTTTTTTTTTTTTTAGTGGCATTGTCACTGAAAAGCCCCACCAGGGGAGTGTCAATAAACTATTGTATTGTATTGTAAGCTAGACGAAGTGTTGTTGTCGATGATGCTGAAAATCTAGGAAATCAATGTTGGACAGCTACTTCAAGTGACTTAACTGGAAGAGCTAGGTGCAACAGATTCTACACTCGGTGAAGTTTTTGTCAAAGTTGCCAGTACTGAATAGAGAGTTATTCACCTTAGATGGAGATTTACCAGATCTTAAACGATCCCAAAAACCAAAGTTGAAAAGAAAACCAGTTACCTGGAAAAGTGTATACAATTTAACGAGGACAAAGAGATAAGTATCTGAATCAAGGAATAAGAAAGAGGAGAAAATTCTTTAGTATCAATGACATGGTGTCTATAAATCTGAAAAAGAAGACTCTCTGCAACAAATTTAAGACATTAAACAAGTATTATTTCAGTTCATGAAAAACAGACTGCAAATTGTGAACCATCAATCTGGAATCGAGTCCTGAACAATCCACTGCCCAAAAGAGGCCTAACAGCAGTAACAAACTCTGCTCAATTATTATAGCCTGCAAAAAGTCAAAGTATCTGGAGGACAAACTATGCCTTGTATTTGATGATATACCCAAAGTAAAGGTTCAAAAAAGGTAAAAAAAAGGCATGGAAAACGTTGCACGGCATTCTTGCCCAAAGCAAATCCAGATAAGTCATTTGTAAATTAATAGTCAATTTTTTCCTCCAAGTGCACCATTAAACGTTTTTATTTAAAAATTTTTCTTCTTTCCTTTAAATAAACTTAAAAGCTTTTCTTGTGTGATCATTTCTAACTTTGTTCATAATAATTATTATTATTCAAAGTTGCGTATCTGCATTATTTTTTCTACATACAATTAACACATACACATTATACGCACCATTAAATGCACGTGTGTTTCCGCAGTAAGTGTATATTGATTCATTGTCAAGTGCTTCCTCCCTGTTTCCTAAATTTTGTATTTTTGAGTAGTATATTGTTATGCCATTTTTTTGTTTTGGCCTTTGTTATTATCTCCCTTTCCTTTTCTGCTGCAATAGCTTTTTTGAGTTTTTGTTATGGTAGTTATATAGGTGACTATGTTCACTTTAGTATGGCTTTTTCATTTCTTTTTTATTTCCACCATTCTCTAGACACTTGACTTCTTTTAGTATCTAACTTTATCGATTTATTTATATTTATTATTATTGTATTGTAAGCACATAATTATACTTTATCTACCCCTTTCATGTGTACTTGATTACGCTAAAATGTCTTACTGTTGTCCTTGCCCGAAACTTTCGTTTTATTATTTTACCAATCTACTTAATCATATTTACACAACCCACCTTAAATAGCCTTTGCTACTTGCGGTTTGTGTATGAATTTATTTAGCAAAAGTTTTCTTGCTCCATTTATGAGGATAGACGATGTAACATTGGTTGAATTGAAGACTAAAGTCGAACCGTTAAAGAAACAAAGCATCCCTAGGCTTGAGCTACATGGCGCTACGATTCTCGTACGTTTGGCTAAAACCGTACAGAACGCCTTGCCTCAGAAATTGGAAACAGTGTTCTTGGTCCATTCAATGACTGTTTTCTGTTGAATAAAGAATTTCAAACCTTGGAAACAATACGTCATGAGCAGAGTGCAAGAAATTCGAGTGCATACAACTCCTGAATCGTGGAGGTTCTGTCCAGGCAACCAGAACCCAGCCGATACTCTGTCACGAGGCATGTCAGCAAGTGGATTAGTCTCCGAGAGAAGGTGGTGGAACGGCCCTGAATTTCTGTTCAAGAACGAAAGGGAAAGGCCACAGGAGGACAATATCCAATTCGATAACGAAAATACCCGGAAAGAAATCATCCAGCATCCTGCAACTTCTACACACACTTTGATCACCAGTACACAAGTCACGCAAATTGGCGTTCACCAAATAATAGACGTCAATCATGCTATAGCAGCTGGAAGAAACTACTACTAGTTACTACTTATCCAAGAGAACGTTGTAGCTAGTTTCAGGCTAGGGATTGTAATGCCAGTTTCAGTCAAATATTCGAAGAGAAAACTTTTGGAATACTAAATCCTGACGAAGTCAGTCTCTTTGCAACACAGAGATTGTTTGAGAGTTATTGTCCAACTTGTAACAAAAATGTTAACCTTAACAGTAACATATTTTTAACTTACGTGTCACAGTCTGGATTGGAAACGTTTAGGTATGATAAAATTTCATGGCCTTTGTATGTCTTGAGTATTCATACTCAGCCTGGAAAATTAAGGTGTGGTAATTGTAGATCTTTGACAGATGAACCTTTGGCAACACCTGTAGTTAATTCAACGTTCCTTTTCATTGAATTTGCTCCTGAAGCATTGCCGGGTCTAGTAATGTATGAGAAAATTGAAGTTGGTAATTGTTGGTACAATTTGCAAAGTTTAGTTCGTTGTTATCAATCTCATTTTACATGTGGTATTGTAAATGACCAGAAATGGTTATACTTTGATGATCTCCTTCAAACTGTACGAGAACTTCCTAGCTTGGAAGCCATGCAAAGACACATTCCAGGTGGATGGTTTTTTGCACTATTTGAACTGAATGGTCACAGTAGTTGCACTAAAAGAATTGAAATGCCAGTTATTAAGAACTTGGGAGGAAAACCAATTGAAACCCCTTCTTCAACACACTTTCAAACCAGAAGCCAGAGGAAAGAAAAATTAGAAAAAGGTGTAGCACCACCGCAGCAAGAGCTTGAAAAAAGTGTCGCAGGTAATAATTCCATGAAAAACAGAACTCACTATGTTCCGTATCAATCACAGGATGCAAAAAACACTGAGAATACACCAGTCGTTAAAAATGTGGAAACAGTTGAATCTCCATGCAGTAACTCAGGCTGCTTTGAGTTAAACAATGACAATGTTCAAAATACTGAATTTGACCCTAAACCACAAAACGAAAAACCAAGAACTTTCGCTTGCAAAAAAGAAAATTTGGGCAGCTGAAACTGCAAATCAAATGCCCTTAATAACAAAACAATGCAAAGTTCCATCAC
Organism: Porites rus; assembly: GCA_964035705.1. NCBI lineage: Eukaryota > Metazoa > Cnidaria > Anthozoa > Scleractinia > Poritidae > Porites > Porites rus. The sequence continues at coordinate 21,973,430 of OZ038002.1, read as the reverse complement.
ATTTAGCCAAGCAAATACTGTTGATTATAAAGCATGTAATTTTACAGAGGAAAAAGGAGAAGATGCAGTTAAGAAACCCCATTTGAACAATAGAGAACACTTCCAACTTGGTTCTCATAATATATTGGACATGGATGATACTGCGTGCTACTCTGAAAAGGCAGACAATGAGGATGATTTAGTTGACAACCAGGATTTTTACATAACAAAGCAATACCTTTTGATGTTAAAATGAATGACACACTTCATGTACAAAAAGTGCCAAAAGAAATGATGAAGAAATTTCACAAGTCTATGCAATATTGCATATATCAGTTTGTCATGAAGCATGGCCATTACGCACCCAACCAAAGCAACCACATAACTATGTTTGTTCTAGATGCTCAAGGGATAAAAGTGGTCCCAAAAAGTTTTCCCAAGAGCTTTTCGTGTCAAACATGTCTATACAAAACCAAGAGGTGGTCAAATAGCATACAAAGGGCATGTCATAACTTTACCTCAAGATGTACAACAGCTAGCTGATGTACTACCACGATGTCCACAAGAGCTACCGGTAATTGTTTTTACTATTGCTGGAAAAGATAATAAGTCGCAAGATTTTTTAGTAAGAAGACAAAAAGTTGCAGATGCACTATACTGGCTAGCTGGCACTAATGAAAGCGCTACCTGAAAACAACACACTTTCTACAATACCTAAAATTGATTTGGCAGAAAACACTGATAGTAATGAGGACCAGGTAAACATTGATGTTGGCCCAGTAGATCCAGGCGACAATGAAAGAGTTTACAATAATGAAAGTGAAATGAGTAGTGTTCTTCCTACAAATGTTAATAGAAAGAAAGAAAAGGATATCATCGATGAAAATTTCCTGGACCACACTATTAAGCACAATTGGAATGTAGGAAGTGAGCCTCTTAATGAGTTTAGCGTACAGTACTTAGCTTCAATGTCATTTCCTACTCTATTCCCAGACGGCAAAGGAGATCCAACCAATAATGCTATTATTTACAATACTAGTGATAACATCACAGAAGCGCTTGCATTGAAACTAAAACATTTGATTAAATAAAATTTGGTGAAAATATTGACGGAAAATGGCTGTACAGGTTTGCATCCCATCCCAGGTTTGGTTATTGGGCCTACAATATGTTGTACCGTAGACGAATTTTGGGCCAGGGTAACTTCTTCTTGAAGCAAAATCCATCAGAAGCAAATTTGACTCTAGATGATTTAAAACGGATGTTGCAATCAAACTCATATGATTCATTCATGTCCAAATTAATGCACTATGCTAAAAATGTAACTGGCATTAATGCCTGTTGGAACAAAGCAAGAGATAACTTGAAAGCAATCATTCAGGAGAAGGAAGCACCAACAATATTTTGGACGTTGACATGTGCTGATTTCTATTGGCCTGAGTTTCATCAACTCTTTGCCACAAATCAACTGACTGACTGTCAATGAAGACAAAATGTAATTAGTAACCCTCACCTACTTGAATGGTTATTCAAGTGACCCAAATTTGTGTGAACTTTCTCAAAAAGCCCTTAGTGGTCAAGTAGCAGCAAAATCACCGAGAGAAGATAAGACTAAGAAGTTCACAAACAATGATGTTACCAAAAGACAGCAAATTGTGAGAGAAGGCCAAGAACAGAGAGTGTTATATGTAAATACGTAGACTTTCTCATGTCAACAGAAGACACCTGTAATCCAGACAGTGGTAATTGGGCGAAACCAGATATTCACCCATGTAGGAAAAATTTTGATGATATCCAACAAATAGAGTCGGATGAAGATTATGAAGACCTTTTAAATTCAGTTCAAAGACATACACAATGTTCAACTGCTTACTGCCTTCACAGGAAAGGCCAGACTGATAATTACTCTTGTCGTTTTGATTATCCAAAACAATGTTGTGATGATACTCACATAGAGTATGAACAAGTACGCTCCAAAGATGGTTCACTACACTATAAGGTTAAAGTTGTTACAAAACGAAATGACACACGCCAAAACAATCATCAACGTCTACAACTACAAGGATGGAGAGCAAATGGTGACATCCAGGTCATAATAGATTATTATTCTTGCTTGGAGTATATTTCAAAGTATGCTTCTAAGGGTGAAAAGATGTCAACTGTAGCAAAAGATGTTTATACCTCTGTCTCGAACGACACTCCCAATGACTGTAACTCACACAACATTATTAAGAAACTAATGATGAGAGCAGTTGGGCAAAGAGACATGAGTGTTCAGGAAGTACCAGACCAGCTGCTTTCTATAAAACGTGTTAGTTCTTCATTTCAAGTTATATCAACTTCTTTAGTTGGTTCTCGAAGAATAACAGTTCAAAGCAATTTACTTCACACTGAAAAGTCTCTTCTTGACTTATATGCTAAACGAGACACTTATGAATGTGATTTTCCGGGCATACCCAATCTGAACTTCATACAATTGTCGTCTTCATTTTGCAAAGGAAAGTTAGGAATAGCAAGAAGAAAAACTGATGTTGTGGTAAAATTCACCCTAACTATTCATCAAACCTAAAGGGTCCTTCATATGGCTTACTCTGCAAATACCAGCTGCTAAAATACAAACCTTGGCTTCATTCTTTTGATAGTGCACGGAATGACCAAGACAATAGTGATGTAGTTTATATTGAAAAATGGCAGTAAGTTTTAGCTTCATCTAAAGCAAAGGTAACAAATTGCTCTTGGCAACTTGATTCAATATCACAATATGTCCAATAAGACGTTGATAGCCTTGACATCTGTCAAAGTTGATACTGGTGAGAGGGATGAGTGGGTGTACTTGGCAGAACTTAATTTGAACACTACTTCAAATAACAATCACCCCGGTTTACCAAAAAAGTACCGGCAAATTGGCCGATCAAATTACACCCCACAGGAAATCGGAGATATGCCTCATTGGATTAATACATAGAAAAATGTTTTCTCAAAGACGGTTGACAGCCATGCAAACATGATTGATTTAAATTCCCTAAATCAAGCTTAAAAAATGGCTTATGACATTGCTGAACAGCATGTCTTGTTAGGCAAAGAACACGTTTTTATGATCATCACAGCTTTAGCTGGGTCAGGTAAAAGTTATCTCATAGACGCTATAAGATTTCTTCTTAAAGACACTTGCAAAGTGTGTGCTTTTTCGGTGTTGCGGCTTTTAATGAAGGTGGTACAACCTTACATTCCCCTTTACAGTTGCCAATAAAAGGAAGAAGAAATTTCCCTTTACAGGCACCAGCTTTGTCTAAATTACAAAAGGATTTAAATTCTGTGAAATATTTGATAATTGATGAATTCTCTGTCATTGGTCAAAAAATGTTCGCTTAGATAAATACACTATGTAAGCAAGCAACTGGTTTAATACTATGTGGTGATATTGCCCAACTGCCTCTTATCTCTGACCAAGTTTAGTACCACAATAAACCAAAGAATGATTTAGCTGTTAAAGATTACTGCATGTATCAGAAATTCCAAACAGTTGTTAAATTACAAACAAATGAAAGGACAAAAGGAAGCAATAGGGAACAAGAAAACTTTAGGCAACTCCTAATGCGAGCCAGAAATGGTGATTCATCTTTAGAAGACTGGAAACTTCTTTTGGCAAGAAACCCCGATAAAACTGAGAACCTTCAACATTTTGAGGATTGTGCATTAAAACGTTCTTTTGGGAATGAAAAAGTTACTAAAGATAACTACAATAAATTGTGTGACTTAGGTCATCCAATTATACAGATTACTGCCCAGCATACCAGCAACAAAGCCAAAAATTTGAGTGCTGAAGATATGGGAGGACTAGACCTGTATTGTATTTAGCAAAAAATTCAAGGGTCATGCTGACACGTAACCTCTGGACTGAAGTGGGTCTCTGTAATGGTGCATTAGGAACAGTCCGTCATGTTATTTATGCTGAAGGGCGTTGCCCACCTGTGTTACCCATTGCAATAATTGTTCAGTTTGATAAAAAGGACTATTCTAGGCCAAGTTTTTGTGACAGCATTGCCAATTACGTTCCTATCTATCCAGTTACAAATTCCTCTGATATTTATGGAGAAAAACTAGAACGACAGTAATTTCCACTCAAGCTTGCTTGGTCAATTACCATTCACAAGGCCCAGGGCTTTAACCAGAGTACGTACTATCTTCAATCTTGTTATTGAACCTACGTCTTATGAAAGATTGGGTCCCTTAAGAAAACTTCCAACTACAAATACAGAATCTTAGATGAGGCAAAAATTGACCAATTTAAATGAAGTTACTCTATCAAAGATTCAAAATGACATAGTCCATAATTACAATGGATTATATCTTTGTTCTTGTAGATAATTATAATGTCTAATTTCACCCCACCAACATCAAAGAGGGTCAAATATGGAATGCCCTCATCTCCAGCATCTCCCTCTTCAACTTCAACAGCAAGTAAGTTACTCCCTTTATATTATTATTTTGTACCATCAATTGTAATATCTTGTTAGATATAGCCAAAAATTCGAACTTCTAAACAGATCTTTTCTTATGGTTTAAAAAATATATTATCAACACTGAAAATGTTTTGATCAAAGCTGTGTAAAGCGAACTGAATCACTACATGGAACCTTGCATTTTCTGTTTGTATCTTACCAACATTATGGAATACGTGTGAAAGTCTTCATTATGAATCAGTAACTTTCAAAAAGCTACACAATGACCAAGAATACTATTCACACAACCTCAAGTCAACAAACAGTAAACCCTAACACTATACTTAAACCCAACAAGTACAATTAATAATAATATATCTCAAATACTCAATGAACTTCTTGTAAAATGCAACAAGACACTATTTGTTTTCATAATAGAACAGTAACAGTTTCGTCTGTTATTTTTTTAATTGATTCATCCCTTTCTTCATCCACAGTTGTTATTGGGTACATCCAGCATGTGATGCCAGTGAAACAAAGCCAATCAAGCTCAAATCTGTACTTTGAAGTCAAAGTCTAAGCCTCCAGACAAAAAGGCAAAATTGTCAAGGTCATGCACCAGAAAGGAGATGACTCCAAACGCCAGGTCTTCGTAGACAAGGTGAATGCCCAACAGCCAGTTATTCCAATCTATCTGTGACTGCATCAGGAACAATCTTTTTTAATAAGGGTGAAGGAATTCAAGATCTACCCAGCCATACTATCTCCTTTCAGTATGAGGTACAAGACCCTTTCGAAGTGACCATGGTTAGATCTCTCATGAAGTCCACTACAAGGAACTTTAATGTACCTGGCAGTATTAAGTGGAAAGGAGAGGCGCACATCCCCTCAAAAAAGACCACCCAATCCGTCCGTGATGCCCAATCACGGATACCAGTGGGTCTATCCCGCTGTCTACATTACTGCTGTCGAAGAAGGAAACTTCTACACGTTCACAGAATGTAAACTGCGCCACTTTTATGGGAAGTGCCTCACAACTACTAAATCAACCACGGTGCCTGCAGCCGAAAAACAAGAGCAGCAGGAAATACAAAATTGGATTTGCTGCCCTGAAATTCTTAATGTGGCAGTAAGCCCATTTTTCACATGTAACAACAAAGACTGCAAGAAAAAACTAACTTCGTCTCCAGGATCAAAAATTGCAAAGTGCCTCAATTGTAACCGCTCCATGCTAAGCAAAAACTGTTATGATGACATGACAGTAAGCCTCAACCTTGAGGAGGATGTTAAAGTCTTTTCAGTTACTGCCTTTCCAAAAGTGGTATCTGGATCCCTACTAGAAGACATTTTTAGCTTCAAAGAAGACACTGAACCACTCATTGAGAAGCTGTTGCTTCTGGACAGTGTAGATTTTCAACTATCCCAGAATGGGAAACTTGTTGCAAAAATGCAAGACCATGAACAGGGCACTGACTCAAGTGACAACAAATAGACACTCTCTGTATAGTTCTAAATTAGAACATGACAGTTGCTGTTGATTAGTTTTGATAGGATTCAGTCACCAGAAATTGGCCCCTTATTATTTTTTTTCACATAAACTGATTAATTTCAGTCTTAATATACCATATTAACATATCATTGTTGTTCAACAAACAATGATTAATGACCTTTGTGATTAAAACGGTTTTTTGCAGGCCGTATAAAAGTATTATATATGAATATAACAGCTACATATTTCATGAGCAGTAGCACAAAGACATTCAATGAAATATTTTTTAAAGTTATTGTAGGTTATCTCCTTGTAAAGGCAGATGAGTGAAGCACTCAGTTTCTAGCTACATGTTGTACTGTTGCACAGGGCCAGTTAATTAGTTTTTTAAAGTTATTGCTATCTTCTTGCAAAGACAATTGAGTGGAACACTGAGTTAGTTATAGCCTATTACGCCATTTTAGAAAAAAACAATTAATTATCTTTCTAATTAAACCAGTTTTCTGCGAACATGCAAACAAAAAAGAAAAAAATGTAACAGCTACATATTGTAAAAGTAATAGCACAAAGGGATCTGCTACATCATTGTTACACAACGAATAACAATTATCGTTCTGATTAACACAATTTTCTTGCCACTATGCAAACAAAAATTATATATAATAACCATATTTTGCATAGGCAGTAGCTGCATTTTGTTAGTTATACAATATTTTTACCAATTTTTCAATTAAATAACACTAGATGTAGTAATATTGTCAGTAAACAATATCCCATAATAAACTTATTTGTAAACAAATTGCGACTTCGTCAATTTTCCATACTCTGTTCATTCCAAACTCCTATCGCCTTTTCCAGCTTGGATTTCAGACTATTTCTTTGACTCATTTTCCCCCTGAGAGGGTAAAAACAACTCAAAGTAATTGTCTCAAATTCAGGCTACACCTTTTCTTATCTGAATTAGAACACTATTACAACATAACAACAGTCAACACATACGGTATTGCCCATAAAAATTTGCAAATAAAAATAATGGTGTGTTTCATTGTGATAGGAACCCAAAGAAAGGTGCCACGCAGCATATAAGCTAGCACAATGTTAACAAGCCTGCTCTGAATTTATTTTGAAAAAGAAACATCAGAAACTTTATTTATTCAAAAGAACAGATCAGTATTCTGGCCAGGAAATTTCCTTGAAGATTGCTTGAGTCAATACCAGTATTGACTGGTATTGGTAGTATTGTGCTTCAGAGAATTGTTTGTTGCATTGATAGGTGAAATTTTATTTGTAACTGCCATTGTAAACTGAGCTCCTGTGAGCGCGATGCTGTAATAAATCCTCCTTCGCTAATTAGTTTCACAGCGCAGCGGCTGTTTTGTTGGAACAACTTTTAAGATCAGTCATGGTTTTGGTTCTCCTCAGGCCTGGGTTCCCCTCGTGAACCTAGCAAAGCTTATCATTTGCCGAGTCTTATACTTTGTGTGTACAGTGCAACCTAGCGCACAAGTAGTTCTCAACAGATCAGTGAAACACATGTAAAACCCTTCTTAGTCAAAGTAACGCACAAATTCTCCTTTAAAGCATAGTGAATATAAGCTAACTCGATAATCTCAAAAGTAGAAGCTGCTGAACCAAAACATGTTTGGAAACCATCCACATCGAGCACTGCGATGTTCATCTTGCGCGTGCTGAAGATTACTGATCATATGTCACGTACGCAGTGATAATACTAGTAATAGTTGTCACTACAGCTGCCCCCGTGATGCAAAGTGAGGCATTATTCACTGCTCCTTCTTCGAATTAAAATAATTATAGTCAAATTCCTTTTAAAAATAACCACTTTGAAAATACAAAGTGATTGCTTCGGCATAACATGCTCTCGAAAGCGCCCAACAGATTCTAGCCTTCAGCAGACTTTACCCATATATTATCACACATGGCGTTGTAAAAAAGTCTTCAAAATGTGGGTACTTCTGGGTACTTCTTAGCCTGTACAATAATCAGGACTTCATTTTGCTGGCGTGATGTCCACATTTTGAAGATTTCAACATATTATATTCCGAAAAACGTTGAATATTCATGACCTTGTTGTGGGTCACTGAACACTTTGTGATGGGAAGACTAATTGAAACCATGAAAATAAGTGTTTCTATCAGAAAACTTCGCTCTTAAGGACGGTGCCCACTAATGGGAAGTATTTTTTCCCAGATAATGACTATATGAGACAAGTAGATCATATCAGGGGCTATTGAAATCCAAAAGGAAAACTGGGGGTAACCACGCATTTTTCAGAGATAACTGCGCTTCAATAAGGAGAAAAACGCTGAATAGGCATTTTTTGGAGTGTACACGAGAACTGGCACAAATGCAATGATAATTGTAACAAGGTTTCAAAATAAGCAACAAATGATAACATAACAACTGCTCTTTGTACGTCTTTTTTTGAAATATCAGCACAACTGGGAAGTTATCAGCAGTTACCCGTCTCCACGCGTTTGCCTAAAAAATAGTGTAAACAACATTTCCCCTAAACCAAAAATTGATGGTTTGCTGAGTAGGCTTACTATTTTCATTTGGTAAGATAAAAAGTAGGGGTTACCGTGCATTTTTAGAAGTTAAATTGGTTTGTTTCGACCTTAACTTAATTGCTTTGGGGGTTATTTACAATTTTCCCCATCCCCTCCCCGGTCAGTTTCACTATTGCTTCACTCAACGCGGAGTACTCTGGGATATCCACAATGGCCAACAGTCAGAGAAAACAACAACATACGGAGGAGAGAAAAAACAGAAAGTGCAGCAGGACATTTCATGGACTTTAAGGAAAACAAATTATAGTATTTTATTCAACTGGAGCTTCTCCGTCTCAAACATTTAACAAAAATTTTGGAGAAGAGCAATCTCCAAGGTATTAAAGATTACTTGCAGCGCGCATAGAGTAGTATGGCGAACTCAAGATCCATGGCTGGCGCTGTAAACAAACTACTGTACTGTAGTGGAAAATAGTCGACAGGGACTCTTAGACAGGTACTCCTTCAATCGTTTGCTTACCTGTACGTGTCTTCAAGATTTTTTGAACTGTAGATGTAATATGGATTGTAAACCTTCTATCGTTTTTTAATATTTTACCGGGTACCTTGATCGAATATGTTATTAAACTTGCATACATTCAATGAGCTTATATCTGTGCTTTGCACTATCTCTTTCGGGCTTTGCCACAAGTGTCATATGACATAAATGATTTTCATGGACTCAAGTTCCATACATGAGCTCTCTTTTAAAAAAGCTGAAGACTGCAAAAGTAGTTGTACCAAATGTGTTTACGTACCCTCATATATACACTGGGCTATAATGATCATTTTATATATTTCGTCTTGATTTTTTTTTACTGTAGCATTCTGTGTCATAATCATTCACTATTTTTTGTTTCTAAATGTTAATTTTAGACTTAACAGTGTCTGTTAAACCTAAGAGAGTCTTAGATTGGAAAACTTAATTTACCTTCCATCTTTAGTTTGTAAACAGACAAATGGCAGCTATGTCTAAATGTTCCGAATATGTGTGGTGTAAAATTGAATCTTAAGAAATACTACTACACAACAAGCTGCCCAATGAGTCAATAATGCTTAGTAATGCCAAAATGCTTAAATATCAGTTATAATAATAAAAAGCATAACAATTTTTTACGATTTTTTCCACGATGAAAGAGTTTCCTTTGTGGTCCGCAACTATTCATGAAGCTGCGATCTCAGCAATCCAAGCAATCTTGTAACAGTTTTTTTCTTGTTTGTTCAACAAATAAAAGCCTCGGACTCTCAACAAAAGTGACATCTGTATGTACTCGAACGCTTTAAATCTATATTCTGGTGAATAATTACATAAAATCTTACAAAATTAAAGAAATATTTGGGAAAGTGTTTATAGCAGATTGGCCGATAAAACGCGAAGGACGCGAGTGAAAGATTAGCCTGCAGTTTCTTGATTAAGTGGAGGACTTAGAGCTATTTTCCTTCTGATTTACTGATCCTCGCCTATTAAGGGATTTTTTAATACCCAAGCTCCAAGTGTAACATCTTGAAGCAATAACTTTTGATGTTTTAGAATTGACTTTAATTTTTGTTTGACTATAAAAATTAATGTTCAGTCAGATCGATCATATGTAGAAATAGCAACATGCGAATACTTCTTCCTTGAAAGAACTGACAAGGTAAATATAAATTATTTTTCATCTGACGCATCTTTTCCACAAAAAATAACTAGAACCTACCAGACTTACAGGAGACAAAACCAGTCCGCGTGGCGTGCGTGTTGCGCATTTCTTTTCCGTCGCGTGCGACTACCTTTGCATGTGCAGAAAATATGCGCAGTAACAATAGTGTATGGGGCGCCATACTGGACATTATTGCAAACCTTTGATATGTGTGCTAAACTCCAGTTTGATATGCTCATTGTCATATAAACATGCTAAACTCCAAATAAATATGGTGTATCTACTTCTGTTCTATATGGCCATTGTCATATAATCGTGCCAAACTCCAGATAAATAGCCCGCAATAAATAAATACAGCCTGTTTTCAACCCCTAAATTTGCAGTGTTCTCTGAAAAAAATTAGCATGCTCAACTTTTCATTTCGTATGGTATGATGCACCGCGCGCTTTAAGCAATGCCGCTACCCAGATCCCTATCGGCCAAAATAGGCCGCTATTTTGAAAATTGCAATAGGGCAGCAATGGCGGAAAGTAGCGAAGATTTTCGAGAGGCATTATTAAATATCGCTCGCCAGGCAAGGTCACTAGTGGACAATTTTAATGATGGTAATGTGCAGCCTATTGAGCAACGAATGTTGAGTCAGAGACATCATGAAACGGGAGTGTTGTCGACGGGAACACCATCAAGTCAGACAGGAAATGTAAATATGGAAAGCACACCAGTCAGCACTCAGTTAAGAAATTTATTTTTGACTATTGGTAAGAGATCATTTGGTGGAAAATCTTCTGAAAGCAAATCTAGGTAAACGGCCTTCCCCCCAAAAACCAAAGAAAGATATAGTGCATAAAGATGTAGTTCTTCTTCCTTCTCCTGACACGAAATCAGTTCCCACGCACCAGACACGATGTCAATTGGAAAACAACGGTTTTGTTGTTGATGCATTTCCAGTAGATAAGTCTCTACAGGAGGAAGATCTGAGAGCTCAAATAAGAGAGGTATTCCCAGCTCTTAAAGAAACAGACTTTGAATTTGTGAAGTCGTGCTATGGCCAAATAATCACACCAAAGTTAGCTACAGGTGTGTATTTCTTATCTTCCCGTGTTCTTAGCCTTGCCGGGCAAGGGAGCATATACATTCGACCAGCGCATGATATCTCTGGCAACCTTGCTAGCGACATTGACAGTCCTCCCCAGAGTCCAGACCCAGTTCAAGTGGAAGTTGCTGTTGACGAAGCATATAGTGGTCCTTCAAATGCTTCATACCTTTCCGTCACCGGCCCATCAAGCAGTGCAACAGCATCTAGCAGTGCAATACATGTAAACCAGGAAGAGTTAGACCAATTAAGAGAGATGTTTCCGGAAAAAGCAGCAGCTTGCTGCAACGTGCCTTAACCTGCCATGGGAGTGTTAGTCGTGCTGCTCTTTCCCTCTCCTTCCAAAATCTTCCTGATGAAATTGACTCAGATGAGGATGCTGATGCAGAACTTTTAAAGCCTGCTTTTCCAGCTAAAGCTGATTCCTTTGAGGCAGTGTTGAAGGAGCTTCAGAAAGGTTTGAGTACACAAAAACAAAAGCTCAGAGTTGATGAAGAAGATATCTTTAGTGATGCCATGGTATACTATAAAGATTACAGCTTTGATCCTAGCAAGCCCTTACGAGTCCTTTACACAGGGCAGCCTGCTGTGGACAAAGGAGGAGTAACCAGACACTTTTTTAGCCAACTTCTCCTAGTCATATGTAACATGTTCTTCCATGGTGACAGTTACAAGCATCCTATTTACAAGGCTGATATTGTTGCTTCTGGTATGATGAAATACATTGGGACAATTATAGTGCACGGCATTTTGCAAGGCGGGCCAGGGTTTCCAGTCTTTAGCCCTTCAGTGTATCAGTACCTAGCGACAGGTGATGTTGACACGGCAATGATGATTGGGAATTATGGAGACTGTTCTGCATCTGTGAAAGATTTCATTGACAAGGTATTGTATAAATGTACAGTTAAATGATGTGCTCAAATGCAACAGCATACTTGCTATTTTTAGTTCACTGTACGCGATGAATAAATCATTATATTTGGTCGAATGTAAAAACAAACTTAAAAAATTCTCTTTTCATGACTGTCTGCTCAGCCATATGTACCAGATTGATTCTCCTACATTAACAAAATTCCAAATAACTTCTGATCCAACTACTGATGTGTCAACAGCTTCTACTGAGGTATAGCACATAAATAGAACGAATGTGCTTGACATCCTAGCGGCTATATTCATGTATCGTAATCTACATGCGCCAACCTGAGTCCCACAGGACCATAAGTGCACAGATGTATGTTCAACAGATTGACATGCATGTCCTAACAGAACTGCAAGGATTGACCCATAGTTTTTATCAACTTACAGGTTGCTCAGGCCAAAGATGTGTCGACACTTGACCAAGAAGAATGTGCAAATTTCTTGTCTGATTGTAGCCTGCCAGTGGTATTAACTGTAAGCCTAATCTTATCTTAATTGATTCCTTTTATTAAAAAACCGATTTGTGACAGAACTGTAAAAGCATTTTTCAAATTGTATTTTCTATTCATAGAATGACAACAAAATGAGGGTTATCCAAGGGATGATAATTCATGATGTCATAAGCCGACCCAAAATCGTCTTGGATCAGCTGGGAGAGGGATTGGCTGTACTTGGCTTTCGTGCCAAAATGAGAGAGTACCCTGAGATGTTTGAGAAGCTTTTTGTGCCAAGCAATAAGAGTAGGTTAACTCCAACTCAGCTGGTTGATATGCTAGTTTCCAGCTGAGATATCTGAAAATGACAGAATTGTAGCGAATTACCTTAAACAGTTCCTGCATAATGCAGAAGTTGAAATGTTGGAAAAATTTGGTCTTTTTTGCCACTGGGTCCACTTCTCTGCCCACCTTTGGGCTTGCTAAAATCAAGATTAAATTTGACAACACTCTTTCCATTTTTGCTTCCACGTGTTTGCTTTCATTAACTCTTCCAAATCACTTTGAAAGCGAAGAAGCTTTCAGTTCATCGCTGAAAGCAGTCATTGCTAGTTCTGCAAGGAAATCGTTTAACTGTGTGTGATTAGTCTTAACAGCTAATCCAAGGTCTTTTAAAGTGATGTTGTGTTTTGAAAGGAGTATTTCCTAACTTTTTTAGAGACATATTTATTGACTGATACTTGGCAATTGCCACTGTAACATTTTAAGCATATGAAAAAGTATTTCAAGCATATCTCGTTGGTGGTAGAACGTTATAGTTATTGTTCATGGTATTTTGCCACTGATACTTGGCAATTGCCATTGTTATTACATTTTATGCTTTGAAGAGGTATTTGTTCATGCCCATAAAGTTAGCCCTTCAAGGTTTAGAGTTAAGGTTTAACTTGACATGCGATACAGGCTATCCATAAGAACTCAGAAACTAAACAATCTTTTAGGGCTTTTTGTTTGGAAGCTAATTATCCTCCAATAGCTAGGCCATTTGCACTAAGAAGTCACGTGACATCGTTTAGATGAAAATGAAAGTTATATGATTTTGCCTTAAGAAAACAATTAGTGGGTCATAGCTTCAACAAAAGAAAAGTAATTAGGTTTTTCAACCTGCACCATTTCCTTAATGAGTAAGTTCGTGGCTGGTCACATGACCAGAATTATGTGCTCTGTCAATTTTGGCATCGGCAAGATTCCAACTCATTGTTCAAAGGAAGCATTAGTCACGTTATCTCTTAGTGTAAGTGGCCTATTCTTATTGAAAAGTCCATCTCCAAACTTTTGCACTGAAACATTGACATTGTTGCTGTTCATGTCCATAAAGGGAAGTACCTTCATCCCCATGTTATTTCTTAATATAGCGTTTTGCATGAAACAAACTTTTTTTTGCAATTGGCCAAAATGACTGATTAGCTTGGAACACTTAGAATGCAATGTATAATACATGTATTAAACATTGTCCTTCCTTTTTCCATACTGTCTCTTGTGTTTGTGTTAAGTATCAGTCATCAATAATTAATGTGGAACATGCAAGTGTAACATTTTTTTCTATTAATTATTTTCTGCGCAATTAGTTTATAGCTCTTTTCGTCCTTTCATTTGGTTTATTTGCACAATTAAGTTTTTATTCCTTTCTGTCAGTTTTCGCCCCCATCGTTAGCGTTTCTTTGCTGTTTCATCATCGTTAGCACCTTTCTAAGTTTCTATAGTTTTATTTTCTGCATATTCTATGATAGTTTTGCAGTATAGTTTGGTCCCAGTTGATTTTGGTCCACGGTTAGTGCAGTTCTGATTAGTTTTTGCCAGTCTCTTCGTGTTATCCGCAATTCGCTTCACAGCAGTTTTCTCTGTCCGAAACAATGTAAGTCAGTGTACTTCACAGTCCTTGTTTTTGCAGGCTTTTTATTTCTTAGTATTCTGATTTTCCTTTGTCACAACTTGTAATTTTTGCTTTCTTCCTGTTTTAGTTTCACCACATATTTTATTTCAAGTGCCAAGCACGTCAGTTACAATAAATCTTGGTGTGTGGTCTGTTATTAAAGGCCATGAGACTATTATGCTTATTGCAGTTACAAATGGTTATAGCTATGGATTAATTTATAATCAGTACAATTCAAAACATGGACCTAAATGTCCTGCTTTCATTTAAAAATGATTTTGTTTCACGGATCATTGACAGATTTCTTATGATAACCTTACAACTTGTTTTGCTGCTTGATATCAAAATCAACAATACAACAACTACTGTACAGTGAACAAAACTAAAGCAAATGACCTCCAATTTCACTGTTACATGACCTAAATGCCAACCAGGACACAGCCAGGATTGGGACTATTACAGCCTTTATTACAACATGTAAATAGGTAATCACTCAAATGTAGGTACAATATTAAAATGAAACAGGTAATAAGACTAGTTACACTCAAATGGAATCAACAAATGTATACATAAGTTGTAAAAACAGCAAGACTGTCAGACATAAAGGAAATGAATATACTACCAAAAACTACCCAGGGTGGGTAGGGTGGGAAAACTAGTAAATGCAGCTACTAAAGACTGTTTGCTAGCCGAGCTATATTGTACTAAGGTAAAGGCTGTCTTAGTCCCAGTACCCCCCACATTTAATATTTACAACAGCATCACAACCCTGATGCCTACCCTTTAAAATCAGAACTCATCCGACCGGTTTGCAAACTGTTTCTGTAATGAATCAAGGAATACAAAGATGGCTAAATCTTTTGATTTTAATGGATAACTAACATTGAAATTGGTATGCACCTAAATGAATAGAAGGAAACATTAAACGTCAAAGCTGTGACATATGCAAGTTATTTCCTTACCTGAACTCACGTGCTACAGCTACACATTGGACATGACAAATGAGAAGCCAGAATGCTTTCTATTTCTTGTAGTAAAATTTGCGGATGACACTGAGCAAGTTGTTATCAGTAATGATGTGGTTACATTGAAATATATTTCTACATTGAAAGTTGATTTCAGTAAACCTAGAGGGAAACTTTTTTACACAGCCCATAAAATGGCCAGTTGCTTAATCCCCTGCCCCTCTTCAAACCCAAACTTAAAGCATCTCATTAACAACACCCACAAGCTCAACATACTTAGAGATTCGTTCACTCCTTGTTAGGTTTGTGGGTACTAGGGAGTGAAGGCAATCCAGCTGATCTTCACTCAAAGGTATGTTACTGCTGGGAACAATCACCTCTTGATCCTCTTCTGAAACAGAAATGGCATCCTCTTCATCTACCCCATACCAAATTAATTCTTCCTCTGATAAAATACCATCCAGAGGTGAGTTCCTGCCATTTGCAGATCTTAGAATACCCTCAGTCCAAAGCTGAAGAGGAGATGAACCACCTTCTGTGCTAAGGCCATGGTAATTCCACTGCCTGGTATTAAAATTCATCCAGAGATTTCTTAATTTCCTGCAGAAATACAAGGTGAAGTGACAGTAAATGGACTTCATTGATAGGGTCTAATAGACCAGATCTTTCCATCATGTTGAACTCGTCTATATAGCTTCTAAGAACACCACTGGTCACATCTCTATGAAGCCGTTCGACTCTTTGATTGTGCACTGAACTTCCAGTTATCATGCTCCCTCTGTTGACTCCCCGACACTCCAACATCATTCAGGCTACACCCATGTTTTCGAGACCATAGTCACTCCTAACCCTTGAAGGCATTCCATAACTTTGGCAGGCATTCTGAAATAGTGCAAGTACTGTATCGGATCTGCTGTTGTTTGCACAGTGCAGATATGGTATCAACCTAGAATATCCATCAATAGCAGTATGTACCACAAGCCGCCAGCAGATCATCTTATGGTTCCCATTGATGTGCCACAGTGCTTTTGGACCTCATACATTGTACTTTCTTCAACAAATAGTTCCTCTCCACCGAAGTGCTGTTCCAACTGGATCCAACTCACGCATAAGTTCCCTGACTTTCCATCGCTGCACTCTTATTCCCCTGCTATGTAATGCACCTATCATTCTGGTTTGACCAATCCCAGGGGTAACTGTCATTATTTCTCGCATGATTTCTCTTAGTTCTCCATTCCTAAGTGAAGACCAGTTAACCTCCACCTCGTCCTCAATTTGAAACTCTTGTCGTCTTCTAGTTAGAGTTTTTGTGGAAATTCTGAGTAGTTCCGCTATTCTGACCCAAGGAAAGTGCAACTCTCAAAGAAATTGTATTTGCCTTTTAGAAACTTTAAATTTTGGCTGACCTCTTGTACCTGTGTAGTTCCTTTCGCATTGGTGAGCTGGCACATTCAATGTGCTTTCACTTAAGTCATCTGCTATATTCTCAAAATATACTCGGAGTCTTGTCAAGTATAAGGACAGCTGATCCATGTTGCTATAAAAGTTTCCCATTTCCAAATCACGATCCGCGCTAGTGAGTTTGGCAGCCCTCTCTTTCAAATAAAAACAGTTTCTCCAGCCTCAGACAGCCTTTCGTGTAACATTTCTATTTCATCTATGCTTTCAATAGATGGAAATATAGAAATGTATTGTTCCGCTTCTGCAAGAAGTCCTTTTGTCTTTTGAAAAAAGGATATAAGTCGATTCTCTGATAATGCTATACCACCAAGGGCCGCCATTTTGGTTTACCGCCAGTGGCCGATAGGGATCTGGGTAGCGACATTGCTTAAAGTGCGCGGTGCATCATACCATACGAAATGAAAAGTTGAGCATGCTAATTTTTTTCAGAGACCACTGCAAATTTAGGGGTTGAAAACAGGCTGTATTTATTTATTGCGGGCTATTCATCTGGAGTTTAGCACGATTATATGACAATGGCCCTATAGAACAGAAGTAGATACACCATATTTATTTGGAGTTTAGCATGTTTATATGACAATGAGCATATCAAACTGGAGTTTAGCACATATATCAAAGGTATGCAATAATGTCCAGTATGGCGCCCCATACACTATTGTTACTGCGCATATTTTCTGCACATGCAAAGGTAGTCGCACGCGACGGAAAAGAAATGCGCAACACGCACGCCACGCGGACTGGTTTTGTCTCCTGTAAGTCTGGTAGGTTCTAGTTATTTTTTGTGGAAAAGATGCGTCAGATGAAAAATAATTTATATTTACCTTGTCAGTTCTTTCAAGGAAGAAGTATTCGCATAAAAAGTGCTGCCTTTGTAGTAACATCTGCAAATGGCTAGACTTTCTAGTCTTCTCGGATAAGGACAATAAACTGTAGGCCCTGTCTAACAAGCCCTTGCACATGTAAAAAATCTGTGGGATGTTAAAGAACCCACACACTCTTGGTAAAGAGCAGGGCACGTAGTGCCCAGTGTAGTGGTCTATCTCACTTTTACACTCATGTATGGGAGCATCATTACTCATTCCTTCATCACTTGTAAACTACACCTTAAGCAGTCTCGCAAAGTCCCCCAACCAGTGTTGTAAATTATCCCTGAAAGGCCCTGAGGGGAGTGGATAATAAGTTATTTACAATTTACAATTTGTGACTGCACAATGCAGTTACATGTAATGCATGTGTTTATTCGACATAATGCGACTGCATGATGCAGTCATTTTGTCACTACTCACAACTGACCAGCACATCACTAGCGTTCCCAGCAACTCAGTGGTCAGAGCATTGGACTAATGTCTAGGTCATGGGTTAAAATTCCCACCTGGAACTCAGAATTCCTTTCCACATGCAATAATTCCATTTATTATCATATTTCTTGTATCCATTAGGTGTATAGATCCTACGGTAGCTTTTCCATTCGCGACCGATACAATGATGATCTCCCCAAAATGTGGTGGAAAATCAAACAATTATTATATTAAAGTTCATCGTTTTTTAAGTACCCAGAGTGGACAAGTGTGTATGTCTTTTGACTCAGTATACAGAGAATTAAAGTAAATCATTTGCTTGAGTCACATTCAAATAATGGATAATTGAATCGCACTTACTTGACAGCTTAAGGACAATCCTTCCTAGGTAATTGTTGTCTGAATCTTTTCCTGGTTCCTGGGTGAAGTTTCTAAAATTACAAAGATGCTCTTGTAAATTTCCTTAATACGATACCATGAGGGGTGGGGTCATGATTGCAAGGCCAGAAATCATCTAAGTTTGTGTGATTTACATTCAGGCTGGCACGCAGTGGTCGTAGTGGTTTTATGGTGATTTCCGGACTCATAATGTTAGGAAAGTTCGAGTACTCAAATACGTATTTGTTTATGGTCAAATAAAAGCTGCTGATCAAAAATATTGACAAAAAGAGAAATGGCAATGAAAAATCTGTGAAACAAGCTTTTAAACAAGAGGTTTTATAGAAAATTTGGATTATTTTTGGGCAAGATATTGTAGAGCGAAGGTTTTGGATTTAAGCCGTGTGTAGAAACGCTTTTACCTACAGAATTAACACCAAATTCTTCAAACGTGGTAAGGAAGAATATGCTTTTTCAGATGACAAAAAAGCTCACAAAAGAAAGACTTTGGGCTTGAACTTTTAAACCAAACATCTGGGACTGTTCCAATAGAGTTTAATGCCAATAATTAGCCATTTCCATTCTGGAAAGGGCAAAATTTGACAAGGGGAGTTAAAGTTGACTAAAACTAAGATCTAAATAAGTCAACCTTTCACTCTTAAAGTGAACATATTGTCCGGGTATATTGCAAGACATGCTCTATCACAAATTACTTTACTCATCCCACATTTCTTTGTAAAATTTCCATTGTTTACTGTTGGAATTTTTTCTAAGAGGCTGCTGCTACTGCGCGTGCATGAAATTTATTATTTTGGCCTTTGACTAGTTCAGAGACTGAACCCTGGGGAGGGTAGTCCCTACGATGACCAATACGGGGAGGCTCTGCCAGAAAGGGGTATCTTTTTCAAGCTTCAGGTATACGAAAGGGTTAGGGAAATCTGTCATTTGGGTCTGTGAAAGGGCCCAAAAGGGCTAACGGATGAATTTTATTAATTTAAAGTCGAGAAAACATTCTTTTTTTGTGATTGATTCCTGTTTAAAAGACAGTGTTTTAATTCTAGAGCAGATAAAAGGGATACAGAGTTGTAGACATTGAACGTATGTGAAAGGGGTACCATTTGTCAATAGAAGGTATATGAAAGGGGTACCTTTTTCGTGAAAAATGGTGTATTAACAGGGTAAGGGGTTGGACCTCAGGGCAGAGTCTGCCCATATAAATACTTGTTGAGTACCCCCCCTCCTCCCCCAAGGGACTGAACATCATGATATCAACCCAAGAGAGACTAAAGGGGCTACCCATCGTAATCCCTCTAAAGATATTTTTAGATCTTCTCTGAGGCCTGTTGTTCCCAAGATAGCCAATCATATGTCCTTAGTTTTTCAATGTTGACAGGTGGGCAAAGGCCCACACAATGCTTTACGACGTTTGTGAATCGACTGATATGTTGGCAGAGGCATAGGTTAGGTTAAGAACACTACAGCCATTAGAAAGCGAGTCGCATGTATACGTTTTGTGGACGAATGAGACTGCAGGGAAGTGAGTGTAAGAAAAAGTACAGTCGCATAGACTGTAAAGTTTCAAATAATTTTTAACGAAAGAACTACAGGACATCGCGCTCCCGTCTGAGAACTCACTTGCATCAAGAAAAACAAAATGGACTGTATCAGCCCCTGAGAAATGTTCTTGGTGTATCTTTGCTTTAAGCAATGATTCAGATCTGAAAATAATTTACAGTGAGAATTCAGCATCCTGCAAAGAGTGAAAAGTGTCTAGCATCAGAACATACCAGTAGTAGGAAATCATCATCACCTTTATGGATCAAAAGAATCTCAAAAGCTACATGCATGTAGATACATGCACTATGGGGAAACCAAAGAAACTACGATCACTACTAAAAGGTTTTTTTTTAATAAAGCTGCAAGAAAACGCTTAAGTGTCATTGTCTGAGAAAGTGTTCCAGGGGCCAAAAGATCTGGTCAACCGATTTGGCTGAAACTTGGCACAGAAGTTGGGTATAATGAGATATTTCAAAAGCCACTTTGGCTCACTTCTCTGAATTTCAGTTTTGGAGTTACCGGGGGGGTCTCATTTTTTGCCCTTTGAGCACCAAAAATCCAGCCTTCCAGGGGACATTTTGAAAGTGTGATAAGACCCCACTGGTAAATTGTGCTGCCAAATGAATTTGACCATGAACTCTACTATAATAGAGCTTTCAGTTCATGCATGTAACTTTGTCCTCAAGGTATTGTACAGAGAGGAGCCAGGGGCTAGAGTTTGGCCAAAATTGATGTTAAAATCACAACCCAAAATAGCCATTTTTCAAAATTTCACTTTATTCACCGGCCTTCTTGCATAACTTCCAAATCTATACCACTGTTTACTTTAGTCACCCAGTTATCAAAATCAGTTGAGAAAAATTTGGCTTATTATGGTTTATTGAATTTTTGGAACAAACACTTCATGCCCCTCTAAGGTGATACAAAATGGAATTTTGAGCCTAATTCAGGCCATAAGCAAACCAAATTGTTGACAAGAAGCCCTTATTCTGTATTTGGTATGTGAAAATGAATTGTCAAAGCCAAATCAGTATCGTTGTTTAGAAATACACCGATTCTTACCTTAAAATTGATCTAAAACAGGCCTCTGATTAGCGCAACAAACACATAATTTAGCAAAACAAAGGTGATTTTATTCTTTGAAAACCTAGTAACCACCATAGAACACAAATGATGATGTTCTGATGTACATATAACAATCTTTTTACAAGATGCTTAATTTTTCTTTGATTTATAGTCGGTTTCACGTCATATTTCCAAGCATTACTCCAAGCATGGAAAGTCTCCATATTTTGTCAGGCCCATTTTTTTACATTTTTACCAGATAAATTTAGCTTATCAAAAGGTTCGTTAACATATAATCTTCGTCTGACCTTGTAATAGCCTGAATAGTTGTTTTAAAGACACATCAGTAAAGGAGCATGACCATACATACCGTACGTAGATTACACAGACATATACGAGCTTCAGTGAGCAGTATCGAGGTGAACTGTGATTTTCCGAGTCCTTTAGAGCTGAAAAAATGAAACCATCCATCCACGGTTAGGAGAGCTGGATAACAAAAAGCTTTTTTTGCTTTTATAAAGAAAATAACCCAAACAAAGCCTTGCATTGAGATGATGCACTTGTTATTACATCAAGTTAGCTGGCCCGCCATTTTGGACTTGAAGAGTGTGGGGACTGGACCTAGTTCCTGTCCAATCCTTCTCCTGTTTCGTGGGAATTCTTTCTGTTTTTCATCAAGTGTGTTCGAAATTCTAGAAAGTGATCTCTGTTTCAGGATAATTTTTCGATGGCACTTTATTCCTTTGGAGGGGTAAATGACCAGTGCAGTGTCACGTCATGGGCTGTGCAAGAAACAGGAATGCTTCCTTTGTTGTCTTGCGATAGTGACATGACTGCATAGTTAAAGCACAAGTAGAAGGGTTCAGGTGTGTCCGGGGAAGAAGAGGAAGAACTATACATATAAAATAACAATAACAATAATAGAAATAACTTGAAGGCTGCTTGTCTGCTCGAGCTGTTTGTTTACATTCAGCTTGTCACGTTTGGCAATGCACAATTCGAGCCAGCTTGCATTGAAACTCCACCGGTCTCCTTTATTTGCCTGTTTCGTCGAAGACAAGTCAACTTAGAATAGGCTTAGTTACATAATTCCGCAGGAATTGTTTTGGGAATTTTAGACACAAAAAAGAATTTTAGAAAATCTCAAGAATATTAGAAAAAAATTGACAAATACTAGAACTTAAATAGCAGTATATAGAGGAGAATACTGAACAGCAACATTTTACAGGCAGAAACGTTGAAAAAACGTTTTTATTTTTCTGTATTCCTACCAACCAAGAGAGGGCTCAGTCCACCCACCTGCTACAACAGTGTCTAGAGGACTGTTCACTGAGCAAAACAAATCAGCAGTTTTCAGAGTCATCTACACTACAACTAATCAGCGGTTATTCACCAAAAGAGGCCCTCGCTATCAAAAGAGAATAAAATTTTATGAGTTTTTTTTAGGGAATTTTAGAGATTTTTAGCAGATAACACTCTTATTTAGGTATATTTTTTCATTATTCTTTTAATTGAATAGTTAACATTATTTTAAATAATTTTTTAATTAAATAATGAAGCAATTTTTTCTACAAATATACACAAATCTTCCGTGCTCCTCCAGAACGATTCAGGGTCAGTTCCCATTCAAGTACGACATATGTGTGTTCATTGCCTACGCATTATTCCAAGCAAATCCACTAATATCAACTAATTCGGTTGATTTTGTGACGACGTTTTAGTGACATTTTTCCTTGAAAATGTCAATTTCGTCGAAAAACTTAGATGCAGCATGTTTGCAAAGATCTTTGACGAAAAGGGTAAATAATGGAAACCGGTAACTGAATTGTGCATTGCATGATAAGCGTGTGGACGTGGCAAGCTTAATGTAAACAAGCAGCTCGAGCAGACAAAAAACAGCCTTCAAGTTATTCTTATCGCACTTGTTTTTTTTTTTTGGGACAAATTTGATGAATGTTTAGTGCTCTTCCTAAGGACCCAGGATATTAACATGGGAATCAATCAACCATAAACAAACAATTTGAGACGACAATATCGTAAATTACATCTCGTCGTCTCTAAATCTCTCTTCAGTCAGAAGAGTCCCCTAGATCACGATAAATGCCATTTGTGAGCGTATATGATCCCTAACTGATATTTTGAATCACCTGTAGCTTTGGCATCACCAGTTCTTCCTCTTCTTCCCCGGACGCACCTGAACCCTTCTACTTGTGCTTTAACTATGCAGTCATGTCACTATCGCAAGACAACAAAGGAAGCATTCCTGTTTCTTGCACAGCCCATGACGTGACACTGCACTGGTCATTTACCCCTCCAAAGGAATAAAGTACCATCGAAAAATTATCCTGAAACAGAGATCGCTTTCTAGAATTTCGAACACACCTGATGAAAAACAGAAAAAATTCCCGCAAAACGGGAGAAGGATTGGACTGGAACTCGGTCCAGTCCCCACACTCTTTAAGTCCAAAATGGCGGGCCAGCTAACTTGATGTAATAACAAGTGCATCATCTCAATGCAAGGCTTTGTTTGGGTTATTTTCTTTATAAAAGCAAAAAAAGCTTTTTGTTATCCAGCTCTCCTAACCGTGGATGGATGGTTTCATTTTTTCAGCTCTAAAGGACTCGGAAAATCACAGTTCACCTCGATACTGCTCATTGAAGCTCGTATATGTCTGTGTAATCTACGTATGTATGGTCATGCTCCTTTACTGATGTGTCTTTAAAACAACTATTCAGGCTATTACAAGGTCAGACGAAGATTATATGTTAACGAACCTTTTGATAAGCTAAATTTATCTGGTAAAAATGTAAAAAAATGGGCCTGACAAAATATGGAGACTTTCCATGCTTGGAGTAATGCTTGGAAATATGACGTGAAACTGACTATCAATCAAAGAAAAATTTAAGCATCTTGTAAAAAGATTGTTATATGTACATCAGAACATCATCATTTGTGTTCTGTATATGGTGGTTACTAGGTTTTTCAAGAATAAAATCACCTTTGTTTTGCTAAATTATGTGTTTGTTGCGCTACTCAGAGGCCTGTTTTAGATCAATTTTAAGGTAAGAATCGGTGTATTTCAAAACACAATACTGATTTGGCTTTGACAATTCATTTCCACTTACCAAATACAGAATAAGGGCTTCTTGTCAATAATTTGGTTTGTTTATGGCCTGAATTAGGCTCAAAATTCCATTTTACATCGCCTTAGAGGGGCATGAAGTGTTTGTTCCAAAAATTCAATAAACCATAATAAGCCAAATTTTTCTCAACTGATTTTGATAACTGGGTGACTAAAGTAAACAGTGGTATAGGTTTGGAAGTTATGCAAGAAGGCAGGTGAATAAAGTGAAATTTTGAAAAATGGCTATTTTAAGTTGTAATTTTAACATCAATTTTGGCCAAACTCTAGCCCCAGGCTCCTCTCTGTACAATAGAGTACTAAAGTGTGACGTCATAAAAATGAAATTTCTGAAATTATGGGATTTGCCAGGATATTCTGAAAGAACAATGTCTAAGAGGCCTACTTGCCAAAAATGAGCATTTGGGGGCAAATTGTCTCTGAGATCGTAGCCCAGTTATGCTTACAAAACTCCATACAAACCCTTCTAAATTTTTTTTGGGTCGACCCAAAAAAAAATTAGAAGGGTTTGTATGGAGTTTTCTGAGTATAACTGGGCTACGATCTCAGAGACGATTTGCCCCGAAATGCTCATTTTTGGCAAGTAGGCCTCTTGGACATTGTTCTTTCAGAATATCCTGACAAATCCCATAATTTCAGAAATTTCATTTTTATGACGTCATCACTTTAGTACTCTATACCTTGAGGACAAAGTTACATGCATGAACTGAAAGCTCTATTATAGTAGAGTTCATGGTCAAATTCATTTGGCAGCACAATTTACCAGTGGGGTCTTATCACACTTTCAAAATGTCCCCTGGAAGGCTGGATTTTTGGTGCCCAAAGGGCAAAAAATGAGACCCCCCCTGTAACTCCAAAACTAAAACTCAGAGAAGTGAGCCAAAGTGGCTTTTGAAATATCTCATTATACCTACCTTTTGTGCCAAGTTTCAGCCAAATCGGTTGACCTCAACTTTTGGCCCCTGGAACACTTTATCAGACAATGACACTTAAGTTTTTTAAAATACGAGGTCAAAGAAAATTAGCGCTTAACAACTGCATCTGATTGATCAAATTAATCCTGTGTAAACCACACAGGAAACCACAAAACAATTACTAAATGCCTCATGACCTGTCAATGTCAATGTATGACTCCACAGAGACTCATTAGAGTGGCCAAATTGAGATTTGCTCAATAAAAAATAAAAATACTCCATGCACTGCATAACCTAGCGAACAAGAAAAAAAATGAAAACCGTTGTTGTTTTGAAGCACGCCCTAAGGCCACAGAGACAGTCACGTTTCACACTCATGAGCTTATGGGTCGTGTTTAGCCTGTCAACGCTTTATTTCAAACTTAACTTCTGACCATTTTCTGGTTCTCCATGTTGATGCCGACTGAATAATAACAAAAATTGGTGAAATCTCAATGGGCAAGCTTTCAAGTTTGTTAGCTGGCCTAGTCTAAGCTCAAAATAAAGTTTGATCAAGAGAAGGATGAAGGGGCTCGGAGAATTAATCCCCCATATAGGCCCTCTACCCATCGTAATCCCTCTAAAGTTAGTTTTGGAACGTATCAGCTTTCCCGCAGATAATATTTCCTCGCATGTTGCATGGAAGTTTCGTGGAGGCATAAAAGTGCAAAAGCATATCGGGAGGGTGACAGTTGCGATGAATACGTAACAAGAGAGGATAAAGAGGGTTTATCCTCTCTTAATGGCAAATGATAATCGTTTTTTGTCTCTGTTTCCTTTAATTGAATGAGCATGTATCATTCAGTCGGCATGAACATGGAGAAACAGAAAATGGTCAGAAGCTAAGTTTGAAATAAGCGTTGACAGGCTAAACACAACCCATAAGCTTGTGAGTGTAAAACGTGAATGTCTCTGTGGCCTTAGGGTGCGCTTCAAAACAACAACGGTTTTCATTTTTTTTCTTATTCGCTAGGTTATGCAGTGCATGGAGTATTTTTATTTTTTTATTTAACCAAAGTGTTCTATTCGTCTTAACTGCTGTACATTTAATTTGCATAACAAAAGTAATGGTTACAAACATTCCGCAAGGATCTGTACTTCAAAGAGTTCTTTGCTTACCAGTCAAATAACAGTAGAAGAAAAACATCACATTCCATAGGTCAAGAGTACAGGTCACTGCTCCATCAATAAATTACCGAACCGCACAGACTTCCCTCGATCTAAAGAGCATTTTGTTAAGAGATAAGGGCTGGGAGGCACTTTTAATGCTATTCATTAATCTGTATCATGGTGACCTGTACTCTGACCTGTTGAAAAGTGACCTGTATTTTAGACTCGCCGCGTTTAACATGAACTCTACGCCCTCTTTTACTACTGTATGAAACACCAAGTTCTTTCTTACCTTAAAAATTAACTTCTGAACCCAAAGACTGCCACTCAACGAGACATCAAAAACAAAACGACTGGGGAAACAGCTGATCTCCGCCATTAAACTAGTGCCTAGTCTCTTCACGGCCGCGAGAGAACCAAAATGATTCATGGGACATTCGTTCCGAATTATGTAATTTTGGAACGGGAATCACGAATGTGGAGACGGAGGGCGCTTGCCATTTAGTCAAAATTTCCGGAAATTTCGGTTTGGCGGTAAATGGAAAACGTTTCGTCCGTTCGTCCCAGTGGAAAATTCCTGGAAAAAAAGGAAATTCTAAAAAGGTAGGCCCGTTTTCCTGGTTGGAACGTTCCGAACGGAAATTCGCGTTCCATTTACGCGTTTCTCGTAGTTTACACTAGTTCCAGGTCCAAGGCAAAAAAAAAAACAAAAACCGTCACGGCCAGTTCGCAAAACAAAATGGCTTCCCTCGAGACTTCACTC
Organism: Porites rus; assembly: GCA_964035705.1. NCBI lineage: Eukaryota > Metazoa > Cnidaria > Anthozoa > Scleractinia > Poritidae > Porites > Porites rus. The sequence continues at coordinate 21,946,245 of OZ038002.1, read as the reverse complement.
AGGTACCAGTGCACAGGGTTTTTTTTGGCTGCCCCCTCCGAATGACCAGAGGTACACTGGAAAAACTGTGCAGAGATATAGCAGCTACAGGAAGCATTCCGCAAGGAAACCGCTTTGGAAGACCACCAATTCCTGCAGGGTGATTCCTGTACAGTGCCAGGTTTTGGCACTTGTTTGGTTCATGGCTAATTCAGAAGTGATGAGATCCGTTTCGGATCGATTTAACGTAACGCTGAGTAGTTTGTTCAGGATTATTCAACGAGTTAAAAGTTGATGCAGCTGCGACTACATTGATGTCTTCCTCCTCATCAAAACCAACTAAAATTTCAACCTCTTCATCTACCTTTTCGTCTAAAATTATATACCAAGTCGGCAGCCATCTTGGTGTCCTGTCGTGTAACGGACACCACGCCGGGGCGGCCGGGGCTTACGACCAAATGGAACAACTTTTTACCAATCGGAGAATTCACTTTTGCTCCCGCCGAAATTTCCGGGAGCTTTTTCTAAACAGAAAGCGCCCGGAGTTGAAGAAGAGGGGTTGTCACTCCAATTCTCAGAATAGCTCAGTTAGCCACTGAAACATTAGACCTCGGGCGCTTTTTAAGCCTCAACAGGAAAGGCTAATGGGTCCTAGTCATGGGCTTCTGGTAAAGACAGGATCATCATCAACACCAGCACCATCACTTTTATGCTATGTTCACTCTAATACCGGATAGCTTTTCTTGCGATACCAAAACGCTATCCAGAGTAGTGTGAACACCTATCCGATATGTGACTCACCACTTAAGAGATCAGCGCGGAGCATGCAGCTTCGCTCCGTTACAGAAATCGCGCCGAAATCACCGTTCTAATGTGTGAACAGAAGTGCTATCCAGTATGGTTTTCTTGCACACCCGAAAGCTATCCTGTATAGCCGTGTCAAAATAGCCTAATTCTCGCAGAAAAGCGCTGACTATCCTATCCCCTGATTTGATAATAACTCATTTATTGATAATAAAGTACTCAATCACTACACTCTTAGATCGACCTCGAACTATGTATTATAGAAATCTGCGATCACCTTAAATTGAGGCTAAACAAAACCAAAGGGAAAAAAAACCCGAGTTCTTACAGAGTCCTTTTGTCAGAGAGGCAAAGGCAAAAAGACCTGTGAACGTCGGATGCTCTTGTGGAAGAAGTGACTCTTTCTTTGCTAATAATACTGAAACGATCGAGTATTTATCCTCTTGATAGAAATTTTATGCTGAATTTTAAGCCTGGTGAATATATGGGAAAGATGTTTTTTTTTAAGTCAGTGACACAGGCGACTGGAAAGAAAAAAACTCCGCCTCAAAGTTAATACCATCACATTTCTATCTTGCGAATAAGCACGTTTCGCAATTCCCGTCTTAGCAGTATGCTGGATGTTTGTGACATGAACCCAGTTTAGTAATACGTAACCTTGACTGCCACCAGTCTCATGCAGCTTAATGGTAGAGCATCTCGACTAGAAACCAGAAGGCTTATATTCCGACTCCTGTTTTGAGTACTCATATTCTGTTGTGTGAGCCGACTGTTTCACTGAGTGAAAAGAACAGTTTCTCATTTATCGACTTTTGGTCAAGAAGAAATGGAATAAGAATATGAATGACACAAAAGAGTGGGCAAAAATGAGAGACAGAAAAACAGCTCACATTAAAAGTTAATAATAACAAATATTTTTCTCAATAATAATTACTATGATTAACTCCGTAAGTCCATTTCCGAGCCACCCTTAACCACTGGCGGGAAGCTAGGGAAAGCACATAGTCTGATGCGATAAAACTTTTATTCTTATGCAAATAAACTCATTGAAACATGAAAGGCTTTGCATTTGGCCTAGCTTCGTGGAAAAGACCTTTTGTATGTTAAAAGACTTGGGTACGGCTTGAATGTATAAAGTAATGTATATCACTTAACACCGTGGTGTGGAGGAAACTGCAATCACCAAATGACACAATACAAAAGATTGAAAAGACACGAACACAATTGCAAGTAAAAACACTTGGGTACGACTTAACTTTATGAAGTAATGTACAGCACTTAACATCACTTTTCGGGGTGTGGAGGAGGAAGAACTCAACAAATGACACAATACCAAATTGAAAAACACAAAATACCGAATAGAAAAACACAAAAACACCAACAATATTGAAACTTAAAAACACTTGGATACGTCTTGAGTTTATGAAGTAATCTACATCACTTAACATTAATTGCTGGGATGCGGAGAAACCTGCAATCACTAAATAACACAACGCAAAAGATTGAAAAGACGCTAGCAATTGTTATGTTCTCGGAAAAACAGTTCGAAATAAGACAACTGCACCCAAGATGGCGGATCAACTCAAGGACTGTATTTTGAAGCTGCTAGATCCTTATTTATAATGAAGAATTGAAAGATATATTCGAGGAAAACCAGCATGGTTTTTCATTGATTTGATTGGTTATCATGGGTTATGTAGTTACATTTTATTGGCTAGTAAAATTTGCTACTTGAATTTCATTGACTGCATGTTTAACTGTCCGATTTGACCTGTCCGATTACAAGCTCTTGGTAAGTTTCTTTTGCCAATTCTTCTTCATAACTTTAAGAATTTCTTGTTTACTAGCCAAATTTAAAAAGGGAGAGTGCAAAGTCTGACACAAAAAGTTCTATTTTTTTCCATTTTCATGCAAATAAACTCATAGACACACAAAAGGTTTTGCATTTGGCCTTGTTTCTGCATCGGAAAACCCCCCGCTTTTGTACGTCAAAACACTTGGCTACCTCTTGAGTTTATCAAGTATTGTACATTACTTAAAATTTATTTGGTGTTGGGGGGAACGCTCGATCACCAAAAGACAATACAATCTGAAAGGATACTTAACAACAATGAAAAAAAAAAGCAACAACAGCACCTGAGTTGCTGAGTGACCCTTATGGAGAAGAAAATAACATAAAGAAAAAGAAAAGAAAAATATATAAAAACATCTTTCATTTTCCATTTATGCAAGTACGCATCAGTTTGCTGTTTTCTTTAATTTTAAAAGTTAAGACATTCTCTACACACTTATAACAGAGAACTGCCACATATAAACTTATTTGCTATTTTTTCCATTTTCATGCAAATAAACTCATAGACACACAAAAGGTTTTGCATTTGGCCTTGTTTTTGCATCGGAAAACCCCCCGCTTTTGTACGTCAAAACACTTGGCTACCTCTTGAGTTTATCAAGTATTGTACATTACTTAAAATTTATTTGGTGTTGGGGGGAACGCTCGATCACCAAAAGACAATACAATCTGAAAGGATACTTAACAACAATGAAAAAAAAAGCAACAACAGCAGCTGAGTTGCTGAGTGACCCTTATGGAGAAGAAAATAACATAAAGAAAAAGAAAAGAAAAATATATAAAAACATCTTTCATTTTCCATTTATGCAAGTACGCATCAGTTTGCTGTTTTCTTTAAGTTTAAAAGTTAAGACATTCTCTACACACTTATAACAGAGAACTGCCACATATAAACTTATTTGCTATCGAAAAAACAAGTACCAAGACTTTTATCCATACAGGGTACGAAAACCAGAATTACATAAAGTAATTTCAATGCGCGCCCCCAGTTTTATAGGTCTTGAAAGTGAGGAAATCATTCGTACATTTTGACCGAAAGGTAAGAATTCAACTGATGATTGTTTTTTTTTTTTTGCTCTTGTTTTGTTTTGGGTTGCTTTTCTTTTTTTTTAAATGACGTCTTGACAACCTATGCGGTAGTCACCTTGAGCAATACGATAATAGTCACCTTCAGCCTTAACTTAATCACTTAAGGAGTAAGATAAATTTTGCAAATTATGTACAAGTCAGTATATTAGTTAGATGTCTTTGAGTTTGGAGAAAACCATCTTTAAGGTGTTTGAATATAGTTTTTCGGAGACCCATATCTTTCATTACGCTACTCTCCGTTTTATTAGGAAATTTCAATAGGCGGGATTTCGTAATGTTCAATTGCTTTATGAGGGATTTTATCCTTGGCCGATGGCCAAAACATTTTCACCACTTACTGAACTTGGATTTAAGTTTGTCGAAATGTAGTTTCAAGTAAAATTTATATTACCATGACAAAAATAAACGAAAACAATTGAAATCAGTAAATGAAGATTTTTGCGACATCTGGACCTGCCGTTGAAAATCCTTTTAACAGACAGAATATGAATTACTTTAGCTGTTTTAAAATGCTAGTTTCGTCAGGCTGTTAGATTATAAATATCTACAACCACTGACATGCTGACTAACTCTCAGCAAAAAACAGCCAACAGTTTGCGACGCCACCACTGGTTTCCCACCAATAAGAGAAGTCTGAGGAACGAGAACAAAAGTTCCATACTCATGACGTGTAACAGTCTACCCGGATCTAATTAACAGTTCTGATTGGTCGTGCCGCAAGAAATATTTGCTTGAACCAATTAGAAGAACTGCCAAGATCCGGGTAGTTACTATCGTCAGTATAAAATTTCCGCGCTTGTTCCTCAGACGTCATTTCAAGGGGAAAACACTGACGGCGTTGCAATATGCTGGCTATTTTCTCAGGCTAACTTGGCTTAAAACCACTACAAGGACTTACAGTAACATTTCTCATATCAACTGTTCATTAGACAAAATAACGTTACAGACTCTCCACTGATCAAAGTAAACAATGGAAGGCGGACTTACCAAATCCCAGATTACCAACTGCATTCTTTCCATCTTTGGAATCCTTGGAAACACGCTGACCATTCTAGTGTTTGTCCTTGACAGACAGCTGCTGAAAACCTCCTACAACGTTTTCATTCTTTGCCTTGCCATAGCAGATATGCTTACCTCCATTCTCCTGCTCACAAGTCCCGGCTTTGGCCTTGGTGACCTTTATCCTCGTCCAACCAATATAGTTCTGGGAGAAATCTTCTGCCGAGTTTTCTGGAGCCGAGTTTTTCTCTTTCAGCTCGTGTTTTTCTCCGTTTACATCACATTGCTGTTAGCAATAGAGCGGTGGGTTGCCGTTGTAAAGCCTTCTAAATATCACGTGGCCTTCAGGGGAAAGAGACTTGCTGGATACATCGTGATCTGTTGGATCTGGTCATTCATTCTCAATGGGATGGTGTTATTTGATGCTAACTTTGAACCAAATAATTCACCATCCAATGACATCTGCGTATTGAGATTTGCTTTTTCAGGTTCTTTCTCCCGCACATTCCAACTTATATTCAATATTTTCTTCAGGATGTTCCTTCCTTGCCTTTCCATGATTGGACTGTACGTACATATGATCGTGACGACAAACAACTCCCCAGTTGCGTCAGCGGCGAGCAAGGCCAAACTACGAGGAAAGATGACAAGAATGGTCGGTATAATGGCTTGTAATTTACTCATAACTTTCCTCCCTAACCAAGTTTTTTATTTCTTTGTGGTTACGGGAAAAGCACAAATACATACTCCACTCCACCATTTCACAGCGTTTCTCCTCTTCACCACGATTTGCGCTAATCCATTTATTTATGGAATAAGCAACGCTAATTACCGCAGGCGCTACAAGAAGCTTTTGTTTTCTGAATGTATCAAACGGTTCTCGGAAGACAACGGTGTTGTTGCCCTGCAACCTCGGAGAGTTGCCAGAGTTGGACCTGCCAGACCAGAATCACCTGCAATGAAAGTAGACGATATTAATGACAGTTGAGCTTAATTGCTTTTTATTTAAATAATTTGTATTTTCCAAGCTATTGACTGGAATAGAAAAGAAAAGCGAAAGCAGACACTGTACTTCACCATCACACATGAAATGATCATGCTTATTGTGTGTATACTGAGCTACAGTTTAGGGGGAAAGTTTGCACATGGGAAGTTTAGAGTGCGCAAGAGTTGCCCAAAAGTTGCTCTAGCCGCAGCAGAGAGAGCTTGTCTCCAGCTAATTAGTTCTCTCTAAGCTTTGAAAGTTGATTATAACTCGATACACAAACAACTTAAAGCATGAACTCATTATTTTATAACATGACTACTGGCTCTTGTAATGAACGACTAGTAACTGGCTGGTAACAAACAGGAATGCACCCGCCGTTTTTTTAACCTTTTGGCTCAGAAATAAGCAGATACAGCCAGCATTGGATCTATTTTTTCCCTAGCAGAAAGAAGTATTTTGCTTTTAATCTCCGAGACTTCTTTTCCATGAGAGAGGACGCTACACCAGTTTTCATGGAATCATCATGGACATAGCAAAGGTTCCCCAATACGTTTTTCGGGATACGGGATTTGCCTTTAAAAAATGAAGGTGAGATTCGGGATTGAAAGTATGCACGGAATGCCGGAAATAACCATGGGGATTACTGCTACTGCTAGTGCTGCTGCTACTGTTGCTATTACTGCGACTACTTCCACTTCCACTACCACTATTGCTTCTACTATAACACTACCACTACCATCTACCACTAGAATTAGCACTAGCACTACTACTACCGGCGGCTGGTATATCGGAGGATAATGCCCGCGGCTGAGAGATTGTCCGAAAAATAAACATTTGCCGGAGAAGCCAAGCTTCGAGGGTAAATGCGAAATTTGGAGGACAATCTCTCAGCCAAGGGCATTATCCTCCGATATTCCAGCAAGCCAGAAAGAAGTTTATTTATTTTATAATTTTCTGATTAATGTTTTCATCTCTAACATGTTGGGAGAGAAAGAAAAACAAAAAGGTGAGCGCGCGTGCGAATGACGCAAACAAGCACATTGATTGGTATATTTTCTTTATTGAAACTGTGATTGGACCAGGGCTTGAAAAGCTGTCATGTCAAATGAACTCTCGCAACGCTCCATAGATCAAAACTCGAAAAAGCAGCGCTTTTAGTTTATATTTTACCGACAGCACTGTCTGAAAACTACTCAAAAAACCGTTTCTAATGGATAAGTAACGAGAATTCAACCATTTCACTAACTGCCACTGCAAGGGCTAGAAAAGTAATTACAAGTATGAGACACAGCAACTGAAAAATCTGGAGCAGTTGAGGGATTTAAGTTTGCCATTATTGGGCTCTTGGCAAAACCTGGATTTATTGCTGTGGATGGTGGAAGCTGAGGAAATCATAGAAAGAAAAGGTAGAAGAAATAATGAGGCCCATCTGTAAGAACAGGTTCAACTGACCGGGATTTACTTAAGTTAAACTTATAAATCGCCGGATAATCGAAGATGACCCCAACCTTATTTGGTTGCGCACTTGGCCCTTGCTCTGAGTCAATAGCCCATGAGGCCGAAGGCCTCGAGGAATAATTGTTAAATATACACCATCTATACAACCTATATCCACCGTATATACACACTGTAGAACCTATATAAACCTATATACACCTTATATATTCAGCTATATACACCTTGTATGTAACCTTTATACACCTATATACACTTTATTTACAACCTAAATACACCTTATATACTACCTATATTCACCAATATACACCTTATATGTAACCTATATTCACCTATATACACCTTATATACACGTATATACAATTATATACACCTATATACACGTTGCATACAACCTATATACATCTATATACACCTTATCTACAACCTATATTCACCTTTAGTATATACACACCTTGGTGATTCAAGCAATCTGATTGGTTCGCGATCTCGGACTATGACGTTATATTCACCGCGCTGGGCGGTGAATACAAAGCAAAACAAAATCGCTATCGTGAACTGGGTGTTTTGTCAAGTTTCAGAGTAAGAACTTTTTTAAAATACAAGAATATCCCAGAGGTGATGATTTTGAAGGTAAGAGAAGACTTCATGGTGTGTAAACAGCGTGATTTTATTGCGAAGTGATTTACTGTAGTTGACTTGCATACGCCCGAAGCAATGTTTTTATTGACCACTACAGAGGAAAAGGAGGCCGCTTTGTCACTGTTTTATGAACTCGGGATTTCCTCGCAAGACCAATTTTTGCCTGGAAATAGAAGTTAATTTACCGAGAAAAATAGGACAGCAAAATTTTCGAAAACTGTACGTGCCAGTAAGTTAACGTGGCAAGGAACTCTGCACTGCAGATAAACAACGCTCACCTCGATCGTAACCGCTGTTGACAGCATTTGCAAGAAGCGACAAAAAACTGTCTCATTCACGGTGAGTTGACACAAGCAAATAAAGATCTGTGTTTCTTCTTAGACAGGGGAGTTATTTCAGACTCCGTTAATATTGTTGAAAAATCCTCTCGACTTCGTCTCGGGGATTATTCAACAATATTAACTTCGCCTTCGGCGAATAATTGTTAAATATACACGTTATATACAACCTATATTCACCTATATACACCTTACTTACAACCTTATATACAACCTATATACACCAATACACACCTTACATTGATTATATTATATATACACCTATATACACCTTATACGCAACTTATATAAAGCAATATACAACCTATATACACCCATATACACCTTATTTAGAACCTATATACGCCTTGCATACAACCTATTGAATAGCATTTACATTACCTGAATACTAGAGAGACTTCCTTGACAATGTAAATAATATGTATATAGAAATCGGGGAGCAATGATGGGGTAACATTTTAAATTAAACAACTTAGCCTGAAAAAGAGGGTGAGGGACTGATTTTTATCCTGTAAATACTCTTTAAAAGCAACAAAAGGGTCTGTGCGACCCTGTGAATATCATCGCCGCGTACATGTAAGTGGGTATAGACAGCTAATTGATTTATCTGATTTATGTTAACAGTAGATCGTTTCTTAATACTTGTGAATGTAGTGACCATGTATTTAAAGTATTACAAGTAAAGACTTGAAAAAAAACTTGTTTGATAGGATGTGGATGACTGTTGTAAACTCTGGTGCTGCATTATGTAAGTTCATCTTATTTAACGAAAACAATGAATAGAAAGAATCAGTACTATGAACGGAATCAATACCAGTACTGTAATCTTCATTCACCTGCTAATCTAAGATCAATGGAAGTAAGTCAATAATGTCGTAGTTTCCTTTGAGGTCGCAAACTGATACTCAAATACATCTTTCATCCACAAGTGGGACACAGCAGTCTTGAATTAGAATCAATTGTCTCATTTGAAAGTTCATAAAATAAAACGAAATAACATTTTGAAAGGTTTGAACCCAGGAGTCATTTCATAAGTAGTTTGAGTCTGATCGTCCGGGTGAGCGTAGTCCTGAATAGGACTGTTGTTGTTGACAGTGACTGATGTTTCGACAACCTGTGCGGTAGTCATCTTCAGAGTCAAAGAAGATGACTACCGCACAGGTTGTTGAAACATCAGTCACTGTCAACAACAACAGTCCTTTTCAGGACTACGTTCACCCGGACGATCATACTCAACCTACTTACGAAATAACATTATTTATCATTGTTTTCTAATACTTGTCTCTCGGATAGTGAATTATCTAAGAGAACACTACCCAACGTTTGAACAACCGGGGCTTGGATGGTGCTGGAAACCATTGTCAACTATACACAAAATCTTGCGACATTTTTAAGATAGAGCAATGCCTTTCTAGCCTTTCTCAAAAAAGTCTATTTGAAAGAATCGTATTATGTCAAGTGGTTCGATAAACTCTGTATTCTGTACGTCGCAGTCGTTTGCTTCAGATCGCATGTAACGGTGTGACTAGCCATATTTATGCTGCCAAGGAAGTAAGGGGCTCAGTAAAATGAATTATTATCCTCAGGGCTCCTCTCACCTGGCACTGACCATTCCAACCAATACTAAAGCCTTGCGGTTCTTGCAATTGATTCATGGGAAAAACGTTTATTGCAATTATACACCTATCCCGCTTTAAGACGGACACCCGCTTAATACGAACACCTCGTTATTACGGACAGTTTTTCTTGTCCCTAGCCCTTAAATGTTTCTGTAAATTTGTTGTTGATATTGCTGTTTTAGGTAAACTCTGTGCTGAAGTCTTTTGTTAGTGTCTTTACCCATTCACAGAATGTTTCTGCAAAGTTATGAAGAAGATATCAAACAATTTCATCTGGGAGCATAAAACTCATCAAAGTACTCGTATTTATTAGGCTTATCTCTCCCGCGTGGATTCGTTTGTGTCCCTTTCTAGCGGAAGGATCACTAAAGCACCTTCCGCAATGGTTGTTTTCAAAGGTTTAATTCCTGTGTGTTTTCTTTCATGCTTCATCCACTAGGAGGCGCTCACCGGTATTGCAAAGTTTACACGGATAAGGGGTTTCTACCGTGTGAACTCACTGGTGTATCTTTTAATTTTTTAGAGGAACAAAATTCTTATAACAATACTTCCTCTTATGAGGTTTGTCTTTCGTGTTAGCACAAGAAAGCCTTGTAAAGTTCGTGTTTCTTGCACTGAGTAATTTAAGAAGTAAAGTATATATTTTAACATTAATTGCCGGGTTGCAAAGAACAATTGACACATTACCAAAGATTGAAATGATATTATTAATATTGTAAGTTAAAACTCTTGGGTAAGGGTTGAGTTCATGAAGCAATTTATATTACTTAACATTAATAGTCGGAGTGTCGGACTATATCAATTTATCTTTATCATATTCTTAACATAAAGCTACCTATTTGTATCAAGCCCCTGATGGCCGCTTGATAGATATGAAAGTATTTTAACATTAATCGCCGAGGTGCAAAGAACAATTGACACATTACCAAATATTGAAATGATATTATTAATATTGTAAGTTAAAACTCTTGGGTAAGGGTTCATAACTTTACAGGAACATTCTGTGAAAGTAATAGGAGAACCCTCGTTGGTATGGCCAAAAGCGTAGGTGGTCGCGGCCGCTTAGCAATATAGGTTTATTTTATCATTCTGTTATAATATTCCGGGACTTTGGTTACCGCACTCTTAATAGGCAGCCGCTTAATGGAGATTCAACTATAACAATAATGAAAAAAAAAAAATAATAAACACAACGCAGCAAACTTTTACTTTTACGTCAGTCTTGAGTTTAAAAAGTAATACATCACTTAACATACATTGCCGAGGTGAAATTGCAATCAACCTAATGACACAATGCAAAAAATTGAAAAGACACTTCCAACAATGTAAAAAAAATTGCCTTAAAAGGCAGAGAATATTAAAGAAAAGAGCGGGCGGAGATTTTCAAGGTCTTGGAAGTCAAGAAGTCAAATTTCGATTCAAAGGTAAGAATTCAACTGACGATTCAGTTTTTTGGTTTGTTTTGGGTTGTTTTTCTATGTTTTAAACGCTGTTTTCTGAATCGAATTTCTCACGCGAATTAAGAGGATATTTAATATGCTTTTAAAACGAAAGGTGTATTTGCTTGATTGACTTCAAATTTGAAGGGAAATTAGTTTCAACACTAAAAATATAACAGGTTTCTTTCAAACAAGTTAAAAAGCATTTCCCCTCTACGTTCTGTTAACTAAGGGTAGCGCAATGTGTCTGGCTCTAATTCAGCTGTAAATTTATTTTGCCATCGGTTGTTTAAACCAGTTCATATATATGGGAAAGGTATATATGGCTCATCGTGTTTTTTACCAAAACTCGAAATAACCCTCCTGATTCCCATTGTTCAAATACAGTATTGTCGTAAGAAATAAGAGCGAAATTCGACAAAATTGAAAGAAAAGGGCCAAGAAATTTCGTTGAGCCACACTCGATCTTTCATTGAATCAAACGAAATTTCGATGCCATCTTTGCTAAATTTCGCATCCACTGAAGCGAGACTTCGTTTTTCCGAAATTAAGCCTTAGGAAAAATTCGCCCGGGGGAATTAATTTGATCAAAGCGAAAATCCGCATTGATGAAATTTTAGTGGTATTAAAAGCGAAGACAGCCGGAATGTACAGAGAACCTTTGTTGGGACTGTTATTTTCGCTGTGATTACTAAGATCGCTCAAAAGAAAGTTAATCGAAGCTGGCCGCAGAGTTCGTTGTGACAAATTTCGCTGAGGCAGACGTTCGCTGCCATTGCGAAAATTGCTTTGTTGAACTCTTTTTCATAACTTAAAGCATTTAAAGAGCGAAAAGTGTGACTCGAAAACGTTTTTTTTTTGACAGAATCTCTACCATAATCATGCTTGATTTCATGCTCCCACCCTCTGCTTTTATCATGATAAAATTAACTTTTTGATTCAATTTTCCAGTATAATTTTGTTCGTAACGAAAAAAATCAACGATAAAAAAGTAACATGAAGTACTCAACGACTTCATGCTTCGTCACTTATCGTTGATATTTCATTTAAAACGTACACGAAGTATTTTACCTGCTGTTTTCAATGTAAGTCTCGTCATCGTGTTGCAACAACTAACATGCTGACTAACTCTTACAAAAAACAGCCAAAATTTCGCGGCGCAGTCATTGGTTTTCCAGCAGAGGTTTCCCTGTGTAACAAGCGCAGAAATTGCATACTGAAGACGCGTCACTGCGCAGATCTACTAGTACTTCTGCCATTGGTGGTCTTGCAAGGGAAATTTGCTTCAACCAATCAGCAGCACTACCCAGATCATGGTAATGACACGTCATCACTATGGAATTTCTGCGCTCGTTTCTCAGATGTCATTTCGAGGGGAAACCATTGATAGAGACTCGAAACGTTGGCTTTTTTCTCAGGCTAACTAAACCTAAAATCACTACAAAGCCTTACAGTAACATTTCTTATATCAACTGTTCACTAGACACAATATCGTCATCTGCTCTCCACTGATCAAAGCACAAAATGGAAGGCGGACTTACCAAATCCCAGACTGTTACCAACTGCATTCTTTCCATCTTTGGAATTTTGGAAACACGCTGACCATTCTAGTGTTTGCCCGTGACAAAAAGCTGTTGAAAAGTTCCACAACGTTTTTATTCTTTGCCAATTTCCGAGCCACCTTTAACCTTGGGAAACTAAGGAAAGCACACAGTCTGATGTGATAAAACTTTTATTCTCATGCAAATAAACTCATTGAAACATTTGAGACTTCGCACTTGGCCTAGCTTTGGTAACGGAAAAGATCTTTTGTACCGGTGAAACACTTGGGGGCGGTTTGAGTGTATGAAGTAATGTACGTCCCTTAACATTAATTGACAGGGGTGTAGAGGATGCCACCGGACCAAATGACACAACACAAACTGTTGAAATGACACTAAAATATTGCAAGTTGAAACACTTGGGTACTGCTTAGGTTTATGAAGTAATGTACATCATTTAACAGTGTGAAGGATGCAGAGCTCAACAGATGACACAATACCAAATATTGAAATGACACTGACGATATTGTAAGTTAAAACACTTGGGTACGCCCTAAGTTAACGAAGTAATGTACATCACTTAACGTTATTTGCCGTGGTGCGAAGGAAAGTGCACTCACCAAATGACAGAATACAAAAGATTGAAAAGACACTAACAATGAAATAAATAACGAATAAATAAATAAACACGAGCCAGCAAACTTTTCCTTTACGTCTGGAATTTATGAAGTAACGCACATCCCTTGAAAATAGAATAGGAAAGAGCCGGCAGAGGGTAGCAAGCAAACATTGCTAGCGCTTTTTAAAGGTCTTGGAAGTGAGGAAGTTATTCGTGCGTTTTGACCTAAAGGTAACTCAACTGATGATTCAGTTTCTTTGTTTTCGTAACGCTGTTTTCCGAATCGCATTTCTCCCGCAACGGAGATATCTAAAAAGCTTTTAAAACTAACCATGTTTTTGCTCGATTGTCTAGCCCTGATCTTCAAAGTTGAAGGGAGGTTAGTTTAAAGACTAAAAAATAAAAAAGTGACGGTTTTTTTAAAAAAAAAACAAAACAAAAAAAACAAGTTAAAAAGCATTTCCCCAATGACTTCTCTGAAACTGGAAGTAGCACATTGTGCAGTCTACCTCTAATTCTGCTATAAGCTGATTTTGTTGCCGAAAATAGTTTCGCCTTGGCGAAAATTCGAACTAGCGGAATGTTAGCAACACGAAATTTTGCTGGCAATAGAAGCGACGGACGGAATGTAAAGAGAACCTTTGTTGGGATCGTTACGTTCGCTGTGATCGTTTAAAAGAAAAGTGAATGGTAGCTCGTCAAAGAGGTCGTTGTGACAAAACTCGCTGAGGCAGAATTCTGTTCATTGCGAAGGTAGCTTTAAAAATACTTAAGTTATTCTCGTGTCCATACCCTAAAGGATTAGTCTTAATAATAAATTCACTTGTTTTCACAGTAAGGCCAGTTGATTCCGCTATATGAATTCCCTAGTTTCCACAGCTAGGCCAGTTGATTCCGCTATCTGATTTATCGTTTAGTGATGCCGGGTGTTTTGTTTTTAACTATTTTAACTATTCTCGTCTCCATAACCTACTGGATATTAAGCCCCAATAAAGAAATAGACTTGTTTTCACTCCAAGGCTAGTTTAATATAATGCCGATGTCTACTGATTGACTCCGCTAACTAGTTAAGTGATTTTACGGTCATTGCACTTGACTTGCGTTGTGAAAAATAGAGCCACCGAAATTTCGCGGCTTTTTCGCCCGAAACGAAAGGTCGCAATTTGCTCGCCGATATTAAATTTCGTCGAAGTTCGTTCTAATTTCTTTTGCACAATACTGTAAGTCACCCAATTATCGGCAAGTCCAAAGGATGTATTGCATCAGAAACCATTATTGTAAAAGATATTAAACATAAACAACAATTGGCAACATTTGTTCGAAAGGTCTTTGACAAATATCAAGAAGAGAAATTACCATTCAAGAAAAAAAGATAACTATAATAATAATAATAAAAATAATAATAATAATAATAAACAATAATTCATGATATCATTTTGATCGAACCTTTTGCATAACTTTAAGAATTTCATATGTACTACTCCAACCTTTAAGGGGCGAGTGCAAGTCTGTTACTAAAGTTATATGTTTTTTTTCTATTTTTATGCAAATAAACTCATTGACACATGAAAGGCTTTACATTTAGCCTAGTTTTTGCATCAAAACACTTGGCTATCTCTTAAGTTTATCAAAGGCTGTGCTATAACCACATGACAAGACAAGCTGAAAGGACACTGAATAACAAAACGACAACAACGACAACAACAGCAAAGTAACCCTTATGGAGAAGAAAATAAGATAAAGAAAAAAGAAAGAAAGAAAATTATAGAGTTTGCTGCTTTGTTTGATTTTAATGGTTAAAGAATTCTCTACACAAAAGGGGACGTTAAAAATTGTGCCCTCGATTAGTACTTTGATGCTAAATATATTGACACTCTTATAAAAAGTGCAAGTGGATTACACAACGATCAGCAAATGTGCCAATTTAAAATTTATACATTTTTGCGTCTAAAAACAGCGAGTAGTCTATCAGTTTACTTGAGCAGCGCTTTACATAGAGACAAAACTGATAATGCACAAAAAATAGACAGTAAAATAACCACCTATGAAAAACTAACAATCTGACAAACTGAGTTTTTCAACTTGCTAAGTCGTGAAATTCAACGAAACAGTGCAAGTATCAGTTTGTTTGGCAAAAGACTTAAAAAATTCCTTCTTTCTTAGTCAAATATACTCTTTGTACATTTTATACATTTCCTTTTTCCTTTCTTTTCTTTACTTTTAAAAAAAAAACCATTTTTCATTCAGTAACCTTAACTCACATGGTGTACCCTATAGTTCCAGAAAGCCTATACTGTATAAGCCCCCAGCTTCTATATAGGCTTCCTCGTCATTGCCACTTTAAACATTTAATTTTGTAAATAATTTAGTTAGAATAGTGTATATTATCTTAAATGTATTAAAAATTTCTAGTATATTGTTGTTGTATCATATGTGGTTAATGACAAGTGAATGAATGAATGAATGAATGAATGAATGACTCAGAGTAACATTTCGTCTATGAACTATTCACCAGACACAGTAACCTCACCTACTCTCCCCTGATAAAAGAAGACAATGGAAGGTGGACTTACCAAATTCCAGATGACCAACTGCATTCTTTCCATCTTTGGAATCTTTGGAAACACGCTGACCATTATGGTGTTTGTCCGTGACAAAAAGCTGTTGAAAAAGTCCCACAATGTTTTCATTCTTTGCCTTGCCATAGCAGATGTGCTGACCTCCATCCTCGTGCTCACAAGCCGGGGCTTTGACCTCGGTGACCTTTATCCTCGTCCAACCAATACAGTTCTAGGTGAGATCTTCTGCCGTTTTTTCTGGAGCCGCGTTTTTATCTTTCAGCTCGTGTTTTTCTCCGTTTACATCACATTGTTGTTAGCAATAGAGCGGTGGGTTGCTGTTGTAAAGCCGTCTAAATATCAAATGGCCTTCAAGGGAAAGAGACTTACTGGATACATCGTGTTCTGTTGGATCTGGTCATTTATTCTCAACTGGACGGGGATAGCTGATGCCAACTTTGAACCAAATAATTCACCCTCCAATGACGTCTGCGTATTCAGATTCGTTTTGTCAGGCTCTTTCTCCCGCAAATTCCAACTTGTATTCAATATCTTCTTCAAAATGTTCCTTCCTTGCCTTTCCATGATTGGACTGTACGTACACATGATCGTGACGACGAATAACTTCCCGGTTGCGTCTGCGGAGAGCAAGGCCAAACTACGAGGAAAGATGACAAAAATGGTCGGTATTATGGCCTGTAATTTACTCATAACTTTCTCCCCAAACCAATTTTTTTATACCCTTGCGGTTGTGGGAAAAGCACAACTAGATACTCCACTCCACCATTTCACAGCTTTTCTCCTCTTCACCACCATCTGCGTTAATCCACTTATTTATGGAATAAGCAACGCCAATTATCGCCAGCGCTACAAGAAGCTTTTGTTTCCCACATGTTTCAAACGGTTCTCGGAGGACGCCAATATCCCTCTGAGGTTTGTGAGAGTTGGACCTGCAAGATCAGAACCACCTACCACGAATGTAGAGAATATTACTGACAGTCAAACTTAATTGCTCCATGGTTATTTAAAAGAATGTGTATATCCCCAGCCAGTGAATGGTTCATCCTCGGAGACCCAGGGGAAACGAAAGTTCTCAACCACGGGCGGAAGAGCCCCTGGGTACCGACTCTCACAGGACCATTTCCAAACGGTCAAGCGAATGCTGGCTTCTGATTGGGCACAAAAAATGCTTTGTATTATTGTGCCCAAAACAGTTTCTCCTAAGTTCTTTTTTCGAGTTCGCACAAGACGGCTATTGACTCGATCACAGCTTGTCTGGCTCATGCACCGAAGAAATGCACGCAGTCAGGACACTTTCAGTTTGATATAAACTCTCCATTTCAAATACTGTCTATCTGAAAACTAAAGACGCTTTTCCGAAATTACAAGCTTGAGCTTACAACAGGTATTCACGCTTGCATCGATCACGTCTTCGTAAATATTAGGGAGTTCAAGATATCACGACAACTGACAGCCACGAAAACGTCGCATGAAAAGTGAATTCACATTTTTTAAGTCTCTATCGTGATTATTCCAACTCGCTCACTTTGTTAAATAAAAGCGAACTCTTCTGGAGCTGAATTTCTAAAGAGAAAGAAAATAGGTGGTTTTCACGTTATGTCGTCGCCGCCATGCTGGTGAACGGTAAACAAAAGATCGCTCATTAGCTCGCTTTGTTTGTCCACCAGCGTTTGTTCATTTCACCATTGTTATTTGTGTCTTCCGAGATTGCATGAAAACCACCTATTTTGTCACTCATTGCTTGTTTACGTCCTTCACAAAACGTAAAACTAGGCATTTTCCCGTGGTAGTCCTCCAGTGACGGCAAAGAAATGTACAACAAAGCGTGATGCACGTGCACAGTTGTCGTTTTGCCTTGTCAGTCAAGCTATTGCTTTTTTTGACTTCTTGTCCGGCGTCACCGCATCTTAAACTTCCTATTATTTACGATACATTGTGATCCGTCAGAAAAAGAATTTTCTCAGTGCAAATTAAATTGCTCCTGCTGATAGCATCCGAAACGTTTTTCGACTCATCGGTAGTTCCTTTGTCTGGTTAGGAAAGCTTGGTGAACGAACCGGCAACTGTGGCGAGATCATGGCGGTCGTGTACGAACTCACGAAAATAACCCAGGAGAAACTGTTCGCCGATTGGGCAAAATAATACAAAGCATTTTTTGTGCCCAATCAGGAGCTAGCATTCGCTTGACCGTTTGGAAATGGTCCTATGAGAGTCGGTACCCAGGGGCTCTTCCGCCCGTGCTTGAAAACTTTCGTCACGCCTTTTCTCCCGGCCCGACTGACTGCCTGCCTTTGGGTCTCCGAGGATGGTGAATGGTAAAGTAAAGCCAAGGTAGAATATATATTGGAATATATTGAAGACTCAAACGTCAAGATCAGTTGTAAATAGCATTTAAGGCAGTCTTTTAAACATTGTCAGAATACTGTAAATAACAAGTAAATCAAAGAAGAGAGAGACTTTGCTGACCATGTAAATACTAAGGAAATCGAAATCGGGCAACTAATTTTACCTCGTAATACAATTTTAAATTGAATAGGGGAGATTGGTTTGATCCTGGAGGAGAATGAGAAAATCTATTTGCCCCTGTATAAACTCTTTAAATTGAAATAGTGGACTAATTTGACTCTGACTATAACTTCCCTGTAAATCGAACAAAGGACACCGTGAAACCATGTAAATATCACCGCCGTGTACATCGATAATGTAAATGGATAAAGAAAGCTAACTGATTTATGTAAACAGTATGTCGTCACTTGTTGCTCGTGAAAGTTGTGACGTAGTATATAGAGTATTCTCATGATTATAAATTACGGACTTTAAAATCACTTGCTTTATAGAATAAATACTACTACTGTAGAGAATCAATATTGACATTGTAATCTTCATCTACCTTCTAGTCTACAGATAATAAACTGTAATGTAAGGAATATGCAAATAAGTCTATGAACTTGTTATTTTCTTTTCCTTGAGGATGCAAACTGTTGTCAAAAGACATCTGGCATCCACAAGGGGGACAAAGGAGTCATGATGAGTCTCAATTGTCTCACTAGAAGGTTCATATAATAGGATATAACATTATGCCTTATTGTCTTCTACCATTTATCCGTGGAAAGAAATTTATCCGTTAGATAGCACTACCCGACGCTTGAACAACCGGGGTGAAATGGGTATAGGTTGTGGCGGACACCATTGTTACCTCTAAAATCTTGTCACTCTGCCCAGAAAGAATAAGCGATGTCTCCATTGTACTTCTCATAATTGTCCTACGTCAGTTGCTCTGATAAACCCCTTAATCCGGGTGTAGAAAGTGGGTCCAGTCCTTTTCCTCCGATCGCATGTGCGACTACATCGATGACGGGTGGTTTGGGATTGCAAAAACAACAACAAGTAGGTTGAGTATGATCGTCCGGGTGAACGAAGCCCTGAATAGGACTGTTGTTATTGACAGTGACTGACGTTTCGACAACCTGTGCGGTAGTTATCTTCAGAGTCAAAGTGAGTTGTATCACGTCAGTTGATGGTATTAAACTCTGGTTATTGACCTGATTGGTCAATTATGTCGCGATGTTATTGTTCGTCTGTCAGTAATAATAATAATGATAATGATAATGATGATGATGATGATGATGATGATGATGATGATGATGATGATGATAACAACAATAATGATTTCATCATTTTACCACAACATATCCTCTCTCAACCAAGCACGCACATCAAGAATGCAGTTCTCCAGTGCAGTCATGGTTTCGAGTTCGCTCAAGCTATCAGATGGTCTGAATGACATATAAAACTGCGTGTCATCGGCATAAGCATGCGCAGAAAGGAACGTAGAATCTCAAACAGCTTGCTAGTATAGGTCTTCAATAACAGCGGGCCTAAGCATGAACTCTGTGGGACAACGCGTTCTAAAACAAATGAAGCTAGGAAAGCGCATCATCACGTAAGCCCAACGTCGACTGCAACCTTCGCAGCGGGATGCCTTGATCGACGTTATCGAAGGCGGCGCTCAGATCCAATAATAGGAGAAGTGTCAGGTGACCCTTATTCATGTTCATGAGTAAATCGTTCTTCACCTTAATCAAAACAGTTTCAGTGCTATGATTTTGCGGTAAGCACTTATTATCCACCATCTGACATTGGATCTGGGTAGCCACTGCCGTTTCCGTAAGTTTAGATATTAACTGTAGATTACGCACCGGACGAAAGTTCTTATTAATGATTTGGAGACCGTGTTTCTTGAGTAGAGGGTGTGCTAAAGCACACTTACGATGTTGTACGTTTAAACACTTATAGGGACGTCTTGGTACATTAGTTAACAGTAATTGTCGGGGTGAAGGATATTGTAATAACTAACTGTCATAAATTAACAAAAGATTGAGTTTATTACATACACTGTACATTAGTTAAAAGTAACTGTCGGGGTGTGAAGGATACTGTGATGACTTAAAGCAATAAATTGACAAAAGATTGAAAAGAAATTAAAAATTTTGTGGGTATGTCTTGAGTTTGTTACATACACTGTACAATAATTAACAGTAATTGTAGGGGTGTGAAGGATGCCGTGATGACTAACTGTCATAAATTAACAAAAGATTGAAAAGACACTTGACATTTTGTACGTTTAAACACTTAAGTCTTAAGTTTATTAACTACGTTGTACATTAGTTGATATCAATTGCCGCGGTTGAAAGGATACTTCAATCACCAAATGGCACAATACAAAAGATTGAAAAGACACTAAACATTTTGCACGTTTACACACTTGTAAGTACGTCCTGAGTTTATTAGGCACATTGCACATTAGTTAATATCAATTGCGGGGGTTATAAAAGATGCTGCAATCACTAAATGACACAGTACAAGAAATTGAAAAGACACTAACAGTAATGTAAATTAAAACACTTGAACATGTCTGAAGGTTATTAAGTACAGAACATTGCTTAACATTAATTGTCAGGGTGGGAAGGTTGGTCCAATCACAAAATAACACAAAATAAAAAAAGATAAGAAAAGACACTAACAATTATGAAAACAATAAAAACAAAGCAAAAACGTTTTCTTTACGCTTAAAAGAAAGGGCAGGTGGAGGGTAGGAGACATTTATTACATAAGATCTTGGAAGTGAGGAAGTCATTCGTGCGCTTTGATGTTAAGGTAAGAATTCAACTGATGGCTGTTTTTCACTGTTTCTTTTGTTTTAGGTTGTTTTTTCCTTTATCTTTTAACGCTTTTTTCTGAATCTTTTTTTGGTCTTTCCAACGGCGAACTATTTATTTTTTCGGTTGCTTTTTTTCTTTATCTTTTAAAGCTTTTTTCTGAATCGCCCGGCCACAAATTAAATGAGATCGATTAGAAGAGCTTGAACTAAAGGTGTATTTTCTTGATTGGCTTCAAATTTAAAGGGAGGTTCTTTCAACTGTAAAAATAGGAAATATCAGAGTTTTTTTTTTTCAAAACAAGTTAAAAACTATTTTCCTTATGGCTTGGGTGAAACTGGAAGTAGCGCAGGGAATTGTGTCGCTCCAACCTAATTCTGATGCACGTTATTTTCAAAAAGTTCATTGATTTTACAGGGATTTTGATCATTTAGCTGAACTATAGGGGCAGGTCTAAAGATTTTTTACGTCTGAAGATACTTCAGATAAACAAAAATAGGTATCAATTCTTTTAAAAGGTCTTTCTAACGACGAACTATTTAAGAAAAAACTTTGAAAGGATTTTAAAGTGGTTGATAATAAGAAAAAAAGAAAAATTACTGTTCACGAAAGAAGTTTTCACCGGGAAAAGTTTCTAATAATATTAATAAAATTTTTAGTAATTATAATAATATTAATGATATATTATTTTTATTTGACACTTTTTCATAACTTCAAAAATTTCGTGTCCTAGTTCAACTTTGAAAGGGAAAGTGTAAACTCTAACACGAAAAATGATATTTTTTCTATTTTCTTACAAAGAAACTCATTATCACAGAAACATTTAATATTTGGCCTACTTTTTTGCATCCGGAACCGGTGCCCGCCTTTGTATGTAACACAAAACAAGTGGCTACATCTTGAGTTATCACGTACTGCATATTACTTAAAATTGATTTTATGTACAGGAAGGGCCACTCACCAAATGCAAAGTATACAAACTGAGAGGACACTAAACTACGAGGGGAGAAACAGCAGCAAGGTGATCCTTGTGAAGAATGCAAAAGAAAAATAAAAACGTTTGGTGTTTTAATCATCTTCCTTTTGCACATGAGCAAGGGACAACTATTGCTTATTAAGTACGGATCAATACTATCTTTAAATTAAGACTGGCACTAGTAAAATGATATAAAAAGTAAAGGGATCATTATAGGTTTCTGGGAAACTGCCCGCCTACCCCTCCCTTAAGCTAACATTTTCCCCTAATTTAAATATACAATGATCCAAAGTAAGCAGGTAGATTCTGATCGACCAAGTGACTGTAATCCTGAATAGGACTGTTGTTGACATGTACAGTGACTGATGAAACTAACGTAAGTTGAATAAGATCCACACCCAATCTGATATCCGCTTCACAAGTACAATTACTTCGATTTAATGTCTGTTGACTGTTAAAAGATTACCAAATGTGTCCACTTTTTAAAATTTGCTTAGTTGCGTCATTTTTAAGCAGAGGTGCAGTAAAACATAACTAAAAATGAACGCGAAAAACGAACCACATCTCCGAGCCATTATGTCGCCATTATCGCAACGACGTTACACACGGACAACAGGAACTAGGAACATTAACACCTTTTTTCTACACGAAAAAAGCCCTATACGTACATACCCAGCTCTGACACTCGAGCTACGACCTGACAACGGCGAGGTCCCTAAAACCAATCTTACACATGCGCAGTACAATCGACCTAATTAAATTATTCTCTCATGACAGCCATTATCAAGTTCAAAATGATTTTTGCTTCTGAAAACGGCGAGTTTTGTTTCTATCAGTTTACTTTAGCAGTACTTCACATACGATAAAATGATCTTGCAAAAAAAAAATAGAAAGGTGGTGCAGTATTCTTATAAGGGTTTCTGGGTCATAAGATTTCACAACAGACTTCTTGATGGAATGTAATGCAGGAAATCAACGACGTAATAGACACACATTATTTTTATAAATTTTCACAATTAAATATTATAAACTGAATTCGAGATATTAGGTATATCACAATCCATTTCTTTAAACAAGAATATGAATTAATTTACGGAGTGTTTTATTGGTTAGTTTCGTCGAGTTGTTAACCGAAAACAGGGCATATGTTTTTTCAACGCCACAACTGAATTTCCCGCAAAAGTCGTCTAAGCAACGAGCACAGAAATTCCATACTGATGACGTAACACTGCCCAGATCTAATATGGACTTCTGATTGGTCGTGCCGCAATGACGTCTATATAGAATTTCTGCGCAATTTCCTTAAGGGGATGTTACACGGGACGATTCGCAACGACGATTTTTAACGCAACACAGCGTCACAAGAACGGAACAATGTTAATACTGTCCGAAACAATGTCGCAGCAATGTTGCAACGCCTTGTTGCGCTGAAAATCGTCATTAGAGAGTTTTAGATCCGAGTTTACCGCGAACCTCTAACCGCGGTTTGCGGTTACCCGCTTGCGGTTTGACGTTCAAACATAATTCGATTTAGATTGGCGGTGGATGAAAGAAGTGGATTCTGGTTTATTTTTCCATTAAGAAATAGTAGAAATATCAATCAGTGAAAAGAAAAAAAATGTACGGTAACACTGGGTTATCTAGCAGCAAAGAGCTATATTTTTTTACATTAGTTCTTCTTGCAAATTTACGGCCGCCATTTTGAATCAGCAGCCATGAATGGCACTTGTTTTCAAGAGCCAACAGGATTTATCAAATTTAGCATTTCGCCCGAATTTGTGCCTCTGTTAATGGATAAAGACTTGCTCCACAAGGTTTTTGTGTCATTGCGTGGGATAAAACAAGAATTATGCGCTAAAAGCTTTCAGGTAAATGACGTACGTGAAAACCTACCTCCCCACGTTGAAAACGCACGTCGTAAACCTCAAACGTGACGCGAAAGACTTGTCACGTGACTTCCGGCGGTTAGAGGTTCGCGGTAAACTCGGATCTAAAACTCTCTATTATGTCATTTCGAGGGCATACCATTGATGGAGACGCGAAACGTTGGCTTTTTTTCAGGCTAACTTATCCTAACATCAATACAGAGAGTTACAGTAACATTTCTTTTATCGTCTGTTCACCAGACACACTTCACTGATCAAAGTAGACAATGGAAGGCAGACTCACCTCATCTCAGATTACCAACTGCATTCTTTCCATCTTTGGAATCTTTGGCAACACGCTGACCATTCTAGTGTTTGCCCGTGAGAAAAAGCTGTTGGAAAAGTCCCACTACGTTTTCCTCCTTTGCCTTGCCATAGCAGATGTACTGACCTCCATTCTCCTGCTCTCAAGCCCGGTCATGGGGCTTGGTGACTTTATTCCTCGTCCAACCAATAGAGTTCTGGGTGAGATCTTCTGTCGAGTTTTCTGGAGCCGAGTTTTTATCTTTCAGCTCGTGTTTTTTTCCGTGTACATCACATTGTTGTTAACAATAGAGCGGTGGGTTGCGGTCTTAAAGCCTTCAAAATATCACATGGCCTTCAAGGGAAAGAGACTTGCAGGATACATCGTGATCTGTTGGATCTGGTCATTCATTCTCAATGGGGCGGGATTACTTGATGCGAACTATGAACCAAATTCTTCCTCCAGTGACATCTGCGTATTCAGATTCATTTCGTCAGGCTCTTTCTTCCGCACATCCAAATCTGTATTCATTATGTTCTTCAAGATGTTCTTTCCCTCTCTTTCTATGATTGGACTCTACGTACATATGATCGTGGCCACGAATAACTCCCCAGTTGCGTCAGCGGCGAGCAAGGCCAAACTACGAGGAAAGATGACAAGAATGGTCGGTATTATGACCTTTATTTTACTCGTATGTTTCTCTCCAAACCAATTTTTTTATACCTTTGTGGTTGCGGGGAAAGAACAGGTAGATTCTCTACTCCACCATTTAACAGCATTTCTCCTCTTCACCACCATCTGCGTTAATCCATTCATTTATGGAATCAGCAACTCGAATTATCGCCAGCGCTACAAGAAGCTTTTGTTTTCCGTATGTTTCAAACGGTTCTTGGAGGATGCCAATGCTGCTCTGACCCCTGCGAGAGTTAAACCTGCCAGATCATAACCACCTGCCATAAACGTAGAGAATATTACTGACAGTCAAACTTAATTGCTGGTTATTTAAAAGAATTTGTATATTCCAAGCCAGTGAATGGTTAAGGGACGCAAAAGTAGAATATATCACACAATATATGAAGACTAAGAGGTCAAGATCATATGTAAATAGCATTTAAGGCAGTCAATTAAACATTATCAGAATATAATGCAAATAACAAGTGAATCACAGAAGAGAGAGACTTTCTTGACCGTGTAAATACTAAGCAAATAGAAATCGGGCAACTAATTTGACCCTGTAATAAAATTTTAAATTGAATAGGGGAGATTGGTTTGACCCTGTAGGAGAAGAAGAAAATCTATTTGCCTCTTTAAACCCTTTAAACTGAAATAGGGGACTGATTTGACTCTATAAATACCCTGTAAATCGAACAAAGGAGATTGTAAACACTGTAAATATCACCGCCGTATACATCGATAATGTAAATGGATAAAGAAAGCTAACTGATTTTTGTAAACAGTATGTCGTCACTTGTTGCTGGTGAAAGTTGTGACGTAGTATATAGAGTATTCTCGTTATTACAATTACAGACTTGAAAATCACTTGCTTTATCGAATAATACTAATACTGTAGAGAATCAATATTGGCATTGTAATCTTCATCACATTCTAGTCTACAGATAATAAACTTTAATGTAAGGAATATGTGAATACGTCAATGAACTTGTTGTTTTCTTTTCCTTGAGGATACAAACTGATGTCAAAAAACATCTGGCCACAAGGGGGACATAGGAGTCTTGGTGAGAATCAATTGTCTCACTAGAACAGGATATAACATTATGTGTTATTTTTTTTCTTGTAGTTATCCGTCGGAAGCAATTTATCCGTTAGATAGCACTACCCAACGCTCGAACAACCAGGGCATGGGTGGTGGCGGACACCACTGTTAAATAACTACTTCTAAAATCTTGTCACCCTACCGAGAAAGATTAAGCGATGTCTCCCTCGTATTCCTTATAATTGTGACGTCAGTTGCTTTGATAAATACATTATTCCGGGTGTAGCAAGTGGGTCCAGTTCTTTTCCTCCGACCGTATGTGTGACCTGGCTCCAGTTATTCAAAAGCTGGATAGCGCTATCCACCGGATAAATCTCTATCCACTGGATAGCGCAATTGGCTCCCCTAATGTTTATCCACTGGGTAGTGATTTATCCGGTGGATAGAGCTATCCAGGTTTTGAACAACTTGGGCCAGATCGATGACGGGTGGTAACGGCGAACAGCGAACAGACCAGACATCATCGTTAAAGATTCAGTGAATTCAACCTGCAAACTGATTGATATGACTGTTCCATCAGATAGAAACATTGCACCGAAGGAAATCGAAAAGAAAAGTAAGTACGAAGACCTAGAACTAGAAATACAGAGAATGTGGCAAATGACAACCGTAGTGATCCCTGTGTGGTTTTAGGTGCGCTTGGTACAGTAAAGAAGGGGATGATAGAAAACATCAAAAAGTATCAAAGAGAGCTACTGTGACGGAGATTTAAAAGATCGATCTGCATGCTGGGATCTGCGCGAATCCTCAGAAAGGTTCTTAGTGTATGAACAGAATGATTGACTTGAGTGACTGATGCTCCAGGTGCACGATTTGCGCCCGGCTGATGCACAGAAAGAACACCAGCAGACTGCGATAGAAGAGATGATACTACTAATAATAATGATGATGATGATGATGATGATGATGATGATGATGATGATGATGATAATAAGGTTTTAAAGAGTATAAGAATTTAATAATATTCTAAATTGGCTTTTTAAGTAGAGAGATTCATATCATTATGTATATTAGGATCGTATTAGGTTTCGTACCGACCAGTTTTTACTTCAAAGTATAGCTTCTCAAGTGGTGTAGGTTACGTTATGCGCCCTATACTACTCATAATGTGGACAGCATTCCAAAGTTTTATACTGCGAGATAATAGTAATAATAACAATAATAATAATAATAATAACAACAACAACAGCAACAATAATAATGATTTCATCATTTAACCACAACATATCCTTTCTCATCTAAGCACGCACATCAGGAATGTATTTCTTCAGCGCAGTCATGGCTTCGAGTCCGCTCAAGCTATCAGATGGTCTGTGACATATGAAAGTGCGTGTCATCGGAATAAGCACGCGCAGAAACGAACGTAGGATCTCAAACAGCTTATAAGGTGATATTCTTCAGAGTTTGGGGCCTCGTATCACAGCGACCGAACTTATGTGACAGCAGGTCTTGCATCGAGGACGCTGACACGCGCGTGAACCAGGCAGCTCAATAGAAGTGTGATCCGTGGAATGGACCAACATGTATCGTAATCTGACGTCGCTCTTGTAAACCACAAAAGGTGGTTGTGGAAAGACACATCAATTTTGCTCATCCATTGATAGAATGCGAAAGTTCTGTAGTAGGAACCGTTTGATTTTGGTGTTAAACGGGTGGTATGTGAGAACCAGAGGCACCCTATCAACGGTTATTACTCTGTTCGGACGGGCGCAACGCGTCATGACGGCTAATGGTTGCTACTCTCTGTAGATCATTTCCAAGTGAGGAAAGAGGATAACCACGGCCAGTAAAGAAAGAAAACACCTCCTTTGATCGTAGAAGGAAGTCACCATCGCTAGAGCAAATGCAACGCAGGCGGAGAAACTGGCTGTAAGGGATGGAACGTTTGCAGTACTGAGGATGGAGAGAAGAAAGATGGAGGAAGTTGTGAGTGTCAGTGTCATTGTAGTGGACAGAATTCTGAATTCTAGTACCAGAAATGCGTAAGGTGATGTCCAAAAAGGGGAGTTCTATTTCAGAGACAATAAAAGTGAATTGAAGTGGCGAGTGGAAGTTTGCAACGAGGTTAATAAAGGCTTCCAGTTCCTTTCTCCTGCACGAAGCAGTCTCGCTGCTACTCCTCCAGCTCATTCAAATCGGTGTGCAGTTGGAGACAGCCATCTTTCAAGCTGATTGCTAAGTACGAGACAGGATCCTTCGCGAACAAGTAAACGGTTGATTCAACATACTCAGAAAGGTCATTAAAGTACAAAAGGAAAAAAAAGGAGGTCCAATAGCAGAGCCTTGGGAGACCCTTCATAAGACAGGCAGGCAGGAGGATTTTTCACCATCTACTACAACGCACTGTTGTTGATTGCTGAGGAGGCTATCAATCCATAAAAGTGTGTTGCCAGGTATAGCCAGCATAGGTACTGTACTTCACCTACCCCAATCGGAGACTCCCTTTTGTCAAGAGGAATTATTCTCAACTGACTAAAAGGATCAATTAAATCTGTGCACAATAGCCTGATCACTTATATAAAAGTAGGGCGAACGTCTGTTCCAAGAATTTCTCCTTTTTGAGCGTACATTACTAGTTATAGCTATCTTCATACGCGCGCGCGGTCCAATTTGTTTAGAAATGTCATGAATTACTGTAATTTACAAAAAATGGTTTGAACTCAATTCGATTGCATAAGCGAAAATTACCTTGAAAATAGGTCTTCTGCTTAAAGAATTTAAAATCCCAACTTTCAATAGCACAATTTTTTGAGATATTGAAATTCGCGTTTTTGTCAGAAGTTGCGCACAGGTCATTTTGCAAGCGAACTTAGAATCTTCGAAAAATTATAACTCCGCGAATATTCAACGTACAGATTTATATTTGGTCTCTTGCTTGGGAAGTCTACTTTTCAGGTCTTGCTGTCTGGGGTCAGGCATCCAAGACGTCCCTTAATAAAATTGTAATTCTCCAAACGAAAGTGCTTCGCATGATACATTATATGGATATACGTGAACACATAATTCCTCTATTCATCGACGTTGATATATTACCAGTGACGTCTATGTGTTGTAAGTCTGTAGCTAGTCTAATACACGATATTAAAAACAACAATTCGCCACCGAATCTCCTAAATTTATTTGAAAAAACCTCAGCAATTCATTCATACAATACACGATCATCTACTTCTGGTAACTTTCACGTTAAAAGTTCAAAGCTAAAAATACACAAAAAGTCCTTCTCTCGTTTTGGCGTAAAAATTTGGAAAGAGAAAAGGACTATATTGAGACACCATTGATAATTTAAAAAGTTGGATAAACAGTTAAGTAATCTCATATTGTATAAAATTATATGCTTTCAAACTCTCCGTCAATTTCTTTTTCTTTTTCCTTAGTTGTAATAATAATAATAATAATAATAAAACTACGATAGAAATAAGAATTACTGTAACTTAAAACATTTTCCTTGCCTTCACGTATTTTTTTTCTTTTAACTGGGCGGCCTAGATTAGCAATTGCTATTTTACGGGTCAGTCTATTGTAAAAACCATTTTTAATACATAGAGTTGAAGTTCAAGTCACATGATGAATTGATATAAATTAATATAGGAATTTCGTGTGTCCTAGTTTATCTACCAAAGGTGAAACAAGTGCAAAGATATCTATCAGTCTCATGCAAATAAACTCACACACTTGAGTACGTCTTCCGTTAAACAAGTGCTGTACATTGTTTAACATAAAATTGCAGTGGAGGATGGTGCCTGTCGGAAAGACAAAACACAAAAGATTGAAAAGGCACTACAAAAATAACTAAAAACAGCTTCAAAGTGATCCTTACGATACGAAAAGAGATCACAAAAACAGAAAAGGTAAAAATATTTACATAAAAGCATCCTTTGATCCCTGCTTTATTGTAAGAGGAAACTGATCTTATCGATATTGAATTAAGTAAATTTTTCTGTAATGTTTAAAGTTCTTTTCACGATGAGTGCTTTGGTTTTGTAGATCTGTTTTTCCCTTTTTAAATGAAAACAATTGTCAACGATGGAGATCAAGAACACCACATCCATTATACGACGATCCATGAATACGAAATAACTTAAAGCATTATCTTGGATTCAAATCAATTTTTATAACCATATGCTTGATTCAATGCTCCCAACCTCTTTATGTATCATGGGAGAATTAACTTAGTGATTATATCGTTGATTACAATTATATCTTTGAGAAAAAACATTATTGTCTGGTCTAAAAACGTTTCCCAAAAGGCACCACCCTCCACAGTTATCAGAATTAAGACCGGAACCCAACCTGATTTCGCTTGCCACCGTCTAAGCACACTTACTTCGATTTAATGTCGGTTGGCTGACTAAACATCAGTAACTGAGCTAATATAATAAGATAAGATAAGATAAGATTTATATCGATATCCCTTTTTGGCCCCTGAAGACGAAGAATATTGTCTAGATTTCGTTCAGCAGCGCTGTACAGAGAATTAATTGACCTTGCATATACACAAAAATAATAACATAGTGTAGGATGTCAGTTATTGACATCTGGACAAAATACATTATATTATATTTTCACGATTTTTCGAAATTATAAATAGAAGAGAGGCGAGGTATTTGATAATTACACAATTCATCTTTTTAGCATTTACAATATGAATTATTTTACCTGTTACTTTAAAAGTTGGTTTCGTCATGGTGTGAGACTAAAAACATAGAAACAACTAGTCAGTGGCATACAGACTTCGCCTCAAATCACTACGAGGACTCAAAGAGTAAGATTTCTTATATGAACAGTTCGCTACGAGTTCGCTGCATGATACAGTGACGTCGACTACCTTCCACTGATCAAAGGATGCAATGGAAGGCGGACTAACCAAATCCCAGACTACCAACTGCATTCTTTCCATCTATGGAATCCTTGGAAACACGTTGACCATTCAAGTGTTTGTCCGTGACAAAAACCTACTAAAAAAGTCCTACAACGTTTTCATTATTTGCCTTGCCGTATCTGATGTGCTGACTCACAAGCCCAGGATTTGGGCTTGGTGACCTTACTCGTCGTCCAAGTAATGAAGTTCTAGATACGATCCTCTGTCGTGTATTCTGGAGTCGAGTTTTCTCTTTCAGCTCCTATTTTTCACCGTTTACATCACATTGCTGTTAACAATAGAGCGGTGGCTTGCTGTTGTAAAGCCTTCTAAATATGGCATCGTCTTCAAGAGAAAGAGACTCACTGGGTACCTCATTTTCAGCTGGATCTGGTCATTCCTTCTGACTGGAGAAGGCATACTTGATTCGGTCTATCAACCAAATTCATCCTCCCATGACATATGTACAGTCAAATTCATTTTGGCAGGCTCTATCCTCCGCACGTCCCAAACAGTACTCAATATTATCATGAAGACGTTCTTTCCGTGCCTTTCCATGATTGGACTGTGCGTACACATGATCGTGACGACAAACAACTCCCCTGTTGCGTCAGCTGCGAGCAAGGCCAAACTACGCGTGACGAGGAAAGATGACTAGAATGATCGGGCTTATGACTTGTATATTGCTTATATGTTTTTCTCCAAACCAATTTTCTTTTTTTATCTTTGCAACTGCGGGGAAAGCGACAATAGATTCTGCCCTACACCATTACATAGTATTTCTCGCCTTCACCACCATTTGCGCTAATCCATTTATTTACGGACTAAGCAACGCTGATTACCGCCAGCGTTGCAAGAGGGTTTTGTTTTCCATAATGTCCCAAACGGCTCGAGGAGGGCATCAATGTTGCTCTGAGGGAAATAAGAGTTGGGCCTGCAAGATCAGAATCACTTGCCCTGGAAGAAGAAAATGCAACTGAAATGCAGTCAACCTTGACTGCTATTAATTAAATTAAAGTAAATGTATAATCTTATGCTAGATATCACGGATTATTTAATAATGTCACTGATTAATCGTTAACAATGTATTAAGTGATAAAAGATTCACAAAAATTAAATCAATTCTTTTGATTCTGTGACACTGTCATCTGATTCCACTGATGCTGCTGCGTTCCCGCTAATTTCTCCCCGCTGTCTTTTATTGTTAAACCAAATCCTCACAGTTCTTGAGTCTAGATTATACGAGTTTGCAAATTCCTCTATGACTCCATGCGCAGGGTACTTTGTATCCTTGTACAATGCCTCAAGTGCTATTCTCTGTAGAACGGAGAATTTTGTGCGGACGACAACAGTTGAAGTTGACTGTCCTCGTTTCCTCTTTCCTGTAAGCACCGAGAAATAATACAAAGAGTACTATGAAAATCGAAAAAGTGCGGTACACAGAACATACTGACATTAGATTAAAGAAAAATTGGATCACTATACGTTTCTGGGAACTTCCCACCTACCCCTCCCTTAAGCCAACATTGACACTTACTTCCCGCTTGAGGCAAAATGTTGGCTAAGGGAAGGGGTAGGTAGGCAGGGTATAATGATCCAAGAAATTCATAAATCAGTCTTTCAAACTTTATTTAGATTATACTACACGTCTATGTCCTTACAAGAGTTATGGCAGGATTTTTAAGCATCACCTGAAGACCGTAAATACCAGATTAGAATCAAAGGAAACTCTCAACTCTAATGCTTTAGTTCTAATCAAAATTACTCTACTATTAATCGAAAGTCATGTGAATGCCTTCGGCTTTCGATGACCAGCATGAAGAGGGATTGAAAATATTGGGCCAACGCTTTCAAGTAGAGCTCTTACCATGTCGCAAAATGTCCAAAACCTGACTTTTTTGGAATTACTTTTAGATCCTAGCCAAACATAAATTAGAATCAGAGAAAATTCTGAACTAATGATACCGTATTACCTCGACTAATAGCCGTCCCTCGATTAACAGCCTCCTTCGAATAATCGCCTCTCTTTGACGGAAACGTTTAAAATAATCGCCTCCCTCGAATGACCGTCTTCCCTACCCGTATAAGTAACCCGCTAGGGATACACATAGGGGTAAACCTGTAGGATGAAGCTAAAGTGATCCAGCAAAACTGATCAGCAAAACTGATCAGCAAAACCGATCAGTGACGATTAAGGTTCTGACGCCGAGGACATTAGTTTATTTGATGTGATTATTGGAAAAATATAACAAAATATTTGGGGCAATATTTGAAATAATCGTCTCAATCGAATAATCGCCTTCACTCCAGTAATCGCCCCCTTTTGGTGTAAAAAAAGAAATAATCGCCCCCAGCTATTATTCAAGGAAACAAGACATATCGCAAACATAAGTGCAGGTCTGTGCATTTCAAAGCCCACGAAGGAGACGACTTGCGAATTGAAATAATTGGGCCAACTTTTAATGAATGTATCGAGAGGGGCAATAATGTCGCACCTTGCACAATCTTTCTCCTAACATAACCAATAGGATCTTCTTGTTCCAGCCATCTCTTCATTTTTCTGTAAACCTCTCTTCCATCTTGTGATAACTTCTCGAATGGCTTGGGTTTGTTAAGGAGTTCAGACGTTCTGCCTTGTGATCTTTCCAGTACATGCAACCCAAACTGGGAAATTGGGATTTTGTAGAGTTGTAACAGGTGTAGTACTTTGCCACTGACTTGCTCTGTGTCCAATACATCAGCAGCAGCTGGCACAATTACATTGCTCTGCTGGTCATCAGTCTGGGAACCTATTGCAGTAGTTCATGTAACAAAATTAAATAAAGTGAAATCTGGTAAATGCGACCACCTTTGGGTCATACAATCTTCAGCTGTACATTCCTGGTCATTAATCCTGGTTATTCATTCAAATATTCTATAGCATAATATCATTAGTTGCTAGTTTTTCTTTCTTTTTTATTCATTGTTATTGCCTGAAACATTTTACCGTGTCTGAATAAAGTTACTTTATTTTATCTTATCTTATCTCATCGGTCGCAACAACAAGGGGGTCGTATTAACGCTATCTTCAGATGAGCACTGTTCATACAAGGTAGTCATTAAAACGGTAAAGGGAGATAGCTACTGGAAAGCACCGTACACAAGGTACATTAAAAAGAAAAACGAAAACATATATAACAATTAAACGACATATTATTGTCTAAAAAGCACAGTTTGCCCTAATTTATTCCACTCTCTATGTTTCTTTGAAATATGTTTATCTAAAAATACGATAACTGAGATAAAAGGAATTACTGGCTGTAGCTGGGGTGACTAGGGTTACTGGCCGGTGACTACGATAACTGGAATGACTGTCACGACTATATAGGGTGACTGGGGTGGGGTGATGGCGGGTATTGTGTATTAGTTATTAGTAAAATCCAACCAGTGGTCTATTATCAATGCTGCGTTCTGATTGGTTGAGCTAATAGTAGGCTATATGTTATAGCCCACTAACAGCGAAAAGCGCCGGCTTTTTGGCAGCAAAAAGAGATTAAAGTCTAGCTTTAAGCAACTAAAATTTTTTTGTTCTCGATATTTTTGACCAACTAGTTAGATTTTACCAAAACAATAATTATTCCTCTCGCCCTCATGGCCTCTGAGTCAATAGACCATTCGGGGTCGAGGAATAATTGTTAATTGTTGCAATTTGTAAGGATTGCAAATGATGAGTGTTCCTTAAAGTCCCCTTTAATGAGGAGACAATAAGGCCGTTTATGCCAGAGAAAAAAAGGCACGGCTTACATGAGGAGCGAACACGCCGTATAATGGTACAAAATTTACTCTCACGGCTACGGTTAGCTTAAGACACCTACTAGGAAAATATTTTCACGGATTGTACAAAAATGCACATTCCCAGTCTATTCTAATAAGGCTTTAACGCTTGAACTGTTTGCTTCACCAACTTCTCTACATTTTTCGCTGAGTTCACTTTTCTTAAAATTGGTAGTTAATTATTGCATAAAACATTGAGCACTTTATGTAAATAACCTTTCATTCTCTTAGCTATGATTTATATTCTGTCTTAGAAAAAAGTATCAAAAAACACCTTCCAGGCCACTACATTCAAAGTTGAAGAAAATTCAAGGACTTTTCGAGGACTTTTCAAGGACTTTTACTAAAATTCAAGGACTTTTCAAGGCTGTGCGAACCCTGACTTCAGTACATACGGTGTTTTGTTACCGTATCCCAGACCTTCTTTTACAGTTGCTCCCGTCCATTCACTGAAAGTGAAAAACGGCGAGCAGGTGCCGCTTTAACCAGCAGTTTATTTGCCGAGCCTAACACCAATCTTGACTAAGCTTTTAATTAAAAGCGAAATAGACACGGAAAAACATGGCGATTTTCCGTGGCCAAAGTTAATCGTTTCCCTTTTTGCTCAAGCGAAAACGTAAAAACGTAATCACCCCAAAACGAAAAAAAAAAAACAAAAAAGCAAAACAAACTAGATATGTCATCATTGGACCTGCTGGCCTACTAAGCTGTTAACTGTTAGCCGTTACACGAGCAGTCCGCATCTTATGTAAGCCATACTCGTACAAATAGTTCCTTTCGCGTCTTATGCAAGCTGCGGCCAGGGTAAGCCACGGCTTATTTTCTCGCGGAAAAGGGTCTTAATTAAGTCGCACCTTGAATCTTTCTCTTAAGGCCAGCAATAGGACCTTCTTGTTCAAGCCATCTCTTCATTTTTCTGTAAACCTCTCTTCCATCCTGAGATAAATTCTCAAATGACTTGGGTTTGTTAAGGAGTTCAGACGTTCTACTTGGTGATCTCTGCAGCACATGTAACCCAAATTGGGCAATTGGAATTCTGTAGAGTTGTAACAGGAGTAATACTTTTCCACTCACTTGTGCGGTGTCCAAGACATCATCATTAGTTGGCACAATTACATTGCTCTGGTCATCAAGCTGAGAACCTGCTGTATATAGTCGTCATGTGGGAAAATTAATATAATGGAAACCGGTTAATAAGACCAGTTTTTAGCCAAAAAATCCCGCTTGTAATAGCCGGTTGGTTGTACACATTTGAATTAAAGCACAGTTGGCCTCAACTTATCGACTCTGCTTGCAGGAAGGTATAAAGCACAGTTGACTGGGATGACTGCAGTGACTTAGACAACTGTGACGACTGCGACAAAATGGGTTGACTAATGTAACTGGAAAAGCTGGGACAAATGGAGTGACTAGGATCACAAAGAAAACTACATGTACAATGACTAAAAAGAATTATAAGGGAGACTGGAAGGATGAATAGTTACTAAACTGGGATAACTGGGATGACTGAAAAGACTGTGGTGACGAGGGTGACTAGGAAGACTCGACACAATGTTGAATATGGTGACTTGGGTGACTTGGGTGACTAGGTTGACTAAGGTGACTTGGGTGACAAGGGTGACTTGGGTGACTAAGCAGGGTGCAAAGAAAATCGTTTTTACACCTTGCCATTCGGACAAGCTGAAGCTAGCATCTACTAGCCCAGACGTCATTTCAACTAGCCCCAAAAACTTTTTGTTCTTCTGTTATTCAAATTCCTTATAAAACATCACTTGCCCATCATGCAAGTTAAAAACAGAATTCACTGGCCCGATAGCAAAATCCACTAGCCCTGGGCTATCAGACAGTACTTTCTTTGCACGCTGCTAAGGTGAATTGGGTGACTAGGGTGACTTGGCTGACTGCCTTGGGTGACTAGGGTGACAAGGGTGACTTGGGTGACTACAGTGACTTGGGTGACTACAGTGACTAGGGTGACTTGGGTGTCAAGGGAGACTAAAGTGACTAGGCTGACTAGGGTGACTTGGGTGACAAGGGTGACTAGGGTGACAAGGGTGACCTGGGTGACAAGGGTGACTTAGGTGCCTTGGGTGCCTTGGGTGACTAGGGTGAGTTGGATGACTTGAGTGACTAGGGTGACTTGGGTGACAAGGGTGACTATGGTGACCAGGGTGACTAGGGTGACAAGGGTGTCAAGGGTCCCTGTCAGGGACGCAGACGTCGATTTCATTTGTACGACACAAAAATACGACAGGAGCTAATGCAATAGTGATGTAAGAAAAAGCGGTTATTTCATAATGCACCTGATTCATGACAAAATTAAACAGTTTTTCTCTGACTTCAAGCGAATTGTACAAGATCATTTTTTGCTTGAAACTTTTGCTAATATTTATACGTGTTTATTTCCTAACAAAAACCACGTTGTGTGAAATTTGTCACAAACTAAGTAAACAACCAAGTTAGTTTACTTTAAACTAATTTGCATAGCTTGACGGTACTCACCAACAGTACTCACTCTAAAACCTTTAATAATAATGTGTGCTTTTTCTATAGTAAGAATCTTAGCATCTCAGGGATGGTGAGAGAAAATTTATCTGTAGATACATCCTTTGATGTTATCCTTTGATGTTATCCTTTGGAATAAAGTACACGCTATGAGATACCACGCTTTCTGGTGTACAGCGAATTCTTCAAACACGTTCAGAAAACTCTGAAAAGCTGGGAAAAGGTTTGCTCACTTACAATTTTGCATCAGAAGCCTGAAAAAACACTTTTACAGGATTGAAAACCCCTCAAAATAAGAATATTGCAATACTACCCCAGGACGTTTTGTCCAGGTTTGTAGAATGACTTGGGTGACTAGGGTGACAAGGGTGACTTGGGTGATTAGGGTGGCTTGGGTGACTAGAGTGACTTAGGTGACAGGAGTGACTTGGGTGACAAGGGTGACTTGGATGACTGGGGAGACTTGGGTGATTAGGGTGACTTGGGTGACTAGGGTGACTTACTTGACTTGGGTGACCAGGGTGACTTGGGTGGCTTGGGTGACGAGTGACTAGGGTGACTGGGGTGAATAAGTTGACTAGGGTTACTTTGGTGACTAGCGTCACTAGAGAGAATTGGCCAACTAGGGTGACTTGGGTGACTAGGGTGACTAGGCTGACTAGGGTGACTTGGGTGTCTTGGATGACTAGCATGACTAAAGTAAATTGGGTGGGGTGAATTGGGTGTCAAGACTGACTTGACAAGGGTGACTTGGGCGATTAGGGTCACTTGAGTGACTTGAGTGACTGGCGTGACTAGAGTGAATTGGGTGACTACAGTGACTTGGGTGACTAGGGTGACTAGGGTGACTTAGGTGACTGGGCTGACTAGAGTGATTAGGATTACTTGGGTGACTTAGATGACTACAGTGAATCGGGTGACTATGGTGACTTGGGAGACTAGGATGACTAGGGTGACTAGAGTGACTTGGGTGATTAGGGTTACTTGGATGACTTGGGTGACTGGTGTGACTAGAGTGACTTGGGTGATTAGGGTTACTTGGGTGACTACGGTGACTAGGGTGACTTGGGTGCCTTGGATGAATACCATGACTAGAGTGAATTGGGTGATTACAGTGACTTGGGTGACTAGGGTGACCAGGGTGACTAGGGTTACTAGGGTGACAAGGGTGACTTGGGTGACTAGGGTGACTAGGGTGACAAGGATGACAAGGGGGACTTGGGCGATTAGAGTCACTTGAGTGACTGGTGTGACTAGAATAAATTGGGTGACTAGAGTGACTTGGGTGACTAGGGCGACTAAGGTTACTAGGGTGACAAGGGTGACTTGGGTGACTTGGGTGACAAGAGTGAATTGGGTGACTTGGATGACTACGATGACTTGGGTGACTAGGTGACTGGGGTGACTTAGGTGACTTGGCTGACTTGGGGAATGAGAGTGACTTCGGTGACTTGCATGACGACTTGGGCGACTCTAGTGACTAGGGTTACTAGAATGACTTGGGTGATTAGGGTAACTCCAGTGAATTGCATGACAAAAAATGCTTGAGAAAAAATGTTTCCCCCTCCTTGTAAATGACAATGAACAGGGGCAGTCGGGGGGGGGGGGGCCCTCGAGAAAAACTGATGAAATCCTTATTGAGAGGAAGGATGATATTTTTCTATAATGTAAAAAGATTTTTTACTGTTTGTCTGCTTTCTGTACTATTTTCCTAACAAAACTGTAGATTTCAAGGAGAAATTGGCTTAAAAAAATGCAATTTTTGGCCCAAACTTCCGCCCTCCCTTGA
Source organism: Porites rus (assembly GCA_964035705.1). Classification (NCBI taxonomy): domain Eukaryota; kingdom Metazoa; phylum Cnidaria; class Anthozoa; order Scleractinia; family Poritidae; genus Porites; species Porites rus. The sequence continues at coordinate 21,907,259 of OZ038002.1, read as the reverse complement.
TGCCTAGTACAGGTTTTTGTTAGAAGACAAACAAATGCAACAATGAGTAGTTTCATCTGAAGCACTAAATACACACAAAGTATGAGGGAAGATATTGTTTGACTATTTCCAATTTTTGCTCAATCCATTGCAACATTCGTTCTTAAGAAACGTTCAAGCTCACATTCCCACCAATCTGGGGAGAAAAAATGTGCAGTTTCAAAATAACTGGATTCATTTGGATGGGGCCTTAATTAATGAAAAGGAATTGACGTGCTTCAGTCCATGAACTGCCTAAAAGTGTGACAAAGAATTTTACAACTTATATTGTTTCGTCAGTAATAACGCTTTAAGGCTTACAGTGTAATTTAATAGCTTCATTTGCGTAGCGATCATAGTATGGCAGTAATTTGTCCACAGTCACTCAAGTCTCGAAGCCAGACAGACCTCCTCCAATAATAATAAATTATTATTAAAATATCATTAACATTAAAGTACTTACAGGTATCTTGTACCCGAAGAGGTTCCACAGCCGAGATTTGTCCGCCATGCATAGCAAGGAAAACCTCAAGTTCTCCCATCTTTTTACACGGAATGATGATTTTTACCTTATAAAAAATACTCTGTGAGTTTTAAACCTGAAATATTGGACTGGCAATACTTGTTATGAGCCATCAACAATAAAAACCGACAATCCAGTTACTAGTACAGTTGAATGTACCTTAAGGCGGATTTAGATGGTATAATTTTTGCTTTATACGACTACCGTAAGCAACTAGCATGCATCATGACTTCAAAAGAGATGATGTCATGTAAATTGAACCCACGACATTCGTACGACACATTGTGGATGTTGAAATGAAAATTGTACGCCTGTGGATGGAGGGTCCACAATAGGTTTGGCGGAATGCGGGATTTGGCTATTTTTTGTGATGATACTCGGGATGCGACCTAAAAAAAGGAGCGAGAAGCGGGAATTTTGGTAATAAGCGGGAGCGGGATTTCCCATTTTTATTGGGTTGGGATGCGGGAATCGTAAGGGAAAGGTAGCGGGATATGGGAATTAAGTTTTGTTGTGACTACATTTTGACTCTTTTGTGTTCACCGCCTTTGTACTAGTCGCCAAGGAAATGAATCCAGCCAAATTTATCCATTATCACCTTTTCGTGTTTTTGTCTGATTCCGGTACTTGGTAAAGACGGCGTGCACGAACGTTCAAAGAAGAGGTCTGGAGTGAGGCCAAGAAACTAGTTAAAGAGGCGAAAAATGCGCGGTTAATTTTATACAGTCTTCGCCCGTCCTTGGCACCTTTCAAAACCGATTGTGAAAAAAAGGACTGTTTTGCAAACTATTGCAGGTCACACATACCTATGTTTGTGCGGATTTAAGAATGGAAGAAAATAAAGAGATTTTAAACAACAATCGAGAACCAAGTCCAAGAAGGGTGGAAAAGTAAACTTTCTACATGGGGGTTGTTTGCATTCGGTTGTGCTGTTCGATCATACACATTTTCCATGACCCGTAGTCAGTGTAGACAATTGGCTTCATCGCCTAATGGAATCTAACAGTAAAGAAATCGAAACATCTATATACCCCAACTCAACTGGCTGTTTCAAGATGGCCAGAACTCAGATCGAAGTAAACCTTCTATTTTGTACTGATGTGCTCAGAAAAGAAATAAATAAATAAACAAAATAAATAAATAAATAAGCAAAACAGAAGATAAAGCTACGGTCGCTAATGGCTACGTCAAGAACCTTAAACATCAAAGCTCCCTGTTGCAAGAAGGTTAGTCTTAAACATTGTATAATGAAAGCAAGAAACTCGAAAAAAAAAATAAGGCGGGATCGAGATTCCGAAATAAAAAAGGCAGGATAGCAGGATTGAGAGGGAAAAACAAACGGGAAGGCAGCATTTGAGAAACCTATTGTGGACCCTCTGGATGGTCAAAAACATATGCTAGTCTCGCACAAAAGTCATAAGCAAACATTGTACCTTCCAAATCGGCCTTAAGATGAACACCTTTGGGGCCGGCACTATGTGTCTATCTTAGAGAAACGTCCGTCTTACAGATAGGATGACTCTAGGTGTCCATTTTAGTAAGGTGTCCATCTTATAGCGGTATCCGTTAAGAGAGAGTTGACCGTAAATACACAAATTAATGTCACCTTCATAGCTGAGTTATCTTCTGTTGCTTCCATATCTTAAGGATGATATTTCACGAGTGGACTTTGGTTGGGAATGTGGTTTACCATGCGACAAAGGCGTACATTGTAAAACATGTGGCTCTTCTTGAAGCTCTATTTCAGTGGAGGTCTTGCTGCTACCCAGACATGACTGATCATTCCATTTGAGCATGTAAAGTTGTCAGTCCATGAGCTTTGAAACCCAATCTGTGGAGGATAAACCCAGAACAAAATGTGTAAACATAGGCACGTTAAACGTGCATGAGTTATTTTGAATGCTTCAGTGTAACTTTAATGCTTCAGTGTAACCTTACCAAGAGTGATGAATCTACCTTTTTCGTCTTAAATGTAGACTCGGTTTTTGTGCGAAATTGGGTATTGTCGTACGTAAATGAAAACACGAAACGCTCAGCTGCATTGATCCGTATGCTATATAGTCATTTTCCTCTGTCTTTCCCAGTAACATTTGGTGCACGTTAAACAAATTGTTAAAGTAAAATAAATATCTACTCACCAAACGTTGATTAGAAGGAAAACTCTAACGTTTCCTCGGAGTTTCTTAAGCCAAAATGTGTCTCATCGAATTCGAGTGGTTAAGAAATACCAGGATTTTTATCATTGTGGTAGATGGTTGCCTCATCACAATTCACGAGGTTTTCACGTGCGATTCTACTCAGTGAAACAGTCTTTAACTCCGACAACTTATTTCTTCATGTTTTAAAAGTTATTGCTTCTTAAAAGACAAGAGCCTTTTTTAAGGCATTGGTTACAAAACGAATTAGGTCTTCATACGTTCAAGTTCCTATTATTATTGTGAAAAGCCAATCTGCATGAGATGTACAGTCACACAACTGGCACGTGAAAGTGTTGGACTTTGCCCCCTTTCGTTGTTCGTACGTGAGGGAATTCGAGTTATCACACAGTAATCTAGTAAACAGACTTATAAAAATAACTCATGAACACAATTTGCACGTGATTATGTTCGTCTTTGGGCCTTTTACAATTCGTACGTAAAACAAAGCCAAATTGTTTACTACAAAATTTTCTCAAACGATTTTAAGAAATCACCTCGGCTTCATTTCAACATCTGCAATTAAATTATGTTTCATGCAACGTCAAGGATAATAGCGTAAAATTTATTAACTTCCTTGAAAATTATCAAACTGCCGAAACATATTTCTGCTCATATCATGTTACTCCACTCATTTAAACAGTATCTAATTATTGTGAAAACTAGCTTCTTCCAATTCTATTCCCTAACGCTACTGTTTCTACTTAACTTACGCATCTTTACTAAATAAAATACATTTCAATAACTATAATGCTTAGTATGCAGGAAGCATGTATGATGTTGTTCACTTATTCCTTATTTTTTGTTTTGCAGGAACGAAAAAGGTCTGTTGAACTTTGTAAGCGAGAGAATAATATTTTTAAAGCTTGTTTACAGGCTAAACAATACTCGGTACAGCTTTAAAAAAATACGCTGCCTTTCAAACTTGTAAAACCACATTTTATAGGCCGCATACTTTCAAATTAAAGTCCATATCGAAATATCAATTGTTGCTTCACTGGAAGATCTTTGAAAATATATGATCTTCTATACTCTACCTTGAAGCAGGTGAAACACAACTCATGAATACATGCGTCAGTATCATTCGCGATAGCCGAATTCGGTCTGAAATGTCTTGAAGTAGCATCCAAACTAAAATGAACAGCTGCATCATTGTACACGGAGTTTGAATCATGAAGATATTTAATACAATGTTTCCAAACAACTATGGCCGTAATAAAAAGACGAAAAAATTGTGAAGAATCAAGATGGCGGTCTCAAAAGTGCCCTTGTTCGACCTTTAGCAATGTCATGTTTAAGTAGATGCCAAGATCTCATTGGTTCCTAAGCATCAACTCATAGTACCTTCAACCTTATTGGCTCTTGCAACAAACATCCGAACATACAAAGATACAAAGATACAAAGCTACAAAGATAAATACGCTCACACCACTGACATATGAGCTATTTTTTCAGCTGAAAAATAAGTCAATAGCTCAAAAAGGGAAAGAGTGAGGATATGGATAATTACAGGCCCATTTCAATTTTACCGACAGTCTCTAACCTGCTGGAGAGGGTTGTTCTCGTGCAACTATGTGATTATTTATGAGAGCATAACATTTTGAGCCCATACCAGTGTGCTTTCAGGAAACAGCATTCTACGGAATTTGCGGCATTATCTTTAGCTGATGCAAGAACACGTAACGTTGATCAAGGGCAAATGACTGGAGCTGTTTTTATAGACTTCCGCAAGGCCTTTGACAGTGTGAACCATTCCCTGCTATTAAAGAAGCTTTATGCCCTGGCTATCGTAGATTAAGAATACGAGTGGTTAACTGACTATCTGAAAGGTAGACCTCAAGTTGTCGCGTTCCAGGGAGCTTTCTCAGACGCTGAATCTATTTGTGTCGGTGTGCCCCAAGGATCGATCCTCGGACCTCTGTTATTTCTACTCCATGTGAACGATTTACCCACCGTTGCCCGCAAGTATAGTATGCTAATGTATGCTGATGACGCTATCTTATTCTATTTTGGAAAGGTCGCTGCTACAATCAAGAAAAGTCTCAATGAAGATCTTGATCTAATTGGATCGGGGCTCTATAACAACAGCCTTTTCTTAAACGCGGTTAAGACTGAAGCTATATTGTTCGGAACTCACGCTAGGCTTTCTGACGCAGATTTTGGTATAACGTTTAAGGACCGACCTATTAAGCGTGTTTTTGAATTCAAGTATTTAGGAGTTATATTTGATGAACATATTTCTTGGAATTCTCACGTGAAGTATGTATTATCCCGATATGGTGAACGACTGAGAATGCTAGAACGCATTAGGGAGAATCTTACATCAGACTGTGCTAATTCCATTTACAGAGCTTATATTCGTCGTGTCATGGATTATTGTGACACCGTGTGGAAAAGCTGCGGAGTTGGCAACAGTTCGTCACTAGAGAGGCTTCAAAGAAGTGCCGCTAAAATTGTTTCAAAAACAGGCGAAAGTGAAAGAGCTTTGGATTATCGTAAGTGGCCATCTCTCGTAAATAGAGGAGAGAGTCATGTTAATAAACTCGTCAAAAGATGCATTAAAGGACAATACCCTCAATTTTTTAAAAACTATTTTAGTTATAACAGTTCTGTCCACAATCGAATTACGACAAAACTGAACATGTCACACCTGCTACGATTTAGAACTGACCTAGCTAAAAACTCTTTTTATTACCATAGTTCTGTAATTTTTAATAGGCTCAATTTTTAATGTTTTAAGATTTTATTCATGTTTACTGTAACTGTATATCGTACTTATTGTAAGATTAACTTTTAGTATGATGTATTAATTTTTAAGAATATTTTAGTTTAATTGTACAGTTTTTATTAGTTTTATCGTTTTACTTTTTATCAGCACCTCAATTAATAGCAGTACTTAAAGCGTCTGAATGGCTAGGGCTACCCTTGTATGAATAAATAAGAACCTCTCTTTCTATTCATCCCTAGTCACAACTTCTCATCCTAGTCATCCCTACTCATCCCAGTCATCCCTAGTCATCCTTAGTCATCCCTAGTCATCAAAGTCATCCCTAGTCATCCTTAGTCATCCCAGCCATCCCTAGTCATCAAAGACATCCCTAGTCATCCTAGTTATCCCAAGTCCTTCCAGTCATCTCTAGTCATCTTAGTCATCCCAGTCATCCCTAGTCATTCCAGACAACCCTAGTCATCCCTAATCATCCCTACCCATCCCTAGTCATCCCAGTTCTCCCTACTCATCCCTAGTCATCCTAGTCATCCCAGTAATCCCAAGACTTCCCAATAATCCCTAGTCATCCCCAGTCATCCCTAGTTATCCGTAGTCATCCCAGTCATCTCTTGTAATCCCTAATAATCCCAGTCATCAATAGTCATCTCTAGTCATCCCAGTCATCCCTAGTCATCCCAGTCATCCCTAGTCATCCAAGTAATCCCTAGTCATTCCAGTCATCCCTAGTAATCCCTAGTCATCCTTAGTCATCCCTAGTCATCAAAGTCATCCCTAGTCATCCCAGTCATCCCTAGTCATCCTTAGTCATCCCAGCCATCCCTAGTCATCAAAGACATCCCTAGTCATCCTAGTTATCCCAAGTCCTTCCAGTCATCTCTAGTCATCTTAGTCATCCCTTGTCATCCTAGTCATCCCTAATCATCCCACTCATCCCTACTCATCAATAGTCATCCCAGTTCTCCCTACTCATCCCTAGTCATCCTAGTCATCCCAGTAATCCAAAGACTTCCCAATAATCCCTAGTCATCCCCAGTCATCCCTAGTTATCCGTAGTCATCCCAGTCATCTCTTGTAATCCCTAATCATCACAGTCATCAATAGTCATCCCTAGTCATCCCTAATCATCCCAGTCATCCCTAGTCATCCCAGTAATCCCTAGTCATCCAAGTAATCCCTAGTTATTCCAGTCATCCCTAGTAATCCCTAGGCATCCCAGTCATCCCTAGTTATACATAGTCATCCCCCTCATTCCTAGGCATCCCAGTCATCACAGTAATCGCTAGTCATCCCAGTCATCCTAGTCATCCCTAGTCATCCCAGTCATCCCTAGTCATCCGTAGTCATCCGTAGTCATCTCAGTCACCAATATTCATCCCCAGTCATCCTAGTCATCCCAGTCATTCGTAGTCATCCTAGTCATCCCTAGTCATCGCTAGTCATCAATAGTCATCCGAATCATCCCTACTCATTCCTAATCATCCCAGTCAGTCCAGTCATCCCTAGTCATCATAGCTATCCCTTGTCATAACTAGTCATCCCTAGTCATTCTTAGTCAACCCAGTCATCCTAGTCATCCCACTCATCCCTAGTCATCCTAGTCATCCCTGTTCATCCCTAGTCATCCCAGTCATCAATAGTCATTCCCTTAGTCATCCTAAGTCATCCCAATAATCCCTAGTCTTCCAAGTCAACAATAGTCATCCCTACTCATCCCTAGTCACCCCAGTAATCCTAGTTATCCATAGTCATCCCAGTCATCAGTAGTAATCCCTAGTCATCCCAGTCATCCCTAGTCACCCCTAATCATCCCAGTCATCCCTACTCATCCCTAGTCACCCCAGTCATGCCTAGCCATCCCAGTGATCCCCAGTCATCCTAGTCGTCCAAGTCATCCCTAGTCATTCCTAGTAATCCCAATCATCCCCAGTCATTCCAGTCATCCTTAGTCATCACTAGTGGTCCGAGTCATCCCTACTCATCCCTAGTTTATCCCGGTCATCCCTAGTCATCCTAAATCATCCCTAGTTATACATAGTCATCCCCCTCATTCCTAGTCATCCCAGACATCACAGTAATCCCTAGTCATCTCACTCATCCCTAGTCATCCCAGTCATCCCTAGTCATTCGTAGTCATCCCTAGTCATCCCAGTGATCCCTAGTCATCCCAGTCATCCCTATTCATCCTTATTCATCACCAGTCATCCCTAGTAATCCCAGTCACCCCTAGTCATTCCTACTAATGCCAGTCATCCCTAGTCATCCCCAGTCATTCCAGTCATCCCTAGTCATTCCTGGTAATCCCAGTCATACCTAGTCATCCCAGTAATCCTAGTCATCCTTAGTCATCCCAGTCATCCCAGTTATTCCTAGTCATCCTTAGTCATTCCTACTCATCCAAGTCATCCCAGTCACCCCTAGTCATCCCAGTTATGCCTAGTCATCCCTAATCATTCCAGTCATCCCTTGTAAATCCCTAGTCATTCCTAGTCATCCCTAGTCATCCCAGTAATCCTTAGTCATCCTAGTCATCCCAGTCATTCCTAGTAATCCTTAAACATCCCTAGTCATCGGTAGTTATCCCTAGTCATGCCTAGTCATCCCATTCATCCCTAGTCATCCGAGTCATAACTAGTCATCCCTAGTCATGCCTAGTGATCCCCAGTCATCCTTAGTCATCCCAGTCATCCAAGTCGTCCCTAGTCATTCCAGTCATCCCTAGTCATCCCTAGTCATCCCAGTCATCCCTATTCATCCCCAGTTATTCCTAGTCATCCCTATTCATCCCCAGTCATCCCTAGTCATCCCAGTTAACCCTAGTCATTCATACTAATCCCAGTCATCCCTAGTCATCCCCAGTCATTCCAGTCATCCATAGTCACTCCTAGTAATCCCAGTCGTCCATAGTCATCCCTTGTAATTCCAGTCATCCCTAGTCATTCCTAGTCATCCCAGTCATTTCAGTCATCCCGAGTCATCCTAGTCATTCCCACTCATCACAGTCATCTCTAGTCATCATAGTCATCCCTAGTTATCAGTAGTCATCCCAGTCATCCCTTGTCCTCCTAGTTATCCCTAGTCATCACAGTCATCCTGGTCATCCCATGTCATCCCTAGTAATCCGTTTTCGTCCCTAGTGATCCCTAGTTATCCCTAGCAATCAAAGTCATGTCTAGTCATCCCTAGTGATAAAAGTCAACCCTAGTCATCCCAGTCATCCCTAGTCATCCCTAATCATCCCAGTCATTCCTACTCATCCCATTCATCCTACTAATCCCTAGTCATCCAGGTCATCCCTAGTCATTCTAGTCATCCCAAGTCATTCCTACTGATCCCAATCATTCCTTGTCATCCCTAGTCATTCCAGTCATATATAGTCATCGCTAGTCATCCCAGTCATCCCTAGTCATCCCAAGTCATCCTAGTACCCAATAGTCATTCCAGTCATCCCTAGTCATCCCTAGTCATTCCAGTCATCCCTAGTCATGCCAATCATCCCAGTAATCCCTAGTCATGCCAGTTATCCTAGTCATCCCTGGTCATCCCTAGTCATCCCAGTCATCCTAGTCATCCTAAGTCATCGCAATAATCCTTAGTCTTCCCAGTCATCAATAGTCATTCCTAATCATCCCAGTCATCCTAGTCATCCATAGTTATCCCAGTCATCCCTAGTCATCTTAGTCATTCCAGTCATTCTTAGTCATCCCAGTTATCCTAGTCATCCCAGTCATTCTAGTCACCCCAAGTCATCCCAATAATCCCTAGTCTTCCAAGTCATCAATAGTCATTCCTCATCATCCCAATCATCCTAGTCATCCCTAGTCATCCCCAGTCATCCTAGTCATTCCTAGTCATCCCAGTCATCCCTAGACGTCCCAGTCATCCCTAGTCATCCGTAGTCATCCCTAGTCATTCCAGTCATCCCTAGTCATCCCAAGTCATCCTTAGTCATTCCTAGTCATCCCAGTCATACCTACTCATTCCAGTCATCCCTAGTCATACAAGTCATCCCAGTTATTCCTAGTCATCCTAGTCATCTCTCGTCATTCTAGTGATCCGTAGTCATTCTAGTTGTCCTAGTCATCCCTAGTCCCTAGTCATCCCGAGTCATCCCTTGTCATTTAGGCAATCCCAAGTCATCCCTACGCATCCCCAGTCATCCTAGTGATCCCTAGTCATCCGAGTCATCCTTAGTCATACCAGTTATGCTAGTCATCCCTTGTTATCCCAGTCATCCCCAGTTATCCCTAGTCATCCTTTGTAATCCCAGTCATCCCTAGTCATCACAGTCATCCGAGTCATCCCTAGTCATTCCAGTCATCCATAGTCTTTCCTAGTCATCCCTAGTCATTCCAGTCATCCCTAGTCATCCTTAGCCATCCTAGTCATCCCTTCTCATCCCAAGTCATCCTTAGTCATTCCTAGTCATCCCAGTCATCCCTAGTCATCCCTAGTCATCCCAGTCATCTCAGTTATTCCTTGTCATCCTAGTCATCCCTAGTCATTCCAGTCATCTCTAGTAATCCCTTGTTATCCCTAGTCATCCCAGTCATTGCAGTCATCTCTACTCATTGCTAATCATCCCAGTCATCGCTAGTCATGGCATTCATCCCTAGTCATCCGAGACATCCCTAGTCATCCCGAGTCATCCCAAGTCATTCCAGTCATCATACCCCATTAATCCCAGTCATCCCTAGTGATTCCAGTCATCCCTGGTCATTCCTAGTAATCTCAGTCATCCCTAGTCATTTCTAGTCATCCCTGTCATCCCTAGTCATCTCTAGTAATCCCAGTCATCCCTAGTCATCCCAGTCATCCCTAGTCATTCCTAGTAATCCCAGTCATCCCTAGTCATCCCAGTCCTTCCAGTCATCCCTAGTCATTCCTAGGAATCCCAGTCATCGATAGTCATCCCAGTCATCCCTAGTCATTCCTACTAATCCCAGTCATCCCTAGTCATCCCAGTCATTCCAAACATCCCTAGTCATACCTAGGAATCCCAGTCATCGATAGTCATCTCTAGTCGTCCCTTTTAATCCTAGTCATCGCCAGTCATTCCTAATCATCGCGGTCATTCTTGTCATCCCTAGTCATTCCAGTCATCCCTAGTCATCCCAGTCATCCCTAGTCATTCTAGTCATCCCTAGTCATCCCAATCATCCCAGTAATCCCTAGTCATGCCAGGCATCCCTAGTCATCCCAAGTCATCCCAAGTCATCCCTAGTCTTTCCTAGTCATCCCTAGTCATCCCAGTTATTCCTAGTCATTCTAGTCATCCCCATTAGTCCCAGGTATCCCTAGTCATCCCAGTCATCCCTAGTCATTGCAGTCAGCCCTTGTCATCCCAGTCATCCCTAGTTATTCCTAGTCATCGCAGTCATCCTAGTCATCCCTATTCATTCCAGTCATCCGTAGTCTTTCCTAGTCATCCCAGTCATCCTAGTTATCCCTAGTCATTTCAGTCATCCCTAGTCATCCTGAGTCGTCCTAGTCATTCCTAGTCATTCCTAGTCATTCCTAGTCATCCCAGGCATCCCTAGTCATCCCAGGCATCCTTAGTCATCCCTTGTCATCCTAAGTCATCCCTAGTTATCCCTTGTCATCCCAGTCATCCCTAGTCATCCCAGTCATCCCAGTTATTCCTGGTCATCCTAGTCATCCTAGTCATCTATAGTCATTCCTAGTCATCCCTTGTCATCACTAGTGATTCCTAGTCATCCGTAGTCGTACCAGTCATCTCTAGTCATTCCAGTCATCCCAGTCATTGCAGTCATCCCTAGTCATCCCTAGTAATCCTTAAACATCCCTAGTCATCGCTAGTCATCCCAGTCATCCCTAGTCATCCCATTCATCCCTAGTCATCCGAGTCAACCCTAGTCATTCCAGTCATCCCTAGTCATCCCTAGTTATCTTTAGTCATCCCAGTCATCCGTAGTCATCTGTAGTCATCCCTAGTAATCCAAGTCATCCCTTGTCATTCCTAGTCATCCCTTGTAATCCCAGTCATTCCTAGTCATTGCAGTCATCCTAGTCATCCCTAGTCATTCCAGTCATCCCTAGTCTTTCCTAGTCATCCTAGTCATCCCTAGTCATTCCAGTCATCTCTAGTCATCTTTAGTCATCCCTAGTCATCCCAGACATCCCTAGTCATAATAATAATAATAACTTTATTAATCTCCTTAAAAAGGCTTTTCAGCTTAATTTACAATGTCAAATATCTAAAACTTAGTTTTCCAAAAATACCCTTAAAAAACGCTTTTTTATTTTAACCTTAAATACATCTAAATTAGTGATAGACTGAAACTCGTCTGGGAGACTATTCCACAGCCTTTGGCCTCTGAAGGTAAACGCGCGCTAACCTGCAGCCGTCCTACAGAGTGGTATATGTAGGCGGTCCCTATTCCTAGTGTTGCAGTTGTGCACTTCCGATCTGGTTTTAAACTTCTGACAAAGATATGGAGGTGCAAGTCCATTTAAGCATTTAAATACCATGGTAGCATCCCTAACCTCAAGTTGTTTAACAATTGGCAGCCACTGTAACTGCTTAAGAATAGGTGTAACATGATCAAATTTCCTCGTTCTAGAAACTATCCGGGCTGCAAAATTTTGCACTGTCTGTAATAGCTCGATGTTTGTCTTGGTGGTATTAGCCCATACTGATGAACAATACAATAATTTATTGAATACGAGAGAATTAATTATAGTAATCAACGTACGCCTATCAAACAGGTATTTTACGCGATTTATTTGACAAAGGCTACCTATACATTTCGAAGTTAATTGAGTTATATGTTCGTCGTACGTTAAATTACAGTCCATTGTAACCCCCAGGTTTCTCGCAGACTTAGATGATGTAATCTCCTTGCTGAGTAGTGTAATGCTTAGATCATCTGGTATCTTCATCAGCAACTGCGGAGTCCCCAGAACCAGAAGTTTTGTTTTTTCTGGGTTAATGAGTAGACTGTTTTTACAACACCATGTGGCTATGTTCCTAAGATCTTCTGTCAGCTGAGCTGCGGCTAAGGTGGCATCACGTACAGGAAATGAGAGGTATAACTGTGAGTCATCAACATAGCACTCTAATGACCCTACCTTAGGTACAGATGGTAGATCGTTGATGTAGATATTAAACAATGCGGGGCCCAAAATTGATCCTTGTGGTACACCATACGAGACTAGGCGGGGTTCAGATGTTTCGCAACCGATTCTCACCAACTGTTTTCTTCCGGTCAAGTAGCTTCTAAACCATTCTATTGCTTCTTTAGAGGTACCCATTGCACGTAGTTTCTTTAACAAGGACATGTGATCAATGCTGTCAAATGCCTTGGAAAGATCTAATAACACCAAGGCAGTGACTTGCTTGCGGTCCATTGCCTCCAAGGCTAGATCTGACATCAAAATATTGAGTGTCTCTGTCGAATGTCGTTTCTTATTCCCACTCTGGTGTCCACTGAGACAGTTTCTCCTTATTGCATATTCGGTGAATTGATTTAAGGCTACTCGTTCACATATCTTAGATAGGGCAGGTAACAACGACACAGGTCTATTCCCGTTGGCTACTTCCAGTCATCCCTAGTCATCCCAAGTCATCCCTAGTCATTCCTAGTCATCCAAGTCATCTGTAGTCATCCCTAGTCATCCCAGTCATCCCAGTTATTCCTAGTCATCCTAGTCATCCCTAGGTATCCCAGTTATCCTAGTCATCCCTATTCATCCCTAGTCATTCATTGTTATCCCAGTCATCCCTAGTCATCCCTAGTCATCCTTAGTCATCCCAGTCATCACAGTCATCCCAGTTATTCCTAGTCATCCTAGTCATTCCTAGTAATCCCAGTCATCCCTAGTCATTCCAGTCATCCCTAGTCATTCCTAGTAATCCCAGTCATCCCTAGTCATCCCCAGTCATCCCTAGGCATTCACCTCGGCTTCATTACATCTGCAATTAAATTATGTTTAATATAACGTAATGTTTGATAGCCTTACATTTATTAACTTCCAAGAAAATTATCAAACTGCCGAAATATATTTCTAGTTATATCATGTTACTCCACTCAATAAAACAGTATCTAATTATTGTGTCAACTATCTTCTTGCAATGTTATTCCCTAATGCTACTGTTTCGATTTAAGTTACGCATCTTTACTTAATGAAATACGTTTCAATGACTATAATACTTAGTATGCAGGAAGGATGTATCACGTTGTTTACTTACTATTCTGTTTTTTTGTTTTGCTAGAAGGAAAAAGGTCTGTTGAACTTTGTAAGCGAGAGAATAATAATTATTTTTAAAGCTTTTTTACAGAATTTACAGTACTCGGTAGAGCTTTTAAAAAAAATTATCTGCCTTTCAAACTTATACTCTACTGAGTTGAAGGAGGTGAAACAGAACTCATAAATACGTGCGTTGTACCGATAGATGAATTAGGTCAGAAATGCCTTGAAGCAGCATCCACACTAAAATATGAACCCTTAAACATGCTGCATCACTGTACACAGCATTTGAATCAATCAATCAATCAATAAAGCTTTATTAACGGTATCACTTCATTAAAAATGCTTTTCTAGTGAGCCGTTTACATAACAAAATTTTCAGAGAAACTACATTAATGCTAAAATATATCTATATATTAAGAAAATCTATCCTATAATTAATTACACAAAAATCAATCAACCTTAAAGGTACATTAAATAACTAAAATAAATAAAATTCTATCTCAACTCCCTCAAGGTAATCCCTGGTTCAAGACAAAGATAGGGCAGACTTGAAAGAGTTGAGATTTATCTCGTCTTTGAAGATATTTAATGTAATTCTTCCAAACACCTGTAATAAAAGACGAAAAAATTGGGAAGAATCAAGATGGCGGTGTCAAAGTGCCCTTGTTCGACGAATGCCATGTTTAAATAGATGCAAAGATCTCACTGGTTCCTAAGCATCAACTCATAGTAACTTCAACATTATTGGCTCTTGCAACATATCCGAACATACAAAGATACAAAGATACAAAGCCACAAAGACACATACGCCTCACACCACTGACATATAAGCTATTTTTTCAAAATAGCTCAAAAATACATGTAAACCAGTGAATTTTATAGCCTGTTCAAGGTGTTCAGATTGCATATGGTACATTTAGAAATGGCAAGAGGGTAGGGGTACAGGTTGAGTGTGAGGGAGCAGTAGCAATTGTGTATATCTGACCATTCACATTTTTATAGATTAAACCTCCGTTTTGGTTAAGGCTATGATCTCTAAGACCTTGCTGGGATAAATAATTTTCTTACATTACTGAATGCCATTTGTCTGCCACAAGAAAATGCAAAAGGATCAATTCACAAAATTAATCAACCGAAACCTTTTTTTTTTGTAATTTATTAATTTTTATTTGAAGTTTTCATTTCACAGAGTACACTTAAAGTAAAAAGGAAAAAACAAACAAACAAACAAACAAAACAAAACAGAACAAAAAGACAAAAAAAAGAAAAAACTATTAGAGCAGACAATATCTAAGTTGATAACCGAAATAACCGGAATAACTGAATAACCGAAACCTGACGTTGAATTGCTAGCCGACAAAGTGGGTGGAATGTGCTTTTGAAAACTTATCCCACAGCTATTCCCTCTCTCTCTCTTCCTCCCTTTTTTTTCCACTACCTGAATTTGTGCTTCACTCTACTATTTGAACCTCTGGAACAGGCTATCATGGTAAACACAAGCCACCATTACCTAATAGATTAGGATTATGGATCAGATATTAATTATAGATCACGTCATTGGAAAACTGAAATGCTAGAATGCACACAGCAAGTTCAGAAATGTTGCAAAAGAATGGCGTGAATGTGTCAGAAATACCAATGTAAAAAATACACTTTTACACCTGTGTGACTGTCAAATGCTCTTGGAGTGATGAGCACTAATACAACTGGGGTCTGAAGCTGATATCTGATGCCATTAAAAAAAAAATTGTTTGTTCATTTAGTGAGTTTCGTGTTATTTAGTGCCAAATTCTCAAAAGGATCTACACTGTACCTGCATGTATTACTAGGATGGGGTGTTAGGGTTTGCAGTGATGTGGCTTTGCTAGATTTTTGGTGCGGTTTTGCAGAAATTTTTATTTTACGTTGCAGTATTGTAGTTTTACAAAACGAAGCAATTTGCGGTATTTAGAAATTTTCGGGCAATTTCAATGTGGTTTGCAGTTTTCTTATGTTATTCTGTGCAGTGTTTATGCGTATTTCTGTGCAGTTTTGCGGTGTTCGTACCTGCCTTATGCCCCCTCAACTAGTATATAATATTGTCGGTCATTATTCTTGGTTGTTGTGTAGCTCTTTGAAATATACCAATTCATAATGAAGATTTTCACACATATTCATACAATAGGTGAAATAAAAACAGGAAATGCAAGGTTCCATATAATGCACTGATTCAGTTTGATTTACACAGCTTTGATTAAAACATTCTCAGTTTCCAGAATATTTTATTCTAAATCATAAGAAAAGACAAGATTAGAAGTTGGAATTTTTTTCTATTACTCTTTCACTTTTTACATTCAGCTCATTCTATTAGCTGGAAAGTAAGCCTTACAAATTAAAAGATTTGATCAATTCAGGCTTGCGTGTTCTTGTCAACTATTAAGACAATTAATACTTTAAAACTTTATAGAAGGACATCTGAGGGAAGGGAATACATCAAAAGCAGAGGCGAATTTCTGTAATCGTCTATCATTCTGCTTGTGACAAGCTAACCAATGATTCACTAATCTTGCTTGTTTTTGGACTGAATTTTACTCCCCCAAAGAGAGAGAAAGAGTGTCTGGCAAATTGTTTTCAATCAAAGATTTGTGAATGATAAACCCATGTCTGGTAAACTCTCCAAGTGTTCATATATTTTACACAGTTATACGCCCCTTCTAACTTCATCTGCGCTTAACAAGTGTCTTTTGGTTCATAACTTTCAAAACAGCAACTCCACAATATGTCACTGATAACATGTAACACAAAAGAGTACTTATCGAAGTATGACTCTACAATAAGAAGTACAAAATCAACCTAAAACGGTCTCTTTGGGCATTTCAATAATAATAATAATAATAATAAAATATTTATATGGCGCTTATACTTTTCAGTGCTAAGTGCTTTACAAATGCTTCAAGAAGGCCTGAATAAAAAATAAAAATCCTAAAATCATTACATATATATATACATAGTCACAAAAATACAAAATAAAAAACCTAAGATAGTTCGTAAACTCAATTAAAAAGAAAGGTCGTCAATTTAGATTTAAACTTATTTACATCATCAATGAATCTAATGTCAATAGGCAAATCATTCCAGAGTATAGGGGCAATGACTGAAAAAGCCCTGAAACCGTATGTCTTTAAGTTATAGGGTTTAATAACAAGATGCCACTTGTCTGAAGATGATTGAAGGTACCTCACAGGTTCATAAACACGGATTAGGTCAACCAAATAATCGGGAGCTAAATTGTTGAGCATCTTAAAACAAATAAGATTAATCTTGAAGATTATTCTTTGCTCCACTGGTAGCAAGTGCAACTCCTTTAGAGTATCACTTATGTGATCAAACTTACTTAAGCAGGCAATCACACGCGCTGCAGCGTTTTGGACACTTTGCAGTTTGTTTATTTCATACTTGGGAAGACCATGTAAAAGCGAGTTGCAGAAATCCAGCTTTGAATTTACGAATGTGTGCACAAGAACTTCAGCCGTTGTGACATTGATATACTTACGAATCTTAGCTATATTTCTAAGGTGATAGAATACCACTTTAACTATGTTGTTAATATGAAAAGACATCTTTTTATTAATAAATGGATAATATTACAGAAGCATTGCCCACAGCTAGCAGGGCTGTTTGAGGCGGGACAATACATGCAAAATATGCAATGACAATGAAAGACTAAGGCTAACAAAGGAAAGTTTACAGTTTACATCATCCTAACCATTGTTACTTGCAGACGTCAACAACAGAAACGTCATTATTACCCAACGATTCTATGTTGCCCCTGATCAAGCAAATCAAGATTTTTTCTGGTATACTGACTATATTTCAAAAGTAAGTTCTTTTCTATCATATACGCGCAAGCTACTAGGATGCCTCCTCGGGATTTCCCCTTCTGGGAGAAATCCCTGCAGGGGCAAATTTTAAAAAAAAAAACAGTGGAGGTCAACAATACTGTAGAGACAACATCATTAAATAATTTGCATGTGCTCAACACAAAATTTCAAGTAAGTATATGGTTCACAAGATTTTAATGTTCAACTTGTTCACAACTGCAACCTGGATTTACACAACAAAAATGGATGTCAGATGCCGGAAATCAATTCTATCAATGTGATTACATGTGTGTGTAACTGAGTCTAAGCCCCAAATGTGTCAGGCAGTTACATTGTTGTTAGTATACATAGTGTTTCTTTTCCCAGGGGGGATAACTTCTGTGTGAAGGGTACAGAGAATGCTCATCAGTAAATAAATTAGAAACAGAGCAATCTTGGCATTGTTGTGGCTTCATTTCACCTCTTTGAGGAATTCTAATACTAAAACAAGCAACCAATGAATTCCTAGATCCAATTAAGACCTGTAGTGTTTTAAATTGTGTGAAAGATCAAGACAGTACAATGTAAAATTGTACATCCAGGAGCTATGTGCGCAAAATATTTATGAAGTACAGCCAAACATTTAAGTTATGACCAACCACAACAAAGGTCAGGACATGGAAGCAAGCCACTAGTAACACTGGCTGGAAGCTAATCTAAAGGTTTTAAATCTTTGACATCCACTTTGGTCGTTTTGGATCCATATGGACCCATGCATATTGTTCTTCCTGGACAGCAGAAAACTATGTCCTTTGTGTTAGAAATCTGTTTTTTGGCCATTCCCATGCTAACTGTGGCCAACAACGTTTAGTAAGTTGAGAGAATAAACAGTGTATAGGTTTTTCTTCTAATAGAGATATTTGATTTAAACTAGGCTAGTCGAAGGAAGAGATCTACATGTAAACCTGCACTAATGAGTGTCACGAACAATAAGCTTGTCAGTTACATGTACATGTATTTGGAGAAGCATGGTAAGATTGAGATTACTCTATGACACAAATAATTATTCACACAAAATGATCAGCACTACTACATACAGTATATCAACAGGGATAAGGCTAGTAGTTTTAAACTTTACAGGATCAATGCTTAACCTGTTCTCAAACTCACATGCACTATGAGGGTATCTCACACCTGAGAATGGAAAATATCAACCACACACGTCACAGGAAATTTTCCATGCATAATTTACTATTCTGGACTACTTGTTCCGTAACCATTGACATGAAAAGTGACCAAAGGTTATCTTGCCAAGACATAGGTGAGGAGTGTTCCAAGACGAGACAAAATGGCTGCGTAGCTGACTATGCTGCTTTTGACAAGCTTTGAAAATCTTTGAGAATCTTTGGTAATGGTCAGAAGTTGTTGAAACATCTTTGGCACTGGTTGACATTTGTCGGATTTTGGTGGAAATTTTGGGAATGTGGATCCAACAATCACATGCATTTGACTGAGTCAGGAAAATAAAAATGGCAGGTTTACAATGCCAGAAGCCTTTGCTTCAGCACATACCTCTTTTTATTTCTTTTCTTAGTTTGCGGGCATGCAGAATTCTCCTAATCCTGCAATCTGATTGGTTCCGGGAGAGGGCAGTGTTTTACAATCTTGCCTGCTAAACCAGGGAGAATCATTGGCAGCTTTATTCACAAGTTTGTTTGTTGTTTGTGAATGAGCAAAAACCGTGATTTTTAAACCATTTTTCATTTAAAACTTGTGCTATTATTAGCATTAGCTAGGAAAAAGTGAGTTTTAATATTCAGACAAAAAATCTGAAAGGAGAATCAAACAAGTCAGCTGGGAAAACCGCTAAAGTGAAGCAAAACAGACAACTTGTGATGTTGCTTTACTGGTTTTAACATATGCTGGAAGTAATGCAAGGTTGCTTTTAAGCACTTTTTATTCAACATTTTTGTTCTGTTTGAAGTCTTGTTTTTTTTATTTTTGCCGTCTGAATCCAGATTCTGTTATTTTTCATTGAAGCCTTCTACTTTTCAAAAGTTTGTTGCCAATGATTGGATTTAGCTTTTAATCTTGAATAAACAACACAAACAACTTTTCCAACAGTCGATTATTGTCATTTTCATTTCTTTGTTTACTGATATACTTTTATTTCTTCACCACATTGCCTTAATATGTTCGAATTAAAGTCAAAACCTTTAGATTCGTATTTGTAATTAGCTCTGTTACAAAGCCTTTGTGCAGTTTTAATCCCGCTCAATTGAACTAATCATAATTATTCAGCTGAAGAAAATCTTTGCTATATTTTTTCTGTGGCTTTTAATATCAAGTTTGCCAATTCTTTAATCCTTGTTTGACACAAAAACAGATCATGATTTGTCACCAAGACACCTTTCTTCATTCTAAAGAAAGCTTAATAACATTGTGATAATATAAATTACAAGTTAAAAATCATGTTGTAATGTTTTGTTTTGGTTTTGCAATTGATCCTGAGCTTCTTCAATACAAACAAGCCCTACATCAACACACATAGGTTAAAGGCTAAAGTACATTTCCTGAACTTTTAAGTCTCAGTAGGAAAACGATAAAAATGTTATTCAGCGGCTCGGAGGTCCGTATTGGAAGAAACTATGCCCTCAGTCTTGATCTGAGTGCCACCTAAGGCCTACCTCAGGCACAGTTTCTCCCAGTACCAACCTCTCAGCTGGTGTACAGAATAATATACACCGTCACACCTGTATAAGCGGCCTTGTATGTAGCAGTCACAAGACAACTTCCAAAAATTTTCAGTTGCCTTTTACTTTCTGCAAGTTGACCTGTATATAGCAGTCACCCTGTATATCGGTCATCTTGCCATTTCCCAAGGGTGACGGTTGTACACAGGTTTGACTGTTTACATAAAACACTTAATGACTGGTCCCCCAATATACAGAGGATGGCAGAACTCGATGAGATCTCATGCGTGAAGAGCCAATTCTAGCCGCGTGCACTGTGTGCAATACTATTAATTTGTTATACCAGAATATGGTATTCATTCAAAAGAAAGGCTACAAACAAGATAACAGAAAACTTGCCAGTCCATTCATTCATATATAACCTCAGGGGATGTGGAAATGATGTGGGAGAACTGAGAGGTTAAGATAGATTTGGCAAGCTACGCCCCTGTAAGTCAGATGAATATCTCTTTGGCCCAATGCTGCTGCGTGCAATGCTATGATTTTGGTGCAGTAAGCCTTTTTGAGCTATTTTGAAAAAACAGCTCATATGTCAGTGGTGTGAGCGTATGTATCTTTGTGGCTTTGTATCTTTGTATGTTCGGATGTTTGTTGCAAGAGCCAATAAGGTTGAAGGTACTATGAGTTGATGCTTAGGAACCAATGAGATCTTGACATCTACTTAAACATGACATTGCTAAAGGTCGAACAAGGGCACTTTGAGACCGCCATCTTGATTCTTCACAATTTTTTCGTCTTTTTATTACGGCTACAGGTGTTTGGAAACATTGTATTAAATATCTTCATGATTCAAATGCTGTGTACAGTGATGCAGCTGTTTAAGGGTTCATATTTTAGTTTGGGTGCTACTTCAAGACATTTCTGACCTAATTCGGCTATCGCTAACAGTACTGACACACGTATTTATGAGTTGTGTTTCACCTGCTTCAAGGTAGAGTATAAAACATCGTATAATTATTTTCAAAGCTCTTCCAGTGAAGCAATTATAATTGATATTTAGATATGGACTTAAATTCGAAAGTATGCGGCCTATAAAATGTGGTTTTACAAGTTTGAAAGGCAGCTTATGTTTTTGAAAGCTGTAACGAGTATTGTTAATCCTGTAAACAAGCTTTAAAAATATTATTCTCTCGCTTACAAAGTTCAACAGACCTTTTTTGTTCCGGCCAAACAACAACAAAAAAAAGAATAATACGTGAACAACATGATACACCCTTCGTGCATACTAAGCATTATAGTTATTGAAACGTGTTTTATTTAGTAAAGATGCGTAACTTAAGTAGAAACAGTAGCGTTAGGGAATAGAATTGGAAGAAGCTAGTTGACACAATAATTAGATAGTGTTTTACTGAGTGGAGTAACATGATATGAGCAGAAATATATTTCGGCAGTTTGATAATTTTCTTGGAAGTTAATATATTAGGCTATCAACCTTGACGTTGCTTGAAATAAATTAAATTAAATTGCAGATGTTGTAATGAAGCCGAGGTGATTTCTTAAAATCGGTTCAGAAATTTTGTAGTAAACAATTTGGGTTTTTTTGACGTACGAATTCCAAAGACCAACATCTTCACGTGCAAATTATGTGCTTGACTTATTTTTATAATTCTGTTTACTAGATTACTGTGTGATAACTTGAATTCTCTCACGCACAAACCACGAAAGGGGGCAAAGTCCAACACTTTCACGTGCCAGTTGTGTGACTGTAAATCTCACGCAGATTGGCTTTTCACACTAATAACTTGAACGTATGAAGACCTGTTTCGTTTTGTAACCAATGCCTTAAAAAAGGCTCTTCTCTTTTAAGAGGCAATAGCTTTTAAAACATGAAGAAATAAGTTGTCGGAGTTAAAGACTGTTTCACTGAGTAGCATCGCACGTGAAAACCTCGTGAATTGTGATGATGCAACCATCTATCACAATGATAAAAATCCTGGTATTTCTTAACTACTCGAATTCTATGAGTCACACTTTGGCTCAAGAAAATCTGAGGAAACCTTAGAGTTTTCCTTCTAATCAACGTTTGGTCAGTAGATATTTATTTTACTTTAATAATTTGTTAAACTTGCACCAAATGTGACAGGGAAAGACAGAGGAAAATGAATATATAGCATGAGGATCGACGTAGCTGAGCGTTTCGTGTTTTCATTTATGTACGGCAATACCCAATTTCGCATAAAAAACCCAGTCTACATCTACGACGAAAAAGGTAGATTCATTACTCTGGTAAGGTTACACTGAAGCATTAAAGTTACACTCAAGCATATAAAATAGCTCATGCACGTTCAACGTGCCTATGTTTCAAAAAAGGCTCGTGTGCACTTTCCATACTCTGCACCCTGGCTGGTT
Source organism: Porites rus (assembly GCA_964035705.1). Lineage (NCBI taxonomy): Eukaryota > Metazoa > Cnidaria > Anthozoa > Scleractinia > Poritidae > Porites > Porites rus. Next base: position 21,884,640 of record OZ038002.1, on the reverse strand, counting down.
TCGAAGTAAACAGTTAATTTTGTTTCCCGAGAATCTCAATGTTTCCCGGGGTGGAGCCGAGGGAAACATTGAGATTCAAGGACGTTCCAAACAACTTCTTAGCGTTATTATCATGTTGAAACCGTGAGCTGGAACACACTTAAGCTTGCTCACGTGCCTGACGGTCTGACAGTCAAGTAAAGATCTCTTCAAAGAGCGGAGTTGAACAATGTTTCGTCCATCTTATTCTACGTCATTTCTCTCTACTATAAGCTAATTTATAAAAGGCACGTCTTACCTTTAGAGGAAAAACTCGTCTTGGAAAGTTGACAACACAAACCAGCTGACAGACACAGAAAAACAACGATTTCTTTGTAGCCAGTGTTTTAGGAAAGCCGAAAGGAATTGTGGTTAGGGATGGAAGTGTGGAATGTGGGAACAGGAATCTTGGAACAACGAAAAGTCAAACCCCGCTTTTCCTCGTTATTACGGACAGTTTGGTTTGTCCCAGGGGAAAGAAAGCCCTTTCTTTTTCTCTAAATTCAACCCGTTAATAACGGGACACATGGCCCCCTCAGTGTCACCGTATGAAATGGAATACGTATGGTGTGGTTCAATTTTATCTTTGGAAATTTTATCTCTTGTTTCAAACTCATTATCATACATTACCATGGCCCCCTCAGTGTCACCGCATGAAATGGAATACGTATGGTGTGGTTCAATTTTATCCTCGGAAATTTTATCTCTTGTTTCAAACTCATTATCATATATTACCATACCCAAAAACGAAAGAAAAGAAAATTTAAACCAAGTTTAAAATTCAACACCAACACGTATATAACAAATAAGTCGGTCAGCTAACCTTAAACTATCCGATCAGCCTAGTTTTGAAATGTAACCCGCTTTCCAAGGATGCGTGAGATAATATGAGGAAACTCAGCAACATAGTATTTCATTGGATTAGAGAAGGGTTCCTGACTGGCGAAGATCAAGAGGAAAGAATATTTCCATACTTGAGCTAGCCTCAATGGGTTCCAGATCATGCACTCATATTTTCGGCGTGCCTTTCATTTACTCGTCTTGCCTCCAGTCAGAGCCTGGAACAATCTATTCTCGTAGGCTAGCCCGCTCTCTAGTTTGTTAATGTTACCATTCCTGATTGTAAGACGTAGTATCAACCACATGGATTGTAGGGAGAGAAAACAACAATACAGTCGAACCTATATGTGCGACCACCTCTCGTAAGCGACCTTCTCCCATAAGCGACCACCTATCCGCATCAGTTCGATTCTTGTATACGGCCACTTCCCGGAAGCGACCACTAATTCTTGGTGATCGTTTACGGGAGGTTCGGCTGTAGACAATTTTGTTGATCGTGATGTATAAAAGGAACAGGAAGAGTCCTAGGGATTTCCCCCAGGGATAACCTCATTCCATCGGAAGTGACTGGGACAATAAACCATTCGCTGAGCATTTTTGCTACCTTTCGTGAAAATCCTAGTTTAACTAAAAAGACTTGAACCAGTTATATGCGTCAGGTCTCCTTGCTTCAAAAAGCCAAAGTTCCATTAATTCAAAAGAATCTCATGCCTGGCCGTTGCAAATGTCTTCTTCAGGTCCAGGGAAACAACATCACTGAGACGACTTTGTTCAATGTTGAGAGCAGCCCAAGCATTAGCGCCAGTGGCTTCTCACTAAAAAGTAGTTACGGTTGAGTGCAGGGACCTAAAAGCCATTCGTGCTGTGTAGTCAGTAGTTTGACAAAAGACTAGATTCGTTAAGATTTACACTGAATTGATTAAAAACAATTTTCAATTAGTTTTTGCTATAATTGGTCGTACAAAAATCTACCGATAGTCATGCGATCTTATAATACGTATCCGAATGGTTGCCAGTTTTATGTACGAGCTAAAGCCCTTATTAGTTCTTTACTACGTAGTTCCTTGAGGGTTAGGAAAGGATCGCAAACAGAGTTCACATCGCTTTAAACAGACACAAGAACGCAAAATTCAACACAAGTAAGCTTATTTTATTTATTTTCCCCTCAATTGTATAAGCTATGGCGTTTTTTCCTTTCTCAATGATACAAGGTAAGGCATTTTTCTTCCCTTCAAATTTATACGTTTCTCTCATGAACCCTATAAATGGTTACGTTACAATAATTACTCTAGATGCATTAGTAAGCGTTCACATAGTGGGTTTGCGATGTTTCTAAATGATCTCATCCCAGACTGAGTTTCTGAGTGATTCAAAAATTACCAATAAGGACAGAACATTCCCTCAGTAACCAAGCTGGTGTTTAGACCAGTAACTTTTGATTTACTTGGTTAGACCCTAAGTCAGATATGAGGGTTTTTCTCGCGTGCAGCCGATTGAGTGCAGCGCTAAGAATTCTTTTTGAATTAAAACTATCTGTGCCAGTGGGATTTGACAGAAGTTTCTCAAAAGATACCGCGTGGTAGCTTTCTCAAACCAGTTGCTCTGATTGTTCAGAACACGGCAATACCACTGACAAAAATGGTCACTGCTTCAGCTTTGCCACCTTTGTAATAAAGCTGGTTAATAGCTAAATTATTTGGTTCACCAGAGGTGACTTTATTGATTGTTTGCCAAGTCTTGCGAGAGTCATCTGCATAATTAATTCTCAATATGGGACCTGGTAACTTATGCTTGATTTGCTCTCAAAGGAGTGCAGTTTTCGAAACATCAGAAAAGTTTTCGGGCACAGAAAGTATTTTCCTTTATTATTCATATTTGAACAATCCTTGGGGATTTTTTGTTCAAAGTAGGCCAACATACTTCCCGATAGCCTGTGAGCAAACTCTCCATTTGGGAAATATCGTAAACAGTACACGCGCGAGTGTCCCTCGAGGGGAGACGCGTGGCTCGGTTCGCTCGCCCAAAAGGAAAACTTGCTCACAAGCTAACTTCTCGATCTTGGAAAGTTTTCAAATTTTTCCATTTGAAATTTATCAAAAACCACATTTCCGCTAATGAATTCAGGGAACTTAGAATAGTTTTTCGAATGTTTTTTGGGCGTTTTGAGAAGCTCACGCCTGGTCTAGTCATAAAAGGTATTACAATTCCTGTTCTAGGAATTTGCTTTCTATCTATTTGTAGGTTGATTGAGATAAGGGCTTTAAAAGATACTGACGTCGGTTACGAATAGCCAAGCAGGATAGATAGAGGAAGTTTACATTGCACTCGCCAAACTCTTTGGAGTCCCGTGGGAGTGGAGTTTTGGAGGGAAAGTTATAATATTGACTTAAGATAAGTGTGAGTGAGGAAGTTCAGTCTCCGCAACTTCTGCTTTCAGCAGTTTGAAATGTCATCCCAACCTCGTTTCCAGGGTTCTCTCCTACCCGTCCCTACAGAGTGAGTGTGAGAGAGAGAACCTGGGAACGAGGTTGATGCATCCTTCTCTTCACTCTGACCCCCACTAGGTGGGGCCAGGAAAGGCCTCCCGTGGTGGGGGTGTGGCGAGGAGACCGATGACATTTCAGACTACAGTCGACTCTCTCTCAAAGGACACCTCTACAAGACGGAAAACTCGCTAAAACGGACACCTAGAGTTGTTACCCTTGGGCCTTTCTTTACTCCTTTTAGTTGACTGTCCGTAAGACGGACACATAGTGCCGGTCCCAGAGATGTCCATCTTAGAGAGAGTTGACTGTACGCTTTTAGTTAATTCGATATGTTTTTACTGGGGGAGGGGATGGTGGTCCGAAAACGTATCCATCAGTTCCTAGTGATTTTCAGAGGCTGGCTTAAATTAACTACGGAGAGTACTACGAACTACTCAACGACTTTTCTGGATGGGTGGACTGACAAGAATCTGAGCCAATTGCAACGACTAGCCCTCCACTCCCTCAAGTTACACTTGGTGGAATGAACAGTCTTAAATTCTAAGCACCTGTAAGCACCAGGCGCGGATCTAGGATAAAAACTGACCAATTTCCTAAACGAGCGCCAAAGGCGAAAGATTCTAGGGGGTACAGGGCATTCTTTCCCCGGAAATGTTTTGGATCTGAACTCCCTTAAGTCACCTTTCCTGGGTTTCTGAGTCCTTTAGACAGGATATTGGCCAGATTTTAACTTGAAAGTTTTTTATCATTACAAATATATTTGACCAATTTTCGTAAAACGGTGGAAACTAGTGTGGATCCGTACCTGAGCACCATAAGCTTTAGTTACGTAGGAATGCAATCAAGGACGTTCATGTTCATTAACACAAACTGATTTGCTTCTTTCAAAACAACTTTGATTGGCAAGAAGAAAGAAACCTACAGGATAAATTACCATTCCGATCTGTTCAAAATTGTCTTATATCCTTGTAAAACAGGCCGTTTCTATCTGCTCGTAGTGTGCATTTTTGCTGATTAGAATTTTCACATGAAAGCATCAGTTCACCAAACTGAGAAATCGAAAAACAAACAGTGTGTCACTAAAACAGTAAACAAACCACTTTTACGTTCATGTAGATGACTATTAAGTAATCAAGTGAACATGTACTTTATCATGCTCCAGTTCCAATATATGAATTTCATCACAACTTTTCTGGCTTGTTTTCAGTTTGGAAGTGAAATCAATCCCAACAGGAAGTTTTAACAACTTAGCATCTTAACTCTGTCTGCAATTTGGCCTTCCCAGGTAATGGATTTTTAATGGACTTATGTTGTGCTATATTTTTACGGTTTTAAATCAAAGGTTTAATATTTTGGCATTTTGTAGTTCTTTTAAGGTTACCTAGTTGAGTAATTGTATTAGTCTCTTCTGCTGTACGGTCATGAATGTACTGCCAGCGAGACAACACCGGGCAGAAGACCTTGGAAGCGCCATTACATAATTATGATGAAGAATATAATGTAATGGAACCCACCCTAGGAAACAAGTTTGATAACTTTTAAAGTTTGTTTAAGTCCTTCACCCTTATTATAACGTACTATATGATTGAAAAATTGACCGGTTTCCAACATTTGCAAACTGAAGCGTGAATGCAATAAAATCTACGGAGCAACATTTTCACTGACCTTCCTTACTATAGTTATTGCTGTATTTGTCAAAAGCCTATAGTATCCCGCTGGAACTGTATCAATTCTCGCTATCAGCGAGCCCGGCTAGCTCAGTCGGTAGAGCATGAGACTCTTAATCTCAGGGTCGTGGGTTCGAGCCCCACGTTGGGCGACCTTTATTTTACTTTTAAGCTCTTTTAGCAATCCTGACTTCTTTTATTATTGATATATCTCATATTACTGACATCTCCCTCCTGCACGACCGTTTTGTGAATTCCTCGTTGGTATTGACCGGTCGTAATATAATAACTACAGGCTATTCACGTTGTTCCAGCAGTACTTACAGTCGTTGATACTGAAAATTGTTTGGTAATATTAGGCAAGGAGGGTGTTCAATGCAAAACTTAACTTTACAAAGTGTTCATTTTAGTCAGGTTTCTTCCGCGGGATCAGTTCAGTTTTCTGCCCCGACAATGAGTCTTACACGAGTTCAAGATGTTTCAGTACAAGACATCCATAAAAGGAAAAAGCCTCGAAAACACTATGTAAGTCAGTATTTCTGTGTTGTGCTTTGTCTTGTGGTAAGTCGCCACCCTTTTCTCGCCCCAGGCCATGTAAGGGAATCCAAGACAGTATTGGATTCTGGATTGCACGCTGTGGATTCCAGGTACTGTATTCAGTAGTCTTTAGCAGTGGAAATTGGATTCCGGATTCCAAAGACTAACGTTCATCTCCGCCTGGCTTATTCTGTCTTACAACTTCTTTATTCAAACATGATCAGTCGGGTTGGAACAATCGCAAAAAAGTTTCAAATGATTATAATTTTCTTCAGGATGATTTTGATGGCATAGCCGTTGTTGGATCGTTAGGTCCCAACTGATTGCCAACGATCAATCCCCTTGGGAGTCAGTCATGAAGTTTAAAATCGCCCCATACAAGGGAATCAGGGACAATTTTCTTGTGGATTCCGGAATCCTTACTATAAATTAAGTGTATCGTTCAGGGATGTTGGTAAAGAAACTAAATATTATCCATCATCTGCACGGATCAATTGAGGTTTCTGGGTAACTGACCACCTACCCCTCCCCTAAGTCACAATTTTGCCCAAAATGAAAAGTAAGTGTTAATGTTGACTTAGGAAGGGGAAGGTGGTGAGTTACCCAGATTAAACCTTAATTCATCTGAGCTAACTTAGGACATTATGTAATGAATGATTAGGTATACGTCATCCATGTTCAGTGGCAAGATGGGCCAATCATTCCAGTTTACAGAAGTTACGACACCTTGCTTGAACTGCAGGTAACAATATTCTTCTATTGCTACTCGTTTTTGCACCTCTGTACGCCACACTGTTTTCGTTTATTTTGTGACCGCGCGGAGGGTGGAACTAATACAATATCCGGGTTACGTTACTACAGTTATTAGCTGTCTTGCCAGTTATCTGTCTTGTAATTCTACATCGCATTCACTAATAACCTCGTTTGTATTCTTATTTGATGCAAATCAATATTTGAAACTGGGTAATAAAAGTGCTGATCTCAATGTGTTTTACTAAATTACTCTCACTGAGGCAATGCCAACACGTATCCTTTTTTGTTCAAAAAAGAGTTTTTTTAATCTGTTTCGGCGTACCGTCTACAAGTATCCGGTAACCGAAAACGCATCTTTTCAAAACGCTCTCCAGCCTGGCGAGTTTAGGAAACTTCAGCTTCTCATTTACACGTGGACAGAAGAAAACGGAGGTTTTCAATTACAGTGATGTCAGAAATCGATCAATCGGTTCCTGGATGATGCCATACATCATATACTACGCATGCTCTGTGAGGAATGCTATCGAAATTCTTTAAATTCCACCGATTAACATGTTTAACTGTTTTCGCGTGCACGGACGAAAGCGATTGAAATATGCTACTTGTGGACGCGTGCTTTTTTTTCTTCAAAACCTGAGCAATATTTGGATACGTTTGGACGGGACCTGAAAGTCTTTCCAAGCCCATCTTGCTCTTTAAAAATGCGCAAGGTGAAAATAGCCTCGTCCTTAGGAGAATTTTGGCACGAACTGCACGAGCTGCACGTGCAACTATTCAACAATTTGCATAATAAACACATCTGCATATATTACCACTGTCAGTTGACTTCCTGGTTCAGTTTGAGTTCAGAAGCCTGCCAGCTTATGTTTGTCTCAACTCACAATAAGCATAAAAGTTCGTTATTGAGCAAGCTGTATACAAGCCAAAACTGCTTTTACGAACTCAGAACTTTCCCCAATCTAAAGATTGAGAATTTAAGATTCGGAAAGGCCAATAGATAGACTCATAGATTTTTTAAATTTCATGAATTCCGCCCGGCTAGCTCAGTCGGTAGAGCATGAGACTCTTAATCTCAGGGTCGTGGGTTCGAGCCCCACGTTGGGCGTTTTTTTTTTTTTTTTGGAGGTGGATGGTGGCACTATCTGAAAAAGGGAGTATATGAACCCCGTGATATTTAACTTTTTATTTCAATTTCTTCAGGAACAGTTATTGCAAAACGGGAAGGAAGAAGACATTTCTACCATAACTCTTAAAGGTAACCTGCCATCAACTGAACGTGTCGTTTTGGCCACGTTTACCGAAGACGAGATTTTTTCCGGATTCAAAAATAATTCCAGATCTATGGGATTTAGGGTTGCCGAATTTACAGGTGTTTGCATGTGCATCTGTAAATCCCAAAAAATTCATTCGGATACAAAGGATTCACCTAAAATTCCGAAATCTAAATCCGGCTCTGGATAAGCCTCAAGCTAAAAATTTTGTCCCTAGCCCATCTTTATCATCCCGATTATCAGTTCGAGTATCCAATCAGAACACAGAATTGCTCGCTGAGCCAGCCATGTGATGAAAACAATTTACTGCTCTGGTGGTTTATGATAGCCGGATATTTTTCCAGTGTAAATTGAATGGTTAATATTAAAAAAAAACGTGGAGAAAATACTGAACTGGAAGACTGTTGTCGGAGGCAAAGAATATGCCTTCGCATTCCTCACTTGAGAAAAAAGTATCAGTCACTCTTTAAGCTATTTCCTGAAACCAATCTTTTGTTGTTAAAGCTAGGGCGTGGCACCTATGTGTACTAAACTGTTTCTGTCTTTACGTTACATGTGCGTGGAGGGAACGTGATATCGGTTGGTTTTAGTCATTGTTTTAAGGGTATATTTATTTAGAAATCACTAAAGACGCATCTGCGCATATTTTTCCGTAGGAAAGAGGTTATCCGATTGGTTTACTATCAAAAAAAGAGCAAAAGCAATCAGGAGAATGCCGGTAGTCGAGGAGTTCCTTAAAGTGAGTAACGTTAAGAGCAAAAAACAATTTTAATTTGTCAATATTTTGAAAGGTAGAGGCTTTTTCGCTTACCCCGGGTACTAGAGGTTTTTTCTCTGCTGTTGCGGGATACTCAGGTGTCGTCCGAAGGCCGAGGCCGCTAGAAATAACCTATAAAGACTTGACAGAACCGGAAACTGCGCTAGAAAAGTCTATGGCACCCAGGGTATTTTTTTGCTGAAAGGCATGTGGAAATCAAGCAGTCAAACAAAAAGACAAAGAAGGCCACCTGGAATGCGAATGGACACAGTTTTTTTTATTGTTGAGATTTTGAAAACAAACCTCTCAGTAACTTCGTTCTCTGGGCTTATGCCTTTTTCCTTCCCATTTTATACTGGAAAAACCTTGGTGGCGAGGCCTTTAGATTTTGTCGATGCTTTGCACTTACTGTTACTGAGATATCAGTAACTCAAGCAGTTTTGTATTCTCGAGCTATACAGACTTTACCTCATTCGGCTCTTTTATTTTTTCTAATCTCGTCCTAGGGCGTGGTTCATCTTCCGTTGCACATCTCTGGGTCGGATGCAGTAATAACCTTCTTTCTTCCTCTGCCTGAAGATCTCATTGAGATAGACCACGAAGAGAAAGAGTAAGTGACACATTAACACATCTAAGTTGTGCCTTGGTTCAAGTTAGCGGTTGTCTTGGAAACCAATCTCGTCTCCAAGGCTTTCCGGTCCCACCTGCTTTTCTACGGAGAAGCCCTGGGGACGAGGTATAAAAAGTAAGTATAGTCACTCTCCCCTCCCTGAAAGGATACCTGTCGAAAACAGACACCCAGAGGACATGTACATCCTCTCCGTCTCTCTTTAATTTTAAGTTTTTCCCTCTCTGTGTGTTGGACATCTCGTTAGCATGGACAGTCAGTGTAGGAGTCATGGGTGTCCAAACACCATTGATGTCTTGACCACAGTAAAAAGAAAACTTTTTTGGTCGAATATTCCTATCTAAGCAGTATGTATATGTAAGATATGATTCGCATACGAAGATCATAAATGATCCCCTCGTTCAAATTATATTAACACATTTTTGACATATCAAAGACTGTCGTTCTTATTTTTTTGTTTATGATCGAGACGTAACATAAGCATCTTTTGTTGTTTATAACCAAGAATTCCCAAATTCGTTTTCAGGATGCATCAGAGTATCGATGACCTAAAACGTGGATCACACAAGCCCAAACGTAAGATTTTGTTTCCTCTTTCCTGACCTATAAGTGCGATATTACTAGTAATAATCATTGATTATGGATCCGCGTTCGTCTTATTCTACGAGCATGATATCTGTACGAAAACGAGACTAAAGGAAACGAAAACGAGTTCAAGGGAGTCCAGTTTCCTGAGGCCGAGACGCTCCTGATAAAATTAATAGGGGCGGCTAATCGGCAGTCGCCCGTGATAACTCGGAAATTAGGATGCGTTCTGACGAAAGCGAAAACTAACCCGAGGATAAGGGAGTCTAAGAGGAATTCTCAGTTTTGACCCTAGATCCTCTGTAATTGCCATAGAAATCTCGTCTCACTTGATCAACCAATCAGATTCAGAAGAGGACACTAAAGACCGATACGCACCTGGTCGTGCACGTTTTTCTGCACCTTTAGCTTAGATACTCTGTGTCGCTTAAGATCTTAATAGTATGGAACTAAACTGTAACTAATACATTTTTCGACAATTCATCAAATGATAAATAATGGTAACAGGACTGAGTGGAATTCAATTCGCTCTGTAATCATACCGGTGATTTGTTTAATCACAAGTATCATTACAGACCGAACTGGACAACACGAAGTTCTGTTACCAGTTAATCATAACTATAACAATACAGCAAATTAGGAGTTTTTTGCTAGCAGTGAAAAAAAGCAATTTAAGTGCGTGCGCGTATTGTCCAATTACTTAGGCATGACGCGTACTCTCCTCTTACACTGTGCTATTAGTGCTGAAATAATCAGGACGGTTGATAGCCAATCAGATTTGAGAATTTTGTTATAGTTATGATTAATGATGAAATACTTCTTATACAGGAGAGTGCCTCTAGTCTCACAGTCTCATTAGATACGTTTGGGAATAAGACTGACATCTTTCAAGGTGTATTTTTTAGTATCGATCGGTTGAAGAATACCTTTAAGCAAGTTTATCTTACACGGTCAACAATTAATGACGCTGATTGTTGTTTTGCTCTACAGATAGATGCATACATAATATTTCGGAGCCAATGTTGGTTGAACAGTATGTGGTTATCTGTGATTACGTCAAACAAGATGAAAGTAATATTGCTCTAAAATCAGGGAACGTGGTGGACGTCATCGAAAAATACGAACACGGTAAGCAATCAAGAGGTATACGCTGAATAAGTGTTAGGAGGAAACGAATTAATTTTTCACCACGGTAATCAGTTCATACGTACGTGTTATTGACCAGACATGAGTTTAAAAAAGTAACCGGGAAATCGGCCAATTTTTTTCCTTTCTTTGGCTCGCAATGACGGGATGATTCCCGGCTTACGTAAATTGAGCAAGTAATAAATGAATGAATGAATGAATGAATGAATGAATGAATGAATGAATGAATGAATGAATGAATGAATGAATGAATGAATGAATGAATGAATTAAGTATTGTAAGTACGAAGTACTGTGAGTAAGTAAGTACATTGTAAGTCTTGACCGAGAAGAAGTCGAACGAGACCAGCACAGCAGTATCTGGCAAGTATCTTGTCCGAGCAAGCTATATCAATGAAGAATGAAGAAAATCTGTTCATACGGTAAGAGCGGGCAATCCTGAAAAACTGGAAATAAAATTACAAAGCCAGTTCTCAAGTATACACCTTTCTGCTATAAGCTTTATTACAACCTTTTTTTGTAGCAGGCTATATATGTTAACTTTTTTTTTCTCAAGGTTGGTGGTTTGTGGATCTTGATGGCGAGGTAGGCTGGGCACCAGCGTCATATCTGGAGCCCAGGGACGGCAGTGAGGATGATCAAGTCCTGGAAGTGTTTGAGGAAGGAGAAGGTAAATAAAATACAGAATTCCTTTTTTATTTCTTAAAAAAATTCTATTACACCAAATAGCTAAATTCAGCCATATATTTTGAATGAAAACGGTTGTAGACAGAAATTAGCGATGGCAGCGTCAGCGTATAAGTATACAGGTATACAGCTATTTCGAGAAAGGTTGTCGGAAAAAGTGTACGCGACAATCCCGAAAGGTATTGTGGGTGGTTTTGAGTTCACTGTTCTTCAAAGAATTTTGAAAGAATGACACGAGAGGCCACGGACGTATGTTTGCGGGTGCTAAAAGAAAGCAACAAAAGTAGGTTCGACAGCTACAGTGTCAGGAACAGTGTATTGATCATATCCCATATTACCTTTCGGGATTGTCGCGTGCACACTTTCTCCGACAACCTTTCTCGAAATAGCTGTATACAGTTGCACATGTTCTGCACAGTCAAACTTAAATGATATGAAAGGGTAATAAGAGGAGGGGGCAGGGTAAGGTAGCTTTATATAAACTAGGGGTATAATTACGGAACCACGTTCGTCACTTACGGAAGCAAAATCGAGTCGACCACGAGTCCAGTTTCACGGCCCAGATGCCCCTGATAAATTCTGAATAGGGGAGGCTATTCGGCAGTCGCCCATAATAGCTCGAAACTTTCTGCCTTTGTGCCACAGGAACGCCAGATTAGGATGCGTTCTGACGAACGCGACAACATGAGAGGTTATAAAAACTGATGATTAAGTGAAATGCGGCCAGCAACTTAGGTTTTTTCGTCGATCACGTTAAGAAACTTCGTTGTAGACTCAGTTACAACTGTAAGTAGGAAACGACAGAAAACTATGAGTAGCTGGTAGAGGGTGAGGTAGTCGATCCAAGCTCCATGAAAGAGTAGAAATCTGGTTAATCGAAATCAATTATATATATGTCGACTTTCCAAGCCTTAGGGATAAAGCCCTGGAAACGAGGTTGTTGTTGACCTTGGAAATTTTTCAATGAAATCCCGTTTTCATTCGACAAACAATCGACTAGAAATGGACTAGAAGCCAATTGCCACATTGAAAGAATTCAGAGACGCAAATGTTGCTTCTTATCTTCTATTTATGGGCGCTCTTGCCAGTTTTTGATCCTTTTTAAAAATGTTCTTTGATATCTCACAGAGGAAACCTATATCACCATGGCAGCATACGAGCCTCAGATAGAAGATGAGGTTAAGTTTGATATGGGGAAGATTGTTAAAGTTATTCAGAAAAATCTTGACGGATGGTGGCTTATCAAGTGAGTGTTTTTCTCGCTCCCGAGCTTATCTAAGTTGTTATTCAGTTGTTAGGATGGAAATGCAGAGGAAATTGAGGCACGTAGATATATAGGCGAACAGATATACCACTTTTTTATAGCACGTATTTGCTTTTTGATTTCTCACTAAGGAAATGCAAGACATTTCTTGGGTTTAAATTTGAAGATCACCCCGAGGCAAGCGTGCTACAGTATTCTCTTGCGATACAGTCAGTATAGAGAGAATAATTCAAAGAGAAACTTAAAATGTGTTTTCCACCAGGGTGGAGGCCTTAACGAAAGCTTGGGTAGGGTATGGTTACTTAGCCCATTTTTTCCTTATGCAGCAAATACCTTCATTTTTCTACCCTCCTAAAAAAAATCGCTCGGGCTTATATAAGAAAGTTGTTTTAGCTATTCACAATTTAAACATAGTTAGTTCAAGTGGAATGGTTGGGAAACCCTTTGTTATAGGTTTTTGTTAGCTTTTCTGGACCTGACCGCGCACAACGTTCAATAACAATTCTATCATTTTGAAGTTATTGGCCAATAGAAACATTGCCTTAATTTATTCAGTCATAATTTGTGAACAGAAAACAAAGGATTGTGCACGGTCAGAGAGATTACATCATAACCTAAAGCACCATTGTTTTCAACTCTGATGTTTGACTTGTTTCCTAACCAGTCTCTTCTACTAACTATGATCTAAAGAAGTAGTGAAAGTGACACCAGTCTTTCTCTGAAGGTTCGACGATCAGGAGGGTTGGGCGCCATCAATGTTCATGAGAGAAATCGCCACTTCGCGTTACAACGAGCGAGAAAAGGGGAAGCATAAGGCCAGGGCCCTGCTTAGAGATCATACCCGGAAATACATCACATCTGGTAAGAAAAATGAAGGTCACATAATGGATATGAAGTAATTGGGTCATCTAAGAGGAATATTCTCCTCTAAAAGTCAATTGCAAGTGGTTTTCTTGATATTTTTTTCAGAAATTAAACTCCCATATGAAAAATTCTATCCTCCCTCTCCCTTTCAGGCAGAAGAAAAACTTGGGAACCACCCCAAAGAAAAAGGAGTGTTGTAAGTATACACATAGTCCACTCAATGATATTGGTATTTTAAGTAATCTTATTGGCGCACAATATCAGATTACTACTCGAATTATTTAAATTGTACAGAAGGGCGTGGAGGTATAACATGCTATTGATACTTTTTGAGAGAAAGATATCCCATTCCGTCTCAGAATAAAATAAAATAAGTGAAAAAGGGTAGGTTTCTTTTAAACGGAGAAAGCAATCAATCTCTCTCAGTTTAGATAATACCTTGCCTCTCTTACGATTTTTTAATGGTCAAGGCACATAAAAAGCCTCAGATGTAACGGCTCCTTTTCGTTTGGTTAACTCTGTAGGTCCTAATGTTAAATTTTAAAAATATGTTTACATTGTCCTCTATACATTTCACACTGTGCTATTGTAATGTACCGGGTTTCGCGTATTAAGAAGGCGGATTCGAACAGTAAAACGTAACAAGCATGTCCGGCTAAGCACATGGTAAAACAATGAACGAACTACGCACGCGCAAAGTACGGGATATAATCGCTACTGAGAATAATTTGTTAGATCTAACACCAGGAGACAGCATTTTGGGCGTGAAAAGTTTTGAACCCATGAGTCATTTCATAGGTACATTGAGCATGATCGTCCGGTGATCCTAGTCCTGAATAGGACTGTTGTTGACAGTGACTGACGTTTCGACAGCCTATGCAGTAGTCATCTTCAGAGTTTAAGTGAGTTGTATCACGTCAGTTGATGATATTGAACTCTGGTTATTGACCTGATTGGTCAATAAAGGTTCGCGATGTTGGGTGATCATTGTTGATATTGTTAGAGGGTTAAGCATGAGAGAGTTACGTTTGTCTTCTTTTTAACATACTTTTCACATTTCTCTCCTCAGAAGAGAACTAACCCAGGGCATGGAACCAACCAAACGGGATCTACTCGCTCCGCTGCTACACCAACTTACGTAAATTTAAAGTTCCACGAGGCCACTAAAAGTGAAGTACGGGGTAAAGGACGAACCAGAGGGAAACTAGACCCTAATGAAGTACGGGCTAGCGCCAGACTTCAGTCAATAGATGACATGAAAAATAATACGGAAGATACCTATGAAAACAGTATTGAATTATCAAAACCAAGGCCCTTGTCGTTAGTAGCAGAAGAGGCTCCCGAAACTGTGTCCCGAGGGACAAGTCCTATTCCAAGCCCATTGTTGGTGCATCAGGATTCCAACACGAGCAGTACTTCTTCTAGTGACAACGTCTTTCGCCCGATACCCTCGAGTGAATTTCCGTTCACAGGGACTAGTGATAACGCCCCATTCATGGAGGATAACCAAGAACCTGAGCCAGAGTCTAATCCCGCACACGATTTCAATGATTCAGAGAATGAAGCTGTTAAAGACAACCAAGACATAAGTGATGAAGACGAAGGCGACGAGTACACAGAAAACATGCCGGAACTGGTCAATAACAGAAGGTTTTACGCTATGGGGTCATACAAAAAACAGGACGAAGAGGAAGTGAATTTGCGAGAGAACGCTGAGGTGGAAGTACTAGAGGAAGATTCAGGAGGTTGGTGGCTAGTGAGGACATCAAGTCATTCTGTAGGCTGGGCACCTTCAAATTTCCTGGAAAAGGTTCAGAGTTTGAGCAGAGTTGAGGATAATTCTGATGAGGATGAATTGCCGTTTGAAAATAACTGTCATGATAATTTACCAACCCGCCCGCCAAAATCGCCCAGAGTTCAAAAGATGGCGCGTGACATGTGCATCGAGAAGAACTTTTGGAATTATATTCGCAAAGGTAAAGACATGGAAACTTGTCCAATTAACCCACAGGAGATAATGTCTGAAAGCTCCAGTGAGGCAGATACCGGGAATTATCAACCTGCCGTGGTGGAAGGCAATGAAAGCGAGGTAATGGTCTTTACATTTGACGATTATGAATGCGATCCCGATTCTGGGATTTGCTTCAGAAAAGGTCGAAAAAAGGATGGAATGAAATATTTTCCCTCGAATAAAATCGTGGCCCATGATGACAATATGAATATTTTGGAAGAAAACAACAATGTAATGGAAAGATCGGAAAGTGTTCCAAGTTTGGCGGAACCCGAAGATTTTGACGATCACGACTACGAGTTTATAGAATTATAGCGTAACATAAACAATGACAAGCTTAAAATGTTTTACTCAAACCATGTATTCATATTTACCGTAGATCTAATGACAATGGTCTTTTTCATTGGTCCCAGGGGCCAATGATTCTCAGAGAAGTGTTAATTCGACCAGTCAAAGGCTATAAAAAATTAGTCGCACTATCCCTTCATAGGAGGGAGAGAGAGAGGAGGGGTTTAACTAGGGGATGCCACCCATGACTCCTATGTTCGACAGTTTTTACAATTGTTCTTTAAAACGATTTTGAGCCAGAACTAGAACATTTAAAACGGAAATGAAATAACAGCTGCTTTGTTAATTTAACATAAACGGAATTTTTTTACCTTAATGATTGAACCTGGCATTGCCATTTACATTTTTCAACAATTATCAAACCAATATATTTTAGTCTTATACCTCATGGTTTTACTTTATGTTCAGAGTTGATAATTATAAATTCTAGTTACAAACCTGTAATACCTGAATGTTGTTGATTTTTCTTAAGATGCTTTAGCATCGACAAGGGTTACCCATAGTCCTCTACATGGGGAAGGGAACTCCCATACAAAAGAAAAGAGGATGCTTGTCGGAAAATTAGAATGAAATCCCAGAAAGAGACAAATCTAGGCGTGGCTCGGGATTTACTAGCCTGAGAAAACAGCCAACATTTGGCGATGCGACCACTGGTTTCTCCGCGAAATGACGTCTGAGGAACGAGCGCAGAAATTCCATACTGATGACGCGTCACTACTTAGATCTGCATGGGTAGTGTTTCTGATGGTCATGCCCCTCGTGAAATTTGTTTCAACCAATCAGAAGCACTACACAGATCTGGGTAGTGACGCGTCATCAGTATGGAATTTCTGCGCTCGTTTCTAAGACGTCATTTCGCGGAGAAACCAGTGGTGGCGTCGCGAAATGTCAAGTAAAGTTTGCGTTTGAATTGATATGTTTCCCATCTCCTTACTCAAATAATATAACTCATACAAAACATTTTGTCATTCTGATTTTATTATAAGATCATTCATGCGATAAGATTCACATCTGAAAGACATTATTGTCAGGGGATAGGGCTTCCTTTTTGTTCCACTGAACAAGTATATCCTCCAGCTAACACTAAAATCATTCCAGATTTGTGTGGACTGATAACTATAAGTCCCAGCCGGGATTCTTTCCATGAAACCGGCCCTAATTTTTTTTTATTTCAGTTTTGAAGTACTCAGAGACCTTACAACTCATTCTTTTATTAGGAGGCCGCTTTGATGGAAAAGGACGAAGCAAAGCTGGCTTTTTTCGATTTGAAATATGAAAATCAGAACACGGACGTCGGTTACGAACGAGATCAACGTTTTTCTGGCCTTAAACCCCAGAATGCTTACATTCGTCTTGGTTGTATTACGGAGAATTTCTTCGCTATTTTTTGTCTGTACAGGGATTTAACTTGAACCGTGGAACAGTCTGATACTAGCATATAGTGCAAAATAGCAAGAGGTAAACAAAAGTAGACAATGGAATTAGTGCATCATAGTGCGTACTATTCTACTACCTGTTTCACGGGTTAAGTAAAATCACTCTAATGACCTTACTTTATTCACTACTCATATAAACTTTTTATTCACCAAACCACTAATTACTTAGAGAAGGTGGATTTCGGTCAGTGTAAGACAGTTAGAAGGATCAATCCACCCAAAAACATGCGTTTATTGCTTCAACGCGAGTTATTTTTGGTTTCTTTTAAAGCCACGTGGTCCATTGCAACCGAGTATTCTTGATCCACTTGCTTTCTGTTAATGTACTCAGCGAGGATGTAACCAATCATGCTGATGGTCAACACCAGAAGCAGAATTATAAGCTTAACCCTAATGTACAGAAAGTTAGCATAAGCAAAAGCCACCACAAAGCCAAGAGATTCCCAGAGACGATAGTTTGAGAAGGCAGGTTCTTGGTTGTCGTGGAAAAACACACCGTACATAGCTGCGAAAAGAGAACAAAAGAACAGAGAAAAAAAAGGAATTATGCCACTGGCGACCGCAGTTTATTCGCGCTTTCAGCCCGTTTGATTATATAGCCAGTCAATTCTGTTTTAACGCTTTTACTCAGAGTGAATAATGCAGTCTTGTGGTTCTAACTTTTGAGTCTGTGGACAAAATCTCAAGGTGAGACCATTCAAATGAGAGCTCTTTGAAAGCACTTTTACGTAGTACAATTTGTTTCATTCAGCATTTAACAAAATGAAATATTGTTGATTTGACTTTGGACTGTTTGGGAGTGAAAAGGTTAACAGACAACTCTGTAAGACGTACATCTCCCCCCTCAAAAGAGTTGGTTACTGCGACTCAAAGGGACGAATTAAAAGCCATGTTCACTCTATACCGGGTAGCTCTCGCACCCGGACGAAAACGATACCCGATAGGTCGGGTTTCTGTTCACATATAAGAGAGGTGATTTCGCGGCCGCGCCCATCTCTAAAGTGGAGAGTCACATATCGGATAGGTGTTCATACTATACCAGGTAGCTTTTAGCGTTGGCAAGAAAGCTATCCGGTATAGTGTGAACGCAGAACATTCTTTTGTGCAAATTTAATCCAATCAGAAGCCAACGGGAAGCTGTTCACGACTTCTGATTGGTTAATGTCTGCATGAAAGAATGTGAATTAATTAAAGGAGGTCACACTCTTGGGTTCCTTGCTGTAATACTAATCAAACGCATCGCGCCCGGCTAGCTCAGTCGGTAGAGCATGAGACTCTTAATCTCAGGGTCGTGGGTTCGAGCCCACGTTGGGCGCTTTGTTTTTATGTATTTTTTTACAACACAAAACAGAAACAGGAAGTTACAAAGGCGGGATGTAAATTTATCCTGTCTCAAACCGGAAACTAAATCTGTGTAACTTAGAACCTTATCTTCCATCAAGTCCATTTTAACCGTCTCCTTTTTTAATAGAATTATTTGTCATATTGAGGCTGCGCATGAAATTGGGTAAGAGTTGTGTGGAATTGCATTTATAGGAGTGTTTTCTGGACGCAAGCTCTTCTTTTATTGGCTCTTTGTTTTCATTCGTCAGTTCCCCAAAACAGTCCCATAATGAAATTCAGGACAACTCTCACCCCGTCCTTAGTGCAATCTCAAAATGGCTCACTGCAATTAACGCAGCCATTACATTTGCCAACGGAATCACAAAAATGTTTAGTAAACAGCCCATAGTGGAATTTAATTTGAAGTCAAACTCATCGCGCCCGGCTAGCTCAGTCGGTAGAGCATGAGACTCTTAATCTCAGGGTCGTGGGTTCGAGCCCCACGTTGGGCGGCAACAGTTTATTTTTAAAGTAAATATTTGAACTCAGGAGTCATTCATAAGTAGGTGGAATTGTCCGGTGAGTGTAGCCCTGAATGGCTTTATCATATTTTTAGTCAGTTTTTAACCTAAGAAAACTGGATAATTAAATTTTAAACCAGAAATAAAAACATAAAATGATATCGATTGTCGCCAATAGAGTAGTTCCCATTTTGTTCAAAGCATGTTTTTAGCCTGGCAAAATAATGATTATTATATTCGTGTATTATTTCTACAGTAAAGTATACATGTCCCCACGAAGTATGCAACTACAGTAGTGTGTCTATGCCAACTACTAAGTATTTATGTTGTGAAAATAAAATTTACTGTAGCAAAGTGGACAGATGATTTGATAAAAGCACAGCACAAGGGCTTGGTCTTCACACAGAACTTAACAGAACAAAAGTAGTTAATCTTAATATAAATCTGAGGTGTACACGGTAGTTATAACAACCTGGTAGCTTGGCAACATCGCAAGGTCTTACTGCAGATGGACAAACACGGGAACTAACTTAACAGTGATACCAGCTCTTACCATTGTTCTGGATTGTACATGGCATCTATAGGTATTTTGATATATCAGAGATCTAAGTAGTTCGCGACGGTTGAGAAGGGAACTGGGCCGAGTTAACTTTCGCAAAGACTTTTGGGACCGTAACTAGGGACATCGGCGACTCCCCGGTAACGATCCCAGATACAACTGCGGGATACTTTTCGGCACCAGTTTCCTTATCGCTTCTAAAGGGGCCATAAGTAACAATGTTTTCAAAGCACAGAACTTAGTCTTACCGTTGATCTGCGTCTGCCAGACAGCATCACAGTATCCCAGTAGGGCAGCGACTATATAAAACACCCATATCAGATTGTAGTCAGGCCGCCAAATCAGCATGATGATAATGACAGCGTAATGAATCACCGCTCCGCTGATGAATACAGGAATTCTTCCCGTGTATTTGGTCAGGCGGCCAAGCGTCAGCGAGAAAAACGCGTCTGTTGCACCGAAGCAAATCATAACGAAGCCAACACGATGGATACCCAGTGAGCACGTCACGAACGCCTGAATAAAAAAAAAAAATAAAACAAAACCTTTTAGCTGTTGATTTTGTTCAGCACTATAACTATAGGTCTATTCTCATTAGTTGGCGCTTGCAGCTGTGGCAGGGCTTTAAAATAAAGATGACATTGCGCGTTCAATTCAGATTTCGAAAAAGGCCCACTTTCAAAACGAAGCTAATTGTAAAACCTTTCTTGTGATAATGAGTTTCATTTGCATGAAGATGTAAAATAAAATTCGTATCAATGGCTTTGCACTAAGCCTCGCTTTAAAACAGAGGCTTGGTGTTAACTCGAAAATGGTCAATTGTAACCACACCTTAACCACTTAAACAAATGTGACACTAATTGATCAATCCCTTACAGTCTGAAAGTAGTATCACTTTACACAGTACAAACTGCACATCATTATCCTTGGCCGGTGGCTGCATTTCAAACTCCCAAACAGTTTATTTACAATTTGTTGTTATAGTTTTTTCTTGAGTTTTTATTTTCATTGTAATAAATAATACTGATATATAATTCAGAGGAGACAGTCTATGAGCGATATTTTTTCCCCGCAAATTAAATATCTAACTGTCGGAACCCACTCATCAGTAGGATGCCAAAAATTCTACAGTTGATTTCGAAGACATTAAATCCTTCTCATATATAATTGCTTCGAGTTGACGATTACCAAATTTCCGGGAGAAACTCAAAGAAAGAACAGTATATTTGAAGGCATCATAGAAATATTGATATAATAATCAAATTTACGTAACACACCGAAGTAAAATCCCCAAATGTAAAGGCCTGTTCAAGCCCACTGAAAATAGTCAGCGGTAACACCAGCAACATGCGCCTGTCTCTCAAGTGCTTGATAGTGGCGATCAGCAGACTTATACTCGACTCCTGTTCCTTTCTTCGGTCCAGGTCCCCAGTGAGGCGGTCGAGTAAAACAATAACAAATAACACAGCGAATACCCCGATCCCCACGTAAATGCTCAAAAGCTTGATAACCAAGCTACGGTTGTACTCTCCTGTGGTGTTACTCAGGGCAGGGGGGTGCTTACAGAAATTTGCCCCGCAAACGTCACCAGCGTTATCCCGGAACGTGTCCTCCATGCCCTGTTGGAGGACAAGCGATGAGATTAGGTTGCCCCAGATCTGACCACTCTGGAAGATCAGGAAAAAGATACCAAAGTAACGCGTTACCACGGCGTCTTGGGTTTCACCGCTCAGCTGCGAGTAGCGGATTCCTGTTGTGGTAAGATAGGCGCATTTTGAAGACCAAAGGGGTGCCGCACACATACCTGACCAAAAAAAAGAGGAGAATACACAGTCAAACTGTCTTTAGCAGTCACGCTCTGATATACGGTTACATACTAAGGTCTCGAACTGATAGTTTCCCTTTACAGCCGTAATACTGTCAGGAGTAACAACAATAACAACGATTCCATTATTTTTCCCAGAAAAAAGAGTAAAGGGTGGGAAGTGGGGAAATTAGGGGGAATTTACCCAATAATGCTTAATATTTCACAAGCGCCATAGGCCTAAAGAGAGGAATCCGAGAAAATAGGGGGGTGGGAACCGGGAATGCTATTCACGGGAGGCGGGGGGTTTGAACCCTCTATCACTCCCCTCCCCCTTCCCCCACAACCCGAGACGGTAAATGACCCTTGTAATCGCCGTTGGCGTCTATCAATTTTTAACGATTGTGAGAGGGTGTTTATTGGAAACGAGTATAAGAGGAACTTGTTAAAAGGAGACGATTATTTAACTCACACAACACACCTAAAAAGAAACAAAACAAAACAACCATTTACTATCCTCGTGAACCCACCAATGATTATAGACGCAGGTATAAGCGTTCCCCAACGAGCGTAGTAATTGGATACTGTGTACAACACATATCCCGTCATAGAAAGCACCAGAGTCCACTTGCAACCAAGTCTTCCAATCACAAAGGGGGGAACAAAAATACACGATAAAATCAGGGCTGCATAAATCACGCACAGCGATGCTAGACCCAGACCCTCATCCTTGTTTAAGCTGCTCTGTAAATTTTGAAGGGACTGGAACGCAGTGAAAAGAAAGAGGAAGCCAAGGCTGATTACGAAAACATTTTTAGTGATCTTTCGCTTTTCTTTCTTTCGCTCATCTGGTGTGATTTTGTCGTCCTCCTCATCTGGAACTAAACTCCTGGCTCCTGTGTCCGCTGTCATTGCATCATTTTCTGCCATTGCTTCTTTTCTTCAAACTGTGGAGAAAAGTGTTAAATAATTTGTTGAATTGATATTAGAGTCGATTAGAGTCCACGACTCAAACAACCTCGTTTCCAGGTTCTCTCGCTCCAGGGACAGGTAGGAGAGAACCCTTAGAACTAAACGAGGTTGCGACCTCAGAACCTGCATTTTCACAAGTTAGCCTAAACAGCCTCTTACAAAAATGGTAATTAGCACAAATTATGGCTATTTAGGTTCTTAAATAGGTTCTTATTATCTGAAGAAAAAATACCAATACCTTGTAGCTAAGAGTGTTTAGTGGTATTCAGCTCATCTCTTAGGTAAGACCTGTATACCATAACAATTTCAGTTGGAGTGATAAGGCACCTATGTCTCCAAAGAGGATCCTGAATCTTGACTTATCTTATTTGGCCAAGTGTACAAACACAATTTTTTTAAAAATAGATTTTAGAAAAAAAGAACCGGTTTCAAAATTTAGGTTGAGCAGGTTCTTGTATAGAGGGGCCTGACAGGCAAATTTTAGCCTAATAGGTTCTTAAAGACCCGGTTCTTAGTCGAAGGTTTTTCTACTGACGGGCCTTAAACGGATACCTGAAGAAGAGTCCTGCTATTAAAAGGAAAACGTCGTGGTGAACTACGTCTGTTTTGACAGAAGAAAAGGTTTTATGCTCTTGGAGTAGTTAAAAGAAATTTTTGATATCATTTTTCAAAAAAGGATCACGGGTTGTTCGAGTGAAGGAAAACGAAACTATGTAATGGCAAGGGAAACACTGTTGCAAAATTTTTAAACTTTGCGACTGTGAAATAATTTTAACTTGATTAATTTGCGTTCAGGAAACAAAGCGTGCCCAAAAACTTTTTTATACTTCCCTACAATTACAATAAGAAAATGTCAGTTTCCGCATTCCGAAAAATGTTTTCTTCCTTGACTCCTTGAGCGAGGAACGCGAACACAAAATTGGCGCCAAAACAGAACAAAGCAAGACGCGCATGCACAAACACAAACACGTGCAGTTGCGACTGATTTTTTCACGCTGGATGTGTACTTTGTTTTGGCTCAGAAAAGCCTAAAACTCGTAACCTTTCTAATTATTTTCTGCGTAATAGCGGTTGGAGAAGCAAGAGGAACACAACTTACAGCACTGAGGTACGACAATATTAATTCCAGCCTGCAGATTTAGCTTTTTTTAGCGCCTTTTCGATCGACTCGATCGTTTACGGTAACAACTCAAGAAAGTTCATAACTTGATAACTTTAATTTGTAGCGACAAATTGAGGTTAAAGCATGTCGAATCTTATCACGAATAAGACATTCATTCGTTCGCTGTTAAAATTGTTCCGTTTAATATTGAAAACGGTGTATTTCGTCGTTGAATTTCGAGTTTGCAAGCTGTCTTACCAGGAAGACGAAAATCGAGTCAACCAGGAAGTGAAGCAAAGGAAGCATAAATGTCACTCAATTTTCTTCACCTCCAAACGTCCGAAAGTTTGCATAAAAGTCTTCATATGTTGGACAATATGAAAAATATAAAGGCAACTACTTAGCCTCCACTTCTTAGTACTTCCGAATTTAACGTAATAATTTTGTAAGACATGGAGTGTGTTTCAGACGACATTTCCCAAAGTAAACACATGAGGGGAATAAAAGACGTGTCACGCAATTAAAGTAAACACACACGCTCACGCTCACAACTGTTGGATAGTTTTCTAAAAGTTCCTCTAATAATTAAGCACGATTTCAATTTGTTGTTATTCAAAGTAGTTAATTATCAGGTTTCCTCGACTTAAAAGGACACCAGTTTACACTAACTCGCTTTAAACCCAACATGTTTTTGTTCTGGTACGTTATTGTCACTATTATATCCTATTATTACTATTATCATTATTATTGTTATTGTTATAATTATTATTATTATTATTATTATTATTATCATTGTTGTTGTTATTATTGATATGATGATGATGATGATGATGACGATCATTATTCATTCATTCATTCATTCATTCTCATAGCATTACATCCTCGCATTGGGAACGGGGATAGAAGCTAAGTTCTCTCACATTGCCGGGGCTTGATTGATAGTTCCTTTAGCAAGGAGTTTTTTTTAAAAAGTCGGGTTCCCTCGACTTAAAAGGACACCAGTTTACATGAACTCGCTTTAAACCCAACATGTTTTTGTTTTAGGTATGTTATTGTCACTATTATATCCTATCATTACTATTATCATTATTATTGTTGTTATTATTATTGTCATTGTTGTTGTTATTATTGATATTATGACAATGATGATGGTGATGATCATTATTCATTCATTCATTCTCATAGCATCCTTGCATTGGGAGCGGGGATCAAAGCTAAGTTCCCTCACATTGCTGGATTGATAGTTCCTTTAGCAAGGACTGTTCTTAAAAAGTCGCCTTTTGGACTTTAAGAGGAAAATTCCTAGGACATGTCTGTGCTGATTAAGGTTATCCCTTTACTGTGCATGTTAACATCTTTATCATGAGGAGATAAGCAGCCCATAAAAAAAGTGTGAAAATAAGGAGAGAAAAATGCCCAGGACCGGGTTGCTCAAAGCTGGGTTAAGATAACCTGGTGTTAGTTTGAAATTTGAATGAGAGAAAGCTTAAAAAGCAGATAATTTCAGTTTAATTCTTTTTGTCAACAATTGGATGATTGGCTACTCTAAAAAGAATAGGGAAAATTGTCCGAGAAAATACTTTTGATGAAAGGAAAAAAAGACGCAGGTTAAAATTTAACCCTTGGTTAGCGGTAATCGGCCTTCGAACAACTGGGCCCAGAAGTTGAAAGTAGAAATTTATTCTATGTCCTTCTCCTTTGACACATGATTGCCTGATTTTAGAATGTGCCAGTGCTGATCATGCATACTTACGAGCAATGTGAGAGTGTTTGTCTTGTTGACTTTCATAGGCAATGTAAACAAACAAAAACATCTTCAAACCTACACATTAAAATTGGACAAAATTAGGCAGAATTTGCTCACATCACACTTCAGCCAATGAAAACCTCAAAATAAATTTTGAACTAAGAAGTTTTGTAACACAATTGAGTCTCTTGTAAAAGCTATTTCCTTAAAAATTTCAAAAATTGCTCGCTACAATTTTGTTAAGTTGTTTATAAAACATTAGGTTTACTATTGTAAGCTATGTGCAAATACATGAGAAAATCTAATGACTGGAATTTGCCTTAACCTAATAAATTCAAAAGTTTAGGCTTGTTTTCCATCATGCTTGCTACCATGTCAACGATCCTAATCTAACTTTTAACCTAATTAAGGTCATGTTTTTTACATATATTTTGTCCGCTCCAAATTTCAGCTTTATACCCGATACGAGTCTTAAATAATACCCCAATGAATGGTAACGATCCACAACCTATCAAACTGTATTCAGCCACCTTAAAAGATTTTTTTTTTGCGCGGGTAGACTGGGGGAATATAGAATAACCGTTGCTGATCATTTCTGACCTCTGGGTTGCCTGACAGACCGAGGTAATTCAGTCCAGTGTCCCAGTATTAAATTGATGCCTCAGGGAAAAAATTTCATTCGCCGCACGCGTTAGTTTTTCGCGTTTTTTCAGGCGAACGAACTTGCAAGCGCGAAGCGAGCGAGGAACACGAGACACGCGCGAACTGGGGAAGACGCGTGCAGACAATAGAGTTCGCCATTATCGGGAGAAAGGAGTGTGTGTGCTTATAGACGATCAATTTGAGAACAAATTCTCACGTTTTGGCATCATTCAGTTCAGTTTTATTTCGGCAAAGTAAATTACAATACAAGAATAAATTATATAAGAATTGTAAGTCGGCAAGGGAGCCCAGAAGCAACCAGAGGGCTTACAAAACCTGGGCTCCCCAGTCACATAAATTTTGTTTTTGTTTCGAGAAATATTGGATCCACAGGCAGAAAAAAACCCTTCAGTCCCTATTGGACTAAGGGTGGGTGTAATGGGGGGTGTGAAAAACAAAATTCACGACAATCAGAATTGTGTAAACAAAACACCCTGATTGTAAGGATATTGTCAATCACCTCAGTGAATTCAGTCTGTGTACTTTTGAAATTTGCATTTTATTTAGACGGACACAAAATGAACTCTGTTACGCCCGACTGAATCTATCTTGTTGATAAGCTAGTAAGCAAGTTTGTAGGTCTTTGTTTTGTTTTGTTTTGTTTTTTTTTAGTGAGGGGGGCTGAAATACTCCTTCTATTCCTTGATTTAACCGTATGAAAAGTTACAGTCGCGAGTCCCTTCTCCACGACACAGTAAACTGTCAAGTAGTCTTTCAAAAATTATGTTCCTCCGGAGCTTTATTCAATGGTCTCGCAGCCAGCTACATGTATTTGTGGCGCGCCCTTTGCGAATTTATCTCATACAAGTACACTGATCAAGGTTATCACAGGTCTGCAGTAAAAATGTCAGGCACGTGTCCGGTGTCCCCGAATTGTTCCCTTGATCGTGAAGGGTGGAAGACCTTGAATTAACTCTTTAATAAAAACTGAAGATGCCCCTCTCTTTTTTAATCTCTGAAATTGCATGTATAAGAGTGAAACGGAGTCGGGCAGAAGACTTTAGGACACAAATAAGAAGTTGGGACACCTGAATCGTTTTAATCACGCAAATGATTTGCGTGATTAAAACGATCGGAGAAATATTAAAAGGTAACATTCACGTGGTGATTTCGAAATAAGAGCTAGTCACGACATGTTTACACTCATTCGCCATGAATTAAGGTCGTACACGTTGTTTCATGAGTTGTATTCAAATCGTTGGCTCAAATTCCGAGTTAACATATAATTATGGTAGCCCAAAAAAATGCCAGGTCGCCCCTTAGACGAAAATGGCATTCATGCTGTGTGAAATTTCAGAGAGACTGACAGTAATTGAAATTGAGAAGGCACTGTCTGAGAGTGCGGGCGCTTTAGAATAACCCTTCGTCATCATCAACTGATCAATCGGTTCTGTGAAACTTCTTCTGTCGGTTATCCTTGCAATAACTACCAAGGCAGGCATATAAGAAGTAGACATTCAGTTTTTGACTCACTGCATAGGTTGCGCTATTTATACAAGGGCCGGAAGAGGCGGTCAGACTGCGGTGTACGGGACGTTGAACTTGTGGTATTTTAATGTGATGATCAGCTTAACGAGAACAGAATCATAAAGCATTGTCCTTACCTGAAACAACAAATAGACCTAGCTTGCTACTGCGGTGATTCCTACCTGGAAAGATATTGTTTTAGTTTGCTTTTGCTGGGCCAGACGTCTCTCGGATTCACGTCCGAGAACTGCAGACCGAGACAGAGACAAGTCGCCTGTGTACGGCACCCCCTCCCCCATCGCCGAGTGTTTGTTGTCGGGAGGGGGCCGCCGTACACTACAGTGGACAAAAAAGTCTTGAACCAGCATATTTTAGGCCTTATCGCATTCTTATTTACACTTTTTAAGGGCTGTAGATGTAATCAGTTAGCTGTAATAACACCGGACAATTTCTTATGAGAGCACGAGAAAATAAATTTTAAATTTCACTTGAATTGAGAAAACACAGGTGAAAATCTTCACGCGTAAGATTTCATTTTGTGAAATTTGAAGCTTTTGAAGTTTGTTTTCTCGGGCTCCCACAAAAACCTTTTCTTTAGAGTTATTTCATATAACTTATTGAGCGGCACCGTATTAAGCGGTCACCGTCTATTAAGCGGTCGGTTTTTTAAAGTCCCGAAAATTGCTTCCCTTGATCTACTGTTATTTCGATCCCAATTAAGCGGTCACCTCTATTAAGCGGTTGTGGTCACCATTTTCGAAGTCCCAACGGTCGGTGTCAGTTTCAAATAATGTAACGCACGAGGTACAACAATTGATTTCCTTGTATATTTTCGTAAATCATTAAAACGCCGGAAATGAATGTTTCTATTTGAGGTCAAACGACTGATCCGATCAGCACTGGAGATCGAATTCTTTGAATTGTATTTTTTGCTACCTGTATTAAGCGGTCACCCTGTATTAAGCGCCGGGGGGGAAGGGGGACTCCGCATATGAAAGGGGTGGGGATACTCGTCGTCTCGCTTAGGGTGTAAATTTCGGATTTTGGTCTCACTCAGGGTGTTATTTTCTGGGCAAAACGCCATCATATGTAGCCGTGAAGGTCTCGTTTAGGGTTCAACGCGAAAAAATATAATTTAAAATATATATTTGATATGTATATTTTTAAATCGTTTTATTTACTCCATTCATAAACCAAGTTTTCTATAACATCAACACTTAAAGAAGACGTTTTTGTCCATTGTTTTACAAGAGTGTAATTCGAGACTTGGCTGCTGACACAAAACGGTTAAAAAACGGCTAAAAATATTCACAAGCGTGTAATTGATTTTTGTGCCAAAGATGTAATAAGCGAATATGATGAACTGAAGATTTATGACGATGCCTTTAAAAACTACTTATGGGTAAAAGTATTCTATGATAATGTCTGTCATCATTAAAAGTCACTGTATTTTTCATTTGTCTGTGTCTTAACGTCGTCTCTTTTAGGGGTCAAAAAAAGCTTGGGCCACGCCTAGGTCCGTCTCCTCTAGGGGCTTAATTCGAAATTTCCGGCAAGCATCCCCATCCCTCTCTTATGCGGAGTTTCCCCCGGGATTAAGCGTTGACTTAGCCATTCCTCGAGGGTGACCGCTTAATACAGGTTCGACTGTATGCGTGAAATTATTCTGATACAATGGTTTTGTCAACTGAAAATTAAAATTACTTAATTTCCTTATGGATTCCGTCTTAACGTGTTGCACCAGGAGCCCATGACCCGGAGCGTGCAACTGCCATAAATTCGTGCAACGGCGTTTTTACAAGTGAGTTAATTTTTAGATAAGCTTTTCCCGCTAAAAATGACTGTTGTCGCTTGGACCTTTTCACAGTCGGCTGTTTCGAAGATGATTTCGATTTCCCTTTGCGTAAATTATGCGTTGTCGCCGATGAAGTAGACGTCCTGGGCTCTTCTACGTTTTGTAGATCTTCCTCTGAACTGCTAGTTTCCGTGTAAATACTGAAATTGTCGCTTGAAGTACTGTCAGAAGAATCCTCTGAAGATTCCTCACGTCCGCCATGCTTTTTTTTTTCAGTGTGAAGGAGTTGTCTTGGTTACTTATTAAAAGTTTATTATTGATGACGCACTTGCTTGTGATTGGGTTTTCGAAAGCAATTCGCGTGAAAGGCTCATCTAAAAATAAACCTACTTGTGAAAACGCCGTTGCATAGGCGCAGTATGGAAGTTAGACGCTCCGGGTTATGGGCTCCTGGTTGCACATGGAAAATATAGCCATACCAGAGTAAAATCATTCTGCCTTTTGTAGACTGGTCTCTGTTCAACCTCGTTCCCATGGTCTCTCGCTTCGTAGGGTCGGGTAGGAGAGGACCTTGGGAACGAGGTTGATCTGTGTTTCGGATAAGTAGCCTTTTTTACGCGTGTCCTCTGTAACATATGTATTAATTTCTTGATTGACACATTAAAAAGGCTCATTATTATCAATGTGATCATCAGTATCGTCATCACCATTTATCATCATCATTATTATAATCATTATCATCAGCATCATCATCATCAGCAGCATTATCATCATAATCATCACTATCATCATTATCATCATAATCATCATTATTATCATCATCAGTAGCAGCATCATTATCGTCATCGTCATCATCATCATCATCGTTATTGCCATCATCAGCATTATCATCGTCACCATCATCAATTCGATCTTTAAGCCTGACTTTGCGATTCTGTCTTGTCACCCCCCGTGATTCTTAAAACTTACTTTTTTTAATTCCAGATAGAGAAACAGCCCAATGAGACTTGAGAGATTAAAGGAAGGTAAAGGTATGAACTTTTTAAGAACTCTCGCAAATAAGCTTTCGACTAAGAACGATGAACCCTACGCCAACGTTATTTCCTGGCTTCGAATACAGCTCTCATTTGCTATATTAAGAACTGTACACAGGTGTGTCAGAGGTTCTAGATATTCATTCAAATCACGTCAGGTCTCAGAAGACTTCACTTTCGCTGTAGCTGGTCTACATCTGTATTCATAATTTTAGGCCTAGATTTTTTTGATAGTTTTTTTCTTGGTAATGTTTGATTTTCCTTTTCCCACTCTTAAAGTATTCACAATTGTAAGTAGTTTTCTATCGTGGACATATATTAAGCTTTTTATTAGTATCCTAGAATTCTGAATTGTGAAGGGGTTTTGCCGGAAATTTGTGTTTATATAATATTGATGTGGACGTTTTATTTTTATGAATATTTTACAGAAGTTTTGTGTGTAGTTTTTATAAGATTTTTATAAGATTTTAGGTAAAGGTATGTTTTCTCGTTGCACTATAAAAAGCCCGTCGTTTTCTTTCGGTTGCGGACACGTTTGTCTTGAAATATCGTACTTAACATTCCAACCGGGATTTATTTTGAAAAGACTATGAGGATGACTTAATTTTCCACGCGTGACTGTAGGGTTGGTTCTTTTTGCAGTTAATATGACAAGCTTCGTAAAACAAGAGTAACAACGACAATAACAACGTGATTTGTCGGTTGTATCTTAAAAATTAAATGTTTTACTACTCGCAAATTCCTACTCAGATGGTGCTAATTTAGGTGGGTAGTAAGGAAACCCTGATAAAGAGAAAACGACTCAAGCTAAATTATTCAACAAGCCACTAACTTAAGAATCTTGTCAATGAACAGTAAGGGCCGACAAGGGCCTACGTACGAAACAATGGTGCTGGTTAGCACTGGATCTAGTCAGCAAGTTTTTTTGTAAGCAAACAGTAAAAAAAGCAAGGCTGACTGTCAGCTATGAGATCATTACATTACAATTATAGTTTATGTAGTACATGACTGAATGTTCAATTAGATGTATATTTAGCTATTACTTTGATATGACATTAATCTGGAGGAAATAAAAACTTTCTAGGAGAATAGCAGATGGTTCAAGTTTCGACAAGATACAGTGCGTCAAGATCTGAAGGAGAATCTCATGCAATCATTTTTCTAAAAATTGTAGTATTTAGGCTGTTTTAAGTGGATTGCTATGGCTTTAAAATTAGAGAGAAAAAGGTTTTTTCAGTTCTTATCCTGTATTGTAATTAAGCAATAGAAAACGTTTTCCGTGTTTGCATAGCCTGATATAAGCACGAGAGGGGTTGGAAGAATTCGAGACAGTTAAGTTAAGACAGTTTGCATAACCGTCGAGAATTCTCCCAACGCGTCGAGTGTTAGCCTGCGTAGCTGGCGGTATTGTGTAGTAGTCGAGTGAGATTTGGCGGCGGAGCCGTACTCCCTTTTTATGGAACACGGCTCCGCCGCCAAAACTTTAATCTCGCACCCACACAATACCGCCAGCTACGCAGGCTAGTCGAGTGTTTATATCAGGCTATGCTATTGCTTTTATAAAATAACTTTCCCGAGAAAAAAACGCAAAACTCTTTGTATGGCTCTGATTAAAAGAGAAATTCTTACCAGGCGCAAAATCTTGTCCACGAAGTCTTGCACGCGTAATCAGTTCTTGTTTTGCAAAAAGATGCTTTGCAAAATACGGATTTTTCTCGCCTAAAATGTCAGCTTAAGCGAAGAAAAATTGACTCGCCTTCTTTGTAACGATTTTCCATGTTTCAGCCGACGAAGGAATGGGTAAATAAAGTAAACTTGTCGAGTTTTGAACTCGAAAACTTTTTCAAATTCGTGCTTGCGTGATTAGCGCGCGAAAAGCTAAACAACTTGACGCCACAACCATGTTTACATACTCTCATGCAAACACTCCTCTCGGCCAATCAGAGCGCGCGTACTATCTTAGTTATTTTATAAAACGGTTACCGTTGACGGCTGACCTGGTTCTGTACGAGTGTATCAGTCCGTTATATTATTCAAATTTTGACTTTACACACAAGGTTGCATATTGATTCAACATATAGGAAACTCAGAGGGTAAGATGCGTGATTCCTTTTTGCGTGTTGGATCTTTGCGTGATTCCTCTTTGCGTGATGCCTTTTTCTGCGTGATACCTATATGATAGTGACTTTTTTAGTATTTCTTCCTTTTAACGTGGTCTTTGTTTTACCAACTTTGACTCGGTATATTTCAGATTTGACTTAACCCTTTTCACTTTTAGGTTATTGAATTTGTCATAGATATACCCTCATATATGGAACTATTTTAGTCGACGAATATTGGAATTATAAAATTAAGTTTGGCACATTTGAAATTCGACGTTTCAACAGGTCCCCAGATATTGGTTGACTAAAGATTGATCTGGATTACAAAAAATAGTATCAACTAAAGTGACTGAGTTGTTGTGTACTCAGCTGCTTGGCTTGTCAAAGGTAGGAGTCCTGAAGATGACAGCTTTTTTTAGAGACAGAAGGAGCTCGTGGCTAGCCTGGGTAGCGAAAGCGTTTCCGTGTGGACCCGTGTGGTTTCGGAGCAAAGAACGAGGAAGGAGAGTCAAAGACCGCGCGAAAAATAGGGCGAGTAATTGCTTCGAAACCACACAGAAACGATTGCTACGCAGACTACTCGTGGCTGAACGGAGACTTTTCCGTCAATATAGAAATCACCCATTTCTAGGAACCTGGTTTAGGTTTTGGTTACAAATTTTTCGGAGCAGTCATCAAGATAATTTTGAAAACTTTTGGGAAGTTGTGTTGCCTGTCTAGACTCTACAAATTAGATATGTAGATTTGTTTGACGGACCAAGACGGTTATCTATCCACATTGCTTGGAATGCTTCACTATCATTCTCTATCGTCTCAAGTTAGTTTACTCCTCGACTATTGTTTTCCTTCTTTGTTTTCAGTGACTGAACGGTTTAAGCAGCTCGAAAATTTTGTGCGTGATTTCTGAAGCATCTTCACGCGGCTTTACGCGTCTTCTGTTTGAACAATAGGTTCAAACAAAACACTGCTCCCATTGAGACTTTTGTGGACGGGCTCCTTTGTTCTTTGTTTCTTTTTTGGCTTTGTAGCGTATTATTCATATCGTGTTGTGCTATTAGGACATCGCCGTAATGAAAAACACTAATTATTACTTAAACGAAGCCATATTAACATTGTGATTAAATTGCAAATTTAATAGATAAGCGGCATTCTGGAAGAGTCTTGCAGACCATTTGTATTTGATTGGCTAAGTTTGTTCGTCAAAACACTTGATTATTATCCAGTCACGTTAGAATGAAGAATTTTAAGTAATGTTGAGACATTAATGTATTTTAATAAGGGCCTTAACACTTGTTAACGACTGGATCTCACAAGCGGTTGGGGCGTGCTGTGGAAAAGTGTTGTTGATTCACTCATCTGAAAAGGTTGGTTGGATTAGTTATAGAAATT